>CM077643.1:118150104-118750104 GCA_039707465.1 Rhabdophis nuchalis | reverse complement strand
CCCTGAGAAGGCCCTCTCTGTGGGAGCAGATCGGCCGAAGGGATGTATGGGGCAGGAGACAGTCTCGCATATAACTAGGACCCGAGCCATGGAGCGCTTTAAAGATGGTCGTCAAAACCTTGAAGCGCACCCAAAAGACAACAGGAAGCCAGTGCAGCTCGCGCAGGATCAGTGTTATATGGGAGTATCTAGGGGCTCCCGTAATCACCCGCGCGGCTGCATTCTGGACTAACTGTAGCTTTCGAGTGCTCCTCAAGGGAAGCCCCATGTAGTATACTAATTATTTTCAGTATACTAATTATTTTGTTTTTTAAAAAGATATTGGTAGAATAGCCAATTGCTCCCAGAACTACACATTTATTTAATTAATATCAAATCACACAACATATTCTGTATTTTTTTTCTTTTCCACCGAAACAGACTACAAAGATCTAATGTGAGAATTATAAGATTTCCCCAGAACAAAGATCTAATGTGAGAATTATAAGATTTCCCCAGAACAACGATCTAATGTGAGAATTATGAACTTTCCAAGCAAATACATTTCATGAGTCCATATACTCCCCATTCAGTGACCCATTAAAGCAAAGGGAGGTAAATAGAGCCATCTTCTCCCTTTACTTGCTCTCCTAAAAGATTGGGTACTTAGACTAAATGCATACAAATAGAACACATTAAGCACATATCCAAAGCATTTGGAGTTAGCTGTATGATTTCTCAATCTTTCATCTGTATCTCTGCAAACCAGAACATAAAGAGAAGCAGCAATTTGTGTCCCTTTGTAAAGGAAACTTCTTGACTGATGTTGGTGCTGTTTAAGAAATGCTTACAGAGAGATGATGAGGTTCTCCTCGCTCAACCAGTGCCAGATTTCCTATGCATTTGGAATATTCTGAAGGAATTTATGTTTACTGCCACTAAATAGAAGTAGAGGGTAGATCTGTAGGCAAGTTCTCTCCTCTTTTATAATGCAGAAGTTTTTATGTATATAATATACAGACAAAAGGAATCTGAGATGGTATAAAATTTCAGCTCCCTTTAAGCACAAAGTAGAGGAGATCAGGTGTATAAATAACTCTTATTTTAGAATAATTCAGACCATGACGACAATCATTTTGTCTGATCTCAAAAAATGCTAAGCAGGATTAGACCTGTCTTGTATTTAAAGAGAAGGCTAGCAGAAAATTCAAGAACTCTAGACCAGATAGAGAAGTCACAAAACATCCTGGAAGAAGGCATTAAAACATTATTATTATCATCATTGCCACAATAATAATAATAATAATAATAATAATAATAACAACAACAACAACAACAACAACAACAACAACAATAAAGAAAAACGAAGTTTGAATGATTATGTTAACCAAAGTACAGAAAAATTGCTGCAGGCTGTAAAAATGGAGAACAGTTTAAAAACAACAGAAACAAAGGCAGAATATAAGGAAAAACAGCTGCATGACAGATTAAATAGATGGAAGACCAAGGCTTTGCATGGACAGCACTTGAAAAACATTGAAGGAAAATGTGATGACAACTTGACATGGACATGGCTTAAGATGGGAACTATCAAGAAAGAAACAGAAGGTTTAATACTGGCCGCTCAAGAACAAGCACTACAAACTAATGCCATAAAAAGCAAAGATTCAAAAATCCACTGACAACCCAAACTGCCGACTTTGCAATAACAAAGTCAAAACTGTTTCACATTTAATATGTAAATGCAGCAAAATCACACAAACTGATTACAAAGCTAGACATGGCCGAGTTGCTAAATTAATCCACTGGTCATTATGTAAAAAATATGATTTACCTGTATCCAGAAAGTCATGGGAACACAAAGTGGAAAAGGTTATCAAGAACGAGAGGGTGAAGATCTTGTGGGATCTTCGCTTTCGAATACAAACAGACCATCATTTGGAGCACAACACACCAGATATCACGGTTGTAGAGGGCCGAAGTGGCCACGACCTGGCCATCAAAACTACACATCTATGGATGAAGCATGTCACAGTGACACCCATTTGCATCGGGGCACTTGGCACCATGTCCAAAATTTTTACTAAATACATCAGCAAATTGCAGCTTCCTGCAATAACACCAGCAGAACTGCAAAAAACTGTGCTACTTGGAACATCGTACATTCTAAGAAGGTACTTGGTTGATACCTAGGATGCTGGCAGCAAACTGTATCAACCATTAGCACCAGTCAATAGTATTTGCAATGCATTTTTAAATATTCAGTTGGCTGAGTTTCATGTTTCATGAATAAAGTAAATAATAATAATCACATCACTAGCAGCATTCAAGCACAATATGAAAGAGAGTTTTGCTTACCTTATATGCTAAACTAGGTGATTTTGTATTCCCTGCATATGCTATATGCCTTCTTAAATACTTGTTCTGATCTCAATAAAACTAACATTCTGAGGGGGGCAGATGGTTTTTTAATGCAAGGGTTTCAGACCATTAATAATATTGATAAATTATAAAGCTTGGCTATCTTTATTCAAAAAACTGATGAGCACCACAAATATCCATTAATTTAGAATTCATACCATTTATTTAAATACATACATGCATCAATCTTTTAAATCAAGACTCCAGGCACTGGTATATCAATATGGTATAGTATATTGAAAAGATATATCTCATCCTTCATCAGCCTAGTAGCCACTAAAGAACTAGCTCTGTTCATTATTTGTATAATTTCAGTAGAACAAAATAAACATTATATTATAGATAAGGAATTGATAGGTAAAGGTGAGAAGAAAAGAAAAGCCTATAAGTTAATTCATGGCAGGGCAGAGTCTCCAGTGAAAAATTCTGAATTTGTGGTGGTTAGAAATTTTATTGCATCTAGGAGCCAATACTGAGCAATCCTAGGGAAAAAGAAGAGAGACTAATAAAGGGAGAGGGCTCCAGTTGCTGACCCTGGATCTCCCCCCTGGCCTGTTGTTTAGTTAAATGAGTCTCTATGGTTGAAACTAACTAGTTTTTAGTGGATCTGAAATGTCCAGGTTATCCTATATAAGTTTACCGGCTAAGAACCTGAGCTTGTCAATCAGAAGGTCGGCAGTTCAGCGGTTTGAATCCCTAGTGCCATGTAATGGAGTGAGCTCCCATTACTTGCCTCAGCTTCTGCCAACCTAGCAGTTCGAAAGCACAAAAAAGAAAGCAAGTAGAAAAATAGGAACCACCTTTGGTGGGAATATAACAGTGTTCCGTGCGCCTTCAGAGTTTAGTCATGGCGGCCACATGACCATGGAGACGTCTTCAGACAGCGCTGGCTCTTCGGCTTTGAAATGGAGATGAGAACTGCTCCCTAGAGTCGGGAATGACTAGCACATATGTGTGAGGGGAACCTTTACCTTTTATGATACTTTTAACTCTTTCCTCCTGAAGATATTTTCTTTGACGATAGAAGGAAATCATGGCACAGCATAAAACTTGCAGGCCAAAAAGTTTTTAGTCACTATGGCTTTTCCCAAATAGTTTTCATTATGGTTTCTTTGCTTGAAATGACTCATAGATAAAACACATCAAAATTCCTAATTCCCAAATGCTGTGTGAGAAAGCCTGTTTTTTTAATGTTACTTTTAAAGTCAACACTGCAGCATTATGTTTTTACATACTCTGCCACTTCTTTATCTAAACTTCTGACATGCCGCTTATCTTTTAAAAACAGGCACACCTAAAAATGCATCTCTTCTGATTCTCTAGCAACAGGCAGATGATTGCCAGATGTTATGGCCTTTTGCTTAGGAGGATTTTGTCTGTCTTTTGTTGTAGAATTATTTGAGTGCCATCTTTATGGCAAATGTAATTATTTCCTTCCAACCTAGTACCAACAGCTGTCCTTTGCAGTATCACCCTTTGCATGCTAACAAAACTGATACAGTGCAGAATTTAACATGTTATGAAGTGACCACTAAGACTCAGGTTCAAGTCCCCACTGATTCAATAACTTTGGACCAGTTATTCTTTTTTGAACCCAAGTTACCACATTTTTATCTCCATGGGTTTTTTTTTCACAGAAGCAAGGCACCCAGCAATACAAATAGCCCAACCAAACAGCTGCAAGGATACTGCTGGGCTGTCAGTAATACAGCTGACAGGATCCAGAAGTAGCCTGTGGAGTAAACAAAGTATACACAAGTATACACGAACCAAAGTATAATCTGCCTGTCATCAGAAGCATCAGAAAACCTCCATGTCGAGATCAGAGGGAGAGCGCTATTTTAAAACTGGAACAACTAAGATTGGGTTTAATATATACAGTAATACCAATACCAAAATAGGAACTGAGGACTTTTTGCATGTAACCAGGGTAAAAAAATATCTGACAAACACGTGCACAATGTTCCTTTCATCACAACCCCAGTCCATGAGTTTAAAAAAAGTTTACATTGACTTAGCAGTACCACATTCAAGTAGCATTTTGCTCCATATTCTAAAAGAATCTGAGGGCAATTTCAAAGTATATCAAATTTTCTTCAGCTTTCTCCATTCTTTACCTTAGCAAGAAAATAGGTGATTGGAAGCCAGTGAGATATTTTATTTTTGTTTCTTTGTTTGTTTCAGCAACGCGAGGATGGTAAAAATCATGTCAACTTACTGGTGGAGAGAAACTCTAAACCAGTGTTTTTCAACCTTTTTGGTGCAAAGGCACACTTTTTTCATGAAAAAAATCACGAGGCACACCACCACCATTAGAAAATGTTAAAAAAAATTAACTCTGTGCCTATATTGACTATATATAAAGAAATTCTCTTGAATAGGAATCAAATAAACACAAATAAATTATTTTATAATTACTTTATTATGAAATAATAAAGTATTTTATAATTGTTCATATTTCTGTTTACTTACTCAGTGCGAAACCTGGGCCTGTTTGGCTGAACACAAAGCTGATATTCTGGCAGGAATTTTTCCCACGGCACACCAGACAATATCTCACGGCACACTAGTGTGCCACGGCACAGTGGTTGAAAAACGCTGCTCTAAACCACCTCTTTGCTTCCAGATCCCAATTCTAATACTTTTGCTTGGATGAAAAACTTCTGACAAATAGCCCTTGACTTTATGATCAGAATCTCTGTTGCTATGTGAGACATTTATTAAGTGAATATTTTCACCGTTTACAACTTTTCTTGCCACAGTTGTTAAGTGAATCATTGCAGATGTTAAGTTAGTGACATGGCTGTTAAGTGAATCTTGCTTCCCCACTCACTTTGCTTGTCAGATGGTCTCAAAAGGTGATCACATGACCCCAGGACACTGCAATCGCCATAAATATGAGTCAGTTGCCAAGCATCTGAATTTAGACCACATGACCATAATCATAAGTGTGAAAAATGGTCATGTCGTTTTTTTTCAGTGTCGTAACTTTGTACCATCACTAAATGAACTGTTGGTAAGTCGAGGACTACCTGTACTTCAAATAAATTGCTGCTAAAGATAAACACAAATTGCAGCTTGAACAGCTCCATATGCCTAAAAACAGCAGAGGGAGTCAGACGTAAAGAGGTCCTCTTCTATGCTTTCGCTTCCCTGTAAATATGCAGGAGGGAATATTTACATTTTACACTAAGTTGCCCCTGAATCAGGAAAACATGATATGCTTGCATTGTGCTTATGGGATGTATTTTTAGGATACTCAGAGTGAGTTATAGGAAGCATTTGTGTTTCTTGTTCCTCCCTCTTAAAATAAATTAAACATACTGTATGCTTTAACGATCTTCTCTGGTTCTAATGCGGGGAAGAAAAAACAAATCTGCATTCACCATTTCATTATATATTCCAAGGGAGAAAAGCACTTTTGCTTCGAATAAGCTCTCTCCCCTTGATAAGAGTTTTCGAAGGCTAAAAAAAACAAAAACCCTTCTCCCTCTTTTTTTCCCTGTTTGAATTCTTCTACCCTTTCAGGGGTGGAAGAATTCTCGTCTAATCAGGCAGTCATTGCAAACTGGGCCTCTGCTTATGCATGCCCTTATCAAATCTCATTGCCATTTGCTCTTTGATCAGATAAATTACGATGGGCTCTGTCAATATCTTATACAAGTGCATCTCCGATGATTTTATAACACTTCAGAATCTGTCCTTTTGAAAAGGATTGTGAAAGATTTCTTTTCTTTCTTGTCTTGGAATAGAAATGCGTTGGAGATATGCAAAGATACACTTTCATTTGTACATTTCGTAAAATTAAAAGCTTATCCAATAATGACAAAACACAAACCTTTAATCTTGAAAGATCCTTTATTTCTGAGTTTGAATATTAAAAAATCCTACTTGGTCTTTTTAATTATCCTTTTAAAAATGAATATTTGTGTCACCCTTCTCCCTCTTGGATAACAGAGAGCCTGATGAAGGTATGGAGAGGAACCCAATAAAATTAAGAGGATAACTTTTTAAATAAAGAAGTTTGGGGCATATGAAAGAGAGAGAGAAAATTTAATGAAGCTTATTTAGGAAATAAACGTATTTTTTTTTCGAATTTATACCCCGCCCTTCTCCTTGTTAGGACCCAGGGCGGCGCACAGGCATTATTAAAAACCATAACAAAAGACAATATACATTATTAAAAACATATTAAATTAAATCCCGTGCTAAAAAACCCATTTAAAACCCTGAAAATTAAAATTTGTAGATAAAAGTCAGAAACGGGGGGCTATGCTAGGCCGGCTTGTTGGAATAGATACGTCTTCAGACATTGGCGGAAGAGGCGGAGGTCCGAGGTGGTGTGTAGGTCGGGGGGGTAGGTCGTTCCAGAGGGCCGGGCCCGCCACAGAGAAGGCCCTTCCCCTGGGCGTCGCCAACCGGCATTGCCCGGCCGACGGTACCCGGAGAAGACCCTCTCTGTGGGAGCGGATCGGACGAAGGGATGTATGGGGCAGAAGGCAATCTCGTATATAGCTAGGCCCCGAGCCATGGAGCGATTTGAAGATGGTCGTCAACACCTTGAAGCGCACTTGAAAGGCCACAGGCAGCCAGTGCAGCTCGCGCAGGAGAGGTGTTATGTGGGCTTGCCTTGAGGCACCCATAATCACCCGCGCGGCCACATTCTGCACTAACTGTAGCCTTTGAGTGCACCTCAAGGGGAGCCCCATGTAGAGAGCGTTACAGTAATCCAGCCGGGATGTCACAAGCGCTTGAGTGACTGTGAGAAGGGCCGTGCGAAGCAATCGTAGCAATCAGAAAATTCGAGTTACTTCAACATACAGCTCTGTATGTGTGCATCAATGATGCAGAACAACCAGAGAAGCACCTGAACTTTTTAAAAAGTTTTTTTATTTTTCCATTTTCATAACATATAATCACATGTATCCTATTACATAGCCAACAGCATATTGTATTATTAAATGTTTACATCAATTCACCTTACCATCAACTCCCAAAAGCAATTATTGTCTCTTCTGCCCTTCATACACCATATTTGTACTTTATCCATCTCTTTCTTCTCCCTCTCTCCTCCCCCTTACCATCTCCTTTCTTCCCTCTGTCATCCTTCTCTCCTCTACCTCACTTTCCTCTCTCCTTCTCTTCTTTCCCCTTTCCACTCCTCTTTTCTTTCCTCCTCTTCCCCTCCCCCCGACCTCTCTCCTATCCCTCTTTTTTTCCCTTACCTCTCTCCTTTTCTTCCCACTTCATCTCATTTACTTGCTGTATTTCAGCTTCTGAACAAGCTCCATTTTATGTTGATGGTATTTATAATTCCTTTTCAATATACACATTTAATTTTGACATATATCTTCCTCCTTCTTTGTTTAAAAAAAAGAGAACAAAAAAGTATACGTATATAGTCATTGTGCTTTTAACCTTCCTCCCACAAGCCGAGATGTAGACCTGTTTACAATTTCCAGCTATTCTCATCATTATATTTATATAATTATACATCCTTACACGACCCCAATTTGTGATTCTGTCTTTAAATCTCAATAGTTTCCCATTGTAAGTATATTTCATGTTCCCTCTCCATTTTTCCATATCCTGGATTAGATTACCCTTAATTGTTTATAAATGGCAATCCTTACTGTTCAATATTCTTTACAATTCCCTTAATCTACTATATAGAATAACAAACGATACACATCTCACTTTAGTCATCATCTTAAAGGTTCTATATATATCCATGTTTCATATATTTTAACCCATGCTTAATGGTCCTTCTATTGTCATATTCAATCAATTAGCAACTCAGTTTAATCATCATGTCTTTTATTTCCAAGCAGAAGTATTTCAATCACTTTATTCCTTCATTGCAAATCCAAATGGAATCCAAAGGTTAAGGAAATTGCAGTACACTGGTTTATTATTATTCATTCCTGCTGTTATGGGGGGATAGGCCTGTTATAGGTCATGCCTTTAGTTTCATTACTTGATTATCTATATATCTTTTTGCGTATGTTATAATTCTTGCTGATCTACTAGACTTAGTTCTTCTAGAACAGGGGTCTCCAACCTTTGCAACTTTAAGTCTGAAGGACTTCAGCTCCCAGAATTCTCCAGCCAGCTTTAAGTCCTTCAGACTTAAAGTTGCAAAGGTTGGAGACCCCTGTTCTAGAAGTATCAGTAATGCAGATAGCAGAAAAACACCATCCCTGATTCTTGATTCTTTGAGTAATAGAAATAGAAATGTAGTTTGAATAGGGATGGGGAAAGAGGTATGTATTCCATATCCCACCTTCAAAATTGTCTGTGCTCATGAAATTTGGTAGCAAACCATCCAATTATGGTAGTTTTATTTCAATAGATTTTTGAACAGATTAAGTGTGTTAAGTCTCCAAAATAAAATTGTCATTGTTTAAAATAACCTTTTAAGCTTTATTTGTTTTACGTATTCTGCATGGTGAGTTCACCTTCATGGTCTCTATGCAGCTTCCATTGTCTTTGGCCTTGTTATGGTGAATGGCAAGATTTTAGTAAGATTTCATGCATGTTCCAAATGAAATGTGACTTCATTGGGGCCCTCCTCCATATGACTCAATTCTATGTCCAGGTCTTGTGAAATCTGGGCCATTGGTGGAGGTGATCAGGATCATAGAGACCTATTATGCTTGCCTACGGTTCTAGCCATCCAATTTAGTAATGCAGCCTTTCAACTTAGTATTAGAAATTCTTTTGAGTAGAGAAAATTTGATGTTGTAATCGCTAGTGTATAGAATTTAGTATACTTCTTCCATCTGTGATCTTTTTTTAGTCAGTCTTATTGACTTACCAGTTCAAGACTGGGACCGTCTTTTAAGTACAGAGACATTTGGAAGACTTTTCTTGTTTTTCCATTTTTGTTTTCATCTTTGATGTCTTTACAGATGTTGTTGTAATACCACTTCTTGTCTCTTCTACCAATTCCCTGAAATTCTTTGAAAAGTTTTTCTTTATTTTACTTAGCTTTGGCTTTCCTTCTTGGCAAATTTGATCGTTTGTTTTGGCATCCACTTTGTTTTCTTCTGTTTGTTGTTGTTTTGGTCTTTGGCAGGCTTTTTTCACATTCCTCCTTAACTTTATATTCATTCTTTAAATTCCTTTGGCTCTGATCAATGAAGTTCAAGACTTCAAAAAGAATCCTGATGTTCTCCTTGACAATGATGAGCATATGCTGATGATCTTATTGTGGAAACTCGCTTTCTTCTTCCTCTTCAGCTTTAGAAATTATATGTGAGCAATTCATGTTTTTCCATAGTCAACCCAGCCATATTTTTGATGTTATACCTGAACAATTCCATTTCATCCTACCAATAGTAAGTTTGATTTCTCTACATTTCAACTGCTGATGTCTGCCTATGTGAGTATTGCTTTTATTATTTCAGAACTGTTTTAGTAATGAAAAAATCATTGGATTAGCAAAAATTGATAAATTATTCTTCTGTTTTATTTCAATTTCCTAAACTTGTCATGGCAAACCTATGGCACACATGCCAGAGGTGGCATGCAGAGCCCTCTCTGATGACATGTCGCCCCAGTTCAGCTCCGCTATGCATGCATGTGTGCCTTCTTCTGGCTAGCTGGTCTTTGGGTCTGCTGGGTATACATGGGGGGGTTGGGCCACGTGGGTGGGCCTGCATGCACACGCGTGGGGGTAGGTTGCATGCGGGGTGTACACATGTGCAGAGGTGGGGTGCATGCTTGGGGTGCATGCACATTTCATTTTGGGGGTTCAGGCATGTGCATTCACATATGTGCTCTTTGGGCACTTGATCCAGAAAAGTTTAGCCATCACTGTCCTAGGCCAAACAATCCTATTACATTTTCCTCCTTAATATGTCAAACATTGGCAATCTCCAACCACAAGCAATACATTTATTTCATTTATGTTTTGTCAAGTTCAAATGCAATTTGGACATAAAACTAATTTTCTTCTGCATCAGAGCATAAATGTGAATAATTTTCATACATGAAGCTTGATTGATATTATTCAGCCATCGATTGCAGTGTAGCCAAGTAATGTCCTGACTATGTCCTTTCTTACCAAGCAACTACCATTTTCCTTCGTTTTTTATGACCTGAGTAATAAACATTGTGACCTTCTGACCAAGAATATCCAATTCCAGTCCATCTCAACTAGTTAATGCTTAAGGTATCAATGTGTGGTTGATCCACTTCATTTTTCACTATGTTGAGCTCCCTGTTCATGTTTTTTATGTTTCATGTTCCCACTTTCTATCTTTGAAGCCTCAGATTTTTCCCCCTGCATGGCAACATCAAAAACTAGATATCTCAAAAGCTTTAATCTAGCTATGTCCTAAACACCATCAGCTTTCAACTCTTTCTCAGTAGCCTATTGAATGCCATCAACCTGGGGTGAGGGGTGTCATCATCCAACACTATATCATCAACTGCTTTATAGTTTATATTTTATTGTAAAATATAGGTTTATCATTGCCTTCTCCCGCACAATATCAGGTAATGTCTTTGCCATTGTTAACAAAGTGATTATTTGCCTCTAGCACTTTCTTATATCATTACTACCCAATATTGGTGCCTGCTTATTTTAGCTGGGCAACTGGGATGACCTTCACTTCTGGAGTTACCCCTACTGAAACTGTGTACTTTTGGCATACTCTCTCAGCCTTCTTCACTGCACACATACACCCTGTCACAATGAGGCAGTACAGCAGGACAATTTTTGGGAGAGTGGCAGTAAAATGTAAGAGAATTTTCCTATAATATTTGCATATCTGTCCAGTAAAAGAACTTATTTGTGTGAATTTAATATATGAAGTAGCATTGCACAAATATGTAGTTTATTCAGAGATATTTTTGAAAAGTGCAATTAAGAAGAAAAAACAATGTCCTCATTTGACATATGAATTATAGGTTCCTTTGTGTGAGAAGGTTAAACAAACCAAGAACACAGATGGTTCTATTAAATATAACAAGACTAGTGTTTATCTGTACAGGGATTTGTATTTAAAAACCAGGATTTTGCAATGGTCTCAGAAAGTTCAGATTGCAGTCCAGAAGAAGCTGAATCATACATTTATCAGATTTCTTTTTGTCTTTTTCAAACTGAGTTGCAAATCTGTGTTTTTAAATAGTCATATCTTTTTAAATGGAGCTTTAAACTTTCTTCCACTATCTTCTAGAAATTAACTATTGTCTTCATATTTATTCTTTCTGAATAAAATTGTTTGTTACAGTTCATTTATGCATTCCTTTCAAGAAAAGCAGCTTCAATTGTGTTACTTGAACTAAATAATCCATGTTTGACTACTATAATAGCTCGCAAATTATTTTGCAAAATCCTAACTCTACATTTCCACAGCTTTGTAATAATTTCCTATATACATTTTTATGAGGTTTTTTTTTTATTTTTGAGTTTTTACATGATAAAACAGTCATAAATACAGCGTATTCTCATGCCAGTATTGGAATCTAAAGTAATCCTTGCTTCTGAGTTACAGTAGTCTTTAGAAGTAACTCCCCTACGACTGATGGGGCCATCACCTTTTCTTCAGGAATGGCTATGGATATGGATGAATATTCTCAGTCATCCAAATCATGGTTGCCCCAAAAGTGTTTTTTCAAAAACCAACTGGACATTGTTCTCCAATTGCCCTTTGGGAAAGCATCTTTGGGACTTCCTTCAGGAAGAAAAAGGAAGCTGCTTACTTTTCTGCTTACTTCTCTTTCACCAGTAAGTCAATCCAGGGTTCTGCAAGATAATATGCTCTGTCTTATCTAGATGTTACCAGGGGTGAAATGCTACCGTTTGGGACCAATTCGCCCAAACCAGTAGTAAAAATGCTACTGGTTCTCCTGAACCGGTATTTCCGTGCTATGACGTGTTATTTATATTAGCTAGAATCGTCTGATTTCCTGCTTTCTAGCTAATCTAAATCACATGGCACAGCGGATTTACAATACAATACAATACAATAGCAGAGTTGGAAGGGACCTTGGAGGTCATTTAGTCCAACTCCCTGCCTAGGCAGGAAGCCCTATACCATTTCAGACAAATGGCTATTCAACATCTTCTTGAAGACTTGCAGTGTTGGAGCATTCACAACTTCTGGAGGCAACTTCTGTTCCACTGGTTAATTGTTCTAACTGTCAGGAAATTTCTCCTCAGTTCTAAGTTGCTTCTCTCCTTGATTAATTTCCACCCATTGCTTCTTGTTCTGCCCTCAGGTGCTTTGGAGAATAGTTTGACTCCCTCTTCTTTGTGGCAACCCCTGAGATATTGGAACACTGCTAATCTCTTCTCTCCCTCTTTTCTGAAATGGATGATAAACCATGATGTTTCTTTTCTAATCTCATCAAGATGATATAAAATCTTTTGGGCGGGCACAAAATGATCAAGAAAGAAAAGAAATTTATTATTTTGTTAACTGTCAAAGTTAGATGTGCTTGTTTTCATCTATTTTTATTTCATCTTTTTAAAATAAAAGAGTAATGATGCCCTGTGCGTAAATAATGTTCCCTACTTATATGTGCACACAACCATACAACCAAGATGACCATCTTAGTGTACTTTACTTCAGATTCATTGTGTGGCTATTTCAAGCTGGACAACTCAAAATGTTAAAAACTCAATGCCTATTAGGAGACAGATGTCATGAAGTTTGTAAGAAAGTTGACCTTTTACTATAACCTCAAAATGAAGTTTTTGCTAGGAGAATCTTGCCTTTAGTGATGAGAACATTGATTCTATTGTTATTATGTCCATTTTCTTGTTAGAATGCATTCCTTATTGTCATGTTCTCACAGCAATCTGTGACAATTTTCTTGTCAACTTTCTGTCTTCTCTAGCTTCACAATTTTTGCCCTGACTTCTGTGTTGGTCATCTTAGCCCACTGACCTAACCCTGCTCTTGTTCTGTACCTCATCTGATTTGTGTGCCTCCTGGGATTTCCCAAGCTATACTTAACCATCGAATGTTTACTTATTCTTCGCTCACACACATTAAAAAGGCTGGGAATACCTTCTCATTTATTTGTTCTTTGTTTGCAAAATTTGAATTAGGACCTCCTTTAAGAATGAATGCAGAAAAAATGACTCTGAAAAGACTTTTCTCTTCTCACTGCCAATCAAGGACAAGCAATATTATCTTTTTCTTGAAAATGTTTGAGCAATTTTAGCCTTGGAACTACAACATGAAAACCATTCTGGAACTACAGGATTTTCTTATTTGTGTAGCTACATTTAGTTATATGTTACATTTGTTATCTTTCCCTACTGGATAGAGATCTCTCTACCATTTATTTCCACAAGAGCAACCCTACATGGTAGGTTAGATTAACAGAGAGTAACTGGCCACAAATGGTCCAGGACGTTTTCATAACTAAGGGTAGTTTAATCTCTCAGTTGCCAGGACTAATTTCTTAATCACTATTTCACGGTGGCTTATTAATTATTAGCAATGTATAAGTATTGCCCATTAATAGTTCTACCTGTTATTTAGCTATTAGATGACTTTCTCTAAAATGAAAGCTCTTCGTCCTTAACTTTCAAAATTATACAAACAAGTTTTAAAAGCTTCTGTAGTGTGTGGGTGTGGGTGTATGTGTGTCGCTCTATCTTATAACAATTCCAGTCTAGTCTTCCAATCTTCTCTTCGCAGCGAAAGGGAAACAGCACAATTCACTTTTGTGGGTTGGGAAACAAGCTTTTGAATTATCCTCCCAGGAGCAAGTAACTTTCATTTGATGTGTCAGGGTGCTGTCTGGGTTTTTCTTTTCAGAAATTTATATTATTTTCTACTACCTTGAGTATAAATCATTTCTACCGATAACCTGCTCTGTAATAACCTTGCTTTGCTGCTGCTTGGTTGTATCACATATCATCAAATTATAAATCCTTTTTGGTTTAGTAGGAGACAATAGAAAGTGTTTCTTTTGATAGTTTTTTGGAGGATAGCAGGGAGAATAAAATACATACAGCTTTTCATCTGGCTTGTTGCCTAATCAGTGGCAATTACAAAGAAATAAATACCTGAGTTTTTCTACTATTCAGCAATTATATAGACTCCTAAACATATTTTAATTGGGACTTAAATATATTCATGTTTAATATTCCTTAGATGGGTAATAGCTATAAAGTGGTAGCTTTATGCAACACCATTCTGTGAATCCTTATGGAACACGGCAAAAACAAAAAACAATGTCGTTTGGTTCAAAATACAGCAAAGAATTATTGCGGGTAACACAAAAATCTTTTATTTTATCACACATTCACTAATTCAAACAATACAATACAATAGCAGAGTTGGAAGGGAATGTGGAGGTCTTCTAATCCAACCCCATGCCAAGGCAGGAAACCCTATACCGTTTCAGACAAATGGCTATCCAACATCTTCTTAAAGACTTCCAGTGTTGGGGCATTCACAATTTCTGGACGCGAGCTGTTCCACTGATTAATTGTTCTAACTGTCAGGAAATTTCTCCTCAGTTCTAAGTTGCTTCTCTCCTTGATTAGTTTTCACCTATTGCTTCTTGTTCTGCCTTCAGATGCCTTGGTGAATAGCTTGACTCCCTCTTCTTTGTGGCAACCCCTGAGATATTGGAACACTGCTCTCATGTCTCCCCTAGTCCTTCTTATTATTAAACTAGACATACCCAGTTCCCGCAACCATTCCTCATATGTTTTAGCCTCAGTCCCCTAATCATCCTACAACATTGTACAAAACTAACTAGCCCTATATAATTCCTGGCAGAGGTCTTTGGAAAGCACATATTAACTCCTTTTCATTCTGAAAAATAATATTGAAATTAATGAAGGGGTGGTAATTAAAACAACAAGTCCAATTTACATGGTTTTTATAGCCTCCTATATTTTAACTCAAATGGTCCAGTTGAATGTTTCCTTTAGAAAACTCACTGCATCTCTGCAGCAAAAATATCTTTTTAAAAATACTTTCCCCCCTCCCTCAACTATTCCAGAAGGGCACGGGAGTCAAACTCTTCTCTTGGGATCTACTTGACAGTTTCTTAGATAATTGGCTTAAACAAAAAGATTTCCTTGGCATGGTGGTATGGTTATATCGATCTATTTTGTGCTTTTTCTTGAATTTGTGTGTGCTGATGGATCTGTCCCATTACTCCTCAATAGAGGTTCAGAAAGGGATATTTACTTTGCTTGGATCTTTCGTATTTCCCCAAATAACATTGGTTTTCTGGAAATTGTGAGACAGTAAATATTCAGTTCATTGTCAAAATTGCTGAAAGTGACTTCTAAAACCTTCTGTCCTGTTTGCAGTTGGCAAAAGGGAAGGGGTGATGCTGAATAATTTCTCCTTGTCCTGTGTGAAATTTTTCAGCACTTTCTTGAGTAAGGAGTTCAGTGGGATTTCTTTCTTCTTCCCACAGATTTTTCTTTTCCCCTGGTGACATACCGTATTTTTCGGAATATAAGACGTACCAGAGTATAACATGCGCCCAGGTTTTGAAGAGGCATTTTTTTAAAAAAAGTAGGTAGATAGAGGGATAGAGAGGGAGAGAAAGAGAGAGAAATACAGTAGGTAGGTAGGGAGAGAGAGAGAGTAGGTAGGTAGGTAGGTAGGTAGGTAGAGGGGGGGAGAGAAAGAAAAATACAGTAGGTAGGTAGGGAGGGAGACAGAGTGTGTAGGTAGATAGGTAGGTAGATAAAGGGATAGGGAGAGAGAGAGAGAGAAATACAGTAGGTAGGTAAGTAGGGAGAGAGAGTGTGTGTAGATAGATAAGTAGGTAGAGGGAGAGAGAGAGAGAGAGAGAGAGAGAGAGAGAGAAATACAGTAGATAGGTGGGGGAGAGAGAGAAATACAGTAGGTAGGTATGGAGAGAGAGTGGGTAGGTAGGTAGGTAGGTAGGTAGGTAGGTAGGTAGGTAGGTAGGCCGGTAGGTAGGTAGATAGGTAGGTAGATGTTTCCAGGTGTATTTACCCACGTGCTGGAGAAGGAAATCACTAACCACCTTTGGAACAAATCTTTGTTTCTGCAGGCTCAATACTTGACCAACGTAATTCTCATCAACCACTCTAATTAAACAGCTTTCCAAAAGGGGGAAAAAAAACCTTTTTGCACTGTGCAAACCTCCCCCAAACAGCCCGTTTTTCGTGAAAATGGGCCCATTTGTTTTCAAATAAAAGGCATGAATAGCCTTGGGGGGGCTTGCAGAGTGCTCCTGGGAGGGGGAGGCAAAATGAGGCAAAATGGCCCATTTTTTGTGTGAAAACGGGCCATTTTTTGGTAAAAGGAAATGCATGCATAGCCTTATGGAAGCTTATAGAGTGCTGCTGGGGGCTGGGGGGGGGGGGCAAAGACGCCCTGTTTCTAGCTCATTTCTGCCCTCCCCAGCCCCCAGGAGCTGTCTGGAAGCCTCCATAAGGGTATGCAGATGGCCATTTTGGTGAAGGGGTGGAGTTTCAGCAGGCAAAAAAATGCTGTATTCGATGTATAAGACACACCCAGATTTTCAGCCTCTTTTTAGAGGAAAAAAGGTGTGTCTTATACTCCGAAAAATACAGTATGTAGAGCAAGTTCAATGATCCTATGCAAGGGTTGATGCTCTGTATGACAAACAATTATATAGCATCATTCTAGGGTTTTAAGAGAGTAAGTAAAAATAAAAAAGTAAGATATTATTTTAAGCTAAAAAAAAATCCCGAGATTCTCTTTATAGAGTTTAAACATTCCAAATCATTGCACAGAATATCAATTTATCCCTGCCTACACAGAGACACAGTGGCTCAGTGGTTTAAAAGTCACAGGAGAAGATCTGTGATCCAGCGGTTTGAGTCCTAACATCGCATGATGAAGTGAGTTCCTGTCACTTGCTTCAGCTACTCTCCAAAATCAGGAACATTAGGCAAAATGAGAGGGAGATATTAGAAAATGAAAATGATTGAGGACTGGCGGCAAAGAACAAAAATTGGGTATGTCTAGTTTAATGAAAAGAAGGACTAGGGGTGAGATAATAGTTAATAACTGAAATCTTTTGGAAAATCTTTAGTATCTATTTTTTTTTAATTAAAACTTGAAAACATGAAATTAAAAATGAATACCAAGTAATGTAAAGGAGGGAAGAAAAGAAAGAAAGCAAAGAAAAAGCAAAAAGTACATGTGAGGAAAAAAAGTTGAAGAAAAATAGAAAAGAAAGAAAAAAGATATAATGAAGTACCTTTTTATATTCTTCACAACAGTTTATTCATACAAATATATTTAACTCCTCTCTATAAAGTTACATATTCTTCTTTCTATAATCTTTCCCATCTAATCATCAAAACCATAAATTATATAGTCTTTTTTTTCATTTTTATGCAAAGGAATCCATAAGAGGCTTCCAGTATTAATGAAGATGTCTCTTCTCTAATCAAAAAAATCAGTTCAGCTAAATTTGTCAACATCCACAATTTCTCCATAGTGGGCAGTATTGAATCTTTACATCTCTGTGTAATAATCTTGCCTCAGTAATCATTTATTGAAATATTCCATTTCTTCCCTCAAAATCCTACCAAACAGTGATCTCTGGTGGGTTTAGAACTCTGGGAGACAAGGGAATGCCATCTATATATTTTTCTTCATCTTTACTATTGTATATTTTTATTTTCTCTTTTGTACTGTACATTTTTCTTTTTCTATTTTTTTCTTTGTACTCTTTCGTTTCCCTTAGTTTCCCTTAGTTGTTACCTTCTTCGTTGTAATCTTTAATAAAATTACTATTTTAAAAACGAATCCAAATTTATTGAAGTAGATGTTCTCCATGAAATGGATTTCATGGGAGGGAAATCCACATGAATGTTTTAGATTTTTCATTGTGTCCAGGGGCTTTTTTCTACCTATGTTTTTTTTTAAGTAAAGAAAAGAAAAATAGTGTTTCATTTTTGCCGGTAGAAAACAGATCTCTGAAATTCTTGGCCAAAGGAGACATGGATATTTTATTTTCCAGGCACTTGGATTATTTAACTTCTCACTGTTCTTCTCAATTACATGTTCTCCGAGGCCTCATGCTGCTATTTCAATGTGTAAAGAACTGATTGCCCAAGTGTGTTATTTAGAGAGTGCAACAGTCTCTTCTGTAAGTGAATGATTGCAAAAGCTACAAATAGTTTGGTCTTTCTTTTTGGAACTAATGCACAGTGTCTGCTTGAGATTTTATTTTAGCTCATCACAGAATAATACTAGCTGCAGTGGAGGCAACAGAAGGCAACAGAATGTAGTTCAACAACAACTGTATAGGATTAATGATTCAAATATAATTACTGGGGTTTTTTGGGAGTATAAGATGCACTTCCCCCTGCTAAAAGTGGGTGGAAATGTCTGTGCATCTTATATACCAAATGTTGTTGAAGCCCCACTCACCTGCCAGTTCCCACCCTTTGGCCGTTTTCACCTTCCACACATTGCATTTTCAGCCTCTGCACACTCCATTTTAGACCTGTTCCAGGCTGTGGGGATCGCCACAGCACATTGCCATTGATCACCGCCTCCATCCATCGCATTTTCGACCTCATGCATCACATATTTGGCCTCTACATGCCCTGTTTTTGGCCAACATGCATCACATTTTTGGCCATTTCGGGGTGACAGGGATCACTGCCACCACTGCTGCAATCCCCGTTGCTGGAACTGGCTGAAAATATGACACACGGAGACTGAAAACACAATGCTTAGAGGCCAAAAATGTGATGCACGGAGGTGGCAATGAGCTGTGGTGCTTCCCACAGCTTGGAACAGCTGATTGGTGGTATTCCAGGAGGTTGATCCAACTGCCAATCAGCTGTTCATGCTGAATTAGGCTGCAATAATGTGCTGAAGCTGACCAGGCTGTTTTTTGTTTGCCGCAAAGATGCTAGCCAAATGAATACTGATGGATGTGGGTAGGCAGGAGCAGATTTTTTTTCTTGTTTTCCTCCCCAAAAACTAATGTGTGTCTTATATTCAGGGAGTCTTATACTCTGAAAAATACAGTAACCTTTTACTACACTTCTCAGCTCCACTACAAACTGCCCAGAGATATCCACACTAACCCTAACCCTAACCCCTAACCCCACTGCTTTCTCATTGGTTTGCATAGTAAGTGTCATCACTATATGACAAAATGAAATAAAGGTGTTGGGATGGGGTTTGTTTTTTGTTTTGTTTTTTTGCTTTTTTGGTAAGGGCTTTGTAAGGAATTGCAGAATCCCAGAGAACTAACATATCTCTGATGCATTTGAGATTGGAAACAGGATCTGAAGTTCTTTTATTGCTGCTGCCTAAGCATAGGCTGGGGAAAATATTCATTTCCATAAGTGATACATAAGTGTAGAAAAGCAGCCTCAGATGGATAGTCCCAATGCTATACATTGCACTCCACATTTTGTAAATAATCTGTTTGTGCTACTAACAACTGGAAAAGCTGTCTTCTAAAATCATATTTGGCTGGTCCTTATCATTTAAATTGGTTTAAATTTAATTTCTATCGATCGATTGGTTGATCTACCTACCTATCTATCATCTACCTATCTCTCCAATTCATATGGTTACCCAAAAAAAATTCTGAATGCCAATATAAAATGGTTCGTATGATGATTCATAAGCCATCCTGACTTCTGCTCATCATTCCCAGTGCTCTAGCTGGACCACTAATCTATTTACCATATTAATCTAGTGTAAGAAAAACAGAAAACTTAAAAAAAAACTAGACCTGACCTCAGGCATTCATATAAGGCAGTTTTTAAAATTCATCTTGAGTACAGCAGCCAAGGTTGATCAAGTGCAAATTCAGTTTTACCTTTTTGCCAGATTTACTTATTGGCAATTTTTACTTTAATTAAAATTATAGGTGATCGACTCCCTATTTAATTGTGACAAGCTGTTTATTTCCATATAAATCTCCCCAATATCAGTGTACCATTTCTTTTATTAGTGGTCAGTTAAAGTATTGTAATGTTATTTTCTAGTCCATTCCCAGAGTAATTATTGTTATTTATATGATCTTCTTTGTATGCCTATGAAAATTGCATGTAAGTCTTTTTTGCCCATCTTTCTAGTACTTTATGAAATATTTGCATATTGCCTAGGTTTCTCTTTAAAATGCTGAGTGGTCAAAGTATCATTATCCTAGATTTTGCAGCCCTTGAACTTTCTTTAGCAAGACTCCCAAAAGTCCATTTAAGAAAATATTTACATTTTGTTTGATTATTTCTACAGGTGACGTTCAATTATTTATTGGAGAAAGGCATATGGGAAATATGAATTTTAAAGTTTGTGTAATTGATGTTTTTATTAGGATATTTCTAACTTAAGGGATATCTTTAGGGCCCAGCTTATGCTGGCAAAGTAAGAAATGATGATAAGTAATAAAGAAATATTTCTTACAAATGCAATTCTGCCTAGGTCTCTAAAGACTTTTTTAGATACACATAGGATTGCAAATTTAGCCCATCATAAAGTAACAAGCAAACAAAAAGTAGTAAAATTAAAATGTATTGAGCAAGCTGCTAAATTTTCTTCATTAAATATTATTTGTACAGGTACTGTAGTTCTCAACATACAACCTTTAATTTAGCGACCATTCAAAGTTACAGCAGCCCTGGAAAAAATGATTTATGACCAATCCTTGCATTTAAAACATCACAGCTTGTCCATGTCACGTGATTGCAATCTGGGCATTTAGTAATGTGCTTGCATTTATAACAATTGCAGCGTCTGAGTCACATGAATGTCATGTGCAACATTCCCAATTCAACAGGTAGGCTGGCAAGGAAGGTCATGGTCTGGTTGCTTACCGTAATTACTATGACAAAAATGGTCACATGGTAAAATCAGATGTAGAAATGTGATGTCTCGCTTAACAACTGCACTGTTAACAATGAATTTTCTGATCCTAATTGTGGTCACAGGCCAAGACATACCTATAGTTAAATAACTAAAGATTGCTGTAGTGTTGGGATATTTTTCCAGATTTGATATACTGTATTTTAATTTTACAATGTAATTTTTCTGTTAATCATAATGGTTTTCTCTAGTAAGTTCTCTAGTGTTTAACTATATTCTATGTTTCAGCATTTATCTTTTTACTGTAAAAATACTGCCTCACAAACAAAATCAGAGAGGGATCCTGTTTTGTTTTGTTTTGTTTTGTTTGTTTTGTTTTGTTTTGTTGGTATGTATGTATGTTTAATATACTAAAAATGTATATCAGATTTCTATATTAAGAATCTTCCACTATCATGATGCCATCCAGATTTGTAGGGTCTGCAGCAATTGTGCTGGCTAGAATTTGTGGGTGGTGTGTGTTAGATCAGACAAAGGATTCCGACCCAGGCATGGTAAAACAACAGGAACGTTTATTCACAACTATCTACAATACACAAGAATCATTACTGGCAAGGTTTCCCTGTCTGACAGCTGCTTATATACAGCTTAAGGCGGGAAACCTTTCAGAGAGCAAACTGCAACATTGTATCTTCTTTCTAGACAAAATCCGGCCAGCCGCGTCTTAGCCAATCAGACGCGGCTGCCGGCTCCGTTCCGGAATGCGGTGACTCAAAGGTTACCAGACTTGCTGGCACGGTCGTAGACCTGAGGACTTAACAGTATGTACATGTAGTACAACACATATTAGAGGTCCCGGGTTAGGGAAGGTTTCTATAAAGTAGGACTGGTGAAATTAGATCAAAGGTTTATGAAATAATCATTAAATCATTGAGGGAGAAATAGCTTTGTAAAATATTCCCCACGGTCTGTTTTGTTAGTTTATCAACAGTGTTATTGCCCTGATAAAACATCCATCTATAAACCAAATCAATATGTATACATATAATTTCATGAAAACAGACTGAAAAAAGGCTGAAATTACACACAATTGCCTAATTTAATGAATATAAAGAATCTCAGACATAGCACATTATAGCAAACAAGAGATGCCTAGGGTACATTCCCGGCTAAAGGTTTTATCTATCTCTATAAAAGTAGCCGCTTCCTGCAACAAAAGCCTTTTGCCTGTTTTTTCCTGAGACTTTGATAGATTTTTTGGAGATTTCACTTTAATTAGAGGCTGTAAGGAAGGTAGAAAACTTCATTCTTTATCCAGCCATATTCCCCAGGTAGTCCAAAGTTCTGTTGTTTGTTTTAAAAGGGCCAAGTCATTTGTATCTCCAGCACAGAGAGAGAGTCTGAGGTAATGTGTCTCTGAGGGGGTACATGGCCAATGAGCCATCTCTCAGTCATGGGGATGTGGACTGTGTGTCTGGCAAGGAAGTGACATTTATGATTAGCCTGCCTTTGTAAAACTGTTTTTCCCTCATTGTTTGAATTAATGTTTAAGGTAAAGGTAAAGGTTCCCCTTGCACATATGTGCTAGTTGTTCCTGACTCTAGGGGGCAGTGCTCATCTAAATTTCAAAGCCGAAGAGCCAGCGTTGTCCGAAGACGTCTCCGTTATATGCTGACATGATTAAACACCAAAGGCACACGGAACGCTGTTACCTTCCCACCAAAGTGGTCCCCATTTTTCTACTTGCATTTTTACTCTGCTTTCAAACTGCTAGGTTGGCAGAAGCTGGGACAAGTAACGGAAGCTCTCTTCATTATGCTCACTTCTGATCGACAAGCTCAGCGCCTTAGCCCCTTTTATGTTTAGAAGACCTAAATTGTACATGTTAGCTTTTTTGTTTCAGCAAAAGATTAAAAAGATGTGTAACATCTCACAATTTCTCTATTAAGTGTGGCTACACTAAGTTTATCATTATTGACATGTATATGAAGATCTCCATTCTTAGTCTTCCATTCTTAATAAGCACACGCATACTCTTTTGTGGACAATCTTGCAGGACATAAATGGGCTGGCTGATCTATGTATATGGAGGAAAGTTAAAATTATTTCATATAAATTGGAAGAGTGGGTTTATGGAAGAAAACGCAATATTTGAAACTTGTACACAAGCTATCTGATTGGTGACAGTGAAACTAATAGATGTGAGTTAAATTTACACATTCTGCATCTTTTTTACTCCAAGAACCTAAACTGACATAGCGGTGAATTATTTCTGCCCATTCCCATGGATCTGGAAGAATTCCAGTAGCGCAGGGTGGTTGGAGGAACAGAGACTGCCATTTCCTGTGGTTGTTTTTTTAGGATGTAACTTTCATCATATTGAAAATTGCATTAATGAACTCCGAACCAAGAAGATTTGAGTTTTGAGTTTTATTTGATTTATATCCCGCCCTTCTCCAGAAGGACCCAGGGCAGCGCACAGGAATTTAAAATAACATATAAATAATACAAAATACAAAATTTAAAAAGCTATTCAATATTCAAAACCTGCGCTAAAACCAATTAAAATCCCCATTTTAAAACTATCTAATACTAGTCACAGCGGAGACTTAATTGCTGGGGGGGGGGGGGACTTTCAGTAGGATTTTTTCCAGTTGTGCTATCTCTATATAAATAATTTGTCAATAATATGGAAATAATTGATTATCCCAACAATTCAAATTGTTGCAGTTCAAGGTTGCATGCTAGGATTTTTTCCAGCAGTGAAAGAAAAGAAATTTGCTTTAGAAACTAAAGGGATTTCAAAGCAGATAATTACTGGTTAACTTTAGAATGCAACAATCTTTCATCCAATCATCAACAGTGTCATGAAATCACACAGTTTTATCTCTGAGTTTCTTTTCTTTGCAATTACTTAATTTATTTGGCTTCATTTGAGTAGGATCTAGTAGGGAGAATAAAGCCTAGCCCTTTATCAGTGGCCCTTTCAATAATAAAGGCTTTTTAAGACTGAGAATGGAGCACTCCTTTTTATTAATTAATTAAATTTTATGTATTACATTTTTTGCCACCCATCTCCCCTATAAGGTCCTTTATTGCACTGAATATATAATTATATATAAACTATTTGCATCTGAAATTAACAGCAGTATGTTACGATGTTATAAACTGTCTTTATAATTCAAAGGCAAAAATGTGACATTTGATCCCTGTGCAAAGTGTAGCCTTCAAAGTATAGTTAATAATTTCAATTATTCTTTGTATAATTTTTGCTGCAAATGTGAATGTAAATTATGAAAAGTAATTTCTCAGATGATCTCAAAAAGTAAATGGAAGATACAGCCATGAAAGACTGCAGCAATGTCAGCAATCACTTACCTTTTAATGAACCAATGCTTTTCCCCTTCAAAATCTGAAATGGTGAAAGTTAGATAAAGGTGAGAACAATGAAAAAGCTGAAACAGTAAAGATCACAAGCATTACATTTGTATGTCTACAATGTCCTGTGGGATGGAAGATGTCTAATATCCATTTCTAATGACTCCTTTCTTTGTTATACTGCTTTATCACAAAAATAATATTTTTGTAGAAATATTCTACAGATACCCACACTTCTGAACTGGTAATCAGAGTGAAAAGTTATATAGAAGTTAACTTTTCTATATATTGCAGTCTAACATAATTGGACAGGGAGTAACGGTTTCTGATCTCATCTCAGCCTTCAATAACTTACCCATTGCTTCTGCTTTGTAAAGTGTCAGTGAGCTACCTCAGAGGATTTTTTTTTCCAAATAATATGTGTAAGGTGAGAGATGTACTATACATTAAAAGATAGAACAATAGCTAGTTCATACATGCCAATATACAGTGGTACTTCGGTTCACGAACGCCTCTGTTCACGACCAATTCGGTTTACGAACAGAAATTTTCCAAAAAATGTGCTCCGGTTCACGAACACCGTTTCGGTTCACGAACGGAAAAGTTCATAAAAATATGCTCCGCTTCACGAACTCCGCCTCGCTTCACGAACTCCGCCTCGCTTCACGAACTCCGCCTCGCTTCACGAACAGAAAAGTTCGTAAAAATGCTCGGGTTCACGAACTCCGTTTCGCTTCACGAACCGGAGCCGCGGACATTTTATCTACGAACGTATTTCCTTTTCAGTTCAAGAATTACGACCAAAAAACAAGGTCAGAACGGATTAACCGGATTTACATTGAACCCTATGGGAAATTGTGCCTCGGTTCACGACCAATTCGGTTCGCGAACAGAGTCATTTCACGAATTAAGTTCGTTAACCGAGGTACCACTGTATGTAAAAAGTAGTTCATGATATTTAATTGTCATTCTCTGTTCCATGATTCCCTAGTACAGAGGTCTGCAAAGTCGGCTCTTTTAAGACTGGTGGACTTCAACTCCCAGAACTCTGGGAGTTGAAGTCCACCAGTCTTAAAAGAGCCGACTTTGCAGACCCCTGCCCTAGTGCAAGTAAGTACTAAGTAAATAGTGCTCTGCAGTTAAGGAACAATCCTTGCAAAATATCCTGTAAAATATCTTTTGTTTTCTTGATTGACATTTTGTACAAAAAAACTGCAGTTCCTCCTTTCTAATAGCTATGCTTTATTGTAACTATTGCCAGTTTTAACAATGGTGCCTTTGTATCCGCTTTTGATTTTCACCGTTGGAATTGTATGATTATTTGTTGCTTCGAAGTTGGATTGTCTTTTTATTATATTTTTATTGGGCTACTTGATTCTGTATATTGACTGACATTTATTGACTTGTTAAGTGAAGTGAACAATCGCATAGGATGATAGCATGTGGTATACAAAATATTAAATGCACAAACAACATAATAATTAATAATAGAATTGCACTGACTGAAAATAAAATGTAGATTTTTTTTCCAGTCCCCATTTTTACTGTTTTTTAGCACATGACTGGATTCAGGACAGGACCATTAATCTATTAGTTGCAAGATTGCAAAAATCAGAATGAGTCGGGTAGCATCTTTGCTGATGTTCTTAAGTTACTGTCACCAACATTATAGGAGTGACATGCTAATTAATGGTAGTCAAAATTCAGGCAGATTCCAGTAGCACCTTTCCAGAATAACACTCAATTAAAAAGCATAAGCTTTCATGAACTACAGCAGCATACTTTATCATATGAACAGTGTTTATGGAAAGTTTACCTGTTATAATCAAATGTGGTAGTCTGAAAAGATGACACCAGACTCATTAACACTGATTAACATTGCTCTCCTCCTGATGTTGTTAGCAATAATATAGGAACAAATAAAACAATTAGAATATCATCAGAGTTGGAAGGGACCTTGGAGGTCTTCTAGTTCAACCCTCTGCTCTAGCAGGAGACCCTATACCATTTCAGACAAATGGCTGTCCAGTCTCTTGTTAAAAACCTCCAGTGATTGAGCACCCACAACTTCTGAAAGCAAGCTGTGCCACTGGTTGATTGTTGATTGTTCTCACTGGTTGATTGTTCTCACTATCAGGCAATTTCTCCTTAGTTCTAGGTTACATCTCCCCTTGGTTAGTTTCCATCCATTGCTTTTCACTTTATCTGATGCTTTGGAAATTAAGTTGAACATCATCATGTGATCATGACTTTTTCAAAGGGGCTAGAAAATGGCATGCACATGACAACATTATCATGAAAATACTTAAATATATGATCTTGTTTCAATTGCTGAGAGAAAAATATATAATGACAGCATTTCTCCGATTAGATCATTATGCCCATACCATTGTGCCCATGTGCACTTTGTCATAGACACTTAACGTAATTCTTGTCAGCAACTTTCATCTTTAAATGACATTGACTTCTTTTAGGCAGTCAATGTCTAAATGTCATATGTGTTCCCTTTCTTTCAGACCACAATTGTGCATTTTCAGTTACTTGCTTCACACAAAAGCCTGTTTGGTTACTGCACTCCAGGTTTAATAATGATTTAATGGGATTATTATTGATAGCATGTCTGAGTCTATAGACAGAAAGGTGGAGAGTCCAAGCCTCTTCCCTCAGAAGCCCTTTGCGTCAATCAACCTTGTGTCACTCCTGTCTTGGAATAACTATTTGGAGTTCCTGCTGTCACCACTAAATTTCTCGGAAGTTATCTCTCCCAGCATTCTCCCCCTAACCCACAGTTAACTCCCACAGCCTGTGCTGTTTTTCTCTTAACTTAACATTTAAAAATTCCTGTAGCATTGAAGGAATAACTAGGGAAATCAGCCTTTTATCTGTTGTGGTGAGATAGGCCAAATTCCTCAGAGATAAGCAGAATGGGGATTTTTTATATATATAAGAGAGGAGAAGCGAGTTAAAAAACATGCTGTTTACCTTTTAAATATTACTGGGCAGAAACATTCAGAGATGGAGAAGATAAAAACACGGAGCTGTTCAAATCACTGACTGCATCTTAAAAGAATGCCAATAGAAAAATATAAAGGTAAATATAAGACTCTAGGCAGGCAACAAGATGATATTGGTCTATTCCTCCTTAGAGGAAACTCTGTTGTACATAAATTCCAAGCAACATAACATTACTGAGCTTGGATTGAGAAAATAAACAACAGATATAACTGTCAAGATTTAACCACTTTGCTCCTTTCAAACCCGAATGCTTTTCAACTTGCCAATGAATTGGGGAGAGGGAAGCGGGAAATGGAATGCCGAGAATGTATTCAAGATCATGAGAGCATGGAAACCATCAAGGTCACCACTTCAGATGCTTGAGAAAGAGATGGATTGTTCCTATAACAAAAGGACATCTCATAATAATTGGGCAATGTGATCACCTGGGGTGGGGAAAAGAGGAAACTATTGTTTAAGTAGTCAAACATTTGGGCAGGAGAACCAGAGCTAGTTTTGTTTCTTCAGTACCCAATATGGTATACCTAATAAAATTTTACCTTTGGGAATTCAAATCTCCTGAGAGTGTTTCCTTGTTTTGGATTCACTAGTCGGATAGTTGACAATATTGTTGATTAGTACAAATTTATTTATTTATTAAATTTATATGCCTCCTCTCTCAGTATCTAAAGTATATTTATATAACTTGTCTTAAATACAGTGGCAAATGCTATATAGCTACAAACAGGATTTATCAAACAACCTCCAGTCTTCCAGGTATGGATTTTTTAAAAAAATATGAAATGTGTGAGAAAGATACAACATCTCTCAAAAAGATTTATACTCTTTCTAGTTTTTTTCATGACTCATACAAGCAGCGGGCTTAATTTTTTACTTTAATTCCTTGCTACTCAATTCAATAATTTCCAGGATATTAAATTTATTGAGAATTTCAACCATTCAACAGTCATTAGAAAGTGAACATAACAGTCTCTAATGTCAGGCTGTGTCCAACAAGATGGCTAAGATACTGAGCAGACATTAACTGTGTGATTGTGTAGCTTAATTATTTTTTTAATGTGAACACTTCAGAAACAGAGTATTTTAGCTTTTCCTATAAGTGGTTTTTTCCCCAGTTCTTTCAGGAAAGGTAAACATTGCATCCCATTTTGTTACAGTTGGTTAAATTCTCCAGCCTGACATGTAAAAACATCTTCAGGTTATGCTGTCCTGTCATCATTATACAGCATTTCACAGGCTTTATTACCTTTTTCAATAACCCTGTGAGAGAGGTGATAGAAAGAATTTTGGAAACATTTTGCATATGCAAATATAATAATTAGGATGGTTGACTTTACCAAAGTCCAAAGTGAAACTTGAACCAAACTCTTTTTAGCTCATTCTCCTCCCTAGTTGGGGAAGGGGGGGATGTACTATTGTGAACTTTTCAAAAAGCAGTGAAATTAAAGATAATGTATTAATATTTGTTTATAAAATATACTTGCTAGATATCAAAGTTGCTGTTATATTTCAAAGGAGGTTACTGTAGTATCCGCACTTTGAAGAATACTTGTGACTCTTTTCCTTATATATTTTATCATTTACAAACAAAATTCCAGAATGACAGGTCCTATTAGCTATGCATAGTTGAATTGTCTTTCAGCAACATTCTATATAACACATACACTTATATAGATATACAGTAAAGATATGTTATGTATACAATGTGTAAACTTGAGGCTCTTGAATTAGTACAAGAGACCAGTGACTCATTTTAATCTGACAGCTTCAGAAATAAATGATTGCTTGGATCTTTTTCACTTGCTGCCATTTATTGGGAGAGAGGGAAGTATGCAGTTGAGTAACCCAAGGCTCTGTTTTAGGCCCAGTACTCTTCAACATCTTGATCAATGATTTGGATGAGGGAATGCATCAAATTTGCAGATGACACCAAGCTGGCAGGAATAGCCAACATTCCAGAAGATAGGCTTAAGATACAGAAGGATCTTGACAAACTTGAACATTGCGCACTATCTAATAAAATGAAATTCAATGGCGAAAAGAGTAAGGTTCTACATTTAGGCAACAAAAATGAAATGCACAGGTATAGTATAGGTGGTACCTTGCTCAATAGTAGTAACTGTGAGAGGGATCTTGGAGTCCTAGTGGACAACCATTTAAATATGAGCCAGCAGTGTGCAGCAGCTGCCAAAAAAGCCAACACAGTTCTAGGCTGCATAAACAGAGGGATAGAATCAAGAGCACATGAAGTGTTAATACCACATTATAATGCCTTGGTAAGGCCACACTTGGAATACTGCATTCGGTTTTGGTCTCCACGATGTAGAAAAGATGTGGAGACTCTAGAAAGAGTGCAGAGAAGAGCAACAAAGATGATTAGGGGACTGGAGACTAAAACATATGAAGAACGGTTGCAGGAACTGGGTATGTCTAGTTTAATGAAAAGAAGGACTAAGGGAGACATGATAGCAGTGTTCTAATATCTCAGGGGTTGCCACAAAGAAGAGGGAGTCAAACTATTCTCCAAGGCATCTGAGGGCAAAACAAGAAGTAATGGGTGGAAACTAATCAAGGAGAGAAGCAACTTAGAACTGAGGAGAAATTTCTTGACAGTTAGAACAATTAATCAGTGGAACAGCTTGCTTCCAGAAGTTGTGAATGCCCCAACAATGGAAGTCTTTAAGAAGATGTTGGCTAGTGATTTGTCTGAAATGGTATAGGATTTCTTGCCTAGGCAGGGGGTTGAACTAGAAGACCTCTCCAAGGTCCCTTCCAACTATGGTATGGTATGGTATGGTATGGTATGGTATGGTATGGTATGGTATGGTATGGTATGGTATGGTATGGTATGGTATGGTATGGAATGGTATGGTATGGTATTGTATTGTATTGTATTGTATTGTATTGTACCCTACAAGGGAGAAACCAATCGTGCATGAAGCCAGGTACAATTTAGACGGAACCACATAGCTTCAGATGTGAAGATGGATAATCAAAGCAGTCTGTTACTTCTGGAATGCTAGTCTGGCAATCCCAAAATGGCATGCAAATGCTTTAAACATCAGACAAAGAAAAATAAAGCAAAAAACAACTTTGGAGGTGATATGCTTACAATTATTTAAGCGCCATAGATTATATAATTTTTATCAGCCTGTATTTTAAAAAATGAGCCAACACAAACGCAAAAAAGGCTGTCTTCCATATTCACATGAACATAGCTTCTCTTTGTTGTGAAACATTCAAATGTATCTGAAAAATTAAATTTGATGGAAAATTTCTTTCAGTATCTCAGCTCTATAAGAAAATTAACAACCCCTTAAATTATATTTTTAAAAACAGAAACAAAAATATTAATTTTAAATGATATGATCCATCAATATGGACACTATTACAATAATACATTTAGTAGTAATCCATTATTCTTTGCACAAACATTTTGTACAAGCATGTTGAAGAAAATGCTTGCAAAATGTATACTTGGGAAATTTGCATTATGGACAGTTACATCAAAAGTAATTTATAAAATAGAAAGCTGAATACAAAACAGTATATTATAGGTTATTGTATTTCTTAGCATGAGCTACAACCATTGCATATGCTTTAAATAACATGCACAGTATGTGACTGAATGAAATAAATGAATGCTTGTAGCACTCTCCCAAATTAGATATAAACACAGCCACACATCCCTATTTTCTTTCGTTCTTGGAAACAAGTTAATATCTGGTGCAATTGATAGAAAACTGATAAAATGCACTGAAATATACTGGTATCATCTGCATTCTAGCCTAAGTTTCAAAATATTCTCCTAGGGCAGTGACGGCGAACCTTTTTAGGCTCGCATGCTGTAAGAGGGGGGAGTGCAAGGGCATCGTGCGCTGGCGTGCCACACCCATAATGCAATGCGCCCCCCCTCCCAGTGTGCATGCATGCATGATAGGTGCTCCCCCCCCCATTTTTTAAATACTTTTTTCACCCTCCCCAGGCTCCAGAGGCTTTATAGGAGCCTGGGGAGGGTGAAAAGAGCCCCCCTAGAGGCCCTCCGGAGGCTTCAGGAGCTTCCCTTCCGGAGGGCTGTTTTTGCCCTCCCCAGGCTCCTATAAAGCCTGGGGAGAGCGAAAAATGGCTTTAAAAATGGCTGAATCAGCTGGCCAGCGCGTACATGCATGCTGGCCAGCTGACAGGGCAACGCCTCGCGTGCCCTTCCAAATGGCTCCGTGTGCTACCTGTGGCACGTGTGCCAAAGGTTCGCCATCACTGTCCTAGGGCTTCTCTAAACAGACCACTTTATTGCTAAAAAATATTTAAAAGAGGGTAAATAAGGACTGTAACTGTGTAATGTGATCTGTTTTCTGTACAAAATGGCACAACCAGCATATTACTGAGCAAAAGAACACCATTTGTTAGCCAATCCTTCAAAGGGAATACATCTTTATTCAGATTAGTTTGTATCCTCGGCTATGCTTTATGTATTCTATTGAGAAAGAATCTCTTAACCCACATCCAGCTCCATCACTGCTTCCAGGCAATAAATAATTCAAGATTTCATAGTGTCTTTACCACCTGTTAGATATCTTTAGCAAAGCCTTGGTAACCAAGGTCAAAAAGATGAGTGTTGATGTGGACAAACATCGAATAAAAAGAACCAGAATATTTCTCCCCTTTATGAGAAGACATACTATAACTAGACAAAACAATAACCATGAGTCTTAGAATGGTCAAGGGCTATAAAAGACTATCATAATAAATTTCACTGAGAGGTCCAGCAAAACTATTGGAGCAATTTTTCTATGCAATGCCTCACTTTCCATGGCAACGTAAGCTGTTTCCAACAACTATACTGCAATAAAACACTGAGAAGTCAGATTTAAAAAGATTTAAATAGCTGTCACTTAAAAAAAAAGACTGAAATCAATTCTGCCTTTTCTTGTTTAGAATCCTGTTCAAAAATAATTGGCCAATAATAATAAATAAATTTCTGCTTACTATACTAGTTCAATGAATGCTCTATCTGGCATCCTTTAAATCCATACTAGCTCTTGCCTATGCTTTCTGCACCTAATGATGAAAACATAATTACCATAAAATTTTCACAATATATATCATTGTATGACATAATGCGTAAAGGCTTCTCTGCAAACTTTCAGGATTAGATAGATAAATTTTCTATATGTATGTAGTGAAAGCATGATGCTGGGTACAAACCAAAATCTTGAATCACAAAATATCATATATATATTTTCTTCTTCTTCCTAGGCAATAATCATAAAATGTAACTCTACTAATATGCGTACAGACTATCTTCTATCTTACATTATGGGATCAAGAATTTGGGATTACATGACTGATTCCATCATTCTTAATTTGTATTATAACATGACTTTGTGATTTACCATGATTCAGAAATGCTAATCTCCTCCAATAGCATAACTTTCCTTCCCTGGCTAGTTGCAGAATTAATGCAAAATTTAGAGACTATTACAAATTTGCTTTTGTTTTATTTCCAAAGAGCAGGTGGATTGAGGGTAGTTCCCTTTCCTGCTCAAGTAGAGCATGGAGCACCTAAAAACATATACTTTTATCATTAATCCATATTTGTTGATCCTTAACATATTTAGCCCTGATATTAAAATATCTTAAACAGACACCTGAAAATGTCAACACGGTAGACTTTCATTCAGTAGTATATACAATCCTAAAAAAAATGATGTATTCTATAACAACATAATTATTACATCAGTTTTCACACCAAAACGATTTGAAAGCTTCAGAAAGTACAAAAGCATTTAGGTGGTTAACAGCTGCTTTGATCTGGGCTCATAATATATCCATGTGAAAAAATCTGCAGAAGTTTCTAATTATATTTTGGACCAGTAGTGGGATTCAAAAATTTGTACTACTGGTTCTGTGGGCATCGCTTTGTGGGCATGACGTGGCTTTTTGGGTGTGTGGCTTTGACAGGCATGGCAGGGGAAGGATATCTCAAAATCCCCATTCCCTCCAGACTCCTGGGGGACGGTTGCTGCAAAATCCCCATTCCCTCCCCATCCCACTAACCTGCTTTCCAGCTCCGTTCTCCTCCTCAGGGCAACAAAAGAAGATCAGCTGGGAGGCTGGGAAGCAGTGGGGGCAGGGCCAGCCTATTTGCCAATTCTCTGAACTACTCAAAATTTTTACTACCAGTTCTCCAGAACCTGTCAGAAAGTGGCTGAACAACACCTCTGTTTTGAACATAAGATGCTGAGTTTAACAATTAATTTAATTATTCAAGCCAGGCTGTGCTACTTGTCTTGGGATGAATTGTCTGAACACTAAAATCTCTTTTCTTTCAGTGCTCTGTCATCAGGTGGCAGGAAGGTTTTCTCCTCAAACCTCCTTAGAAAGTTGCATTTTGCTTCCATTTCTCTCACTTTCTAAGAAACAAGACATTTCTGCTGAGCCAGTCTTAAAAAAAACGGATTCTCTGAGATTGTACGGATCGTGTGAATTGTCCCAAAGAGGAGAAAAGTGTTGGCTGTATAAATGCAGCCTTTCCATTTCTAAAACATTTCTTTGACCCTCCCTTGGAGTGAGCTGCAAAGAAAGATTGGCTATTGTTGGGCCTTCTGCAGTCATGTATGTATACTGTCTTTGAATCCAAACAAATTTGTGAATTAAAAAAAGCACTCCATTATGCTGTGGTCAATTAGTACATTCACTTGATAGTTGTATATACTTCCGCTATTGAAGATCTTTCCTCTTCTGAGGAAAATAATATCCTCTGGCTGATCAAAGATAGCACAAAACTCCATGTATCAATTTGGCAAATTTCACCCATTCAGAAGAGGCTCTTACACCTGCAGATTACATCCTTTTTTTCCACACTCAGAATTGTTGTAATTATCTGTATTTTATTCCTAACAATGGGGGAAAGATTTGTAGCTAAACAAAGAACAAAGAACAAAATCAGATTCTGCATTGGATTCAAAGAAAGGAAAATTTTGTCTGAAGTAGTCCAAACCATTAAAAATGGCTCTGAAACTTGTTTTCCTTGTTCAAAGATTTATAGAGAGGTCTAACAGCACCAAATTCAGAATGATATGCAATTTGAATAAATAAGTTGAAGAATTTTGAGTGACACAAAATGCATATTCTGTAAATTTATTATAATCTTCCATTATAGCAATTTGAAGTAATCAATAAGAAGAAAAACAGCCTCAAGCTTGCCTTTTAAAAACTATAATCATTATCACCACCACCACCATCATCACCACCACCAAAACTTAAATGTCCAGTTTGTCTGATAAAGGTAAAACAAACAAATTTTTCACATTTTAAAAATGTTGAATTATGCAGTATGTGCATATAAGGTAAATGTAAAGATTCCCCTTGCACATATATGCTAGTCGTTCCCAACTCTAGGGGGCAATGCTCATCTCCGTTTGAAAGCCAAAGAGCCAGTGCTATCCGAAGATGTCTCCGTGGTCATGTGGTGCATGGAACACTATTACCTTCGCACCAAAGGTGGTTCCTATTTTTCTACTTGCATTTTTACATGCTTTCGAGGTTGGCAGAAGCTGGGACAAGTAACGGGAGCTCACTCCATTATGCGGCGCTAGGGATTTGAACTGCTGAACTGCCGACCTTTCTGATTGACAAGCTCAACATCTTAGCCACTGGGTCCCTAGTATGTACGTATGGTCTTTGTCATATAATTGTCCATCTCACAAACATGATTAGTTAGAGAAAGTTCCAGTTATGAGTGGAGGTGTACAAATCACTATTGTTTCCTCTGTCTACAAGTTCAGCACATTTGGAAGAGGAAAAAGTGGGAAATTATCTTATTTTTAATTTTTAATTCAAGTCTGGAACATAGCATTGCTCAGTTTTACTTGTTTTTAAATCTTCTCACAAATAAACAACATTCATTCATTTCTAAACTTATATTGAATTGTGAAAAGCATAGCTGTGTTCAAATACTTTCATAAATCCTATAAACTATTTATACGCTGCCACCCTCAATTATCCTACAAGAAGCTAGAACTAGTTTCAGTGATTTGATAATGCAAGATATTATCAAATCACCACTCTTTCCTGAAATATCTGCAGTGCAACTTTAATTGAGGAATTTTACTTCGCAAAATCCTACTGAAACTACTTTTAAAGTGCTTTCCCTCACCTTCAAGCTGGCAAAAAATATGTTAAAATCACAATTCTTGCCACAACTGTTGAGCCCTATTTTGCCAGAAGTAATATGGGTGGCAAATGGGCCTGTACTTTCATTTTCAATTTATGATAAGTTAATAGCAATAGCACTTAGACTTATTCCATTTCATAGTGCTTTCCAGCACTCTCTGAGTGGTTTACCCAGCATATTGAACCCAACAATCTGGATCCTCATTTTACTGACCTTGGAGGGATAGAAGGCCGAATCAACCTTGAGTTAGTCATGGTCAAATTCCAAGTATATGGGCAGAGTTAGCATGTAATATTGTATTCTAACCACTGAGCCACCAAGTTAAGGAGACCAATTTGTGTGGATTTCTTCGGAATAGTCTCTTCTTCAATCAAGTGTTCAGTAAGAGAGCTATTATCAATCATTTTCTATAAATGTGGTGTAGCAAGTTTGGATTAGAGACAGTCACCTATTGGGTTGCTTGACCAACAGATTACAGCAGAGTGTTCTACTTCTCTGACTTGTGAGACTATTTCTCAATGTGAGTCTGGCCCATTGCAACAGACTGCAAACACTGAGAAGAGTTATGTGGGAGGGCATTGCAAAGGAATGACAGTGCTGGTAGTTACTCCAGTTTAGCTTTGCAACAGGCAGCACCTGGAAAAAGCCTAAGGACAGCCATGCAGCTGTAATGGAATAAGCAAAATAGCACTGCATTTTCCATCAAATCAATAATAATAACAGCAATTTTAGTCTAAACCTTTGTTAGCCAAGGAGCAGGAAATCTAGAAAACATGTAATGCAAACAAAACCAGTAAAGGACAATCATCAGAACACATCTGTCTTTCCCGATTGAAATCCCTCACTTGCAAAATTAGCAGCAACTCTTTCAAAAGGAGCCCGGGTGGTGCAGTGGTTAAAATGCAGCATTGCAGGTTAATTCTGCCCACTGCTAGGTTGACTCAGCTTTCCATCCTTCAGAGGTTGATAAAATGAGGACTTTGATTGTTGAGGGCAATATGCTGATGTTGTAAATCTCTCAAAGAGCACTGTAAGGCACCGTGGAGTGATATATAACTCTAAATGCTATTGCTAAAAGAGCACTAAACTCCTGTTTAATAATCCATTCCTCTTTCAAAAGGACACTAAACCGATGACACCCATGTAATCTACTAAAAGCTTTGGATATTGCCTATCAGGTATTACTTAGTCAGATGCCTCTTCAGAAATCGAAATGGCCAAGCAGGAGAGTAACTAGAAACAAGAAGAGATGGGAATGTCCACAACAACCTAAAGTGGAGCTGGATAGATTCCACTTCTGACTTACCAGCTTCCCTATCATCAATGAAGTGGGCTGTATCATCTTCATGACAAAATTGTGTCAAGAAGAAAAATATTCCCTTTAAACTAATGTTCACTTAACAGCCAACTAATGGTGATTTTAAACTTCTACACATCCCGATGGGATGAAAAAGCTGCTGGAAATTTGAAGGATTTAAAATTAAGAAATTAAATGAATAATAAAATAAAATAAAATGAAGAAATTAAAATTCCTACTGAATTTTAAGAATGACTGTTGATACCACACTGCACATATCATATATGTTTTAAAGAAACAAAATAAATTTACAGCAGAAAAGAAATTGCCAATGAAAAATATATGAGGAAAAGTACTCAGAAACTGTCATTTCTATTAAAACTATTGTGGATTTAGAATTAGAGGTTCCTATAATGAGTAGACAATATGTCTTAATTTCTATAGCAAATGGACCCTCAAAGTACTATTTACACAATAAACAATAACATTTAGAATTTATTGGGCTCTAGTATGTTTGCATAGAAAAGATAGCACTTTGTTTAAATGCTTCTTTGAAAGACATACTGTTACAATGTCCTATACTTAATAAGTTTGGGAGAAATTATTGGTCTATATAAATGTGACTGTGTGGCAAAAGCTAAAATTTTCAGAGGATAGTATTCCCCTGAATTACATATCTAAATCATGGAATTTGAACACTGAACAACATAAATGAATTCTCAGTGTGTTTACAATGGCTTTACTATTGTTAACACTAGAAAGATAAATGTAAGCCCCATTCTTTCAATAGATTGAAGATCTGGTTATACTTGCCATCTATGAGAGGATTACTTATAGATGTAGACATTGCATGCACAAGTATAATGAAATTTGAGATTCATTTATAATAAACATAGTAAGTTTTTAAAAATCATGAGAGTTATATACTGTAAGTGTATAAGAAATATATACACACTTGCATAATATCTGCATCAGATCAAGTATATATAGAATTGGTTTGAAACTACTGTTACAATATTTTATACTGTTTCCTTTTTTTCTTTTTCTCTTGTATTTCCTTACTAAATATGTAAAGCACTTGTTATGCTTTTTCTTTGATAACATATGTATTTCTATTGTGATTATCTTTATGTTTTGTTCCTCTTTTCTTTGTTATTATTTTTAAAGCAACAGAAAATGAATTAAATAAATGAGTGTGGATCTGGTTTTACTGTATAAATTAGTATTCACCCATTAATGTGTTTTGAAAAACCAATCAAAATTACTGTATCTTTACTATAGGAAGGGACAAATATTATCACTTCATTTCACTTTTGTGCTTATTAATAAATCTCTTCCATTCAGCGAGAAACTGTTAGTCTAAAACTCCACAACAATATTTGGTTTTACCATGGAATACAATAATCTATCTTGGAAGAATCTAAATGTTTGGATTTACAGGGCAGATAGATGCTTGTATCTTCTTGTCCCTTTGTCAGCCATAATGACAGGATTTTTTTGTTCCTGACAGTTTTTGAGTTGATTTATCTATTACTGCAGTATCAGGATGCAAGGGAGGATAGTATCCTTTAGAATAAAATTAAAATTTTGCAATTTCAAGGCAATAGGCACTTATAGAATTTTCCCCCTTGCATCCTTCTGAGCCAGTAAGGTAAAGGTTCCTCTTGTACATATGTGCTTGTCATTCCTGACTCTAGGGGACAGTGCTTATCCCCATTTCAAAGCTGAAGAGCTAGCACTGTCCGAAGATGTCTCTGTGGTCATGTGGCTGTCATGACTAAATGCTGGTAGCAATTTCTAGACATTTTCAGGAGAGAAACACATTAAACCCATAAATACTGAAATAATCCTTAAAGACTAAAGAGAAGTGGAGTTTTTGGTGCTATCTGAGCTTGGTTGTTCATTTGCAGGGCAATGAAATGAACTATCAATTTCAATTTCCACAATTCTTGCTTTCAAACTATATGCCTCTTGCTTAACCCTACCTTCATATTATTAAATTTCTCCCTCTGCAATGTGCATTTTATATACATTTCAGGGTGTTTCATTCGCTTTCATTTAGTAGAGAGTGGGGTTGGTATGATTTCTACCACAAAAGTCTTTAGGGGAAAGATTAGATTTGTCCCACTTTGCATATAGTGATCCTAATCTGCATTCCTAACCAATAGAGCCAGCCAAATTACCCATCTGAACTCCAAGAAATTTCCCAAGCTTCATATCTGGTCTTTCAGGAGACTATATTTTCATCTAATTTCATTTGCAACTTTCTTCAGAGTACATGATTTCCCTTCCCATATTACCTCTGTGATATTTTGATTAATTCAATTCCAAAGCAGCCTTCAAACATGGGTTCAAGAGGATTGTCATCTTAAGAACTAACTAATGCAGCCTAGTTCCAACTGTGCTTCACCCTGTGTTATACAGTGGCTAACTGAGTGCTTTGCTCACAAGCTTGGACTGAAAGTATCTAGTGCCACTTACCAGAAGTCAGTTTATAATGCCTGCTGCCTTTGATTCAAGGCCTTAGATTAATCTTGACAATGAAATCAGACAGGCCAAGCTTATGTGGGATTTCTTCCAGTGGATTCATGAAGTGCTTTCAAGTAAGGTTGAATTTCTCAACCATCCCTAATTTGATTCCTAATTAGAATGCATACTTGGACTTTAAAAAAAACAACTCATTTTCCTTGGGTTTTTTTCCTTTCCTAGAAACGACAACTGTGAGCTGTGTAATTACATTTCTGGTGGTAGAGATTGGGTTGATCATTTAATAGGATCTTCTAGCTTGAAAGGCACCACAAAAAGCAGTTTTAGAGTTCCCTCATTTTGTTCAATGTTTACAATATCTTTAGATTCATTTTCATGTGATATGTAGAACTGTTATAAAAAATTTGATAACACCCAGAGTTCAGACAATATAAATTTCTTTTGACTGTTATTTCTATGAAATAGACTACTATCGCATCTTTTGCTTTGTAACATTCTTTGTGTTGGACATTTTTGTGTCCAATACACAGGCCGCCTTGCTGCAGTGAAATGTGTTGTGGTTTTGCTTCTTTTGTTGTTGTGTTGTATTTTGCAAAATAGGCATCCTTGTGCAGAAGACCTCATAAAAAGAAGTGTCAATTTAAATGTTATATATTTCCTGTGAAATGGCATTGTAATTGCTAATTTGGCAGACTTATGGTTTTAATGAAGCTAGAAGAAAGTCTGAGTCATTGGTGTAGTTGAAAACTACAAGCTGCGAAACAAGTAATTATTTAATCTGAAATGAGATTTGTTAAACAAATTCGAACCAAACAGTCATTAAAGATTCTCTTCTTCTCCCCTTTCCTCTCCCCTCAATTAGTGCCTTTATATCCGCTTTCTTAGTGACCCTTTGTAATTGATGCATGGTTATATCACTGTAATTATTAAAATTTATATGTGTTCACATCCCACTGATCTGGTTTTTAATTTTTGTCTTGCTTCTCTCTTTAATTCTTAGAAGTAACTATCTCTCAGCTGAATGACACCTTTGCCTGCTTCTTCAAATGCCACAAACATAATACTAATTACAGCATTCATCATGATAGAAAGTAAATTTCTCAAGGGGAAAGAAATACAAGGCATTAACTATTCTCTTTATATTGAGCAAAGTTAGATTGTTATAGGGAAACAATACAGTTAATATTATGCTTCAACAACTGTCTGAACAGTAGTAGTTAGCACTAGCAAATAGCACTTACTTATCTATCAATTCATAGTGCTTTACAGCTCTCTCTAAGAGGTTTACAGAGTCAGCATATTGCCCCCAACAATCTGGGTCCTCATTTTACTGACCTCGGAAGAATAGAAGGCTGAGCCAACCTTGAGCCGATAAGGATCAACTGCTGAACTGCAGGCAGTCAGCAGAAGTAGCCTGCATTACTGCATTCTAACTACTGCGCCACCATGGCTCAATAATGTAGTAATAGTTACTAATACTCAGTAGTAGTAACTATGGGCAATTCCATGCTGCAGGCTTATTGTGTTTCAACTCCTGCTCCTCTCTCTCTCTCTCTTTTTCTTTTTTCTTTCTTTCTTTCTTTCTTTCTTTCTTTTTTTCTTTCTTTCTGTCTTTCTGTCTTTCTTTCTTTCTTTCTTTCTTTTTCTTTCTTTCAGAAAGTAGTAGTGTTTTAATATGAGAGTTTACATTTCAGGTTTTTTAAAAACAAAATATAGACATTTTCAAAAGCATAATAAAAAGGAATAGGATTAGTTACCTGCCATATTAGGTGTGAAGCAGCAAGCCCAGTGGATATGCTGTGGTAGAAAGTTTTGCTGAGCATGTTTACTTCTGTTTATGTGATTCTGCCAACTTTTTTTCAGATAAGAAACATTGGTTTGGAGACAGAATGTGTGTACCAGGCTCCAAAGAGTGTACAAATGTGTTAGAGGAAGTGCAGGAAGAGGATTAAGCACTTCTGCGCTTCTGAAAATACATAGTTTATGCAACCCCTGAAATATAATCTATAGAGTTTAATGGCTGGGCATGGGGTAGAATAAGAATCCTTTGGAGGCTATAAAACTAATATTACTAAAGATATATTAATTACTGATGTTTGCCTATCTCAGATTTATTGTTTTATCAATGTATAAAATACAAAGAAAAATAAAAAGGGAATTAATGGAAGGAAAAGGAAAGGGAACAGAAAACGTGAGGTACAGGGGAAGGAAGAAAAAAGCATAGAGCCATGGTGGCACAGTAATTTGAGTGCAGTACTGCAGGCTACTTCCCTGCCTGCAATTTGGCAATTCAAATCTCACGAGGCTCAAGGTTGACTCAGCCTTCCATCCTTCTGAGGTCAGAAAATGAGGACCCAAATTGTTGGGGGCACTATGCTGATTCTGTAAACTGCTTAGAGAGGGCTGTAAAGCACTGTAAAGTGGTATATAAGTCTAAGTGCTAGTGCTATTGACTTCTGACTCTTTTTAGCACAGTACAAGATAACATTACAACCTCAACTTTTTACTTTTACACTTTAGTATATAACTAGCCATTTCTAAAACAACAAATCGATCTTATTGGAAAAACCAAAGGCAAAGTTTCATTTTTTTCATCACAAACACAAAATCCAAAAGTGATATCCAAATAATAAAATTAATACATTCTCCTCTTTGAATAGAATAATCTTTTTAACTATTACTGCTTATCTATCTATTTAACCATTCCTTGCTGTTGAAGTAATATGTATTTTTATTTGCACTTAGTAATCTTTACAAACTATCACCATTTATGCTACAGCTTTAGAACATCATAAATAGTTCTGTTAAAACTTGTACAACTTTATCTTAGGAGTTCCCCACCCCCCATTATATGTGTTTCTGATGATGACATAACATCATCCTGCAATCAAAGGCAGAAAGTAGTTAAATGCACTTCTCTCTCCTTTTAAAAAAATGTAAAGTATTTGCTTCGTATGTGGTTGTTGTAAACCTTTTTAGTCTCAGCAATTCTTGGTGTGACAATTATTTTTCATTTCCTATAATAGGGATGCCTGAACTATTCTCATTAATCTGTGAAAGGAGGAATCTAAAAATGGATGCAAACACTGACTAAATCTGAAACAAAGTGTAGAGCAAGCAATTTAAGGCACTCAACCCAAGCTGTTAGGTTTCAAGCTGTGGTGAATTGTTACAGTTTTAACTACAATTACACAGAATGTCAGGCTGCAGCTTCACAAACTAATAAAGACAATAGCAGGCCCAGCAGTTTGATTCTTTATAGAACTTCAAGAACTTAAAGGGCATGTTGTAGCTCTGAGATAAAATTTGAATCCCCAGAATATCATACAGTGTGTTATTTCTTCCTTTCTTTCCTTTGAAAAATTATTCCAGTTTACCTTGATAGTGAAGTTGGAACTATGTAATAACTATCAAGTTCAGCAACTGGAACTTTTCCAACCTGTTCTGTTGCTAAACAATCTTCACATTTGCAGGAGTTTTTAAAATTATGATTCTTTTTTTTTTCCGGAATGGTTCTAATCATCCATAAAAGTGGTCTTTTGACAAATATAATGGCTGACTTGTAAATATGCTGTCCCCACACATACACCTCAAGTTTTCTACTGTTAGAAAACAATACTCATTGACTGACTTCAGCCTAGCTAAGTGTCATGTTTCCCAAGGACACAATCACAAATTCCTTACTGGGTTGGATAGGATTGGGACACACATTCTCACACTGCTCTTCAAATTGCATGTTAAACTTAGGCAACTGGTTTGGGATTTGAGTCAGGGCTACCTTGGACAGCACCTGTGAAAAGACCACATGCAGGCGGATGTTGGTATGCAACTTCAGCTGTAGACTCTGACTTTGATTTCTTGCAGCTATTTCAGAACAAAGCCTGTTATTCAAAAAAAGATTGTTTTTCAGATGCAATTTCCAAGCCCATTTGTAGCTCCTGCCATCCTATTTGAGTGAAGTTGACAGTTGCCTTTAAAGAACAAACAGGCTCTCTTTGAAAGTTGATCTTTCGGATGGAGTGTTTCAGCCAACTGCCAGTCATTTGCTCACTGTGCTGGTGGTTGACATTTACCCATGTGCAGCAATATTTAATTTTACATTTTTATACTTTGATGTCAAATCCCTATGACAGCTGCTTGTCATTCTTCTGCCCCTCTACAGCTGGTGATAGTTGACGGTGCTTTCTCCATCTTCATCTAGCTGGGTTGTTTCCTGTTGTTAATGGAAAGCAATTTTCTGAAGTTGTGTTTCATCTCACTGGCACTATAGCAATAGCACTTAGACATATACTGCTTCACGGTGCTTTATAACCCTCTATAAGCAGTTTTACAGAGTCAGCATATTGCCCCCAACCATCTGGGTCCTCATTTATCGACCTTGGAGGGATGGAAGGCTGAGTCAACCTTGAGCTGGTCAAGATCAAACTGCTAGCAGTAGGCAGTCAGTCTGCAATATTGCATTCTAACCACTGTGTTATCACATCTCTTATCCCACAGAACAGAGAGTTTTCTCCTATAGCATGGATAAATAAGAAATGTTTATATCCCAATAGTCCATGTAAGGTAACAATTATGTCACTATTCTGTTCCTGCCAAATTACAATCCCTACTAGCATTTTTATTATGTATCGTGTATGGGTATATAATTTGAGTGCTTTATGTTGGGCTGCTATTGTGCTCATCTTTAGATAGTTTTATGAATGTTTTTATTAACTTTAGCTGAAATGGCACAAACCATGACTGGCATCTATAAAGACATGAACTTCTGTCCAGTTTGTTGGCAAACATGATGTATGCATGTTAATCTATATATATATATGAGGGGGGTGGTATCTTCCTGACCACTATAGACTATAGGGCTTGGGCTAAAAGAGTTCTATTCCGCACATTCTGTTCCTCTGGCAGCATGATTTCATCTAAATCATGGCAAAATCCATATTCGGGAAGGGAAAATACTTGCATGGGCTTACATTATAGATAGAGAGAAAGAAAATGCTAATACAATGTGTAATTAGAATTTTTGAACTGTATATGCCCACATAGGTGTGGAATGTGTTAATTTATGCTTAGATTAACCATGCTTAGCCAATTGGATACATTTCTACCAACAGAATAGAATTAGACCCAAATGAAGGGAGCTTCATGTGACTCATACAGTATATTGTAGGACAACTGTACCATGTCTCATCATATGTAAATGGCACGAAGATGGTTGGCAAACTGTACTTACTTTCATTATTTTACTTTTTTTTTTTAAAAAACCTGAATATCTTGGTCTGATAGAATGTTCCTGCATTTTCTAGCTTTAGTGTCTATTTAGTATTGCCCAGAGTCACATTATGAGGCAGTCTCCAGATATGCTAAATATATAAAATAAATAAAAATATGGATGATGGAGGGATGGATGGACAGACAGATGGACAGACAACATTCCCAGACATAGGAGCAGAAGGAGCTTCCAAGTCATTGCTCATTTTGCTTCAAACTATCCTTCCACTTTCTTTTCTTTTCTTTTCCCTTTGTTTCTCTTTTCTCCTTTTTTCTTTTTCTTTTTTAGGTCCACTTTTGAAGGAAGTAGTAGAAGTGAACATCATTAGTTGTAACTGAAGAGATGACTTAGACTACTCTATGTTTCCTAAGTGTACAGAATAATGGATATTAAGAGCAAAGGCTAAAAATAATAGGCTACTTATCTGCAGATGAAACAAGGAAATTGCTACCATTACATAAGTGATCTTAACATTCCTGGGGGGAAAAGCTTGGGGGGGGGAAATCTATAGAAAAGTTAAGGAAGAAACATTGGGGACTGAGGAAAATGAAAAAGCTAAAAGACCTTGTAGAAAAATATATTGATGTGATATAATGTATATTTTGTTTTATCAAACAGAGAGTGTAGCCAAAAGAATTATTTTGTTTCATTGAAAAGATAGTATTACTTAAACTTTCAACTAACATTTGTTCAATGACTGCATGTACGTACTTTCTGCCTTTCAACCAATTCTTCCAAATGTAATGAAAATAATGCTTTTCCATATAGTCACAATTCAATGTGAAACTAAGTTGCTTCCAACTATCTACCATCCATATTATGTTTTTTTTCTTTTTTGCATATTTGTTTTCTGGGCTTTTTATATACCGTATTTTTCGGAGTATAAGATGCACCAAAGTATAAGACGCAACCATTTGCCTTTTGAAGAGGCAATTCTTTTTTAAAAAGTAGGTACGTAGATAGAGGGATAGAGAAGGAGAGAAAGAGAGAGAAATACAGTAGGTAGGTAGGGAGAAAAAGAGAGTAGTTAGGGAGGGAGGGAGAAGGAGAGAGGGGGGGGGAAATACAGTAGGGAGGGAGGGAGGGAGAGAGTGTGTGTTCTTAGGTAGGTAGATAAAGGGGAAGAGAGAGAGAGAGAAATACAGTAGGTAGGGAGAGAGTGTGTGTAGTTAGGTAGGTAGAGGGACAGAGAGAGAAAAATAGAGAGAGAGAGAGAAATACAGTAGCTAGTGTTAACAACTCTGGGTTCAGAACCAGTCTTAAGACTCTGGTCCCTTAACCACGTTAGCAGAATAAATGAGGAATAGTGTAATTCACCAGACAGTAACGAGATACGTTGCTGTAAACCACAAACAAACTCTAAAACAGTGATAGTAAGAAAATAAATAGTCTTTACTTTGTAGCAACTAAAATGCTTCTTCCGACTAACTCTTCAAACAATGATAACAACAGTCCAACACCAAACACAATTATCTCACAGTGATGCAAAACAATACTCCTCCTACACAATTCCTTAAGAACATAGGCTCATATATATTGCCAACCCAATATAAGGCTGAATATCCTAACAGATAGGTAGGGGGAGAGAGAGAGAGAGAGAGAGAGAGAGAGAGAGAGAGAGAGAGAGAGAGAGAGAGAGAGAGAGAGAGAGAGAGAGAGAGAGAGAAGGTAGGTAGGTAGGTAGGTAGGTAGGTAGGTAGGTAGGTAGGTAGGTAGGTAGATGTTTCCAGGTGTATTTACCCATGTGCTGGAGAAGGAAATCACTGACCACCTTTGGAACAAATCTTTGTTTCTGCAGGCACAGTACTTAACCAATGTAATTCTCATCAGCCACTCTAACTAAACAGCTTTCCAAAAGGGGGAAAAAAACTTTTTGCACTGTGCAAACCTCCCCCAAATGGCCCGTTTTTCGCAAAAATGGGCCCGTTTTTTTTCCAAATAAAAGGCATAAATAGGCTTGGGGGGGCTTGCAGAGTGCTCCTGGGGGGTGGGGAGCCCAAAATGAGGAAAATCGGCCTGTTTTTTTTCGTGAAAACGGGCCATTTTTTTGGTAAAAATAATTGCATGCATAGCCTTATGAAGGCTTATAGAGTGCTGCTGGGGGCTGGGGGGGGGGGCAAAAAGCCCCCAGGAGCTCTCTGGAAGCCTCCATAAGGGTATGTGCATGGCCATTTTGGTGAAGGGGGCGGGTTTCAGAAGACAAAAAATGCTGTATTCGATGTATAAGATGCACCCAGATTTTCAGCCTCTTTTTAGAGGAAAAAAGGTGAGTCTTATACTCCGTAAAATACTGTAATTATATGTAAGAGGAGAGGTTGAGACCAACAAAAATGGTATTAAATGGAAAATAAGAGAAGATTCTTGGAAAAAAGTTTGTTCCTACCTCATAAAACCAAACAATTGAAGAAGAACATTAATATTGACTGTAATATACAAGAGCATTTCAACATTTTTATCAATGACTTGGATGAGGAAATTGAGAAGACACTTATATAGTTGCAGATAACACAAAGGGGGGGAGGTTAAAACCTGACAAAAGAAAGAAGATTCAAAGACATCCTTGAACAAATAGTAAGCTGAAATGAATAAGATGGAATTTTACAAGAAGGTAGTTCTGAATCTGAGCACATGTGTAGGATGGAAATGATCTAGCAGTAGAACATTTGAAAAAGATCTAGATGCCTTTGTCAACAGAAGTTAAACATGAACCAGATTAACATATGGAGTCCAGATCATTGAAAGTCATTGTTTCAGACTCTATCCTTGTCAAATCCCATTTGGAACATTGTATCCAAGCACCAGAGTTCAAAACAAGACATATCTAAGTAGGACTTGTGTTGAAGTATCTGGAAACCAAGCCTATAAGGAACAGTTAAAGAATCTAGGTATGTTTAGCCTGCAGAAATGACCTGAGGCAAGACATGATATGGACTTCAAATAATCGAAGAGATATCTAGCAGAAAGGAAACTCAGTTAATGTCTCTGAGTTGTTTAATGGAATTGTGGGTGCTCCATCACTACAGGCTTTCAAGAAGAGACTGGATAGCCATGTGTCCAGAATGATATAGAATCTCTTGCTTGAGCAGGGGTCCCATGGCCCCATTAGTGGGTCCCAAGGTTCCATTAATACTATTATTCTATGTTCTATTGCCTCAGAAGGAAGAATCTGAACCAAAACTTTGAAACAAGGAACCAGGCTAGACATCAGGAGAAATATATCTGTCTATATAAGCTATCAGCTAAAGGAACAGGCTGCCACATGAAATGGTGAGTTCTAGGGGTCACTGGAGATAAGGGTTTTCTTTCAAATAGAAACTGGGCTGCCATGCAGCTAAAATGGTTTAGCACATCTTGCTTTATACAAATATACAATATACAAATATACAATAGCAGAGTTGGAAGGGACCTTGGAGGTCTTCTAGTCCAACCCCCTGCCTAGGCAGGAAGCCCTATACTGTTTCAGACAAATGGCTATCCAACATCTTCTTAAACACTTCCAGTGTTGGGGCATTCACAACTTCTGGAGGCCAGCTGCTCCACTGGTTAATTGTTCTAACTGTCAGGAAATTTTGACCTTGATGACTTTAAAAGTCTCTTTCAATTATGATTCTAAGAAAAATGAAATAGAGATAGATTGCTCTAAGATATTGCTGAGAAAGGTCATATACATGGCAATTCCATGACAGTTATGGGCACTCATGGGTACTTGAATCTTATGTCTAAGATTTTGTCCAGAAATTCAAAAAGAGTGTTTTTCTTCATCTTGATCTGCAATTATTTTATAACAGCTGTTTATTGTTGGCATCAGTGTTAAGTTGCCTAATGTGCTAACAAAAATATTTCTGTGGAATGTTACATGGAAAAAAATCAGTCCATGGCCCCAATTCTCTTGTTTTTAGTACCTATGCTTAAAAATAGCCTGAAACACTAGAATCACGTTGTTGTCATTATTTTAAACTGTGTTCTGCCTTCTCAAGTGATTCTCATTAACTCAGGTTCAATTATGGGGAATTAATAAAATTCTCAAAATTGTGATTAACTAACTCAGTTCTGCAGTTTTTTTTTTAAATGAAATTTGGGTGCATGGGGACTTAAACTACCTTCATAATATTTTACTAGAAATAGAAGAGCTGAAGCACTTCATTTTGCAAGACTGAGGAAACATTAGTTTGATCCATAAATTCAAAAGCACTAATGAAAAATGTAGATATAACCTTAGATTACTGCTATAGCTCTACCCTTCTCTCCTTCATAAAATGGTTGACTCACACAAGCTTGAACATTCTTAAGCACTAATTAGGAAATATTGCATTGCAGCAATTCCATTATGTGAATTCACTTGGAAGAAATCACGCAATAGACTGCCCCCCCAAATTAAGCTAAAATTCCAATGGGGATATTTAAATGCTCTTTATTCAACTACACTATATCTAATAACATTAATAATATTCTTTTTTTTTCCTGAAAGAAAGTCTCCAAACACAGTAGGAGAAAAAATATCCCCTTATAAGTGATGAATAAGAACAATGGCTCTCCAGTTGTTGCGGGATTACAGTTTGCTGTTAATTATGCTGGCTAGAATACTTATGCAATGTAGCTTAGCAATTTCCTTGGTTTTCCTGCCCATGGTATTGATGGAGTACATGAAGAGATACATTGCTTTTGTATCTTAGAACTAAAATAATAATTACAAAGTACTGAGGTTTCTGTCAGAATAATGAAAGCAGTGAGGCATCCTTGGTGCCCTTTGGTCCTGCTTGTTTTCTTGAAGATGTTTCATTACTCAAACTAGGTAATCATCATCAAAGCAATTTTTGTGGTCTCCTCCTTTTATACGTTTTTGAGACATATAAAAGCATCATCACCATTTGTATCATTTGTCCTCTCTTGATGCCACTTCACCCTATTAATTTTTTCCTCAACGCGTTCAAGTTTTTCTGCTCTGCCACCCACACCCACCAAGGCAACAAGTCTACTCCCCCCTCTAGATGACAGCTCTTTACCCATCTGAAGACTACTCCAATATCTCCCTCCAGTCTTTTTTCTGCAGACTAAATCTACTGAGTTCTTTTAAATATTCCTCATAAATCTTGGTTTTCAGTTCCTTCAGCATCTTGGTAGCCCTCCTCTGAACTCACTCGTTTGACAATGTCCACTTTTGACTGCAATGTCCAGTACAACTCAAGGTTTTTCAAGAGGGAACAACTAAGGATGCTGTAATAATACATTCCTGCACTGGACTACATATCCATGTCCTGGTAGGACTACATAATCTTTGATGTCCCTTCTAGACATTATGTTCCACAATTCCGTAATTCTATCTTGCTTTAGCAAACTAAAAAACAACCCTAATCACCTCTTTCTGTATTGAGTCAACTCAGAATACAAGCCTACTTTCAATCAGATTATACTTGCCCACAGTTTTTAAAATAATGTTCCTAATAAATTGTTGCAGTTAGACAGTTGATGGAAATAATTGCAGCCTATCTTGATTTCGCTTTAACCTTATGGCAACAGAGACAGATACAGAGGCACAAAGAAATAATGGTACACCTTTGGGCTATGAAATGAATTACATGACAAAGTTGGGGTTCTGACCTAAACTTATTTCAGTACTTTAACACTGGGATTGACTCTCACAACTCTGCTGAGTTGTCATGAGGCTCAGGTGGGAGAATTCTTCAGTAATTTGCTATAGATCTTACAGTGCAGCCATCCTGAACCACATCAGATTCCTCCTTCCATAAGGAGAATTTGCAGAAATATCACAGTTTACAACCAACCTCGCGTTCTCAGCTGAGGGGGAAGTAAAGGCTGCTGCCCCTTTAATTTCATTAGCATGGATTCCAATTCATATCCCCAGACAATGGTTCAGGATTGTGATCCTGAGCTTTCCTCTGTTACATGAACTCTCTGGTTTTGTAACATTCTAGCTGGCAAAATCATGGGCATTTTCTTTTGTTCAGCTTCCCTAAAGCAATTGGTAGTCTAAAGCCATTCTAAATGGCACTAGTAAAAGAAATGAATACTGATTTAATATTTTAAAGCAGGAAGACTTACATGGTTAATCACAGCTCCAGGGTTTGTTACTGCTTTGTTGTCCTTACATGCCTCATCCTTGTTCTCAGAACTTTAGGGAATGTAAAAATTTGATTGGCTATCACCGCTTCGGAGAGAGGGAGGGAGGAAGAGAGGAAAAGAAAGACCTTTTAAAATACCACACAGTAGGAGAGAGCAGATGCTGTCTTTCACTTTCTTAAAACTAATTCTCCTGCTTGCAGTGGTAGGGACCACCAGCAGAGCTGGAAAGAAAATTCACCTTGTTAAAAGTAAGTGATCACCTTTCGCCACTTCAGAAACTTGCTGAAAAGGATGAACAAGATATTTCAAAGCAAATAGAATTATCAGAAATATAGAGGGCAGAAATAGAGAATGGAGACAGCTGGTTTCCAGCGAGGTTTCTGTTTTCTCCTGACCTCTGCAGGTGTAAAGACATCTAGCTACGGTTCTTCCTTCATGGATTAGCCACTGGGCCTTGTAGATAAGTGCCCTGCATCTTTGGGGTAGAAAACATTTGGCTGCATCAAAGCAACTTCTACTATAGTATTTTGACCACTGGGCCCAGTAATGAGATTAGAAGTAAGGCTTTGCAGGTTATCATCTGGCCCCTGCTCCTCATAAACAATACATGAAAGCTGTCACTATTTCAGCAGCAATATTCCAATAGGATATTCTAGAAAGGCCTTACCTCCATGTTTGGTAATATGTAGTCCTTGGATCCCTTACTTCAGAGAGGGGATGTTTTTCTGACTGGAGCTATTAATAATAATAATAATAATAATAGTTTAATTTCTTGACCGCTCCTCTCCCCATAGGGACTCGGAGCGGTGCACAGGGAAACTAAAAACCATAAATATACAATCAAAAACATCTTAAAAACAAATTAAATAGTACCTGTGCTAAAATACCCAATCTGAACTAAAATTCCCACTATACACTAAAACCCCATAGAGAGAGACTATCCCAGACCGGCCAAGCAGAAAAAATATGTTTTTAATTTCAGACGGAAGGAGCGGAGGTCCGTGGTCGTTCTAATGTCGGGGGGAAGGTCATTCCAGAGGGCAGGGCCCGCCACAGAGAGAGCCCTTCCCCTGGGCGTCGCCCGCTGACAAAGTCTAGTGGACGGCACCCGGAGAAGTCCCTCTCTGTGGGAGCGAATCGGCCGTGAGGAAGTATGGGGCAGGATCCGATCCCGCAAATAGCTAGGTCCCGAGCCATGGAGCGCTTTAAAGATGATAATTAGTACCTTGAAGCGCACCCGGAAGACGACAGGCAGCCAGTGCAGCTCGCGCAGGAGAGGTGTTACATGGGTAAACCTAGAGGTACCCAGGATTGCCCGCGCGGCTGCGTTCTGGACCATCTGCAGTCTCCGGGTGCACCTCAAGGGAAGCCCCATGTAGAGAGAGTTACAATAGTCCAGTCGAGATGTCACGAGAGCATGAGTGACTGTGCGAAGGGCGTCCCGATCCAATAGGGGGCGCAACTGGCGAACCAGGCGAACCTGGTAAAACGCCCTCCTAGCCACGGCTGTCACTTGATCTTCCATGGACAGCCGGGCATCTAGGAGGACACCCAAGTTGCGCGCCCCATCCACAGGGGCAAGATGTTCGCCCCCTATGGCCAGCGATATTGTTATGGGGTTAATATGTGCCAGGGGAAGATTGTGGATAGCCTGCAGAAGAAAAGCTACTCTTATTAATATGGCCATGATAAGTGCAATGCCACAAATGGCAACATGAAACACAAGCTGAGGAAAATATTTTTTTCCTAGTTCTCAACATTTCAAATCCTGTAATCTAATTGTTTTCACAACTTAGTCTTAGATTTTGTAATGCTACCAAGAAGCATTAGAAAGTTGGGAGGGAGCATAAAGTTCATCTTACCTCTGTAATGTGCATGAAACAATCCATTAAACCATTCATGAGAAGGGATTGTTCAGATTCTTCTTTAAAATGTCCAGAGATGGAGAATTCACATTTTTCTAAATAGACCGTTCTATAGTTGTACAGCTCTTACTATCAGGAAGCTTTCCCCTTACTGTACATTTGATTGAAATCTAGATAGCTGCAATTTATACCCTGATTTGTGTTCCTGATTTCTTTGAATATGGAAAATAGTTCTTGGCCATCTTTCTATAGCCTTCCTTTATGTACATGACTATCACGTCTCCCCATTTTTTCCCCCTTGGACTGAACATCCCATATTATTTCTGCCTATCCTTATCATGCTTGTCCTTAAGTCCCTGAAGTATCTTTGTTGTCCTCCTGTGAACCATCTCCAACCTATCAATGAACTCCTTTGCTTCCTAAAGACAGCAAGAAGGGGAATAACAAGGGAGAAGACATGGGAATCATCTCACTTCAAGACACGCAATCCCTATGGGAGATGCTACCCTTTCTGAAGTTCTTATGCTAACAATATTTCTTCCTCCTGTCCTTCCTCTGTTTAAGATGTGTGAGACATATTTTTCATAGTTCTCTACATGGGTAATGAATAAAAGGCTTTTTTGTATGATTGCTTTTTTTAATTTTTAATACTGTGAGTTGAACTTTTGTGATACCTCCTGCTCACATTTTCATATGTTTTAAATGAACTAATTGGATTAATGCAATTGGACTTTTTTTGTTGATAATCAATATTTTTAATAAGCTGTGTTGGGAAATGCATTTTTCATGACTTGTTTATGAAAAGGTATATAAATGAATTAATCAGAAATCTCATTTATTTGTTTAAGATAGTGATTTGTCTGATAAGATTTTGATTCTATGCCTTATTCCAACAACCAATTAAATATGCATTGGATACTTCAGGTCCCAATTAAATAAACAACATATACTCCCTCTCTTATTAGCGTTACAAGAAATCAACAGTTTTACCATTATTTTACATTAATTCAAAAAGAGTTGTGAGATCGAGACAGGCTCTGCTTCCTTTCAAAGAAAAGGAAATAACATTCTAAGGTTATATATTATCTATTTTCTTGCTTAACTGAGGAGGTATAGTATAGGATTAAGAAAATATTGTTGTTTTTCTTTCTTTGTGATGGAGACAATAACAAAAATGTTGTGAAAAATACCTCTGTGATATATTAGGTCATTAATGTTATGGCTATATTACCTTACCGGTATATTTCTGGCAATAGGAAATACTGTGAAATTTCATACAGTAAATTAATTAAAAGCAGGTGTTATATCAAGCTATGTTCACATAAGAAACAAATCTGTTTCTCTGAAAACACTTAGAATATCTGGAGCAAAACATTGTCCATTCAATTTACTCTGCCAAGTGGAATCATTCTATAAAGTTATCATCAAGGATCACCACTGTTAATGGACACCCATGCTGGTAGAATAAAGGGAAGGTGCTAAAGTATTAAATAAATTTGCAAGCTAACACTAGATACTAGTGGATCATTATAAACATATACTCTTTTCTTGTTACCATAAACTGGTCCTATTGGCATATTCTGACTAACTGGACATTCTATGAAATAAAAAATAATGTTTCCCCAACATATGGAGAGTTTTTAGGATTTTGATTGGGGAAAATGTGTGTGTGATAAACATAGATTTTAAAAAAGCCTAAATAATATATGAACAGTAATTTATCATATTTTTAAAAAGGCAGAACTTGCTTACAAAGAGTCACATTAACATGACGGTTAAAAATGATCCTGGCATGATATTCTTCTACTAGGATATTATGTTCTAGTTCAACCACACTTGACCTGGAATTATCATTCCAATCTCAAAAACTCTTATTGCAAACTGGAGAATCCACTTCTTTGGTCCTCTTCATTCCTTCCACTTTTCAGTTGAATGGAAAGCACTTAGCCAATCCCAAAAAGTTAAGCACAAGGAGATCTGATTATCTAGCTAGCTAGCTACCCATCAGATTTCAGAATAGAATACAGAATAACAGATTTGGAAGGGATCTTGGAGATCTTCTAGTCCAACCCCTGTTCAAGCAGGAGACCCTATAGCATTCCAGAGAAATGGCTATCCAATCTCTTCTTCAAAGCTCCTAGTGATGGAGCACCCATAGCTTCTGGGAACTATTTGTTCCACTGATTAATTGTTCTTACTGTCAGGAAATGTATTCTTATTTCTAGGTTTAATTTCTTATTTATAAGTTTCATTCTTTACTTCTTGTCCTTTCCTCAGGTTCTTTGGAAAATAGATAGAGCACCTATTCTCTATAACATCCTCATAAATATTCGAAGATTGCTATCATGTCACCCCTAGTCTTTCTCTCCATTGGATATACCTATTTCCTGCAACTGTTCCATGCCATCAGAATGACTCTCAGTAACAAAATACGGTATAAAAAATTAAATTTATAAAAATTAAAAGAGCAAACCATTAATACTAAAGAGAATTAAAAGTATTCTTTTTAAAACATTTATTATATATATTTATGATGTATTTATGTTTGTATGTTTTTAATTCCCCTGTGCACTGCTCCGAGTCCCTTCGGGGAGAGGGAGTGGTCTACAAATTAAATTTATTATTATTATTTATTATTACTACTAAGCAGACTAAAAGATAGCAACTAAGTAGCAGACTCATGGGAAAAACCATGGCTATATATTGGAATGGGTAGTAAAACAGTGGTGAGCTATTTGCACATTATTGCCAGTAAAACAACTGGGATGTGCTCGTGAAATTACCTGTAGTCAAACCCAAGTGAAATATTTTTTCAACATGCTTTACTTACAAAGGGGCGTGATGGCTCAGGGGTTAAAGACACTGAGCTTGCCAGCTGGAAAGCAGACAACCCGGGTTCAAGACTCAACCTGGGTGAGCTCCCATTACTTGCCCACCTAGCAGTTCAAAAGCATGCAAATGTGAGTAGATAAATAGGTACCACTTGTGTAAGAAGTTAACAATGTTCTGTGTGCCTCGGTTTATAGTCATTCTGGCCATATGCCTAAAGAAGTGGACAATGCTGGCTCCCTCAGTTAAGAAACAGAGTTGAGCACCTAGAGTCAAACACATCTGGACAGGGGAAATCTTTGCTTTTACCTTTACTTTACTTTCAAATTTATGGTGTCTCAAAAATAACAGAATAAAACAGCATACATATAGAAGATAAATGTTTCTGTATCGGTGAAGACACCATTAGGGCACATGAGTCAAATTGAAGAATTACCATATTTAAAAAGCAAAGCATCTCCTTTCATTGGCTCATTCCAATGTGCCACTTTCACAATCTATTCCAGAATTCAAACGTTTCATATAATGCTGATGTTGGTTTCAGTGCAGTTCAGTCGTGTTAACAAATAGCTTCAGCTCCCAGCCTTGTTTGCCTTATGGTAAGCTCCCTTTAAAACATGCCATTAAACACTGAGGGGCCTTTTCCCCATCCTTCACTTTTTCCCTTTGGGTAGGCATGGGCCAGCAAACCACTGCCAAGATGCCCTTGAACATTATGTTCCTCTGCTCTAAGACAGGTAGGGAAGAAGCAAAGTGGGAGCCAGAACCTGAAGGTACTTTCTTCATGGAAAATCTTCAGGCAGTGCCTACCCAGAATAGCAAAAACCACTTTACATGCCATCCAGAGCTTAATTTTACGTTTCGTAGGTTCATAGGGTAATTTCCATAAGAAAGATTGACAAGGAAATTTGCATGAAGAAAAAAAATTCCCTGGGATTTTCTATAAGCAGCTGAATGTAATCCTTTTTAACTGTAAAAGGCAATCCTTAGGAGATTCAATTCATTGCTGTAGACTGTTGCTACATGTAGTCTTTTACATTAATTATCACATCTGCTCTCACAATAATCTATGGAGGATTTCTTTTATACCCCTACTTGAAGCATCATCTTGAGCTGTTCCCCTCTGAACAGTGTGTGATAAAATAAACTACTGATTAGAATACAGCTCCTAATCTAACATTTTATTTGATATTACTAGAAACTGAGCTGACAGCCAGTTTGGTGTAGTAACTTAAAGAACCTGCCTAGAAACCTGGTATCTAGTTTAGTTCTGCTTCAGGCATAAAGCTAGCTGGGTAACATTGGGCCACTGTCAGTCCTGTAGTCATATTCCTTTTGGATCTTTGGCCTGACACACTTTCTATTATTCTACTATGCCTTTTCTATTGTGGGAAAATAGGAGGGGAGATTTTATGGAATTAAATGCTATATAGCCAAAATAAAATTCCTTTCTAGAAAGCCAAGGTCATCCTTTGTCTCTGCATCTCTGCACCTGACTGGAACTGGATGAGTGAAACTGGCAGGATGGCAGTGGAAGATTGGACCATGTGGTGGACTTGTGGATGTGGGGGAAAGAACATGAACTTTCAGCTGGGTGGGGAAAACCGGAAGCTTTCAGATTCGGGTTTTCCCAGATGTGCCAACATGACTCTCTTAATAAATTGGATCTTTGACCAATACTTTGCCTTGGACTCTGAGTTAATTTTGGATGCTAATTGGAACCCTGACAGCCATTGTACAGACAAGAAAGATATTAGATTACTGATTTATTTTGTTAAATACATTTTTTTAAAAATTTTAAAAAATCCATCCCACTGTGAGCAGTGTGAGGGAATACATTAAACCAGCAGATAACCATTGAACATTTCCCGCTCTTTTTCAGGAGTGGCACAGAGGGCTGGGAAGCTGTAGAACATTTAGAGTCAAAATCCTTGCCAACTATCTCTTTTCAGCTTTCCCACTGTCAGCATTTCCATCCTCAGAAAGAGCTAGTTTCAAAGGCCAGCAACAATGAGAGAAAGAAAGAGCTGACGTCAGATTTTTTGCTCCTAGACTGGATCTCAGGTGGGGAAATTCAGGATATGCCTCAGATACCATTGAAGAATCATAGAACTGCGACTTTAGAAGTCTGAAATAAAAATGTTCACTTAAAGCCTTTGTTAAGATTATTATTGCCCTTGATTTCTACATCCTGTGTCTGGAATGGATCTTCACGTTACAGAAAAATATACTAGGTGGAACAGTTCAATGCAATCTCGAAGTCATTGACTGATGATGGAGGTTGTTCCACTTCTAAAGTATTGAGCTTGAGATGCTTTCAGTTACATTTGCAACAATAACAGTATTCATTAGGTTGATGGGCCACTAACTCAGGAGATTCAAAATGGTGCACAGAGCTAAAACTTCATTAAAAATGCAGTTTAAAAATCAAATCAGCAAATACAATGCACTGGGGGGAAACATAGATTGTACATTTGGTGTAGAGAACTGTTACGTTTTCTAACAACAGCTACATAATAGGCACCATATCTTCAGTAAAATGGAATCTTCTGGGAAATCTGCAGAAATTGGAATTAAGCAGACCAAGAGCTTCCTCTACTGCTTAAATCAAAGTAGGAGTCTTTTTTGAACTTTTTGTCAAAAGGCTTCTCTTCAGTATTTTGTTGTGGAGATTAAAGTTGAAATCTTGCTTCAGGAATTTCTGTTTCTCTTATTTTCACGCCCCAACTCATTTTTAGGTGAAGTCACAGAGAAAATCTATTAGGCCAACTGAATTTTTATTTATTTATTTATATTTTTTTTTTATTCATTCATTCATTCACTCACTCACTCATTTATTCATTCATTCATCAAATTATATAGCCACCCTTTTCCCCACAAAGGGGGCTATGTTACATAATTGTTGCAAGCTTTTGAGCTTCTTACAACAGTTCATAAAGAAAAATGGTAAAAAGCCAGGACAAAAACTAAGGCAAATGCAATATAATTTCTCTTCTCTACCATATCTAAACCAGTTATGTTCTTGAACTTTCTGTTCAAGAGCTATAGGAATGCAGATTTGGTGTTCTACAGTTCTATGAAAAAGCATTTGCCAAAAAGTTGTCCTATGGATTTCTGTAAGGAAAATGAATTGATTTCTTCATCTGAAAAGGGTTAGAAAATCATTTCTAAAACTATAAAATTCCACCAGTCTGCAATGAGAGAAATAGTTCTGGAAATGGAGAAGATGTGAGGCAATAAGAAATCTTCTGCAGAGCAGCCATTCTGTCAAAAATCATTCCAAGAATGTAGTAGAGAAACAGCCAGCCAGGTCATCTGAAAGAACCCAAGAACTTCTGGGGAATTGCAAACTTCTCCACCTTGTCTAAACAAATGTTCATGAGTCAAGCATCAGAAAAGTAGTGAGTAAAAATGGAATTTGGGGGACAATAGTAGAGCAGAAACCAGTGCTTCCTAAAAAAATATTGGCATTATCACAGGATTGCCCAAAACTTTGTTAACCCTGAACATTTCTGGAGAAATGTTCTATTTACCAATGAACCAAAAGTGGAACATTTCCAACCCTATGGTTAGCATTAGATGTGTCAGAAGCCAAACACTGAATTACACAATAAAAATCTCATCCTAAGTGCCAAGCATTAAGTGGCAATGTTTTGTTGTGTAGAATCTGGACAAATTGTAATCAAACATTGAATAATTTATGAAGTAAATTACTATCAAAACATTTTTTGCGGGACCCCTTGGGCAATGTTCCTCCAGGCCTTGCTGTTCTCTACCATCCTCTGGAGTCCATTTAAGCTCACACCAACTGCTTCAGTGACAACAACAAATCAAAACATCTCTTCTTATGAGGAAACTGAAACACAAATCAGTCATGAAGCAAGTCAGTGATCACAAACATAGAAGTAAGTCTACAAAAGAATGGATGAATAACAAATTCCCTTTTGTTGGGGGGGGGGGGAACAACAACCTAAAAACTAAAACTGTAAACTAAACTGCATATCAATGGTGTAAGACCTGAAATGAATAGTTTATGTGCTACAAAATCCTTACATTTTAGCAACTTAAAGCAGTTTACCTTGACGGAATGGGTCTGGATTTCTACACAATGGTGTGGCAGGCTGATCAATTGCAGGAAGCAACTGGTTACAGTTATTGCAGTTAAGATGGTTTGACCATTTAATGAATAAAAAGATAAAATTACCATACTTTTTCACTTCTTTTCACATTCTATTCCAGGCCTACACAATTCAAAGAAGGGAAAGCATCAGAGTAACATCTTTTTTTTTAAAATCACATTTATATCCCGCCCTTCTCCACAAAGGACCCATCTTTTTTTCAAAGGATCTTCAAAAATCGAGGCACTGGTGGTAGATCCTTCCTGGCAAGGGCAACCTTATTATTATTTTTTCAAAAAATTCCAACAGGCCACACAGGACTGCTTGAAAGTCTACAAAGCACACACTGGCCACATGTTGGGCAGAACTGTAGCCCATTGTATATTTTTTTATTTAGTTCATCAAACATGTACAAGATAACAGGTATAAGTATAAATATGAACATGAACAAAGAAAATGAGTACAAATAAATGGGGACAGTAGGACAGGGACGGTAGTCACTGGTGTGCTTATGCATTTCCCCTTTATGGATCTTTATGGAAGGTGTTGAAGCCACAGGAACCCTGGGGGCAAGTGACCATGCAATATTGGAATTCAACATTATACAAATACAAGAAGTAGAATAAAGTCAAACTAGAGTCTTAGACTTTAGAGCTAATTTCAATAAACTTATAGAGAGTTTGGGAAGAATTCTTTGACAAAGTGACCAAACTAGTGGACCAGAGGAATGCCGTCAATATAGCTTACTTGGACTTCAGTAAGGCATTTGAAAAGATAGACCACAACCTACTACTAGATAAAATAGAAGAATGTGGGTTAGACAGCATCACCACCAGATGGATTCATAACTGGCTGACCAACCGCACTCAACATGTAGTCCTCAATAGAACTGCATCTACATGGAGGGAAGGCTCTGTTCTAGGCCCAGTACTCTTCAACATCTTCATCAATGATTTGGATGAGGGAATAAATGGGGAACTCATCAAATTTGCAGATGACACCAAGCTGGCAGGACACTTCAGAAGATAGGCTTAAGATACAGAAGCATTTTGACAAACTTGAACATTGGGCACTGTCTAACAAAATGAAATTAAATGGTGAAAAAAGTAAGGTTCTACATTTAGGAAAGAAAAACCAAATGCACAGGTACAATATAGGTGGTACTTTGCTCAATAGTAGTAACTGTGAGAGGGATTTTGGAGTCCTAGTGGACAACCATTTAAATATGAGCCAGCAGTGTGCAACAGCTGCCAAAAAAGCCAACACAGTTCTAGGCTACATAAACAGAGGAATAGTATCAAGATCACGAGAAGTGTTAATACCACTTTATAATGCCTTGGTAAGGCCACACTTGGAATACTGCATTCAGTTTTGGTCGCCAAGATGTAGAAAAGATGTGGAGACTCTGGAAAGAGTGCAGAGAAGAGTAACAAAGATGATTAGGGGACTGGAGGCTAAAACATATGAAGAACGGTTGCAGGAACTGGGTATGTCTAGTTTAATAAAAAGAAGGACTAGGGGAGACACGATAGCAGTGTTCCAATATCTCAGGGGTTGCCACAAAGAAGAGGGAGTCAAACTATTCACCAAGGCACCTGAGGGTAGAACAAGAAGTAATGGGTGGAAACTAATCAAGGAGAGAAGCAACTTAGAACTAAGGATAAATTTCCTGACAGTTAGAACAATTAATCAGTGGAACAGCTTGCCTCCAGAAGTTGTGAATGCCCCAACAATGGAAGTCTTTAAGAAGATGTTGAATAGCCATTTGTCTGAAATGGCATAGGGCTCCTGGCTAGGCAGGGGGTTGGACTAGAAGACCTCCAAGGTCCCTTCCAACTCTGCTATTGTATTGTATTATAACTCTTAGGAATGGGGTGAAGTCCACAGTAGACAGTTTAAGGTTGAAGCTGAGGGGGTTAGAGGATGTAACAACAGTCTCAAGTAAAGCATTCCAGGTGTTGACCACCCTGTTGCTGAAGTCATATTTTCTGCACTCTAGTTTGGAGCGGTTTACATTGAGTTTGTATCTATTGTTTGCATGTGTATTGTTGAGGTTGAAGTTGAAGTAGTCGTTGACAGGTAGGACATTGTAGCAGAGATGTTTGTGTACTGTGCTTAGATCATACTGCAGGCAGTGTAGTTCCAGGTTGTCCAAGGCCAAAATTGCATTATTTTCTTTATTAGATTTAAAAAGTAAGCACAGAACATTGCCGTTTGTTCACTGACTCTCCCTTTGTGTATCACAAGGTATATTATAAATGCCCTGATTCCATTCAGTGTGAAATTCAGAAAATCAGCAAGGGAGAAAATATTTTTTCGTAGAACTGGTATTGAACATGTCAACTGCATCGCTGAACTTCTCAAAGAATGTTGGGAAAAGGTCATGCTATCATTTGATTTGAAATCCTTGGTTTCCAAAATATGTGTTCCAGCAGCTAAGGACTATATGTTTCCATACGGATACGGACATCTCTTAGACAACAGTAGTAATCTAAGTCTTTTTTTCAACTCTTTTACCTAGATTGACAACATAACTCGCCCTCAGTTCAATTCCTGTTCTCCTCATCAAATTCCTATGAGACCTGAATATTATGGCCATACTGATCATACACCATTTTAACTATCCTACATCCATATTTCTTTAGGAAAGGTCTATGGATATCATTTTTGGCATAAAGATAGATTATTAATGTCTATCACAAGGCATTTCTGTTTAATACTCCACACTGCCAGCAGAGATGCTAGTTTTATAGACCCTTTGGGGAAAATATTAACATTCCAGACACTTGTATAGTTGGAGAGTAGCAGTGGACAGGATTCCAGATACCAGGAAAGTCTCAAGAGCATCTTCAGAGAGAAAAGGCGCTTATTTCTTCAAAATGTTAAAGTTCAGTTTAGTTTGAATCATGTACTGACATTTAAGACCATTCTCATTTTAAAAGACAAATTGGTTCCCCATCTGGGCTCTGTCAGGAACAGGTGTTTTATTTTTAATCAAGTAGTTGCAGAGGGCGGCAGGGAGAGATATCAAGATAAAAGGTTCTCTTTGACCTTGAATTTCTTCCCCCATGAACAGCCCAATCGGCAATTCCACGATCAGATAAATATATGGCAGCAAGATGCCTGACGACAGTTTTGAGCATAATATATTCAGGCCAAACTGCTGTGATGCATCTATTTAATATTGTTTTGTTTTCAGTAAAGAGCATTCTTCCATGGGATACCTACAATCTGGCACCTTTTCTTGCCTGCCTCTTTGCTTCAGCTGGTTTAACTCCTTGACACCAACATTATTTTTTGTTCACTATATCATTAGGGGCCAGACTCTTAACATGAAGAAGCAAGAGGCATGCCTTCAAATATGCTATTAAGGAATTTGCACAGCAATTAGATGGCAGATATAGAGGTGGAGGGGAAAATCCAGCATTGCACCTAGCAACCTAAATCCCTGAAGTTTAGAAGATTTTCAAAAGATTTAACATCAAATGTCCCCCTCCCCCTAAAAGGCCTACTAAAAGGAAGATAATGACTTTTAGTTGCTGGGATTCTCTTGAACAAATGCAATGCACAGTGATGCATTCAAGTAAGGCAATATATATTTTCTTTTCTCTAAGACATTTTTAAAGAAAATTTTATTATTCATCTTCTGTCTTAATTGTAGATAAAACTGATTCACCTTTGTAAGATAAAAATAATAATTATAGGCGTACATGGTAGGAGCCAGAAAAGTAAGAAATAGCACTGAGTGGATCAACAGTATGCCGCCAAAAGTTTATTCAAGAGCAGTCAATAGAACAAACACTAGAGTATATGTCTTGGGCTATAATTTCGAATGTCTCTTTTTCAGACATATGGCCTGCAGGGGAGTCAAAATCTGTTACACATGTGCCATGATTGAAACCTTGCCCCATTTGTACCTACATACAGCATTGCCCATGTATGGTGGCATTTAAAACATGACACTGCATCCATCATCTCATAAATATTGATGCAAATGAGATAGCTATGTAACTTTAGCCAATGATAAGTTACAACTACAACATAAAAATATATTTTTTTTCAGATTCAGTAAAAAACTGGCATAAACAACAATGAATGAGTTCCATTCTCAACTTGCTTCCATTCTCCATCAGAATCAGGGGTGAAATTCAATAGCTTCTGACAGGTTCTGGAGAACCAGTAGTGAAAATTTTGAATAGTTCAGAGAAGTGGCAAATACCAGCTCTGGCTGGTCCCAGAGTAGGGTGGGAATGGAGATTTTGCAGAATCCTTCCCCTGCCACACCCACCAAGTCATGTTTATAGAATTGGTAGTAAAAAAAATGAAATTTACCGCTGATCAGATGGTCACTTTTTGAGAGATATGGACCCTATACCATGTATGTCCACAGGAGAGTAAAAATCTGTTAGCCATGGCGTCACAGTCAAAATCTTGCCCATTTGTACATACATACAGCATTGCTCATGTATGGTGTCATTTAGAACATGCACATGACACTGCATCCATCATCTCATAAGTGTTGACTTCCTATACCTAACCACAGCTGAGGTTTCTTCTGAAATTAACAAAGCTGCCACATTTATTCAGAATACAGTTGGCAAATTTATTCCCCCCCCCCCACTTAGGAATTATATTTGAGATAGAAAATAAGAGCATAAACCTCTGTATGACTTTCAAGTTGAAAGTCTAGAGAAAGTCTAGAGCCAAAGTTAAGGCTTTTCAGACCAATGTGTTTTTTCTTAATTTTTGGCAAGCATTTTGACAATGAACATTCATGAAGAATTTTGATTGTATGATTATCACACATTTAATCAGAGTTCATCTTTCTTTTCTGATGGTGATCATTTTCTCCCATTGCGTATTGTGAAGTAGCTACTTTAGAACAATATACTGTGATGTATGGATTTAGGGTAGTATTTCAGTCTTGAAAGAATGCTTTGTTTACAGTAAGAGTGGTCATATATTATGACTGTGACATCACTTATTTAAATGAGAACACTTACTTAACTCTACAATCAGTTGCATCTTTTAAGCTGGTGGGCCTAAAATTACGCTGTATCAGCATGTCAGGGAAAGGCCAGGCATGTGGCATAAGAGCCACCAGATGTTCTTTTCAATTATACATGGAAATGGTGTGAAGGAGAAGTGATGGATTTTGCTGTAAAACAATTGTTACTCGGTGTTTTATATCAAGCAGAGTCTCAGAACACTTGTCGGGGTTCTAGGTTCTCCTCAATTTTTCTTCTTTGCATTGTCTCCATTTGGCACCATGTCTCCCTGAATTACATTCACTGTATTGGTCACTAAAATATGTATACAAAACTACCAAGAGCCTGGAATTCACATAGCGAACAGCTGATAATTATTGAAGTAATGAAAAAATATATAGAGCCAGTGAAAAAGCTCAGTTTGGGACTAGAAAGAGAAATAGAAGGGGAAAAAATCATTCTGAAAAGTTCTGTAGTTGGCTAAGTACTGCATATGTTTTCTTTTCTCATGTTCTCACTTATACAAGCCGCAATTAGGCGCATAATGCATCCCGACCTCACAAGTGTTTCTGGGAACAAAACCTTTGCTTTCAAATCTGTATGCTCTGGAACCCAGAGTTTGAACATACAAATTATGGGAAAGCTGTAATGCCAGCTTAGCTCCCTTTCAGTTTTTAAATACTCATATAAAGTCTCAGAATATGAGCCATAACACATTCTATTATTACCATATTGCTGCTATTGCAAAGTCACATTTATGGCAATGTGATATTGACAAAAAATAATAATAAATGGTGAGCTGCCAAAGCCTCAAAACTCTACTTTCCTATGATCCTTGAAAAACAGAATTATTTCTTCCCATGCTTCGTCTAGTATTCCATATTCCAGTAAATTTACCCTCTGTTTGTGGTCATTTTCATTATCACAAGATAGACTGCCAACGATATTCCTTGCCTCCCATTTCATTTCAGTTAGGCCATCTTAGAAATGGTTCCAGATACTGAAACTGTTTGCAGTTTTTCTGACATGCTACCTTATCCAATTTTCTGAGACAAGATCCCCAAGTGATGGTGTGGTAAAATAAAGAATCCACCCCTCTATTTCTCTCTGTTTTATAGGGCATTTGGAAAAGAAACTGAAAAAGAAAAGCTGAGCATTGATTGGCAGGTCATCCTAGAACTCAGCTATTGGTTGGACATTGGTTAGCAATGATTGGCTAAAATGCTCAATACCATATAAGTAAATTTGTGATCAATGTTTGGTGGGAATAAATAGGGAAAATATGGAGAGGTAGAAATAGACCTAGGGATATAGGGCATCACTCAGGTATAATTGAAGTAACAGGAACCCTATTCTTCCTAGTATTATATCGCATACCAATGTAGAAAATCTGTAAATCACAAAGAAGAATCCTGTCTGATGTTAGCATGCTGGGAGCTGATTACCAAATAGTGGGTGACAGAGGGTGACAAATGAAATGAGATATTGCTTCATTTTCAGGTAACTTCAATTAAATACATTTAAAAGTATTAATCTACAATATTAGCCCCGCTACAGGGTAGAGCAGAGGAATTTGTGATTTTTCTGCAGGAGAAAACCGCTCAGATACAGAACGGGCTACCCTCCATTGATGGCCCAGTGGGATGCCACGAGACAGACCTTGTTTGGGAGGAGTTTGACTCCGTTACTTCCGAAGATATGGACAGGTTACGTGGGCGATTGCGAGCCACCACATGTTTATTGGACCCGTGTCCCTCCTGGCTTGTACTGTCATCCTGGGAGGTGACACGAGGCTGGCTCCAAGAGGTTGTCAACGCATCCTTAAGTGAGGGTTCCTTGCCTGCTTCCCTAAAAGAAGCGATGGTGAGGCCCCTCCTTAAGAAGCCCTCTTTGGATCCAGCTCTATTAAACAACTATCGTCCAGTCTCCAACCTTCCCTTTCTGGCAAAGGTTGTTGAGAGTGTGGTGGCACAACAGTTTCCCCGTCACCTGGACGAAGTTGACTATCTAGATCCGCACCAGTCCGGCTTTCGGCCCGGGCACAGCGCCGAGACGGCATTGGTCGCGTTGGTTGATGATCTCTGGAGGGCCAGAGATGGGGGTTGTTCCTCCATCCTGGTCCTATTAGACCTCTCGGCGGCTTTCGATACCATCGACCATTGTATCCTATTGCATCGGCTGGGGGGGTTGGGGGTGGGAGGCACCGTTTTGCGGTGGTTCTCCTCCTACCTCTCTGGCCGATCGCAATTTGTGTTGGCAGGAGAGCAGAGGTCGACCTCGAGACCCCTCATATGTGGGGTGCCTCAGGGGTCGGTCCTCTCGCCTCTCCTGTTTAACACATACATGAAGCCGCTGGGTGAGATCATCCGTGGTTTTGGGGTAGAGTACCATCTTTACGCTGATGACACTCAGCTGTATATATCTACCCCAAACCACCCCAACGATGCCGTAGCGGTGATGTGCCAGTGCCTGGAAGCCGTGCGGATCTGGATGGGAAGTAACGGACTCAGGCTCAACCCGACCAAGACCGAGTGGCTGTGGTTTCCGGCTGCCCGATTCAACCAGCTCACTCCATCGCTGGCCATAGGGGGCGAACATCTTGCCCCTGTGGATGGGGCGCGCAATTTGGGTGTCCTCCTGGATGCCCGGCTGTCCATGGAAGATCAAGTGACAGCCGTGGCCAGGAGGGCGTTTTACCAGGTTCGCCTGGTTCGCCAATTGCGCCCCCTATTGGATCGGGATGCCCTTCGCACAGTCACTCATGCGCTCGTGACATCCCGACTGGACTATTGTAACTCTCTCTACATGGGGCTCCCCTTGAGGTGCACCCGGAGACTTCAGCTAGTCCAGAACGCAGCCGCGCGAGCAATTATGGGAACCGCCAGGTTTACCCATGTAACACCGCTCTTGCGGTAGCTGCACTGGCTACCTGTCGTCTTCCGGGTGCGCTTCAAGGTGTTAATTATCATCTTTAAAGCGCTCCATGGCTCGGGACCTAGCTATCTGCGGGATCGGATCCTGCCTCATACATCCTCACGGCCGATTTGCTCCCACAGAGAGGGAGTTCTCCGGGTGCCGTCCACTAGACTTTGTCAGCGGGCGACACCCAGGGGAAGGGCTCTCTCTGTGGCGGGCCCGGCCCTCTGGAACGACCTTCCCCCCGACATTAGGACGACCACGGACCTCCGCTCCTTCCGTCTTAAATTAAAAACACATCTTTTCTGTCTGGCCGGCCTAGGATAGTCTCTCTGTCTCTGGGGTTTTATTGGGAAGTTTTTTAGTATAGCTTAGTTTTAATGGGGAATTTTAGCACAGGTTTAGGTTTAATTTGTTTTTTAAAGAAATGTTTATATATATTTATTGTTTTTTATTCTTCCTGTGCACCGCCCCGAGTCCCTATGGGGAGAGGGAGCGGTTTACAAATATTAAATATTATTATTATTATTAAATATTAATAATATTTTCATAAAAGTTTTTTCCCACATGAAAAGTTAGGAAATTACATTGAATGTAATCTGCATTCATAAAGCTTCTTTTCTGTTTTCCTATCCTACTAGATTATGTTTCAGAGTCCAGACTCAAACTAAATTCCTTCAGATTAAAATTAGGTAACAACTTCTAAAGATCTTTCAGGACTCACCTAGAGGACCCTAAAATCAAAAAATAAATACAAAATACAAGTAAATACAAAGGGCAGACTTGATGGACCACTGGGTCTTTTTCTGATGTCAGCTTGATATGTGTCTATGCAAGAACATTTTGGAGTATCCCTAGCCATTGAATGAATGAATGAATGAATTTTATTTTTATAACCCGCTCTCTCTCCCCGAAGGGACTCGAGGCGAGGCACAGGGAATTAAAAACAGTTAAAAAGGCAAAATACAAAATTAAAACAATAAATGTACATAAATAACTAACTAAAAGGCACATTAAACAACTGACCCTGCGCTAAAATTCCCCAATATATTTACTAAAATCCCTAAACAACCCCCGCAGGCTAGGTGGTCAGGGAGTACAGAGCCAGGGCCTGCGGCTGATGTTTTGCAACGCCAGGTCCGTTGTCAACAAAGCCCCCCTCATCCATGACCTTGTGTCAGAGGGGGAGCCGGACCTGGCAGGAATTGCAGAGACCTGGTTGGGCCACGAGGGTGGACTTCCCCTCGTTGAAATGTGCCCACCAGGTTACCGCGCTTTTCATCAGCCCCGGGCCCTAGGCAGGGGTGGTGGGGTAGCGGTTATTGTAAAGGAAGGTCTTGAGCCAAGAGAGACCATTGTGCCACAGACCACCGGTTGTGAGTCCCTCTGCATGAAGTGGGGCCTAGGGAGGCAGTTGGGCTTGCTGGTTGTATACCTGGCTCCCCGCTATGTAGCAGCAGCCCTGCCCAAGCTCCTGGAGGTGATCGCTACGGTGGCAGTTGAGACCCCCAGACTTTTAGTCATGGGGGACTTTAATCTGCCATCGGTGGGCGAATCATCCGTGGTAGCTCGGGAGTTCATGGCTTCCATGACGGCCATGGACCTGACCCAATTAATTCAAGGCCCCACCCACGAGGGTGGACATACACCGGATCTCATCTTTGTCTCTGGCCAATGGAAGAGTGATCTGGGTATAGGGGATATAGTCATCACACCCTTGTCATGGTCAGACCACTCACTTCTCCGGCTCGACTTTCTGACCGCTACTCCCCTCCGCGGGGAGGCGGAACCTGAATCACCAATCTGGTTCCGCCCCAGGCGCCTGATGGGACCCTGATGGGTTCCAGGCGGCGCTTGGGCCACTTCCTGGACCCCTGACCCGCGCCCTGATGGAGGACCTCGTGGCCGCATGGAATACTGCGACCACGGGAGCCTTGGATCGGGTCGCGCCCTTGCGGCCTCTCTTGCGGCGGCGAGCCACCCTGGCTCCTTGGTTCTCCGAGGAGCTAAGGGTGATGAAACGCCACAAGAGATGCCTAGAGAGAAGATGGAGGTCTACTCGATCTGAATCTGACCGGACACAGGTAAGAGCCCATTTACGGACTTACGTTGTGGCGCTGAGAGTGGCCAAACGTCATCATTGTGCCACTCTCATAGCATCCGCAGAAAACCGCCCTGCTGCCCTGTTTAGGGTGACCCGCTCCCTCCTTCAACAGAGGGTGCGGGAAGCCCCGCTACAGGGTAGAGCAGAGGAATTTGTGATTTTTCTGCAGGAGAAAATCGCTCAGATACAGAACGAGCTAGCCCCCATTGATGGTCCAGTGGGATGCCACGAGACAGATCTTGTCAATTTGTGTTGACAGGAGAGCAGAGGTCGACCTCGAGACCCCTCACATGTGGGGTGCCTCAGGGGTCGGTCCTCTCGCCTCTCCTGTCTAATACATATATGAAGCCGCTGGGTGAGATCATCCGTGGTTTTGGGGTAGAGTACCATCTCTACGCTGATGATACTCAGCTGTATATAGTGGCTGTGGTTTCCGGCAGCCCGATTCAACCAGCTGACTCCATCGCTGGCCATTGGGGGCGAACATCTTGCCCCAGTGGATGGGGTGCGCAACTTGGGTGTCCTCCTGGATGCCCGGCTGTCCATGGAAGATCAAGTGACAGCTGTGGCCAGGAGGGCGTTCTACCAGGTTCGCCTGGTTCGCCAGTTGCGCCCCCTATTGGATCGGGACGCCCTTCGCACAGTCACTCATGCTCTCGTGACATCCCGACTGGATTATTGTAACTCTCTCTACATGGGGCTCCCCTTGAGGTGCACCCGGAGACTTCAGCTAGTCCAGAATGCAACCACGCGAGCAATTATGGGAACCTCAAGGTTTACCCATGTAACACCGCTCTTGCGCGAGCTGCACTGGCTGCCTGTCGTCTTCCGGGTGCGCTTCAAGGTTCTAGTTATCATCTTTAAAGCGCTCCATGGCTCGGGACCTAGCTATCTGCGGGATCGGATCCTGCCTCATACATCCACACGGCCTATTCGCTCGCACAGAGAGGGACTTCTCCGGGTGCCGTCCACTAGACTTTGTCAGCGGGCGACGCCCAGGGGAAGGGCTCTCTCTGTGGCGGGCCCAGCCCTCTGCAACGACCTTCCCCCCGACATTAGAACAACCACGGACCTCCGCTCCTTCCGTCTAAAACTAAAAACATATTTGTTCTGCTTGGCCGGCCTAGGGTAGTCTCCCTTCTATGGGGTTGTTAATAATTTTAGATTTTTAACTGGGAATTTTTAGCACAGGGATATTATTTAATTCATTTTTATTATGTGTGTATATTTATTGTTTTATTTGCCCTGTGCACCGCTCCGAGTCCTTTCGGGGAGAGGGAACGGTCAACAAATTAAATTTATTTTTATTATTATTATTATTATTAAACAATCAGGAGTGACTATCCTAGGCCGGCCAAGCGAAAAAGACATGTTTTTAATTTCAGACGGAAGGAGCGGAGGTCCGTGGGAGTTCTAATGTCGGGGGGAAGGTCGTTCCAGAGGGCAGGGCCCGCCACAGAGAAGGCCCTTCCCCTGGGCGTCGCCCACTGACAAAGTCTAGTGGACGGCACCCGGAGAAGTCCCTCTCTGTGGGAGCGAATCGGCCGTGAGGATGTATGGGGCAGGATCCGATCCCGCAGATTATTATTATTATACATTATTTTGTAAATAAGTCTAGTTACTAGATCATGGAGTATTACTTTAAAAAAAAAAACCTTTAGAGGCTTCTTTTAAAATAGCACAAATTTGATATGAATTAACCACCACCAATTAATAACAGGTTTGTTGCCCATCATGGTCTATCAAGATCTATTTACTTTCAAATAAAGTAATCCCGATGAAAACTGTATATATATTGCCACAAATCAGCACTTTGGAGAGCAGATTAAATATGATTTTAAATGTGACCTGCATGTCTTATTAGCAGTGCTGTCACATCCAATTCTCCCGTATAGGACCCAAAATGTGAATCAATGCTGCTTTTTGTGCAGAGTCTGGACATTGAAGCATAATCCAATGGGACAGGAAAGCATAAAATAAGCTTTGTGCATGCAGGTTGCATTCAAAATGTCATATTTACCCAATATCAGTCAATTTACTGTGCATGGCCCCAAGGGATTATGAAGCAGAACTGAAGGCACATCTCCTATTTCTATTGTGATTCAACAGACCATTCCTGTCAAGGTTTAAAATAACTTTCTCTTCATAAAATGCACTGCCAAGTTACACAATGCTCAGGTAGGCCCAATTTACTGACTCCTTGTACTATTGCACTTCCCATAACCTCTGCAAAACTCTCCTCCAATGGCATTAAAATTATTATTATTATTATATACTGTACTTTATTCATTAAACATGAAACTCAGTCAACTGAACATTCAAAAATATATCACAAATACCATTGACTGGTGCTGATGGTTGATACAGGTTGCTGCCAGAGTCCTAGGTATCAATCAAGTATCTTAAAATATATGATGTTCCAACTAGTGCAATTTTTTGCAGTTCTTACTGGGGTTTTCGCAGGAAGCTGAAATTTCTTGATGTATTTTATAAAATTCTTGGACATTGTACCAAGTGCCCTGATAACAATGGGTATCACTGTTACATGTTTTATCCATAATTGCGTAGTTTTGATGACCAGGTCGTGATATTTCATATTTTTTTCCAGTTCTTTTTCTTCAACTTTGGTGTCTCCTGCTACTGCAATATCAATAAATTGTATGTTTTGGTTTTCAACAACTGTGATATCTGGCATGTTGTGTTCCAAATGACAATCCATCTGTATTTGAAAGTCCCACAAGATCTTCACCTTCAATAACTTTTTCCACTTTATGTTCCTATTATTATTTACTTTATTCATTAAACATAAAACTCAGCCAACTGAACATTTAAAATGCATTACAAATACCATTGACTGGTGCTAATGGTTGATATGTTTGGCTGCCAGCATCCTAGGTATCAACCAAGTACCTTCTTAAAATATAAGATGTTCCGAGTAGCGCAGTTTTTTGCCGTTCCACTGGTGTTATTACAGGAAACTGCAATTTGTTGATGTATCTTGTAAAATTCTTGGACGTAGTGTCAAGTGCCCCAATGACAATGGGTATCACTGTTACATGCTTTAATCATAGCCATGTAGTTTCAATAGCCAGGTCATCATCATCATCATTATTATTATGACAATAAATATATTGATATATCTTCAGAGCAATGCACATATAATCTCAGTATATTTATCCCGTGTTTTTTTTTTATCCTGAGGATGAGCAAAATGTGTAAGATATATAGAGCACAGCTTCTCACAGAGCAAAAATAAAGATGTTAGGGACTGGGTTATACATTTGTAGTGTTTGGTCTGCATACTTCCTGGATTTTTGTGATAAATGGAACACAGTTAACCTTCAGATTTTATATGTCACCTGGTTTTATAATTTAGCTTTTGGCTCAAAAACTGTAAAGCAATAGCTACTCCCAAGAACATTCTATACAGCTATATAAGCTATATACAAAAATAGTCATATGAAGAATTGATGTATGCATACTTTTTTTTTTAAACCTTTTCAGATTTTTAGATTGCAGAATTTGACAGAATTTAACAGAATTTAATCATTGAGCACATGAAAGCCTGAAAAGATTAGTTTATATGCCCCTAGACAATGGCAGTATTGATCTGGCCAATAAGGAAATTCTCCCTATGGATTTTATGATGTATAATACTGTGAGTAAAATGGCATTCACGTTGTATATGTGAGAAAGAGGGACCCTTAAATTATTTCTTTGTTGTATTTATATCCTGCCTTTCCATTATGAAATGCTCAGGAAAAGATTCAAATGGAAATAATTAGGAGTCAGCTTGGTTATCTACTTGGTATGGTACTCATTTCACACTTCACCAAGTCAATCCCAAAAGCTCTTGGAGGGAAAAATATGGTGCTTCTCTCATTTCTTATCTAATATTTAGCATTTTAAATGCTTCTCAAAATGCCCTTGGAAAAGCACTTCTATTCTGCTGGCTAGGCTGTAAAGCAGCCTTTCCAAATTTGGTTTCTGACCATTGTCCGTGTGATCTCATTAGTCACTTCCAGGTTTAGAAAGAGATATTTTAGTGTCGCATAAATGGCAATATAACCAGCAAGCCTGAAAAGATGACCTTGGAAGCAGTTAAATCTTCATTGCTGACTCACTGTTCATCTCTCCAAACTGTGTATACATATTGAGATCAAGACAATATTATTATTATTATTATTATTATTATTATTATTATTATTATTATTATTATTATTATTATTATTATTATTATTATTATTATGTTAATCTTTGGTGCGATTCACAGCCTTTGGGGCTGGTTGGTAGCTCAACAGCTCAAGTCCTAACCAAGGACCTAGGAACTGTTAAGGTAACGTCGGAGGATATAAGCTGTTCCAAGCAGGGTGGCCATTTGTAGAGCCAGAATGCTCAAGTCCGGCAAACCAAGAACCTCCACATAGTGAGGCAGCCCCCTAGGTATTGCTCCAAGGGCTCCAATTACAATTGGGACAACACACGATTTCTTTTTCCACATTTGCTCAACTTCAATTTGCAAGTCCCAGTACTTTGTGATTTTTTCTTGCTGCTTATTTTCAATTCATGCATCACCAGGTATTGCAATGTTGTTGTTGTTGTGGTTGTTGTTGTTGTTGTTGTTGTTAATAATAATAATAATAATAATAATAATAATAATAATAATAATAATAATAATAATAATAATATCTCTTTCTTTCCTTCCTGAGTAAAGCTTGCAATGCTCCAAACGTTTAGAGAGTTTTTAGATAATCCACATAAGTCATCTAAAAGTTAAAAAAAGAGACCTCGGTGATCTACAATATTGAAATATTATGTCTTTTTCTAACAATATATCATTTTCTTTGCTTTTCCCTTTTTTTCTCCCTATAGCACCTAGAGGAAATGTGACAAGCTGTCACAAGCTAACACCGTTTAAGAAAAAAATATTAACCAGGACCATCTTATTCATATCCACCCATCTGAAAATCCTATTGAGTACAATGGGATTTATTCTTGGGAAATGAAAATAGGACTGCTAACCCCATCTTCACTGCTCACTTATAAATTGTTTGAAACTGCCAACTGAACAAAATTATAGAAAGTAAAAACTTGGATTTTTATGGATCTCCTCAGGAGAAAGACCACTGGAAACTTACATTCACATAGGACTCTGAGTATCCAGTCTAAAAATCTAATTTCAAGACGTTCATTTTTGGACCAGTGTTGTGACTGCAGCATAGTCTCTACTTGCCTGTCACTTGGGTAGAACCTTTTATGCCAATCCATCTTGCTCCTCTAAGCATTACAATTTAGACTGATCTCAGAGTAGCTTGTTCTTCTCTCTTGCCAGATTCTGTCCAATTTGTGTTCCTGAACAGTTAGCTGGGATTAAAAATAGTCTGTTTCTGCTCCAAGCAAAACTAAAACAAACACACCTCCTGCACTTGCCAGCAAAAATGCTGCTGCCAAATGCAAAAACTGCTCCAGGAGCAGCTGGACGGCTTACAGCTGTTAGAACATTGCACTACAGGGCATTATATATAGGATGCAGAATTATCAATAAATGTGTATGCATGCCGTACACAAAGGAACATACTCAATTTCTGAGGTTACCCTATAGAAAGGGAGGAAAATTCACAGGAGGCTACTGTGAGAGAAAGAGAATTAAAGTATATATAAATGGGAAGCAGCTGGAAATTATTGTGAATATTATATCTGATACATAGCAAAACTTTTAACTGTTTACTTTGAATGTACAAACAAAATAAAAGGTGCTATAGCTGGAAATGCATCCATCTTTCTCACATATCAGTCAATGCCTTTCTTCATTCCTGTCTAATGGGGTGCTGAAGGAACATCAGTAGTCTTCATTGGTGAAATGACAGACAGTTCTAGGGAGCTAAATAAAGTGTCTTCTAGTATGTGATCCTTGCTACTCACCTCCTGGATTTGAGGAATATAATCTGGTTCTGTATAATCCATTCAGTGTAAATGTTGATGATTTTTCACCTTCAGAATAATTATCATAGTGATGCAGAGGTATCAGGGTATCTGCTGGCAATAACTATGTTTACAGCCCCTCCATCATAAATCTAAAGCTGATGTACCTAGCAGTCCTTTGTGGCCTCCTGAACAATCTAATTAGATTCTGATCTGCTTACTATTAAGAATTTTATCCTTTTTAATTTTTTTATTAAAAATCTTGGAAGTGAACAGAATTCTCATCTGTCCATCTACAATTGCAAAATTCAACAGCTTTTTCCAGCATGGAGAGAGCTGATTGGCCTGTTCTTAAAGATGTCATATGTACAACACAAGAAACATTTAAGCCTAGATAGAGCATGGTGGTTTAATACCATCTTCCCAGACCACTCAGTTTTGTATGCACATATAGACCACATATATTTTCCTTTTCATATATGGGGAAACTTTCAAATATTGATACATTCTTATCAATAAATGAATCAAAATTCCCTTCTATATACAAAACCCATCAAAGTTAAAATGGCGTAGTTTTTAACTTGCTTTAAGATAGGGTTTTTATCAAAATTTGAAAATTAGGCGTACTGTTTAATAGCATTTTACTTGTTTTTATCATTAATTTTTACTAACTGACTTTTACTGTTTGCCTGTACACTGCCCTGAGTCCCGCTGGGGAGAAGGTGGGGTATAAAAATTCAAAAAAGTTCCCAAAAAAATTCAAATTCAAATAGGATTAAATAGAATAGGAATGTAGAATAGGAATTGGGATAAAGATTATTTAAGGAACAATTCAGTTAAAACATTTAACTGCTTGACATTCTGGCTAGAAAAGAAAAAATCCATCTCATATTCTTTGTTTACACATAGAGATATTTGAATATTTGTAACTTGTAGCTGTGGAATCAGTTGCAATAACATTAACAAATCTAGTATATATTGAGTTTCTAATCTTCCCTGAAATGTACCGCTGAAGCAAATAATGCAAATGACAACCACAAACAAATCTATAATGCACTGTAGATTAGGGTTCATTTCCATTATAGAACCTTCAAAGTCCACAATCTAAGAATTTGAAATGTTTTTTACTTATGCAAAGAATCAGTGAAAATAGTTTCAGATGGTAGCATTTAGTAGTATTATCATGTCTGATCAGGAAAAGATGGCTGTAAACATAATTAATATAAACTCGCAGCAGATAAAATGTCTGCTTATCATTTGTGTTATTGTGATTTATCACAAATGAAAGGGGTAGAACTGGGAGTAGTGGTTCATTGAGCTTTGCTTCCTTATGTTTCTGGAGACTTCAGTACACTGAGCAGAAACAATCTCCAGAATATAATCATGCAAATACTTTATTATTTTCAATTAGACTAAGTTTACTCTACATAAATTCTGCTCCCAAGATACAAAGCTGGTTGTGAAATGGCGGTTCTTGACTTGAAATCAAAGTTGTTTCAGATCTTGAATAAAATAAACAATAATCATGTAATTGTTTCCCTGCTCTCATTTTGTTTGATCCTATAATACATTTGATTCTGAATGAAGTCAAACAGATATTTTTTTAGATATTCTGCGGTTGCACTGTCAATTGAGATGCCTTAGAGCAGGGATGTCCAAACCTGGGAACTTTAAGACTTGTGGACTCCCCAGTCAGCATAGCTGGCTGGGGAATTCTGGGAGTTGAAGTCCACAAATCTTAAAGTTCCCAAGTTTGGACATCCCTGCCTTAGAGCATCTGCAATGTGCAATCAGGAGCAGTCTCATATCACCTTCTCCAACCAACAACTTTTGTTAAAAGGCACACGCTTCTCTAACCCAAGCATTCAGATTGTTTGTCATTTACAATGCAATTCTGTACATCTCTATGTAATATAAAGGTTCATTTCAATATAGCCTTTATTACTATGATATAGATCAGCATTTTTCAAATTTGCCAATTTTAAGGTGCGTGGACTGCAACTTTGAGAATTCCCCAGCCAGTATGCTGGGTAGGAAATTCTGGGTGTCGAAGTCCTCATATCTTAAAATTGCAAACTTTGAAAAGTGCTGCTGCTGTTACTTAAGACCTCTTGGGTCAAATGGTGAGCTTTGGTTATTGCATGCAGGCATATCCTGACCAACAATCCATGTCCCTAGTTTACTGAATATAGACTCAGGCTGTATATCAGTAGAATTTGCTAGTGTATCTTAGAGAGTGACTATGAGGACAAATTCTTCTGCTTTCTGAGCATAAGAAAAGAAAGGGGAGGAAGAAATGAAGGGCAGGGTTGGTTTGGTTTCTTGCATGGCCCAACATTAAACCCAGAAAAGCTAGATAAGCTTTTCAATATTCCATCTTCATTCAAAACTTCTTGGAATTTTTTTTAAAGGTCCAAACACATTCATCTCAACAAAATCATTGTAAAATGTATCATTTAATCATTTGGTTGACTTTTCTGGATAAACTAAACTTGTAGAATCTGAGGTCTGATTCTGAAATGGAATGTTTTAAAATTTCTTATATGTTTAAACTTAATTGATGACATGAATGTGGATTTTTTTTTGGCATTAATAGAATATTTAAATTTTAAAATTCAAAGAATCCAGCAAACTTTGCAGCATTCTTTTTTTTTCTCTTTAGAAAAACTGAATGCAGTAAAATAGAGCCACCATAATTCTATAATTGATACCTAGTTTTTTGTTTTTAAAAAAAGCTCTACTAATAATAGTCTTCAGCTATTCTTTTAGGAAACAGTGATATTTGAAGTTTTGCATAATGAAAAATGGGTTTGAAGTACATTATTCTTTCTGTTGAAGACTTCTATCAATTCACTACAATTATTTATTAGCATAGCAATGGAATTTGCTACTCCATTGTGGATGGAACAAATAATATTTTCTGGATATGGACACGCTGTAGAACAGGAGGTTTTAGTCAACATTAGATTTTTTCCCCCTTTTATTATATTGTTTTATTGCATTATAAAACAAAAGTAGTAAATTGTATTATTTGGACACTGTAGAATTGATACAGTACTGACTTGAGGTTAACAGTCTGATGATTTGGATAACTTAAACCTTTAACGATAAAGTTTATGTCAATATTAACTATGTTTTCTAAAATGTTAATCTATTTGCTAGAATTTTAGCAAAAATCTTATAGTCTGTGTTCAGAAGTGAAATCGGCCTATAATTTTTAGGATCTGCATGATCTTGCCCATCTTTTGGAATCACCGAGATAAATGCTGTCTTCCAAGATGGAGGTACATCTCTCCCCTGTTGTATGTTATTAAATAATTCCTTCAGTGGTTCCACCATTTCCTCCTGTAAACTTTTATAATATATAGTTGTCAAACCATCTGTACCAGGAACTTTACCCATTTTTAGTTGCTTAATAGCAGACAAAATTTCCTCAGAAGTTATCAGTTTGTCTAAACTTTCTTTCTGCTCGTTGGAAATTGTAAGAATGCTCTCTCCCTGCAGATACTTGTCTATATCTATATCTTGAATTTTATCAGCAGTGTACAACTTGGAGTAAAACTCTAAGAATGACTTTTTAATCAATTCATATTCAAAAACAGCTTTACCTTTATAGTTAACTTTTTCTATTGTCCTTGATTTTTGCTTTTTTCTCAGCAAGTATGCTAGCCACCTGCCTGGTTTATTAGCGTTACAAAAAGTATTAAGTTTTGCATACTGTAAATTAGTTGCTACCTGATCTGCCATTAGCATATTAAATTGGGCCTTCAGTAAATTAATTGCCTCTCTAGCTTTCTTATCCATTGGGTTTGCTATTAAAATCCGTTCCTGTTTACTAATCTCATCCTCTAGTTCTTTCCTCTTCTCCACCTGTTTTTTCCTGTATTTATTATTTAAGTATATCAAAACACCTCGCATATATGCTTTGCTTGCATCCCATACCATTTCCATAGATGTACCTTTGTGCATGTTCATAACAAAAAACTCTTTCATAAATTTTTTACACTCTTTTACATTTTCTTCATACCTAAACAAATTATCATTCAATCTCCAAGACCTTCCAGGACCTTTCCCATTCCCCAATTCCATCCAAACTGGACTGTGATCTGACATCATTCTTGAACAAATCTTCGTTTTCTTTACCCTGATTAGAAGATTATTAGTAATTAGTATAAAGTCAATTCTTGAAAAAGATTGATGTCTATCCGAAAAGAAGGTAAAATCTTTTTCTCCTACATTTCTTTCACGCCAGATATCCCTCAACTCCCAGTCCTCCATCATATCCCAGAATGGTTTGGGCAATTTAGCTCTTGATAAGATATTTTGCTTAGGCCCCTTCTTATCTTTTTCCACATCCAAAACACCATTCCAATCACCCAATAGGATGCAAGATTTATATCCCCATTGTATCAACTTCCGATGTAATAAGTTATAAAAATTTTCTTGTTGCTGGTTCGGAGCGTATACTCCAATTACAAGAATTTTTTGTCCATTGATTACAAGTTCAATCGCTAAATATCTTCCTTGGTCATCTGCTTCAATTAATTTCCCTATTAAGTCTCTTTTCACATATATAACTATACCATTTTTCTTCTCTGATGCTGCTGCAACATAGTGTGTACCCAGTCTCGTATTTATCAAGTATTTTTGATCTTGTATCCTAATATGTGTCTCTTGCAAACAGATTACTTCATTTCTAAATTGTTTAAGATAGTGAAATATTTTTCTTCTCTTCTGTGGAGAATTCAAACCATTAACATTCCAGGTCAAAAATTTAGTTCCCATTTCTGGGCTTCTGAAGCTTTTGAAGCAATTCCTGGTGGCCTTGTCTCATCTGACCTTTAGGTCTTGCTCCCCCCACAGCTTCTGTTTTGGTAGTTTCCTGAATTATCAACTGATGTTGTTGTTGTTGATGTATTAATTCTTTACGCTTAGCTGCTGCCGCTCTAGTCTGTCTTTTGGGTTCGTCTGATATATCAATTATCTCTTGTACAGTCATCTGAGTGTGCAGCTTCTCTTCTTCCACTGGAACCACTTCCTTCTGTTGCTCCCTGCTTTCCTTCTTTCCTTTTCCTGCTGGTGATTTTGGTGTTTCAGCCTTCAATACATTGGCATAGAAATCTCTTGCCTTCCCTATTGAATTAAGTTGATATCTCTTTCCCATATAATTCACCACTAGGCCAACTGGCACCTCCCATCTGTACTGCAGCTGACGTTTTTTCAATTCTTCCACCAGAAAGGCATATTCCTTTCTGGCTCTCAACATCCTGGGGGGGATTTCTTTCAGTGTCATCACCTCCTGATCTCCCACCTGAAGCTTGGTTTGGAAAGTAGCCTGCAAAATTTGGTTCCGTACAGTCCTTGTGTTAAAATATATTACAATATCTCTTGGTAAATGCTTCTGTCTGGCCACCCAGGAGTTAACACGATAAGCCTTATCAATTTGCCAGCCCATTTTATTTTTTGTCTCCCCGAGCAGCTGTGCCAGAGCCTCTGACATCAGTTCCTTCAAGTTCTCTTCTTTGTTTTCATTCAGTCCACGAAATCTTAACGCAAATTCCATGTCCCTGTATTGTATCATCGTTACATCCAGTTCCGCTCTTTCAACTCTATTTTGAGTCTCCTCCACTTTACCATCCAAAATTTTTGTAACCTCCGTCAACTCGTCGACCTTCTCATCGACCAGTTCGATATCTCCTGCCAAACACTTAAAAGCCAATAATATATCCTCTCTAATTTCCCGGTTTCTAATTGCAATCTCTTCTGAGACAGACTGTATTTTTTCATTAGTTTCAGCAATTTGTCCATTAGTCTCATCAATTTTTTCATTAATTTCATTAATTTTCACACTAAACACCACTGCCATTTTTTTATTTGAAGCTTCCAAGGCTGATTGTAACATATCCAACGTTAAGCTCTGTGGCTCTGTTGAAAGGGCAGGAGAAGAAACAGTCTCAACAGGTTTCGAAGCCATTTCAAATTTAAATTTATTTTTCTCTTGTAATCTTGTAATCAAAAGCCAGAAAGAGAGAAGTCTTTCAACACTTCAACTGTTTCAAAGTTTTAAAATCCTCCTTCTTCCACTGGGAAACTTTCCAGGCTAAAGGCTGATCAGAAAGTGAAACCTTCTCAGTTTTCACTCTTACCACACCCATTCGCCATTTTTTATTGCAGCTTCTAATGTGTTACTTCCAAAGAAGGTTACAGGTTTAGGAGTTAAATGTAAGTACTTGCAGTTAGGATTCTCCAGGCTTGTCCTGTCTGCTTTCATTCATTCTTATGTAAAGTCCTTCCCTTTGTTCCCAGCAGAATTGGTCGCGGCTTCTAGCTCCGCTATTGCGGAGTCGTCCCTGGCCCGGAGCAAATGACAGGCTATTAGGGAGTTCACACCTTCCGTGCTCCAGGGTTATTCCTGGGACACCACGGGGACTCTACCTTCGCCTGTCGGCTCTTCTCCCTCTCCTTCACATGGGGAGAGGGTTTTCAAACCGCCAGACAGCTGTTTTCTTGCTGTTCTGGCAGCTTTACGATGCCAGGGATCGGGCGCCCATAAAGGAGCGTCTGCGAGGCTCACGGAGCCAACCGGAAGCCCTAAAATGTTAATGTAGATAAACGTAAAGTTGCCTAAATTTTACAACTAGAGCCAAATGTATATTTTTTGATCAATGATGCAAAATATTTTAAATTATTGTTATATAATAAAGGCTTCTATCTTAAGCTTAATACTTGATACTAGGTTCTCCAATGAGTTGTTACTTATTGTTGTTTAACATATTAGAAAAAGAAAACAATGACGAAAGTTTTAAAAGCTATTTGGTTTTTAACTTCCCCCTTCCTTATATTTTAACCAATTTTGAAGTTAATAAATATTTAGGCCCCCTTAGAGACTATATTGTATGTATTTATATTTACCCTATGTAACATATTGGGTATGGAAATCATTTTTCTTCAATTTGGTTAAATCTCTGTTGTGAATATATGTTCTTAATTTTATCCTTGTTGCATTTTCTCTAGTTTAAATTTCCAGTCAGATATTGTCAGATATGTTTTTTCCAATATTGGGCAATATGTATTCTCATTGCCACAAGCCTGTATTTCAATAATTGATATTTCTTGTTAATATGTTCTGGGAATTAAAAAGTTGTTATTTCAATTTGAATTTCATTTCCAAAGGTTTATGCATGTTCTGCATATATTTGCAGATTAGCTGAGGATGTTAAGTGCCAAAATGCATTCCCCAAATTAGGTTCTGTTTTTTAAATATGTTTACCACATGTAATAAAGATTCCTTCTTCATGATATTTCCAACATACTGGAAAGAAATAATCTTCTAAATATACTTGTTAAATCAACATACCAATTTTCTTTTAGATTCTAATTCGGAATGAATGTTATGTTATGATCCATACCTCTTCCCAAGATTGCAATGTGATTATTTACTTAAAAACTATTTATGGATATTTGTGTCCATTTTATCATAGCCTTTTTTATTCTTCTGTCTCTGTGTCATATCTAAAGTTGAGTTCATTCATGCACCCTAACAAATGGTATTCACTTTGTATAACCATTTCCAATTCTGTCATTAGAATTCTTAAAATTTATGGTATTTACAGTCCTTTTCTAAGTTTATGAACAAATAAATATCTCCCCATCCTTACTCAAATATTTACAAGACAGTGTCAACATTTTATTTACTGTCATCTAATATTTTGCTAGATGTATGCAGCCCATCTATGGTTTCTCTACTTCTGGCTCAGCTGGCAACTGAAACAAAAAAAAAAAACCAATGGCAATGGTAAACCACTTAATAATAATAATAATAATAATAATAATAATAATTTTTATTTCTAACCCGCTCTCTCTCCCCGAAGGGACTCGAGGCGGGGCACAGGGAATTAAAAACAACTAAAATCAACAAAGTACAAAATTAAAAATACAAATATAAATAAATGACTAAACTAAATAAAAATTGATTAAACAAATAACCCTGCGCTAAAATCCCTTATAATATCCCCTAACCTTAAAAGAGACTACCCTAGGCTGGCCAAGCGAAAAAGATGTGTTTTTAGTTTTAGGCGGAAGGAGCGGAGGTCCGTGGTTGTTCTAATGTCGGGGGGAAGGTTGTTCCAGAGGGCAGGGCCCGCCACAGAGAGAGCCCTTCCCCTGGGCGTCGCCCGCTGACAAAGTCCAGTGGACAGCACCCGGAGAAGTCCCTCTCTGTGGGAGCGAATCAGCCGTGAGGATGTATGGGCAGGATCCGATCCCGCAGATAACTAGGTCCCGAGCCATGGAGCGCTTTGAAGATGATAACTAACACCTTGAAGCGCACCCGAAAGACGACAGGTAGCCAGTGCAGCTCGCGCAAGAGCGGTGTAACGTGGGTAAACCTAGGGGTTCCCATTATTGCTCGCGCGGCTGCGTTCTGGACCAACTGAAGTCTCCGGGTGCACCTCAAGGGGAGCCCCATGTAGAGAGAGTTGCAATAGTCCAGTCGGGATGTCACGAGAGCATGAGTGACTGTGCGAAGGGCGTCCCGATCCAATAGGGGGCGCAACTGGCATACCAGGCGAACCTGGTAAAACGCCCTCCTGGCCACGGCTGTCACTTGATCTTCCATGGACAGCCGGGTATCCAGGAGGACACCCAAGTTGCTCGCCCCATCCACAGGGGCAAGATGTTCGCCCCCTATGGCCAGAGATGGAATCAGCTGGTTGAATCGGGCAGCAGGAAACCACAGCCACTCGGTCTTGGTCGGGTTGAGCTTGAGTCCGTTACTTCCCATCCAGATCCGCACGGCTTCCAGGCACTGGCACATCACCGCTACGGCATCGTTGGGGTGGTTTGGGGTAGATATATACAGCTGAGTATCATCAGCGTAGAGATGATACTTCCCTTAATACTCTCCAAAACACTGAAAAGGTAGGTGTAATTTCCACGAACTGACTCAAGTACATCTCTTTTTAGCACTGATGATGTTATCTAGTTTGGGTAATGAAACATCTCTGCAGGAAAACAACCAAGCTCAGAGAGCATTAAGGACCCCTCGTCTCTTTTTATTTCACATACATGAATCATTTCAGAAAGCCAATAGATGAATACAAGTAATAGCTGGAGCTTCAATGCAGCATTGGGTAATTATATGTTGTCTTGAATTATGCTCACTCATTTGGATAAAAGTTATTTCATTATTAATTTTGTCTTGGAGCCCTCATTGGCTATTGCACATGTTCACGGTCTTCTGAATTATATACCAGTTATTTGAAAACGAGCAGGAGGACAACAAAATGAATACTGCAAGCTTGGTGATTGCAAAAGAATTGAATTTAGAAGGTTAAAAGGATATCTATTCACCATTACTGATACAATGCTCTGAAGAATTCATAGTGCTCTTTCACAACCTTTTTATTTCCAGAAGCCCTAATCAGAAGGTTTGACCTTTCAAAACTTTACAATGCTTAAGCTATTTTTAAAAAAATTCCTAAGTTAACTGTCAAAAATTGATAATTTAATTGTACTGCATGAAAAGATTATGTATGAAATATTAATTTTGTTTAGTACATGAAGGAAATGTGAGAGATAAATTCCGTGGGAAATTGAGTTCAATCATTCTTTCTCCCAAGAATTTAAGCGTTTTAGTCCTCTTCAGTCATGAGGAAACTGAAATGCTAGTTCTATTCCCCTTTTTATTTTCTCCAAATATTCAAGGAACATGGCTTTTATTTCACTAAGGTAGAGAAGACTAGAAAAATAGGGAAAGACTCTGTGTTGATGAACCCTGCACATTTTTCAATACTCCTTGCTTTCTGTGTGATGCAGAAGTGGGTTGCTCCTGATTCGGCCCAGTTCGTCTGAACTGGTAGTGGTACTTTGGCCTGGGTTTGAAGAACCGGCAGCGACCCAGGCTGGCCACACCCCCAAACTGCTTCCCCTGTCTCTTCTGTCATTGCCAGCATATTTCTGTGCATGCGCAGAACAATTTTTAGTCAACTGCGCATGTGCGAACAACGTGCGGCAGGCACGCATGCAGCGAACCAGTACCAACCAGTACAGGAACCCACACCTGGTTTGATTCTATTCCGCTGATGTAAGACTACCTCCCACACTTGTAAGGTAATTATCGGGAAATGGCAAATCATAGGATGGCCTACAAAAATAAGAATGGCCACTAGATGAAAGAGGCTAGAAAACTCTACGATCATCATCTAGGATCTAGGATCATCGTCCTTAGGATTTTTGCAGACCAAATCAAGTAGCTCTACCAAACTTCATTGTCCCTTGAGTAAAGTATCTTTAAAACCTTAGAACATTTAGAGCTGCTTTCCAGAATTCAGCATTCATATATTGACAAGTTCATTCCCCCTAGTTTTAACCACATTATTCTCATTGCCCTAGCCCCATCATCACATCACCCATAACTCTTTACAAACTCTAGGTGAAAGAATTGAGATTTCTGCTCTCTCTTTTTTAATGTTGCAAATGCCTTTTGAAAGAAACGTTCGGTCTCACACAGTCTGAATTAATTCCAGGCTGAGTTCCTGCTTAACCTATCAGTATTTAAATGTGCTGGCTGTTGAACAATTCAAACAGTTCTCATCTTAGGACAGCCCAGAGGATTCTATCGGAGTAAGCCTGTTTTAAGTACTGGGGGCAAAATATAATGAAAAAAACTTAGAGGGGTGCCTTAACTTCACTGCTGGCAGCTCTGGAACACTACCCAACCTTGTACAAAGCATTGCTTTTGATATATGTCTTTATGGATAAGCTGAAATTAATATTTGACTCTAGGAATGTGTGATCATTCTGTTCAAAGACAATTTTCCATTAATGCAGAATGATTAATGTTCTGTGTTTTGGTGAACGTTGCGAGAGAAGCCAACCTTTCCTATCTCATTTTTTAAAATGTATTTTCATATTTGATTTGTGCCTTGGAGGCTGTTCCTTTTTCACTGTTCCTGATTTGCTTCTCTTTTGACAGAAATGCTACATGAGAGAAAAGATGCTAGAACTCATAACCATCTTTTGCTTTGAAATCTCTCCATATACTCCTTGAAGATTTGAAGATTTTGCTCTTGAAATAATGCCTTCCTCCACTACTTCAAAATAAAAACAATCCAAAAATAAAAATAAAAACCACTCCAAAACTTTCCTGAATGATTCAAATTTTCCCTAATCATTCTAATTACTATTCGTGCCAGCAATGCTTTGGCAAAGCATGTGTCAATATTTTTTTTTGCAATTATTCATAGGTGTAATAACTCTACAAAATCTGAAATATTTGGATGCTTTACTATCTTCTAACAATTGACATTTTCAAAGAAATAATGAGGATCTGTGCTTAATCCTTTTTCAGTTTAGCTGATCCAATATCTCTTTGACATGGAGAAAAGTTTGTTATTCTGAAATAACTGAAATAAAAGAATGAAATAAACATTTTTTTTACTAACCTCAACTCCATTTGTGCAATTTGTGCAAAAGTACTCTCTGCATACAGCTTTGATTGGAGCTCTGGCTGTGCAAGTTGTCAGTCACAAGTTGCCCAGCAATACAAAAACTGACAATCTGAATGGCAGCCCCCAATGCATTCTGTCAGTTCATGTCTATTTCACCATTGAATGAATCACTTTTTCATTTTTATATGGTGCTTGCCTTCAACTTTCTCCCAACTTTCTCTTACTTGGCACCAAGTAACACAAATATCTGGGCAATCTTCAATTCCCTATTTCTCTTCTTTTATTAAACTCTGGAATTAATTTATCAGTTCTGAAAATGACATAAGAAAATAGGCCTGCCTTTCCTACTCTGGCATATCTTGGTTGTGGAGCACTATCCACAACCCTATCATGACTACTGACATTTATCCATAATCTAACTGCAATCTAGTTCCCAAGTTTATTGAAACCAAATTGTCACAGGTAATGTACAAGAAATAGTCCTCCATATTTCACAAAAGAAAGTGAACATATACCAGTGAACATCTCTGTGTGACTACAGTAGCTTACTTTTTTCAATCTTATACGCTCAGCATGGTAACTGAGATATACAAATCCCTGATCTTCACATACGCACACATACATATACACCTACTCACACTCACACAGAGATATACACAGGCACACATGCATGGAGCCAACCACATACTGAAACAACTAGCAAAATAATTTCACTCTAGATGAATTTAAAAATGAAATGTCTCTCTGAAGACTCCAAGGCATAAATGAATGAAAAACAAAGATTCCAAGGCATAAATGGAGAATGAGATCAGAGAGTTCTTTGAAATTAACTGAACAAACCCATCTAAAATCATGGAAAGAAATACTTCATTAATCTACATTGGGAATAACAATTGCATACAGAGTTTGTAAGAAGAAAATTGGATTCCTGTAATTATTTCAACTAGAAGTCCATGAAATTGAAACCAGAGAACCATATTCACAAACCTGTAAGTCTCCATCCAGCAATGGATGGAAACTAAGCAAAGAGAGAAGCAACCTAGAATTAAAAAGAAATTTCCTGACAGTGTGGACAATTAACCAGTAAAATGAATTGCCTTCAGAACTTGTGGGTGCTCCATCACTGAAGGTTTTTAAGAAGAGATTGGATAACCATTTGTCCAGAATGATATAGGGTCTCCTGCTTGTACAGGGAATTGGACTAGAAAACTTTTAAAGTCTCTTCCAAGTCTGTTATTTTGTGTTTCTTCAGATACGAATGGAGCAGAGCTCCTGGCATTCGTCTACATTTATTATGGCTAGATAGAATGGCACAATTTCCATGTCATTTACAGTGGTTTGGGCTGCTACAGTTTGCAAGTGTTTCTTTGACATCTTTAGTACATCATCAAAAATACAACCATTAGTAAAATCTACTATGCTAGGTATGAAAGTGTACTAAGTTACATAAACTAAAGGTACTGTGTAGAGGAAAAATGAATATGAAAATTGCATATGCATGAATAGCTTTAGTATGAATTTTCAAGGTAGCAATTTCCCCATTCATATACAGGGATTTTTGAGCCCGAATATTTTTCAGGATGGTCACGCAATTGGCAATTCCAAATCTCATCTATCAAATGCTCTGCCCTACACATTAGCAACAAAAATCAAAAGACCAAATACAATCTGGGCGGTTATGACCTCATAGATGAAGGACCTAGGAGTACTCATCTCAAATGATCAAAGCCCCAGAGCTCCCTGTAACAGCGTTGCCAAAAAAGCATTAAGAGTTGTTAACCTAATTTTGTGAAGCTTCTTCCCCGGTAACATTGTACTGCTAACTAGGGCATACAAAATCTTTGCCAGACCAATTCTCAAATATAGCTCATCTGCCTGGAATCTACACTGTATATCGGACATTAACACAATTGAGCGGGTCCAGAAGTATTTCACAAGAAGTGTACTCCACTTCTCTGCTCTCAATAGAATCCCTTATGCCACCAGGCTCAAAAATTTGGGCTTGGACAACCTGGAACTACAGTCTGACCTAAGCATAGTACAAAAAAGTGTCTGCTACAATGTCCTACCTGTCAATGACCACTTCAGCTTCAATCTCAATAATATTCAGGCAAACAATAGATACAAACTCAAGGTAAACCACTCCAAACTGGATTGCAGAAAATACGACTTCAACAACAGAGTGGTCAACACCTGGAATGCTCTACCTGACACTGTCATTACATTCTCTAACCCCCTCAGCTTCAACGTTAAACTGTCTACTGTGGCCCTCACCTGATTCCTAAGAGGTCCATAAAGGGGGTGTGCATAAGCACACCAGCATACCTTCCATCCCTGTCCTACTGTCCCCATTTATTTGTACTAATTTCCCTTGTTCATGTCCATGTTTATACTTATACCTGTTATCTTGTACAGGTTTGAGAAACTAAATAAGATAAAAAATATATTAAAAAATATGGTAGCTATAAAAAAAAGCTTGGAGACATTACAAATGGAATAAATTAGCTGGGGACATGAGTACAGTCTAATATTTTCCAAGCTGTGTTTTTTTTCCCCAAAAAGCAAATGTTGATGAAAATTTGCCCAAGAAGCAGCCTCTCACTCATGAAATATGAGCAGTACTGAGCTAGGTATTATTTCCAAAATGTTAAAAAAGACATGACCTTAAAGGACTTTAACCTTATTTTACTCATTTATGCAAAATGTGAAAGTCAGAACAGAGACTTTGCTTAAGAGGGGAAATATCTAGCTCTTTTGTAAAAAAAATATTGTTTCCCTTTATTTTAACTCATATTAAGAATCAGGGAATGAAAAATCAGCTTCATGGAAAAATTCCATAATCCACCAATGAATAGCTCACCTAAGCATCCTCACTGGTGTAATCTCATTCATTTCTAAAGAAGCCCTCTTCCTCATAATGCTGTAGCATGCTTGCCATTGTATCAAGTATTCAAAGGCAAAGTTTTTCATTGTTTTCTTTTATCTCCTTTTTCAACCAGATAAATTCATTACCCTTGTTTTCTAACAACTGCATTTATCTTATTCTACAATTTGTGTCTTGTACTTAATAAACATGAAAAGTTTCTCAAGGGCTATCAAGCCTTGTTTCCAATGATGAGATAAAATCATTGCTAAAAAAAACATTATGCCAATATCTGTTTGAGGCAGTCAGTTATAGTCATAGAAGAGGCTTGATGGCTGGTCTATGATGCTGCTTAGAAGATATGAGCATGTTCTAAGGTGTCAGGTGATAGCACAACCAACATTTCTACATATGTTTTGAGAGTATCCAGTGTTATAGGTAAGAGTGTGTGAGTTACTGCACATGAACTATAGGCTATAGACTGCTCAGTCCTGTTTGGCAGAAGGAGTTTTAATAACATCAAATTACAGAATGCAGAATAATAGAGTTGGAAGAGACCTTGGAGGTCTTCTAATAAGTCCAACCCCCTGCTGGAGCAGTAGACCCTGTAACATTCCAAGCATTCCAATCTCATTTTAAAAACCTTCCATGTTAGAACACCTACAACTTGTGAAGGTTAAAAATTTTCATTGAATAATTGTTTCCACTGTGAGGAAATTTCTCTTTAATTCTAGGTTGTATCCTTCTTTGAAAAATGTCTGCCCATTACTTCTTGTTCTCTTTGCCTTGGGTGCTTTGGAGAATAGGTTGAACCCTTCTTCTTTGTGATAGTCTTTCAAATATTGGAAGATGGTATTAATATCCTGCCGCATACATCCTCACGGACGATTCGCTCCCACAGAGAGGGACTTCTCCGGGTGCCGTCCACTAGACTTTGTCAGCGGGCGACGCCCAGGGGAAGGGCTCTCTCTGTGGCGGGCCTAGCCCTCTGGAATGACCTTCCCCCCGACATTAGAACAACCACGGACCTCCGCTCCTTCCGTCTGAAATTAAAAACATATTTTTTCTGCTTGGCCGGCCTGGGGTAGTCTCTCTCTATGGGGTTTTAGTTGTTTAGGGAATTTTAGTTATAATGGGTATTTTAGCACAGGCATTGTTTAATCTGTTTTTAAGATGTTGTTTTGATTGTATTTATGGTTTTAGTTTCCCTGTGCACTGCTCCGAGTCCCTACGGGGAGAGGAGCGGTCAAGAAATTAAATATATTAAATTAAATTAAATCATATATTAGAGATATCAACAGTTAAATGTAAAGTTCTGGGACACCAAAGCAGAAACAAGTTGGGAGTCAGTGATTGCAACTCCGATTTGAATTAAGGGAAAGTGGTTCAAAGTCCTGAAACATTCCCACTATAGTCATGATATTCACTGACAGTTAATTTGGTCTTATACGTCAAAGGAGTGGGAGAAAAAGAATAATTAGGTTTGTATCTTGAGAAGTCCATATGTTGGGAAAGATGGAAAGAGAAAGAAACAACTGTAGCAAGATAGATGGATTTCATTACCTCAGCAATGGAAGAGCTGAAGGAGCAAGTTGAGAACAAATCTTCCTGGGGAATATCAGTCTACATGGCCGCTAAGAATTAATACTGATTTGATGGCAATAATCACAATAATCTATCTAAGAGCTTGATCCATTAGAAGAATTATTATCATACAACACAATGCTATGATGTTACTCCATTAGGCCTAAGAATGACATGTGGAATGAATTCTGAATAGTTCTTTATTATTGTTCCCCTACTAACCGAATCTTGCCAGACTAAAGCAAAAGTTATGTATCTATGAACTGGGGGGAAGAGGGTGCACTTTTGCCCTCTTCCTATCTACCGGACATTCTAAGCTCCGGGAAAAAGCCTCTCCCTCCTGCAACTACATTCTACCACATACTCAGATGTAAATTCATTCATTAGGGTTTATTCTAAGGCAAACAGGGGTGTGCAGCCTTATCTAATCAGGCTAAAAGACAATTTTATAGAATTCACTGATTAAGTCTTCACTGAAAAAAAATCTAATCAGACAGAATGACTGTTGCTGTTGTCCAAGATGTAGGATAAGACCACACACAAAAATGGCATACAATAAGCTTGGAGACAGTCAAAGAGCTGCTCTGGAGTTTGTCTTTTGGGCATTTCTCTCTTTTATCCAAATAAAACATTTGGATAAAAAATCCGAACATTGTACAAAAGATTTAGAAAGACCCAAGTCATTTGCATTGAGATGTCCCCTTGTAAAAAGTTACACATCTGAAAATTGGAAAATATATGCATAAACACCAAATGAACGTTAGGATAGTATTTTCCTTCTCTTTTGTTAAAAAAAGAAATCACACATTTGGTTTCCATGGCAATGTAGTTACATTTAATGGCACTGATTATAGGAGATAACTCTCCCTCTTTTGAGAAGGCATCTAAGAGGAAAGGCTGAAATTAATCTACTTCACAGCTCTCAAATTGGTCAGGGATATTTACCCAAATTGTTCTATTTCTGATGTTTGTATTATTCCCCATTCATTATTCCCCATTATTCCCCTGTTTCGTTTTCACTCTTCACACGTTTTCACTCAGATTACATGGGAGACTGCTCCAAATATATTTACAGGTTTCTGCATAGTGATCACAAATCCATAATAAAATGTGGAAAATATGTCATATTATAGAGTTATTCCAGATCGAGTCTATTTCCCAAAATAAAGAGTATTATATAATAGTCAGTTTGCCAACAAATTGCAACTGGTGAGTATTATGTGAGGGAACTGAGTACTTTAACACATTGTATAATAGCACACCTATGTTTAAATCATGTCAGTCTTAAACTCTCATATACTTTAGGAAGGAAAGCTCCCACACACATTTGACAAAATACGAGTAGATATATCTGTTAAAAATATTCAGTTGGCCTTGAATAGTGAAGAACAATTCTCATTTAATGAAAACAGAGGCATTCTGTAGAATGGAACATCCTAAAGCATTGCTTTGTGTCACTTTATAGCCAATCCAAATGGTGGCAATCCTAACAGCTATAATCAGTAAATGTCATTTATTAATAATAATCCAAATCTTTAAAGATTGGCCAAACCAGTGAATCATCTATCAGTATAGGTGCTGGGTTTTCAAAGAAGAATTACGAATAGGATCATTTTATTAGCAGCTTGTAAAAGGGATGCTTTATATTCCCGAACAACACATCATCTTCCCATGTCTGCATGCTGAGGAAAACAGGCAATCACATCACAATGAAGCTTCCTTAGATATCTTACCATGATAGCCGCCATTCCACCTTCCTAATTGGCTATACTAACAGAATCTTGCAAGTCTTGTTCTGTTGTCCCTTCTCCTCCTACAACTTATAGTTCAATGAATTAGGAAGGTGTCTGTCTAGTCTCTTCCAAATAATATCTGCCTGTTATGGACTTCAAATATGTTTTACCCCTAATCACTCTGACAACAGTGCTTGCACATATTCATCAAGGTCACCTTCCTTTCCCTCTATGTCACATCCCTACCCCAGTCCTCCCATCCACATGCCCAGAAAACTCTGTCATGGTCATGGGAAGAAAGTGCAGATGCATTGCTCTCCTCCTCTAGTGGCAACTCTCCTAGATTACTCAATGATTTCTGTATTGTAACTGTACAATAAGAGGTTAGTTCCCCTTCTTCCAGCAAACTCAGTCTGATGGTTACTATGGTGTGATTTATAGGAAATTCTGCTGGTCAACCTGCCATAAACAGTCCTCACTGAGATGTGAAATTCAGGGATAGTTGTCCTCCAAAGTTCTCTAATAAAGTCCCGCAATAACCCCAAAATACTGGATGTACTAAAGGCTGCTATGCTGGTGGTGGTTGTGATATGTTTGGTGCCAACTGTTCTGTTAGTTGAATCATGGCATTTTGTTAAGTTGGTTATTTGTACGCACACTTGCTAGTGTTGCAACAACACTGCAAGAAGTGTTCAGCAGATAGAGGGGGGGGGGTTGTGTCCTGAGGATTATGAATCATTTCCAATGACAAAAGAAAGATGTTTGGTCTTTCTCAAAAAAAGAAAAGGAAACTTATGTAGACCAAACCAAGAAAGCAACTACACCAGAAGTTTAAAACTGCTTTTATTGAAATTGATTATACAATACAATACAATACAATAGCAGAGTTGGAAGGAACCTTGTAGGTCTTCTAGTCCAACCCCCTGCATGGGCAGGAACCTTATACCATTTCAGACAAATGGCTGTCTAACATCTTTTTAAAGACTTCCAGGGTTGGGGCATTCACAACTGCTGGAGGCAAGCTGTTCCAGAGGTTAATTGTTCTTACTGTCAGGAAATTTCTCCTTAATTCTAAGTTGCTCCTCTCCTTGGTTAGTTTCCACTCATTGCTTCTTGTCCTGCCCCCAGGTGCCTTGGAGAAAAGTTTGACTCCCTCTTCTTTGTGGCAACCTCTGAGATATCGGAACACTGCTATCATGTCTCCCCTTGTCCTTCTCTTCATCAAACTAGACATACCCAGCTCCTGCAGCCGTTCTTCATATGTCTTAGTCTCCAGTCCTCTAATCATCTTGGTTGCTCTTCTCTGCACTCTTTCCAGAGTCTCCACGTCTTTTCTACATCGTGGCGACCAAAACTGTATGCAGTATTCCAAGTGTGGCCTTACCAAGGCACTATACAGTGGCATTAACACTTCACGTGATCTAGATTCTATCCCTCTGTTGATGCAGCCTAGAACTGTATCTTAAGCCTATCTTCTGAAGTGTTGGCTATTCCTGCCAGCTTGGTGTCATCTGCAAATTTGATGAGTTCCCCATTTATTCCCTCATCCAAATCATTGATGAAGATGTTGAAGAGTACTGGGCCTAGAACAGAGCCTTCCCTCCATGTAGATGCAGTTCTATTGAGGACTACATGTTGAGTGCGGTTGGTCAGCCAGTTATGAATCCATCTGGTGGTGATGCTGTCTAACCCACATTCTTCTACTTTATCTAGTAGTAGGTTATGGTCTACTTTATCAAATGCCTTACTGAAGTCCAGGTAAATTATATCAACAGCATTCCTCTGGTCCACTGATTTTGTCACTTTGTCAAAGAATTCAATTAGATTCGTCTGGCATGATCTGTTTTTGACAAACCCATGTTGGCTTTTGGCTATTACTTTGTTTGCTTCTAGGTGTTCACTTATTTGTTGTTTAATTATCTTTTCCAGAATCTTTCCTGGTATTGAGGTCAGGCTGATGGGTCTATAGTTTCCTGGATCTGTTTTTTCCCCTTTTTTGAAGATGGGAACCACATCTGCTCTTTTCCAGTCTTCTGGCAGTTCCCCGGTGCTCCAGGATCTCTGAAAGATATAGTTCAGTGGTTCTGAGATCTCGTCTGCCAGTTCCTTCAGGACCCTGGGGTGTAATCCATCCGGTCCTGGTGATTTGAACTCGTCCAGGGCAGACAGGTGCTCACTTACCATTTTCTTCCCTATTTCAACTTGTGTTCCTAATCTGATATTTGTGGTGCTGTTTTTGATTGGTTGGACTGTTTTATCCCTTGTTGGACTGTTTTATCCCTTATAAATTATAAATTGATTATAATAATAGAACATCACAAGTATGATTATCTTGTACATCTTCCACCTCAGTATGGTCCAGTAAATTAGGAAAGTACATGTCTGAGCCTTTTCCGAATATTATTTGCTGTGGATTAAATATACATTTATTCCTTGATGCCCAAATAACAGTGCTTGAGCATTTTTGTGAAGATCATCTTCCTTATTCTACCAGTTTAGACACGCCCATCCCCAGTGAGCAATTATACAAATAAGAATGTTGAGCTTTTGCTGCCAGTAATGAATTAACAAGTCCTACATCACTTTTTATCACATGATCAGGAAATAATATACACATATGCTTATTAAGCACAATATTTTAGCTTGATTAAATACTATTTAATAGAGCTAGAGTTCAAATGATTTCCTAGTACATTTTCAAAAACGTTAAATTTGAAGCTGAAACAAAAGATTAGAGAAAGTAATTATAATTCAAGAAATAATACTTATCTCTGCAAGGGATTATATTCATTTCTAATGGAGATCCACTGTTCATATATCCTTCAGCATTCAGTTATATATCTTCCTAAAAGTAAAATGTCTCCTGCAAGCAGAAAAACAGAAGATTTTTAAATATATGGGAGTTGCGTAATACTTACATATCCATGACTCAAATTATTTTCAGGATAAGCAACATTATGCAAAATATGGAAAATAATTATTAGAATTGAGCAAAATATATGAAAGATACAAAAAAATAGAATCCCAAAGACACTTTCAAAAGGCAACTTGACTTTCTTGTTTTTTTCTTTTTTCTTTTGTTTTGTGCAGTTGCCTCTTGAAAAAGCACCTTTGGGACAACCATAATCTGGATGAGTGAGACTCTCCACAGACAAGAAAATATAATCAACTAAGTTTAGTATACAAGAAAACCATTCACTATATCTCTCTTTTCTAAACCTGGAAACCATCCAACACACTTCCTCCCACTACATCCATATAATATCTCTTGGTTTTTTGAACTCATTGCATGTCTCTTCTTGAGGGTTTAATCAATCCCAGCCAACCACAGCGTTCTCAATTTTCACCTTCCTGTCACTTCATTTCCTCTTCCGTCTTATATTTGCTTTGCAATCCAGTTCACATTCTCTATAGTTCTCTATAGAACTAAACCATCAGAACATACTTCTTTTGTTGTCCACTTTTGTATTTAGTCCATATTTAGTATTATTTCATTTTTTCCGTTATCTTTTTCTTGTTTTACCAAATAGATTTTATAAGTGTCCTTTTCCCATTACATTCAACTTTTTATGTTTTCTGGATGTACCCAACTCTCAGTTCAATATAACAAAGTAGAAAGAAGCATGTTGTTTTGACAAGCATTCATTCCTCACAACCATTAAATACTATTCAATCAGCATTGCACATCTATTTTTTCCATCCATTTTCTAGTCTTTAATAAATATTCTGCTAAGGTACATACATTCATCTATTTGTTTTAATGTGTTGCTATTTATGTATAACTTCACATCTTTTGCCTGTTTTCCCTAACAAACTCAACTACATTGGTCTTTGATACAATATTTTCCAGATGTGTACTCCTCACTGAATTATACAATCTATGACACATTTGCTGCAATTAGAGTTGTCACCTGACATCAGGAATTGCCTGCATAAAAAAATACTTGCATATGTACATGTGTATGTCTGCCCAATAGTAGTCTAAAACCATCAGAAACATTCCTTAAACAATTATCCATAAATACAATAAACAAAAAAGGTGCAATCACTATTCTTTCCTTAATTTCTTCTCAGATTTGAACCAATTGCTAAGCATTTCATTTAATCTCACATTTGCTTTAATTCTATGATACACTGCTTTTCAGGGGTGGGTTCCTGCCACCATTACTACCAGTTCAGCAGCCCAAAAATTTTGCACACACATTTGCACTTAAAACAGTCTGCGCATGCACATAACGTTAAAAAGTGGGGAAATTACATTTTTTTTCAATAAAGATTGTTCTGAGCATGTGCAGAACAGAAAATCAAGATGGCGCTGCCGAGGATAGAACTAGTCATGTGTCTGCTGGAGCTTTACTATCTATTCAGCCGAACCGTGCCATACCGGTAGGAACCAACCTCTGCTGCTTTTACTACATTTAGCAACAAACTTTCAGTTCCACATGAATTCAAAACATTTTAAAATTCAAATTGATTTCAACAAACATATATTTTCTAGCATTTATGTTTATTTCTCACTGGCATGTTAAAGAGCAAATGCCTGATCTGCCTAATCCTAGCCCCACTTAAAATCACATTGCATTTCCCTAAATCTGCTCTTTTTTACTTCTGGTACTTTTCAAACAGAATTCTGCTAAACACCTGCCAAAACATACATACTAAACTAATCCTCCTACAGTTTTTGCATTCTATCTTGCCATCTTTCCTTTTCTATAGGACAAGAACAGCATTCTTCAAACAGAAATTCAGTCTTCTTACATAGAGGACATCTAATGGTTTAGATTTTATATTATCAACATGCTGATGATACTTAATTTTGTAGCATTACTTTTGCCCAGGATGGCAATGCTGGTCCATAGTGATAATGCTGGTAGTCTCATTTCAATGCCTGGAGACTATGAAGATACGGATAACCCTTAACATGACAAATCTGGTTTCCCATCAAGATTTTCTGTCTGGTCCAATAGTGATCCCTGATGGACAGCATCGCCCATGAAAGAACAGGCACACAACTTGGGAATCTTTCTAGCTGTTGCTGGAGCAGCAGGTGGAATCTGATGTAACCATTGTTGTGGTAATTCATATCTTCATCTGTCCTAAACCACTAATCTCATGGGACTGTCTATAAAGACCACTATGAAGCTGCAATAGATTCACAGTACAGTAGCCCATAAGTAGCCAGTGTTGGTTGCTGGAATCACATTACACCTGCACTATAGGGCTGCACTGGCTACCACGATCAAATTAAGGTGATGTTCTTGGCCTGTAAAGCTTTTCATGACTTGGCACCAAGTTACCTGCAGAAGTCCTTTCTCTTGTTAGTCATCACTCTGACTAACTCAATTTTGCCAGGAAAAGCTGCTGATGGTTCTTCACATTAGGGAGGTGTAGGAGAACAGGCCTTAGAGGTGTTGGTTCTCAGTGACAAGGCTAGCCCTTCCAATGGTCACCAAACTTCTTGAACTGCATTAAAGGAAACGCTGAACATAGCACTCTTCCAGAGGATATTTGGGTTGTGATATTATCTTGAGTGAGGTTTATTGACTTTGGGCAACTGGGAATGTTTATGCTTTATATATTTACATGTCAATTTGTTTCTATGTTTTAATTTTAATTTAATCATGCATGTTCTAATTGTTATTGCATTTTAATTGTTTCTGAGCTGCTGAGAGTTCTTAGGGATTGTGGCAGGATATATACCTAATCTTTAATTAATACATCACTCTTTTATGCAAAACAGTCGGTGGGGTGTAGTATTGGACTGGACTGGAAGAATCCCAGTTCTAATTCATCTCCCTCCAGAGAAATTCACTAGGTGATTTCAGTCTGGTTCCTCTGTAACTAGCCTACCTGATGTTGGTGAGAACAATACAGATACCACCTGGAGCGCCACCAAGAGAAGGTGGGAAATAAATCAAGCAAATAAATAGTTTTCTCCAATCCCCATTTCTTACAACAATCCTTCTTTTGTATATGTGCATTTTTTTCTCTCACCTAGATGCTTTTAATTCATCATTTTCCATTCCACCCATTAACATAATTCCATATGCTTCTATGGCACATATTATATTCTTTTCACTCTAACTAAGCAACTACCACACTGAACTTCCTTACAGCAACAGTCTCTTCATGAAGTTAGAAAATTGATTTATCTTATCATACTTTTTGATAGATGAGTCATGCTTTATCTTCCTGCAGCCATTCAGCTTTTTAATGCCCACTTTCTCCCCAAGATCCTACAATAGCTAGCTAGCTAGCTAGCTAGCTAGATAGAGATAGAGATAGAGATAGAGATAGAGATAGAGATAGAGATAGAGATAGAGATAGAGATAGAGATAGAGATAGAGATAGAGATAGAGATAGAGATAGAGATAGAGATAGAGATAGAGATAGAGATAGAGATAGAGATAGATTTAAATGGCCTGTCTTATATTTTGAATCTCTTGTAACCTTTAGTAACTCTGAAATTTCAGCCATCAACAATAAAATCAATCATGCTTTTCCATTTATTCTTCTTTCATGTGCATGCATGAACAAACAAGCTTTTGCCAAGTATTTCAAATAAATAGAACTTTTTCTAAGCAGATACAGATGGACCTCAGTTAACTACGGTAATTGATCACTATCGGTCACTGAGCAATGCAGCTGTAAAGCATGATGTTGCCTGAGCCTGTCAACTTACAACAGCAAGTTCCAGCAGTTCCTGTTGCAGTTGTTAGGTGAATCCCATGGGGTCATTAGGTGTGACATCACATGCTCATGCTCTGATGGACCCAGAGAGGTTCCAGACAGAGCTTGGGCCACTACCTGCAACCTTGACCCGCAACTCGACTGAGGACCTAGTGGCCGCATGGAATAATGCAGCCATGGGGGCCTTGGACCGGGTCGCGCCCTTGCGGCCTCTCATGCGGCGCCGATCTACCCTGGCCCCTTGGTTCACCGAGGAGCTGAGGGTGATGAAACTCTGCAAGAGACACCTAGAGAGCATTTGGAGATCCACACGGTCCGAATCTGACCGAACACTAGTAAGATCCCATTTGAGGACTTATCTAGTGGTGATAAGAGTGGCAAAACATAGTTACTGCGCCGCTCTCATCGCATCCGCAGATAACCGCCCTGCCGCTCTGTTCAGCGTGACCCGCTCCCTCCTCCAACAGGGGCTGCGGGAAGCTCCTTTGCCGGGCAGGGCAGAGGAATTTGGAGAGTATCTGCAGGATAAAATCATTCAGATCCAGAACGAGTTGACCTCCAATGAAATTAGTCTGGGCGGACCGTCCGAGGCAGGTCTTGAGACCGCATTATGGGAAGAGTTCGACTTTGTTACTTCTGATGATATGGACAGGTTGCCGAGACGACTGAATGCTACCACATGTTTATTGGACCCGTGTCCCTCCTGGCTTGTACTGGCATCCTGGGAGGTAACATGAGGCTGGCTCCAGGAAATAGTGAATGCTTCTTTGAGTGAGGAGATCTTGCCGGCCGCCTTGAAAGAGGCGGTGGTGAGGCCCCTCCTTAAGAAGCCTTCCCTGGACCCAGCGTTGTTAGTAAATTATCATCCAGTCTCTAACCTTCACTTTCTGGTGAAGGTTGTAGAGAGTGTGGTGGCACAGCAGTTCCCCCGGCACCTGGAGGAAATTGACTATCTGGACCTGCGCCAGTCCGGCTTCCGACCTGGGCACAGCACTGAGACACCATTGGTCGCATTGGTTGATGATCTCTGGAGGGCCCAGGATAGGGGTTGTTCCTCTATCCTGGTCGTATTAGACCTTTCAGCGGCTTTTGATACCATCGACCATGGTATCCTATTGCACCGACTGGAGGGGCTGGGGGTGAGAGGCACCGTTTTACGGTGGTTCTCCTCCTACCTCTTTGGTCGGTTGTAATTCGTGTTGGCAGGGGGGCAGAAGTCGACCTCGAGGCCCCTCATGTGTGGGGTACCTCAGGGGTCGGTCCTCTCGCCACACCTGTTTAACACCTATATGAAGCCGCTGGGTGAGATCATCCGTGGTTTTGGGGTAGAGTACCATCAGTACGCTGATGACATGCAGCTGTACATATCTACCCCAAACCACCCCAACGATGCCATCGAAGTGATGTCCCGGTGCCTGGAGGCCGTATGGGTCTGGATGAGGAGTAACAAACTTTGACTCAACCCGTCCAAGACCGAGTGGCTGTGGTTTCCAACGTCCCGGTACAGCCAGTTGACTCCATCACTGGCCATCATGGGGGGAATTATTAGCCCCCATGGAAAGGGCCCGCAACCTAGGTGTCCTCCTGGACTCCCGGCTGTCCATGGAGGACCATTTGACGGCCGTGGCCAGGGGGGCTTTTTACCAGGTTCGCCTGGTACGCCAGTTGCGCCCCTTTCTTGACCGGGATGCCCTCCACACAGTCACTCAAGTACTCGTTACGTCCCGCCTAGACTACTGTAATGCTCTCTACATGGGGCTCCCCTTGAGGTGCACCCGGAGACTGCAGCTGGTGCAGAATGTGGCCACGCGGGGGATCATTCCCATGTAACACCTCTCCTGCGCGAGTTGCACTGGCTACCTGTAGTTTTCCGGGTGCGCTTCAAGGTGCTGATAACCATCTTTAAAACGCTCCATGGCACGGGGCCTAGTTATTTGTGGGACCACCTCCTACCACATACATCCCTTCGGCCGATTCGCTCCCACAGAGAGTGCCTTCTCCGGGTGCCGTCTGCCGGTCAGTGCCGGTTGGCGACTCCCAACAGAAGGGCCTTCTCTGTGGTGGGTCCAGCCCTCTGGAACGACCTACCTCCCGAACTCCGGACCACCACGGACCTCCGCCTCTTCCGCCAACATCTCAAGACTCATTTCTTTCACCTAGCCAGCCTAGCTTAGACCCCAAGACCATCCCTACAGACTGAGTTTTAATTGATCTTAATTTTTGGTAATTTTTAGTTGTATTTTTAGCACAGGGTATTTCAAATTTAATTAGATTTTAATATTTGTAATTGTATTTATCTATATGTTTGTATGTCTTTATTTTAACTCCCTGTGCACCACCCTGAGTCCCTTCTGGGAGATAGGTGCGGTATAAAAATCAAATAAAATCAAAATCAATCAATTCAGCACAAACACAGGTCCCTAATGTTAGAATTTAGAACTTAGAATAACAGAGTTGGAAAGGACTTTTGAAGTCTTCTAGTCCAACCCCTTGCTCAGGAAAGAAACCCTATGCCCGTGATGTTGAACTTATGGCACGCATGCCACAGGGTGAAGCCATCTCTGCAGGCACATGAGCCGTCGCCCAGGTCAGCCCCACTGCTCATGTGAGCATGCTTCCCATCGGCCAGCTGATTTTTGGGTCTCTGCTGGGAGAGGTATGTGAGGGGGGATCACATGTGCATGGGGGGGGGGGTTGTGTACACATGTGCAGGGGGTGGGGGTGCAGGGGGCCCCATGCCCCATTTTTGGTTCCAGGAGGCTTCAGGGTGGCCTGCTAGCATCAAAATGGATGGGCTCCCCCCACCCCTCATTTTGGTGCCAATAGGCCTCCCTGAAGCCTCCTGGGACCAAAAATGGGGTGAGGGGGGTGCGACTGCCCCCACCCCACATTTTGCTGCTAACAGGCCTCCCTGAAGACTCCTGGCACCAAAAATGGGGGGGATGCTTCCATATGTGTTTGTACATGCACTAAACCAGGGGTCTCCAACCTTTGCAACTTTAAGTCTGAAGGACTTCAGGTCCCAGACTTCTCCAGCCAGCTTTGCTGGCTGGAGAAGTCTGGGAGCTGAAGTCCTTCAGACTTAAAGTTGCAAAGGTTGGAGACCCCTGCACTAAACAGTACACACCATGGGCAGGTGTAAAAAAATTAATAAAAAAGAGAATACTATTTTAATTACATTCTTTTTGAAAAGAAAAAAACTTTAGTCCATGTACATATTGTCATCTGAACCATCTAATAAAGATTGGGAGGCTGAAGGACTTATTACTGCAGCTAATTTAAAGAGACTTAAAATTTAATTAAGGAAATTTAATCCTGTAATTGAACTTATTTCAAAGGCAAAGCTAAATTCTGGCAATGTTTGAAAATTAACTTATGTCCAGTTGAAGAAATCAATTTCTGATATGACCTTAACTACCTAACAAGTACTCTGAATGTTAAATAAGAGATCTAGGATATGTATGGTGGAAACAAATAGTAAGCCCAAAATTTGTTTTCGGGATTAGTTTCTAGAATACTCCAGTCATTAAAAACCTCCTGACAATGGAAATATTGTCTTAGGTCTTTAAGGAGCTTATAGTTGAGTAAAACATTTCAGCAAAGCCAGACAGAATATTTCCTTTGAACTCCAATTCAACTATTGGAAATACCACAAAATACATATACGTATGCTGTATGTTTTGTTTGAGTTGTACCCAGTTATCTACACCAGCAGCCCCCAACCTTTTGGGCACCAGGGACTGGTTCTCTGGAGAAAGGTTTTTCTGAGGACTGGAGGGGACGTTGTTTCGTGTGCTGCCTGCATGCCACAGATGGGGCTTTGCTAGCTTGTATGGCCCAATTTCTGACATGCTGTGGACCAGTGCTGGTCCATGGTCCATTGGACAGGGGGTTGGGCACCCCTGATCTACAGTAAGCTCCACTAGAGTTTCCTCTTGATAGATATCAAATGATTACTATTTTTTCCCATGCTTCCTTTACAAAATATTTAACAGATTGCACCATGCTGAATTCCACATTTATCCTTTGAGTTAGGTTCCATTATTTATTGCCAAATGAAAAAAGCCGGGGCTTCACTAGGTACAGATACAGATTAAAAGAGTAGGAAGGGACCTTGTAAGTCATCTAGTCCAACCCCCTATCCAAGCAGACCCTACACTATTTTTTACAGATGCCAGTCCAGTCTCTTCTTGAAAGCTTCCAGTGGTGAAGCTCCCACAACTTCTGAAGGCAAGCTGTTCCATTGGTTGATTGTCCTCACTTTCAGAAAACTTTTCCTTATTTCCAGGTTCATGATAATAGTCTGAATCCAGTATTCTTAATCCTTTATCTCTTCATAATATAGTATAACTAGGTATCTTTATTGCTTTTATTATTAAACTAATTTATCCCAGTAATGTAGTTGTTTTTTTCTTCTTCTCCAAATTTGGCAACTTCAAGATGCGCGAGTTTCAATTCTCAGAATGCTAGCTAGGAAATTCTGAGAGTTGAAATCCACACATCTTAAAGTTGCCAAATTTGATAAACACTACAATAATGTGTTAGGCATCATGGATAGAGGAAACAGGTTATATTGCTCTGGAATAGGTTTGTTATCTCAACACAATTACAGTGCTTTAAAGAAAAATTTTTTAATGCTCAGATACCTTATGTGCAGAAGCTGACATATGGCCAGATAGAAGTGACATGACCCCAATGGGAGAGATGAGAAAATTTTCTATGAATGAGTATTAAGAGAGTGCGTGTGTGTATGTGTGGTGTGTGCACACGCACACATGCGTGCTCTTTCCCCCCCACTCCTAAAGGGTTCAGTGGATAAGGCAGCATCAACATCACTTCTAATTTTTTTGAAGGTCAAATAAATACCCAAATGGAAAAATCTAAATGTCTGACTGGAATAAATTAGAAACCAAGAAAAATTGAAATTGACAGATACAGTAATTCCTAATTATGCAGGGTCAAGGAACATGACATAATCGTCATGGTATTCTTGTTTGTGCATTTAATACAAGCATGGCAAAAACTAATATGGTAAAGAAGATTATACACAAGGAAGCACTCATTCCTTCCTGTCATTCTCTTATCTTTCAGTACTTCTGGAGGATCTCAGATGAGAAGGACTTTATAAAACCCTCTGCAAAACAATCAAGATGCATACTTTTTCTGTCAGGTACCTGAGGCGTTGCTCAGCAATGCTATTTTCCACAGAGATATGCTTAATTAACATCTCAGGGAACATTTTCAGTTCAAGCTCTTTATAGTCAAGCTTCCGAAAAAGATCTCATCAGCACAAAGCCAAACCTGATTAACTACAAGGTGTCGTTTTCCTTGGGAAATGGAAGAACTGGTTTCATAAAAAGAAATGGCATTAGCTGATTGGAATTATGAAAATGTCCCAAACTCATTTGGAGGGGGGTGGATGATAACAGGAGATTGCAGATTTTTTAAAGAAATGTTCCATTAATTCACAGCAAAAAAATGAAGTAGTAAATTTTTAATTGAGCTCTACATTGTTTTTCAAATCAGATGCAAATATGGGGACGTTTCACTCAGGAAATAAATGCCTTTTTAATAAAATTTTCCAGAAATCAACAGCATTGGTATAAATCAGGGGTGTCAAACTGGTGGCTCACGGGCCAGATGTGTCACATGCAGGCCATACCTACCCCAGCTCCACAAAGGGAAAAAAGATCGTGAAATGTCACATGACAGCAACAAGTTTGATGCCACGAGTTTGACACACATGTTATAAATCACTGCTTCTCAACTGTGGCAACTAAGATATGTGTACTTCTATTCCCAGAATTCCTCAGCTAGCCACGTTGGCTGAGGAATTCTGGGAGTTTAAGTTCACACATCTTAAAGTTGCCAAGGTTGAAAAATTCTGGTATGAACATTCACATCCACTCAGGGCTTTAAGTTTATGTTTTCTGCCTGCAAATCCTAGACCACATAAATATATGTCCACTCCAACACATAAATACATCTCCACATTTTCTTCTTTCTTAGAAAATGATATTTCACTCAACCTTGTTTCCATATACACCAGAATAGTGTACCTAGTGGTTTAAAAAAAATTGAGCAACTGAGACAGCTGTTGAGAAGGCACTGCACATATCAACTTCTCTTGGAAGAGAATTTGGTTATTCACTTGCTCAGAAAAATCTAATCCATAGAGAGGAAAGGCACAAATGGAGCATGTGAAAAGTTTTACAGGAGGTTAATGATGAGGATGGATTACTTGTTCTAACTAATGAAAAGAAATGCCAATGAAATCTCTTTGAAATTAATAATGCTGTGCAGAGAAAGGGGAAAAAACTCATTTCAAACTTTAAAAGTGGCACTTATACTTTAAAAACCTCTCTTGAGGCCCATAAAGTTTTGCAATAGGAGAATGAAACCCTCTTTGCTATACAGTTATCTTTATACCTTTTTGACAAAAAAAATCCTTCAGTGAAAGAGGACTCACTTGTATTTAAATATCAATAAATATTTATAAATCTCTCTATATAAATATGTATTAATGTATCTATTAATATATGTAAATAATGGTTTGAAGCCTTATACCTTCATATGATGATATTAACCAGTCTACTGCATTCAAGCAAAGATTTTAAAAGCTACCCTGAATTCTGGATATATATTTTTAAAAATCCTTATCTAAGGTGCCTGAACCAAATTAAATAAATAAAACATACTTTTTTGGGTGAAGCTGCAAGCTGTAACAAAGCCACTCAATATTTAAAATTATATATCATATCATCTCTGTTGACATTTGAGTAAAAATCAGCATTTCTTTTAGATCTTAACCTTCCTTGCTTGATCTTTCAGCTGCTTTTAGTACCAACAACCATGTTGTCCTTCTGGATCAGTTAAGGGATTAGGAAAGGGGGAGGGCTTTGTTTTGAGCTTCTCCTCCACCCTCCAAGGTCTGGTCCAATCATTCTTGATGGAGGCTATCTCTGACCCACTCTTGTTCAAAGCTGAAGTTATTCCCTGTGTCTGAAGTTATTCCCTGTGTCTGAAGTTATTCCCTGTGTCTGAAGTTATTCCCTGTGTCTGAAGCTGCGAAGGTCTGGATAGGGAAGAATAGGCATTGGTTCAACTCTGAATGACTATAGGATTTGAAGTCCCATGGATCTAGGGATTTTCCATATTTAACTCCGAATAGACAATTTGATGAGCAGTTTCGTGGTCCTTTCACATTCATGGCTCTGGCTCAAGGAACAGATGGCATCTTTAACTAAAAGGACTAAGAGCCCTGGCGGTGCAATGGTTAAAATGCAAATTGCAGGCTAACTCTGCCCACAGCCAGGAGCTCAATCCTGACCAGCTCAAGGGTGATGCAGGCATCCATTCTTCTGAGGTCAGTAAAATGAGGACTCAGATTGTTGGGGGCAATATGCTGACATTGTAAACTGCTCAGTGAGTGCTATAAAACAGTATAAAATCAGTGCCTTTTTTCTATTTTCTATCCCTTCCTCATTTCTCTTCCCTGCCTTTTCCCCCACTGCCTTCCTATTTACTTTGGTATTTTGCATCTTATTTTAACTATATACATATAGCCCTTTCCTATAAATAATATAAGTATCTGCACTTGCATGTAATTTTATTTAGTCATATCGGGTGGTAGCCCCTGGTTAATCATGGCTGAGCTCAGTAGACATGCTGAAGCTAGTTAGAACCTGGTTAAGAGCCCATTGGGGAATATCTGGACCACTGGGTAGACCAGAAAATTGGGGGAAAGTTCTGGAAAAAGACAATGTCAAAGCCCTGCTTTTTGATGTAAAAATGTATCTGTGGTCATATATTATTTATTTATTTATTTATTTATTTATTTATTTATTTATTTATTTATTTATTTATTTATTTATTTATTTTATTAAATTTATACCCCGCCCTTCTCCTAAAAAAGGACCCAGGGCGGCGCACAGGCATCATTAAAAAACATACACAGTACAAAATCCAAAATTTTAAAAACTTATTAAATAATTCCCTGTGCTAAAATACTAACACTCTAAAAATTTAAAATTATCCCTATAAAATCAGAAACGGGGTTATGCTAGGCCGGCTTGTTGGAATAAGTAGGTTTTAAGACGCTGGCGGAAAAGGCGGAGGTCCACGATGGTGCGTAGATCGGGGGGAAGGTCATTCCAGAGGGCTGGGCCCGCCACAGAGAAGGCTCTTCCCCTGGGCACCGCCAACCGGCATTGCCCAGCCGGCGGTACCCTGAGAAGGCCCTCTCTGTGGGAGCGAAGGGATGTAATTAGTTCACCAGGATTTAAAAGCTGAACTCAAGAACATATTTATCTTCTACCTATTCAGAATGAACTCTCCTCCACCCTCCATGCATCTACAATTTAGTGAACACATTAAAAGGGAATCCCTTACCACTTCTAATTTCAACATTGAAATTACAAGCAATGCTGCCATTTTAGAACATATGCAAAAGGTCAAAGGAATGCTTTTAACCAAGCCATCTACCCTTCAATGTAGCCTTACAGGTCTCATATTCATTGGATATGTTATATTTTAAATTGCATAGGACTATCATTTATGCTAATTAGGAATTGTTGAAGTTCAACAAAGGTGGAAAGCACCATTGTGGGAAAGGTTGCCTGACTAAATCCCAAAGATGCTTTTTCAAGAGGCACCTGGGTTTCTTGTTTTTTCTTTGAAGACATTTCGCTTCTCATTCAAGAAGCTTTTTCAGCTCTGGCAGGATAGTGTAGAATGGAAGGATTTATATCCCTTGCAGACAGCTGGTCATTTGCATCCTTCAAATAAATTGTTTCAACTTCTACCCTCAAAATGACACTATAGGGCACTGCACACCATAACAATTAGACACAAGGACAGTTTTTTTTCCGGAATGCTATCACTCTGCTAAACAACTAATCCCCATAACATTGTCAAATTATCTACTAAGACTGTATTACTATTATTCTTCTCTTCTTTCCTAGTACCTATCTCTTTCCTAGTACCTACCGTATCTCTTTCCACTTATAACTATAACCATGTTGCTTGTATCTTTAATATTTATACTGTTTTATTTGTTTCCTAGTATAATTTGATAGCTTATTAGTAACCTATGACTATCGCTAAGTGTTCTATCTTAACATTCTTGATGAATGTATTCTATTTTATTTTTCTTTATGTACACTAAGTGTATATGCACAAAGACAAATTCCTTGTGTGTTCAATCACACTTGGCCAGTAAAGAATTCTATTCTATTCTATTCTATTCGGTCATGAATATAAATCCTTCCATTCCCCACTATCCTGTCAGAGCTGAAGACACTTCTTGGATTAGGAATGAAATGTCTTCAAAGAAAAAACAAGACACCCCAGTTGCCTCCTGACAAAGCACCTTTGGGTCAACCATGACATGGATGACTGAGAATCTCTACAGATTTTCTTCCTGACTAAGGCAGGAAATGGGTATTGCATTCTTCCATTTAGAAGAAAAACTTCAAGAGATTCCAGCAAGCAAAACACAACTCTAGGGCATTGAGTAAAGAATAGATGGTGAGAGCTCACCAGGTGTTTAGGAAGAAAACCCTGAATATAAACAAAGGAAGAACTTTTCCAGTTACATTTCATTATTATGAAATAACTATTTTCTCAAAGTCTTCACAGCTGTAATCTGCTTCTGCAATAATTTATCTTCTTGTTTGCTTCTAGCCAACTGGCTGCTGAGCTCAGATAATTAGATCTTACAGTGTGGACTAAAGTTACCTATGAAAATATTTTCTTTCACAATATGGAGGAATTGGAAAAAAGAAATGTTGTGCATAGTTGTTTACATTCTGCACTACATTTTAATGCCCAGATATATTTAGATTCTGTGGATCTCACTTGAAATTTTAGGATTTCTAAAAATGGTTTTAATTTAGTGATGAATCAATCAGTGTGATTACACATTTCCATCATAGCACATAATAATAATAAATAATTATTATTATTATTAATTATTATTATTAAATTATAGCACCTAAAATTTTCCTGCATAGGGAGAAATTCTGGCTCAGAATATTTAAATGTGACTTCTGGTTTATATTTGCCGTTCCCCACACTGTTATATTAAATGTAGGAAAATATATTATTTGTGAACTGCCAAAAAATCAATTAGAGTTGGGTGAAGAATAAATTGATTAAAATATATTTTTAAAAACTGGCCTGTACATTATTATTATATCCACAAACTTTATTGTGCTGTTTCCACATTATCCTTAGCCATTTCATATATTTATTCAGCAGTACATGCAACCTGCCCCATCCCAAAGGACAGTGGACAGCCTACAATAAGAAAAATGAAATGTGAAACAATAGGGGGGGAAAGACAATAAAATCTAATCAAAGCTCAAGATAAGGGTCCTCTAACAATCCACTAGGGTTGAAAGCTCATTGAAATGACACAGTTTTAATTAGTTTCCAAAATTCAAAAAAGAGGAGGCTTCATGTACTTCTAAAAGAAGAGTAATTCACAAATCAGCAGCTACCCCAGAGAAGGTCTATCTTTTAAAGAAAGAAACAGAAAATGATCTTGGAAGGATACCGTTCATTGTAATTGGTATTTGGTTCGTGTCAGAATCTCTTAGAAACTTATACAGTGTAAGCATCTCCAGAATCCAGAATTAAGAAAGTACCAAACTTAAACTCCCCAAATTCCTTTAATCCTTTTAAATATTTTGTTGAGTCCCCAAGCCTATGTCCCAGACAACTCGTCTGGTAACCTATGAGTCACCGCATTCCGGAGCTGAGCCAGCAGCTGCAGTGATTAACAGAGACAAGCTGTCTGGAATCTGTCTGGAAAGGAGTTACAATGTTGCAACTGCTTGCTAGGAGTTTCCTGCCTGGTAACTCTATATAAGAGGTTGCCAGAGAAGAAACCTTGCCAGTTGAATCTTGTGTGTGTTGTAAATAGTGTGAATAAACGTTCCTGTTGTTTTGACCATGCCTGAGTCGGAATCCTTTGTCTGATCTAACACTGGCGACGAAGGTGGGATTCAGGCCGTGGCCTTAGAACGCAACGGGTAACGAATACTTCAACAACAGAGCGCAGCGCGACTCACAGCCTCACCATGGCTACGGCGACAATGCCTCCGTTTGCACCGTTCGACCCGATGAAGGAACAATGGGCTTCCTTCTTAGCCCGGTTCGAGTGCTTCTTGATAGCCAGCGACTACGGCGAACTCGCGCCTGCCAGGAAGCTGAGCCTATTCCTCCAGTGCGGCGGCCCTGAATTGTTTGCTACCGCCCGAACCATAGCAGCACCCGCAGCGGTGCACGAAGTGCCGTGGGACGATCTCCTGGGCCGCCTGAGAGCACACTACGCGCCGGCGCCTTCCCGCATAGCGCATCGCTATGCATTCAGGCAATGTGTGCAACAGCCGCAACAGTCGGTAGCCGAGTTCCTGCAGAAATTGAGAGCGACCGCAATCCCCTGCGAGTTCCCTGCTGGCTTCCTGGAGGAATCCCTACTGGAGCAGTTTGTATGCGGCGTAAGAGACATCCGCCTAAAGCGCCGCTTGCTTTCAAAAACTGTCCTGACTCTCGAGCAAGCGGTGGAAGAAGCACGTGCGACAGAATTGTCGGAGATCTCCACATCCGACATGGGCCGCGCGCGCCCTCCTCTTTTCCCCACTCCGCGAGCGTGTCTGGTAGACGAAATAGCGCCGCTGGATGAGCTGGAGGAGGATGACCGTGGGGACTGCATGAGGGTGACCGGGCGCGTGCCGAATCGCGCATTCACACCGCAGCAGAAGTCCGGGAACTGCCTAGGCTGTGGAGGGGCCCACCAGAGACCAGAGTGCCCATTCAAGGCATCGGTGTGCCGCAGATGTGGCAGGAAAGGACACCTAGCAGCTGTGTGCCGTGCTGCCGCTCCAGCGACAACGCCAGCTGCCGCCTCCAGAACCGTTCCACCAGGACAACGAGGGTCGCAGAAGCGTTCAGGACGCTACCATCCACAGCCGACCGACTGCTTCGCGCTGGCGGAGATGCCCCCAGCTCTAAGCTACGACCAGGCAGAGAGTAGGAGACTGTCAACAGTGGTTTGCTTAGAGGGGGTGGGGGTAAAAATGGAAATAGATTCAGGGTCCTCTAGATCACTCATGTCCTGGGCGCATTTAGTTAAGCTTTGCCCCAAGCTCAGGAAGCGGGATCTCGGCCCCACGGCGACGATCCTGAAAGATTACCAGGGCTCACAAATTCCCATTCTAGGTCTGCACAGAGTGAGAGTAGACTACGGCCCCTTCCACGGATCCCTTCCCATCCTGGTAGTGGCCAAACCCCTAGCTGCCTTGATCGGATTGGACTGGTTTCCAGCCTTGGGACTGTCAGTCCAAGGAGTACACAGCGTGCCAGCCAGTTCTCCGGTAGACGAAGTAATCAGAGAGTTCAACGACGTCTTTGATGGCAGCTTAGGAACGTACAAAGGCACTCCAGTTTCCCTAAATTTGGACCCCCAGGTTGCTCCAGTCCGCTTGAAGGCCCGCAGGCTGCCGTTCGCGCTGAAGCCCAAGGTTGAAGCGGAATTGGATCGATTGGTGGCGCAGGGCGTGCTCGAACCCGTCGATCAGGCGAAATGGGAGACCCCAATTGTGGTCCCCATTAAGCCCGACGGGTCCGTGAGGATCTGCGCCGACTATAAGTCGATGATCAACCTCGGGCTTCAGGCGAACCCATACCCGGTTCCGGTGGTGCAAGACCTACTCCACTCATTGGGACGAGGTCGAGTGTTCGCGAAACTGGATATGGCGCAGGCCTACCAACAGCTCCCGGTGGATGACGAGGCTGCGGAAGCGCAGACCATCGTGACCCACCGTGGGGCTTTCCGCTGTCGCCGTCTCCAATTCGGCGTGTCCGTAGCCCCGGGGATCTTCCAGAGCCTCATGGAGCGACTGCTCCATGGGCTCCCTGGCGTTGTACCGTATTTTGACGACGTCCTGATTGCTGCTTCCAGCATATCAGAACTCGCCAAAACGTTACGGAAGGTCCTCAGAGTTTTCAGGGGCGCGGGTTTAAAGTTGAAACGCAGCAAATGTACGTTTGCTGCGCCTAGGGTGGAATTCCTGGGTTTCATGATTGACGCCCAAGGAATTCACCCAACCCCCTCCAAGGTCGAGGCCATCCAAAAGGCCCCCACTCCTGCCTCCAAAAAGGAGCTGCAGGCATTCCTCGGCCTTTTGAATTTCTACGCGCCGTTTATTCCCCATAAGGTATCGCTAGCCGAGCCGCTGCATCGGTTGCTCGACCGATCCGCGGCCTGGCACTGGGGCAGCCGCGAAGCACACGCGTTCGCGGCTGTCAAAGCCATGCTCACGTCAGATGCGGTACTAGTCCAGTACCATGACAGGCTTCCTCTGACGCTTGCGTGCGATGCCTCCCCTTTTGGCCTGGGGGCTGTCCTTAGCCACGTCTTTCCAGACGGCTCGGAAGCCCCCATTGCTTTTTACTCCCGGACAATGTCTCAAACGGAGAGAAACTACAGCCAAATCGACAAGGAGGCTTTGGCTGTAGTGTCCGGGATTAAGAAGTTCCACAATTACCTCTATGGGCGGACCTTTTCTGTTGTCACGGACCAGAAGCCGCTCCTTGGGCTATTGGCCGGTGACCGTCCGACACCCCCCATCCTGTCGCCCAGGATGACCCGCTGGACGGAATTCCTGGCAGCGTATGACTATACGCTGCTATACCGTCCTGGCAAGCAGATAGGGCATGCTGATGCCCTAAGCCGCTGCCCTCTCCCGGGGCCGGATCCGGCCCCTGTGCCTGCTCTCTCTGTCCTGATGGTCGTGGAGTCGGACTTGCCCCTGTCCTCTTCCGCCGTTGCCGCTCACACCCGCGCAGACCCCGTCCTCGCCCAGGTCTGCCGATGGGTGCTGAGGGGCTGGCCTTCGGGCAGTGTGGCTGAAAACTTTCGGCCTTACAAATCACGCCAGCTGGAGCTCTCGCTCCATTGCGGGTGCTTGTGTTGGGGAGATCGGGTCATCGTCCCTTCCCCTCTCCGGCACATGGTTCTTCAGTCGCTCCATGCCAACCACCCAGGCATCGTCCGTATGAAGGCATTGGCCCGGAGCTATGTCTGGTGGCCCGGCATGGACACTGAAGTGGCGGAATGGGTGGCCGCCTGCTCCTCCTGCCAATCGTCCCGGCCGGCCCCGCCGGTCTCCCCGCCGAGGGAGTGGGACGCCCCCAGGTGCCCATGGTCCAGGCTCCACTTGGATTTCGCGGGTCCCTTCCATGGCCAGAATTTCCTCGTGGTGGTGGATGCGTTCTCACGCTGGGTGGAGGTGATTCTCATGGCTTCCACCACAGCGGAGAGCACGGTGCGTGCCTTGCACCGTCTGTTCGCGACCCACGGGTTGCCGGACGTCGTTGTGTCCGACAACGGACCCCAATTTCAATCCTCCACCTTCTTGGACTTTCTGGCCACCCAAGGGATCCGCCACGCGCCGGTCGCCCCTTATCACCCGGCGTCTAATGGACGCGCGGAACGAGCCATGCGCTCAGCCAAGGAAGCCTTGGCCCGTTTGGATAAAGGGGACTGGCAGGCAAGGGTGGCCGCGTACCTTTTGGGACAGCATGTCACACCTTGCCCAGCCACAGGGAAAAGCCCCGCGGAGCTCTTGATGGGCCGACGCTTGCGGACCACTCTGGACAGACTGCACCCCGATTACGACGGGTTGCAGAGGGGCAACCTGCAGATTCCCACTCCTCGTTTATTTGAAATTGGGGACCTGGTTAGGGCAAGGAACTTTTCAGGGGAGCCGCGATGGATTGCCGCAACCATTTTGGACGTAACCGGACCCTGTTCTTACAGAGTCGGCCTTCAGGATGGATCCGAGTGGCGGCGCCACCTGGATCAACTGAGGCGCCGCCTGCCCGAAACAGCAGTCACCACGCCAGGCCGTTCCTGCCCGTTGGCCCCCGTTGGGCCGTTGTTCTCTGCTCAAGCCGAGCAGTTGTTTGGAACCCCGGAGTCCCTAGCCGGTCCAGACCTCGTATCGGCGGGAACAGCACAGGGAGACCGCCAGGACCTCACAGCCCAATCTGACTCTCAGCTGGGGGCCTCGCCCATCGCGGAACCACCCTACCAGAATAATACTCGCCAGCAAAGGCCAACTACCTCAAGCCCGGTCGCCACGCCACCTCACCCGGACTTGCTAGGGTCGGCATTGCCGCCTACGGCGACTCCACCTCCGAGGGCAGGCCGCGATGACGTAGGCGAAGGCTCCGTGTCCCACAGGGAGGAGCCTCCTCAAGAACTAAGGCGGTCAGGGCGGACCCGATACCGCCCCGCCTATCTGAACGACTACGCGTGCGCATGTACTGTGTTGGACAGAGAACCTAGACACATGCGCACTGACTATGGGGGAAGGAGTGTTGAGTCCCCAAGCCTATGTCCCAGACAACTCGTCTGGTAACCTATGAGTCACCGCATTCCGGAGCTGAGCCAGCAGCTGCAGTGATTAACAGAGACAAGCTGTCTGGAATCTGTCTGGAAAGGAATTACAATGTTGCAACTGCTTGCTAGGAGTTTCCTGCCTGGTAACTCTATATAAGAGGTTGCCAGAGAAGAAACCTTGCCAGTTGAATCTTGTGTGTGTTGTAAATAGTGTGAATAAACGTTCCTGTTGTTTTGACCATGCCTGAGTCGGAATCCTTTGTCTGATCTAACATATTTTATTCTTATTCCCTGTTGTTTCTGTGTTAGTTTCTATGTGTGTGCATATGCATGCACCTACACATATTTTTACGGTCCCTTTTTATTCCTTATTTATTTATTTATTTATTTTATTACATTTATATCCCACCCTTCTCCGCAAAGGACCCAGGGCGGCGCACAGGAGATTTAAAAAACATACAAAAATAGAACATAAATAATTTTAAATATATATTAGATCCCAAACCTGTGCTAAAACCAATTATTAATTAAAACCCAATTTAAAACTTTTCTAAAGTCCCCATGGGAGGTTAGGCTAGGCCGGCTTGATGAAAAAAGTATGTCCTTATGTATTGACATTGAGTGTTAATATTTTTTTTCCTCAACCGTAACATTTGATGGGGTGTGCAAGCTACATGGAGTTCAAAACATCCCAGGAAAAGAAGCTAAACTGAACTCTTAGATTTTTACATTCTGAAGCTAAGTGAGGAAGGTTGCTTTTCAGGATGTGGATGGCTGATAAGACTAAAGAGAATGACAGCACACTTGGTTCCTCATCTAAAGATCACAGGTGAAGAATGCATTGAAAGTGAAAAGCAAAGAGGAAACAGCTGCTGAAAGTCCTGCCCTCAACTTGCGATTGGATGATTCTGTACCTTTACTTCAATCCTTACCCTGAGTGGTTCAAGGACATTACAACTGCCATGTACACATCTAGATCTTTTTAAAGTAGAGGAACTCAGCTAGAGCTCCAAATAGAGCATTTTATTCTGGTCCTGCCATAATTAAATTTAACAGTAGAAAAAACCTGTATGTTTATTCTTCTTGCACAGTTTGTTTGGTTTTTTCCCTGACAAGGGTAGCTGTTACAACAGGACAGCTTTGAAATCTTTGATATTTAGAATCTTATAAAATCAGGTTTTTTTGAATTTCCAAGATTACCAAAGGCTCACCACTGCAGAATTCCATCAGACTCATATAACATTACATGAAGACAAATCTAGATGGATTCTCTTGTAGTCAGCAGCTCCACCCACCAGCCTCAGGAAAGTTCATATGAAATGGAGGCAATTTTACTCTACCTTAGTCCTCTGAATTTCTCTGATGCACCCCTCATAGCCAGCAGCTCCACCCACCAGCCTCAGATTTTTTTACCAAAATAAAAACAAAACAAATTTTAGAAAAGAAATGGAGAAAATAAAGAAAATAATTAATAGACAAGCAAGAAAATAAGAAAAAGAAAACAGAAAAAGAAAGAAAAGTTATAAAGAAGCGAATTCCGATCCTTATAACAGAGGTTATAAATATATTTATATTTTAACCTGTTTAAGATTATATCATAATTTTCTTATTTCTATAGTCTGCCCTTTCTAAGCATCAAACCATGAATCACAAGCTCTTTTTTTTCCCTTCAGCGAAATGTCTGTAAGGGATAGATCCAAATGTCTTCTTAAATAAGTCTATGGACATTATATTGTACTACTGGTTGGCTGCTATAGTTGGTTTTTATTGTTGAACAATTGCCTGATGAATGATAATAGTTTTCTTTCCATGTTGAAGTCATCAAAATGAAAAATGTATTTATAGCGTTGAGTGAACATCATTGCCACAATTTTTTTACTTTGGCTCATTTCCTGGTACAAATTTTATAGCAATTCTAGGAAATGCTTTTCCAATATGAATATTCTATTGGCAATTTGTGATTGACCTAATATCTCCTCAAGTTATAATCCAACTTCTAGCCTGTTCTTAGCTGTCCTCTGATAATCTGCTTCTCAAACAAATAGAAACATTGCTACATTAAAGATTACCCCAAACGTATACTAAGAACTATCAAATTCCTATGTTAAAAAGTAAACATATATCTAATATTGTGTGACAGGAAAGTCTACATGCTGATACATACGGATATCCTATTTCTAAACTCTGGAAAGAGTGCAGAAAAGAGCAACCAAGATGACTAGGGGACTGGAGACTAAAACATATGAAGAACAGTTGCAGGAGCTGGGTATATCTAGTTTGATGAAGAGAAGGACCAGGGGAGACATGATAGCAGTGTTCCGATATCTCAGAGGGTGCCACAAAGAAGAGGGAGTCAAACTATTCTCCAAGGCACCTGGGGGCAGGACAAGAAGCAATGGGTGGAAACTAATCAAGGAGAGAAGCAACTTAGAACTAAGGAGAAATTTCCTGACAGTCAGAACAATTAACCTCTGGAACAGCTTGCCTCCAGAAGTTGTGAATGCCCCAACCCTGGAAGTCTTTAAGAAGATATTAGATAGCCATTTGTCTGAAATGGTATAAGGCTTCCTGCCCACGCAGGGGGTTGGACTAGAAGACCTACAAGGTCCCTTCCAACTCTGCTATTGTATTATTGTATTGTATTGTAATTTTTTTATTAATATGTCATGGAAATTTCTTGAGCCCATTTCTCTGCTTTATATATTTTGATCTAAATCACAGAATTGTTGGTTATGGGAGATATCGATAACTATACCTCACCAGTTAGAAAAGTTATAGCAAAGCAAAAATTTTCATGCTAGTGTAATTTCTCTTTAATGTTGGGATAAATGTGTTTATGAATAGCTTTTAAGAAAGTGTCTTTAATTCTACTGTGTGGCAGCCGCAGCTCACTTACAAGTAAGCCCAGACAAAACACAACAACAGACCCACCACAGAGATGGCTTTTGTCTAAAGACTTCTTTTTTCCTTCAGTAGACCCCTGCCTTATTTCAAATGATGGGGGAGTTTTGCACTTAATCACTGTTGCCTATTCTCGATTTTGCTCACATATAGAGCTGTGGTGATTAATACTAACAAGGGCCTCAGTGAAGAAAGAGAAAAGTCATAGCAGGCTTGGGGAAGAAATAACAAGGAAATAATGCCTGAAACTGAAATGGGGCTGAACCAGTTTGTTTATCACAATATATATGCAAAGTCTAGGGTACACAGTTCAGCCTTTATCTATTGGAACCAAATGATGTGTAAGTAGGAAAACACAGAGAAATTGATTGGGAAAGAGTGTTGGTTAGCAGGCTGATTTGCTCAGTGAAAAGAATATGCAGAGAGAAGAACATGGAAGTGAGAGGAGTAACACTTGGTATTCTGAATGCTGCTGCTTGCATGGGAGGAAATAAAGATGAGCATTATTTGGGCTAAAACATAATGCAAACAAAGCATCAGTCCTTCCATAACTTAAAACCTAAAATGTGTTCCGCTCCTTATGGAGAGAGAATGCTTCTGGTGAGAACCTAAATTGCCCAGGTAGGAAAGGAAAGGTGAACCAAAAGAGAGGAAATGATGAAAATCCCAAAAGTTTCAGTCTAACCAATAGAAGACACGGGAAGAAAGAAATATAAATATAGAAGCTTCACTTCACTTGAGGTTAAAACTGCAGGAAGGAAACATGTTTGACTTCACACAGATTCTTTGACTAAACTTTAAATACAGAGATCTGCGCTGGCTATTCCTCTGCGCAGGCAACTCTGCTCCTTATTGATCTCTGCTTGAGGAGATTTGCCCTGTCAATCTGATGCTGAGTGCAATATGTAATTAATTTGATTCACTTTGCCCAAAGCACTTGAAAACATCACAAAAACAGAAAATGTTTAAGTAACTGAGCGGGCATTTTGTTTGTCCTGTGTTTGGTGAAGTGGAAAAGCAGAATGTCCTTCCTCCCATCAATTTTCCTGACAAGCCATCTTTTCTTTGTGTTATCTCGCTCAGCCTTTTATGAGAAAAGCCTTCTCCTCTTCCTCCCCCCTTGCCCCCCCCCCCATCCAAAAATAGAACAATCTGGGCAGCATTGTAAAGAATTGCTGTTGTGAAAAATCTGTCTGAAAATGAAAAGCACCACTTTGAAATAACATTGAATATAAAAGATAATTATAGTTCTTCTGATATACTTTTCTTATGCTTGCTGCTCAGGAATACTTTTACATCCAAAATCTTTTCTTAATAATTCATGATCAACTCAGTAGAGAGAGTTCGTTAGTGTCACATACACAGCAAAGAAGATACTGTGAAGTTTGTAAAGGGAACAAATGCCCTCAGTTTTAATAAGCCTTCCAGAGAGTTTCTGTTTCACTGCCTTTTAAATTTGAAAAGATGTTCATTATTGGTATAGTTATTAAACAAATTTACTTTTCAGAGTGAACCTTCACTAAAACACTATTTGTATAACACCTTTGAGAGTAAATCTTCGCAAAAGAGTTTGCAAAGGTAAGTACATAGTGCAATATACAATTGAAACACAGTTAAAACAAACTAGAAAGTAAAACAATTACTAACAAAAGCTTTAAAATAACAAAATGGTATGAAATCAAGGGAACTCAAAGTGTTCTGATTCATCCTCAGTAAAGTTGAAAATCCTTGTTTGTTGAGATTATGAACAGAACTGGGGAATTGAGTGCAAATGATTACAAGAATGGTCAACTGTAAGGTAGCAAAAGAACAAATTAAGATAGTTTATTTAAAATGTGTGCCAGAGTTATATGCAATCATGTACCTATTTACTTTCATTGATACCCACAGATAATTACACAACTGTAGAAGTTCTGGTCTCTGATATGATACAATTTACATAAATAGTTGGGGATAGAATTCATCATATGGAGATGCCATATTTTTTGGGGGAGGGGGATTCAGATACTATTATATCGTGATGGGATATCATTCTGATTGGCTAACATGAAATTTTAAATCCCTTTTTTGTTTTCCCAAATCCAAGTAACATTCAGCAGCAGCAGCAGCAGCAGGAGGAGGAGGAGGAGGAGGAGGAGGAGCAGAAGAAGAAGAAGAAGAAGAAGAAGAAGAAGAAGAAGAAGAAGAAGAAGAAGAAGGAGAAGGAGAAGGAGAAGGAGAAGGAGAAGGAGAAGGAGAAGGAGAAGGAGAAGGAGAAGGAGAAGGAGAAGGAGAAGGAGAAGGAGAAGGAGAAGGAGAAGGAGAAGGAGAAGGAGAAGGAGAAGGAGAAGAAGAAGCCCAAAATCTGTTCTTTTGCAAGCTTGTTTTTTTTAAGTTTCTTTATTTGTTTTATTTTTAAACACAACATAAAAATCCTTAATCTCACATGTTATAGAAAATGTTTCTGCTGATTACAAAATATTTTCATACGTCTCTTTGATATTCATCCAGGTTTCATATTATTTCATTTTATTTCAAGTGTGTCACATCAAATATATTTATACACTATATCTTTTCCATGCCTTCCTTAATTAATTATAGTTGTATTGTACATCCTTCGTTTTAAAACATACCAATAGAAACTTAAAACATAGCCACATGTTGGCATCATATTTGTTAATTCTACTATCCTCCAAAATCATTATTCCCTGTAGCCTATTTTAACCAAACATCAGTAATATTTACTCATCTCCTTTAATAAATCTTATTCAGTATTCATTCCCAATTACCACTTATAAGTATGCATATATATACATTTATTATCACTTTCAATTACTTGTTTAACTATGTCTATAATCACTAAATTTCCCTAATCTCATCTGATTTTAAGTTCATCTTTTATCCCTCAGCCTATATCCTTCCAGTAATAAAACAATATCACATCTTCTGCCATTTGTGGCATATTTCTTCTAAACATATACTTAATCCAATTTGTGTGGATTTCTCTTTGCAGTCCATCAGTTGTAAGTTCTTTCCTGTTGTTTTGTAGCCCCTCCTTTTCTTCTTCCTTGATCAGTTTAATTTTACGTGTCAGCGTTGTTATCAAAGGTGTTACTAGTAAGGTTTCTTTCTTTAGTATCATAAGTCCTTTTGTTGCTTCTTCTTCTATATCTTGCCATCTGAGGTAAAGTTCCCATCCATCTAATTCATCTTTCCATGCATGTTTTTTCCATGTGATATGTAACTCCATCCTTTTCCTCATATTCTCCAATTAAATGTTTATTTTTTTCCCAAATGAATTAGAGCATTGCTGTATTGCATCCATTATATCATGCAAACTAACATTTTTTCGTTGTTTAATAAATGCCATTGTACAATTTTTCTTGTTTCTTTTTATATCTTAGTTATTTCACAAAGAAATCAAATTATTTGGTATTCTTAAGTGCAGTAGAAAGAGGAGAAAAACTTTAAAAGTCACACACACTAATGAAAAGGAAGAGATTTAGCCCAAGGTTGTCATCAGAAAAAAAAATAGAAGAGGAAGAGAAAACTTACTCCATTTCTTTTGAGGGTTCTTCATAGGTTCCGTTTGAAATATCAATTAGAAAGGTTGTGATAACCCATGGACCAAGTCCTCCAGTGCTTAATTCCACTGCTTGTTTTCAAAAAATTTTCTCTTTTAAAAGTTTCATCTTAGTTTAGAAGATTTTTACAGGCTATCTCTTTTGTAGCTGTCTCTTTAAGACATACCAGATAGAATCACTTTCACTTCTCTCACTCCTTCTTAATCGAGCCGTCTGCAACTTCGCCAGCCTGGGGAGGGGGAGCTGTCTGTTTACCGCCGATTTGAAGCCCTTCCTTTGGACCAAACAGGGACTTCGCAATATCTCTGTCGTCAGCAAAGCTCCAGCTTTGTCTTTGCTGTCCCTTCAGGATAGTTTAGGTCCAGTCAACCGTCCAGCGGCAAAAGAATCAACGATGATCTTGCAGCAGCAGGATCAAAAGTGGTATCGTTGTGACGTAGGCTCTGCCTTCTTCGCGAGTTCTACAAAATCTGTTTTTTTGCAAGCTTCTTATTGCAGGAGCTTCTATGAAACTCCTTGCTCTTCTGCTCTCAAAATTCTGGGAGAGGTATTTGTACAAAATAGAAAATATGTTTATTTTTGAATTTGAAACAAAATATCATGTTCCAAAAGTTCTGTCAATGATTTTGGACTGGAAACAATTTAGCTTTGGCTGACTCAGATATTCTGGTCATAGAAACAGTGGATACATAATTACATGTTGCCATCCAATGGTCATTTAGATTTCTGCAGTCCAAATTTGGTACCCTTACCCTAGTTTTCTTTAAATACAGAGTAACCCTTTGTCCAAATGAAATATGATTTTTTAATTGAAGGGAATATGAAAAGTGGTGGACAAATAGGCCTACTTCCTGGCAAAAATATATTAAATTAATTTTATTTAGTCCACTCAGGACAAACAAAAGTTATCTTCTAAGCCTAACTTTGCAGACAATCAAGAACATCAACTCACACTTTCTACCTCAGTTTTTCAGTATTAAAGGTAAAGTAGGCCGTCTGACCTGGAGTCCCATTCCAGGAAGCATTTAAAAAAAAACAAAAAAACCCCATATCTGCCTACTGCTATCATTTATGTCATAAATGTAGATTATATCACCAGTACTTCATAGCACACAGAAGAAAAGAGGAACATGAGTTTTGCCCACATCCCTGTTCAGGAAACTACCGGTTCTTTTTTGCACTGAAGTTCGTCACTGAAGACAAATTGCAGTAAACAGATCAAGCCAACATAATCAAATAGGCAAATCAAATATGTCACTGCAGCAAAATGAACCATTGACTGCATCAACAGTGGCCAAGGTCATTCTCAAGACCCTTGGTTTCCAAAGTCTCATGGGGTGGACACCCAAAGCATCTTTTCCAGGGGTGGGTTCTACTGTCAGTTCACTTATGTGCACACTGTGTGCACAGGCACAGTGCAATTAAAATAGTTCTGTGCATGTGCAGAACTGAAAAACAAGATGGTGGCACCTACGCGCTACCAGGGGAACTGGTTTGGGGGTGTGGCAAGCCTGGGTCGGTGCCAGTTCCAGCAACCCAGGATGAACCGATCCGAACTGGTAGGAACTCACCACTGATCTTTTTCCTATTTGTATGGTGGGCAGGTTCAACATGGAGATAATAATTACAGAAGTAACCAAAACCCAATCCATATAGCTTTATTGGTAATCATCAGCTCCTGTTATCTGGCCAAAAGTCCACTGAACTCTCATGAAATGGGCATTATTCTGCTAAATTGCCTAATAGTAAGTATGCAACTCCATCTGTGCCAACTGGAGCTTCCAAGTCCTTCACATAACTCCAGATAAAGCAAATTACAATAGTTTAAACTATGAAATGATAAGTTGTTGTCCTGATTGTTTTATCCAGGAAGGGCTACAACTGGCAGCTAACACTGGCTAAAGGCTCTGCAGGTCATGCAGTACAATAGTAGGGTCTCAAAAACGAATTGGAAGGGTGATTTCCCCAATATTGTGGGAAAAGATGCTTCAGGGGAGCAATTTATGTTTTAAACTAAAGGAAGCCAGTTTGAAAGAAAGGGAATAGCAAGAGTGGAGGAATCCTTCCCAGTTTCCATTTAACTAAATTCAACACCCAACCTACAGAAAAGTAAGATGTGCCTCAGGGCAAACTGGCAGGTACTTACCACCAGTCACGATCATGCTAGCATAGTACAGTCTATCATTCAATCCAGGAAATCAGTTGAAGCGATTTCTTCCTCCTCAGTTAGTCATTCTCCAATAGCAGCTAAATCCCAAATGGTTCCTTCGCTCTGCCCTGTACAAATATAAATACCTGTAAATATAAGTATTTTATTCATAACTCTTCCTAGATCATTCTCCCACACCCTAAACTCCCCCTAGTCTAAGCCTGCAGCACAACAGGTCGCAATTGCAACAACAACAACAACAAATACCACCAACCTTTCATCACAGGTGATAAAATAGAGAGGCATTTTAAATATTTTCATCTGGGTTTGGATTGTATTTCAAACCAATCAACTGCATTTCAATTCATGTCCATCTCAAACTGAGGCACAATTGGTTCCTGTAGTCTGCAATTTCCAGAAAACCATTTGCACTTCAGTTTGAAATGCAGACAACACAGACTCAACCCCAACAGCCTGTGCCTGTGTTCAACAGTGTAGGGAGACAGGGCAGAAGACATCCTGCAGAAAGCACAACTCCAAAACACAATCTTTTCAGCAGTTCCAAGAAGGCTCCACACATATTTGCACTACTCAGGTGACCCTGGGAACACAGAAGAATCTCCAAGAGGCCTCAATGACTCTCTAAAACAGGGGTCTCCAACCTTTGCAACTTTAAGTCTGAAGGACTTCAGCTCCCAGACTTCTCCAGCCAGCTTTGCTGGCGGGAGAATTCTGGGAGCTGAAGTCCTTCAGACTTAAAGTTGCAAAAGTTGGAGACCCCTGCTCTAAAAGAATGCAAATGACCAGCTGTCTGCAAGGAATATAAACCCTTTCATTCCCCGCCATCCAGTCAGAGCTGAAGAAGCTTCTTGGATGAGAAATGAAACATCTTCAAAGGAAAAAAAACACCAAAAAAGTCCAGTTGCCTCTTGAAAAAGCATCTCTAGAACATGCCCATGATCGCTATTAATTCTACATCAACCTCTATTTATTTTTACTACTCAGTTTTTGTCTGAATTTTAATTATGCTAATATTGTTCTGCATATTTTTTCAAGCCATTCACTGTCAAATATATAACACATTTCTATATTGTTAGTTAAAATATTCTTTTTTTCCCATCAAACAGAAGACTAGTAAAAGAGGACAGGAAACCATTTGCAAGTTCTACATTTTGCATTCACTCCTTGCTCAAAACCAGTGTGGAACAGATTTTGCATTTCAGTCCTAATCCTCTATAGGCCTTTCTCTAGGGATAGTCATCTATGAGATTAGGACAGAAGTAGCAATTAGAATTGTTCGAAATCCGAAAGCATTCAGGAACATCTCAGTAGAATGCTGAACAGGCATTACTTGCATGCTAAAAGCTAAACTAATTAGCATATTAGAAAGTGACAATTAATCTTCATCCAACTAGACTGTGATCATTCTGGGTGGCAGGATCTTTCTCCTATGTAGCACACCGTGTGGCTTTTTTTTAATTGAACCATCTGGGTGTTAATATTTATTCTTTGTCAAAAAAAAAAAGTATACTTGAAGGTGAGTTCCTTAGTTTTTTTGATGTCTCTTTGGACCTCAGTATGACGCTGATGCTTAGTTTAGAAGGCTGGATGTGAAGGCTGGATGTGAAGCAATCTGTCAGGCAGGACTTCTTTCAGTCCTACATTTCTGTCTTGTCCTTGACATCTGCACTGCAGGGAGCACGTTACATCATGAATGTGAGCTGCATTTCTAAAAGTCAGCAAGCAGTTTTATTTTTAATGTCAAAAAATTCCAGGAACAGTCAAATGCCATTTTATGGACCTTGCATCATTTGCAGCATTGCATGCATGAATTCTACCTTTTTCATTCTTAAAAAATATCGGTAATACAAAACAATTGTATCATTGGAATGGCACAATTTGCTTTGACTTTTTGGGATTTGAGATTTGAGATTTATTGAATTTTTCATGGTATAAAATATCCCATCCATATAAAAGCAACTCACTAGCTGATTCAATGAATAAAATTAATATTGGAAATTTGGCAGATCTAGAATTGGAGTTAATATACATCTGTTGCAATTTTGACTATACTAACTCCTGAATGAAAGTTTTGGTAATCATATCATATCAGAGTGTATCAAGTGAACTAAGATATAATTCACTGTTACATTAAATGTTTCAATCTCACCAAATTCCTTTCTACCAGAAAAACAGATCTACTGGACCTATATAGAACTGGAATTTAATTAGAATAAATATCCCTTTTTTTACAAGTAGTAGCCATGGCAATTAAACTGGATTGAGCAAGGACCATTGCATCTGGGCAGAGGTGGTTTTCACATAATTTTACGACTGGTTTGCTATGCACCAAAAATGTGAGTGTGTGTGAATGTGTGCACATGCACTTTGCTAATGCACACGCCTTCCATGCATGTGCTTTACTCGTGGACACGGCTTGCACGCATGCATGCAGCTTCAAAACCGGCATAGGATGGCATAGTGTCAGGATGGATGGGCGGTCGCAGGCCCACCCACAGGTCGCCAATACCGGTTCGCCCAACTGGTCCAAACTGTCTGAATACCACCACTGCATCTGGGTCATCTCTTCCAATATTTTATATTCACAGTAGCCATCTGAGGATGACCATAATAGGATTTAAATTTAGTTGAAGGCTTTTTATAAACTCCCCAGCCATTAGTGTTTGCATTATTCCCTTTGCTTTTTTTGTAATAAACAGAAGCCATACATAATTTTAACCTGTTTTAATTTGTCCTTTAATGTGGCAGTCATCCCTCCATTGTTCTTAAGCACGTACTTAGTAGGCCTGGGCAAATGGATCCAATTCAGTTCAGACCGGAAATTCGAGATTTTCTCTCTCTCCCTCACCCTCCCTGCTCCCCGCCTCTCTGTGTGTATACATGTACAGTACATGTACATGTACATTCCATTTTGGGATTCAACATTTGAAGACCAGATGATTCAAGTGAAATAGCTAAATTTGATTTGAAAAAGTATCCATGCATAGCCTATAATGTGGAATCATTACACTTGTTCCTGCTTCGTTGTTTGATGGAATGGAAGGAAAGTAACATGGATAATAGACTCTTTAGGGACCTGCAGTTGCTCACCGAGTAACTTATTTTTCTCCTGTGTCTTATGATTACATGACATAGATGCTATGTAAACCAAATAAATAAGCAAAATGTTTTATTTACTTGAAGAATAACAATTTGCAATGTCCACCAAAGGAAAACAATGTATTGGTACGTATATTCATAAAGTTAAATTGCTGAGGGATTTCAAAGCTGCTCTCACTGTCTTTCCATAAGAATGTAAGAAGTAAATTTACCACAAATGAAACAACCACATGGGGAGAGAAGGAGGGAGAGTGGGAGGCAGGGAGGGAGGGACGGAGGGGGGGGGGAGAGAGGGAGAGAGAGAGGGAGAGAGAGAGAGAGAGAGAGAGAGAGAGAGAGAGAGAGAGAGAGAGAGAGAGAGAGAGAGAGAGAGAGAGAGAGCGCTTAAGCAAGATATAAATACTATTCCTTTATTTCTTTAAACCACATCTTTTAATTTCTAAATCTAAAAGCAGATGCTTAATGCATTATTAATCCTTATGACAACACATATATAAAATAATCAATGTAAAAATATAAGAATCAATACTGAAAGATAATTATTATTAAAAGCAAAACATACAAACCCCAAGCATAGAGAGAATTAGAATATCCACCTCATCATTGGAGCCATCTAATCATACCTCCAGTTCCCTGGGAACCCCAGTCTGGTAAAATGCTGGACTTCTGGAACATCAAAAGGGACAGCAGTAATCCAATTTCTCAGGGAAGAATGTTCCATAAGGCAAACACCATGCCGGAAAAAGCCGTCACCTGGGACCACCAAATGTAATTCCCTGGGAGATGGGGCCCGTAGCATGCCTTTTCTGACAGACCTAATGGGCTAGGCTGATAAAATGAGGCAAGGATAACCCAATTCCATGCCATGAACAGCTTTAAAATTTAAATCCAGCATTTTGAATTGGACAGGATGCAAATTGGCAGCCAATGCCAACTTGGAGCAGAAGGTTGAACTGCTTGAACTGCTGCATTCTACACCAGTTAAAACTTAAGGTGTGCTTCAATGGCAGACCCATGTAGAGCTCATTGCAGTAGTCCAATAGCTAGGGCATGAGTGACTATGTGTATAGTCTGCTGATTCAGGGATAGGTGCAACAGGTGCATCACACAAAACTGTACAAAAGGGTCTGCTAGCCATGACTGCCCTATGCTCATTGAGCAAAAGACATAAATCTAGGAGGATCCCCAAATTGCACACCAAATCTGTCTAGGGCAGGGCCACCAAAGATGGCATAATAATGGAACCAGTAGACCCTCAAACCCAGAACCACTCAGTCTTGGCTAGGTAGCCTGTTATTCCCCATCCACTTCCTTACAGCTGCCAATTATTGTAACGTAAGATGTTCATAGCATTGCTTAATTCACCAAGGGCAGATATATTATTCACACCATTAATATATAGCAAGCTTCAGAATTCCAGTAGCAGATTTTGTAATTCTTTTCTTGAAAACACTAGAGACAATTTTCTCCACAATCTCTCATGGAAAAATGATTCCTCTTTGTTTCTATCACCTGCATTTGCTGATTTTCTTCTGAAACATTCATCTTCCATCCCTCCTTCACAATCACCCCCATGGCACAAGAAGACATTTTAAATTCTATTTTGGCAACAGATGAAATTAAAAACACTTCATGATGGAAGGTGACATCTACAGATATACTTGAGACTGAGAAAGAGAAAAACAACTGGATGCTGAATAATTAAGACTGAGTATGTTGTAATCATCGTTTCTGATTTTGAGATTGATTGCTTCTGCTACACAGCAGACTTATTTGACAACACTGTGAGAGGAATGGAAAATAAGGAATAAGCAAAGTCTTTGTTCATGCAAAGTCATGCAGCAATACTCAGGTAGATGGTTCCTCTTGAGAGCTCTCACTTTCGGTAGGCATTGTAGGCAGGGGATTCCACAGACTGATCCAATGATAGGATTTAGTTCTCAGATTATTCCAGTAAGATACCCTTGCAGTCAATTTGGTGACTTTGAATCAAATCACACTTCATCACCAGTTTCTATTTTCTTCTCTGCAGGAGGAGATATAAGAAAAGAAAAAGGAACTTGCCCTGAAAGACACTTGACTATATAGTAAGAAAAATAGTTCAGCTGCAGTTAAAATTATGGTTATGATTCAATGGTGGGATTAAAAAGAAATTTCTATCGGTTCTGTGGATGTGGCTTTGTGGGTGTGGTGTGGCTTTGTGGGTGTGACAGGGGAAGGATACTACAAAATCCCCATTCCTTCCCCACTCCTGGGGGAAGGATTCTGCAAAATCCTCATTCCCTCCTCACCTCACTAACCTACTTTCCAGCTCCATTCTCCTGTTAAGGGTAACAAAAGAAGGTCAGCTGGGAAGCTGGGAGGCAGTGGGGGCAGGGCCAACCTATTTGCTGGTTCTCCAAACTACTCAAAATTTCCACTACTGGTTCTCCAGAACCTGTCAGAACTGGATGAATACCACCACACACACACACACACACACACACACACACACACATTTATTTACGGTCACAGACCAAAACACAAGTACTACAGGAAGAAACGTTATTATTATTATTATCATAGTATCATAGCAATGGATCGCCAATGACTTAACTAAGGAAGGTTACAGCGTTCTCCTCTAATGGTTACAGCTCTTAAGAAAAATTTTGAGACCTGAAAAGTGATATATGGAGAGCCATCTCCTAGGCAGTGGGCCATCAAGTTACAACCATTGAGTCTAGAAGGGATGGTTTCAAGGAGAAACAGTAACTTAGATCTGTCTGCGTTATACATGGGGCAAGATAGAAGGACATGCTCCGCGGTTTCAACCTCGGCTCTATCGCAAGGGCATAGTCCTTCGTTAATCGGGAGCCTCTTGAAGCGACCATCCAAAAGTGCTGAGGGCAAGACATTAAAGTGAGCTAGGGAGAAAGCTCTTCTATACTTAGGAAATACCACCTCTATTATGATTCTATCTCACTATATATATAGATATATGCAGGTCTTGGCATATTCAGGTCTTTTCCTGTGTAAGATTGATGATATCTTGGCGATGTTTCGACGAAGTCCCACTTGCCATCTTCAGGCTGGTGCCTTCGGCTTCGTGTTTGTGTGAGCAAAGCATGATCTGAGCTGCTGTCTCTCTGTATATATTGGTGGAGAGGTGTGGTGTGCTGGCTTTGTTGCTGTAAACAGATTGGCTGGCTGTGTTGTTACTTCTTGATTAGTTGATGGAGTTGATGTTTGCAGATTAGTCAGCTGTTTTGTAACATCCTGTGTGCTGAGGTACTAGCTGTGTACCCATTAGTCTTTTGTGTTGTAACGACCTGGGTAATAGGCTGTGTGATGGCATCCTGAGCTCTACTATAGTGACATCCTGAGTCCTGTGCTGCAACATCCTGGATAGTAGGCTGTTTAGTAATATCTTGAGCTTTAGCGTTGTAACTTCCTGAGTTCTGTGATGTAATGTCCTGAGCAGATGGCTGTGATGTAACATCCCGGGCTTTGATTTGGCTCTGAGTTTACGGTCTGGCCATGTGGTCATGGTGTGTGTCAGTTTGTTTAGTGTGGGGGTTGGGAGGTTGCAGCAGCTGGTGATGCCGCCATGGTTTGGCTTCTAGATAGTGGTTGCATTTTGTCTATTGAATGGGTTTGGGTTTGAGTCTGGTGAGGGTGATTGGTGGTGGTGTCATGTGTTGTTCTGGGTCCGGTGTCAGTTTTTGTGGCTGGGACTCATTTGTTAACTAGGGCTAGTTTATAGAGAGACGGCAGCTCTGATCACGCTTTGCTCACACAAGCATGAAGCCGAAGGTACCAGCCTGAAGACATTGAGTAGGACCTCATCGAAATGTTGCCAAGATACTCTCAATCTTACATGGGAAAAGACCTTAATATGTCAAGACCTGCATACCTGTACCCATGAAAATCTACGAATATATATATGTATGTGTGTGTGTTAGGTTTTTGAGCTGATCAATAAATAAATCAGGGAGACTAGAATAGATCTATTTTGAGCTTTTTAGCTCTCATCAGCTAGCCATACCCTTACTGGGATTTGAACTGGGGCCGTATTACATGTTAGGCAGAAGCCTTAGCCACTTAAGTCACCAGGTTCTCTTCCTGATCAGCTGCGACAGGAGGGTAAGTATATGGTTGTGTCACAACATCCTGTTAAGCCCCAATTAAGGGAGGAAGCATACTGCTTTCCTTTTCTGCCTTTCAGCTCATCACCAGAGACCATCTAGACAGAAAGCTATGAGTTCCGTTGTGTACTTTTTTTTTTATGTGTGTGTTAGGTTTTTGAGCTGATCAATAAATAAATCAGGGAGACTAGGATAGATCTATTTTGAGCTTTTTAGCTCTCATCAGCTAGCCATTCCCTTACTGGGATTTGAACCGGGACTGTATTACTTGTTAGGCAGAAGTCTTAGCCACTTAAGCCACCAGGTTCTCTTCCTGATCAGCTGAGATCAGGAATATATATACTTCAATATATATAATTGAAGTTGACAGGCATACCTCTAGCTTCTTACTTTGCCCACAACAACCACCCTATGAACTGTGTTGGGCTGAGAGTGAGCGGGTAGACAAAGTTATCAGCTGGTTTTTTAAATTATGAGTCTAAATAACATGGTACTTAAATAATTTGGAACTGTAAACTCTTTTCCATATTAAACTATATCTTATGACTTGGTTCAAATACAGCCTTACCCATAGTAACAATAAGATACTGCTAGATGCATGGCCTGGCAGATCTCATACACAATTACAATTATATGAGAAATACTGTAGAACATATTTCTGAAATAGGCCTCTAGGACAATCATATGATGTTAATTTGATTTACTTCAACTTTTTTTTCATTTTCCACATTTGCATCTCTGTTGACCCTACCTTGTTAACTCTACTGGCCTATAACAATACTAGAGCTACATGAATGTGAATCTTTTCTTCCATCTGTCTTCTTTCATTTCTTCTCAAGTAAGCGTTATTCATCAGGAACCTTGCTTATGATTTTTTTTAAATAGTTAAAATTAACATTAATGGTTGAAATTAAAATTAAATAGATGCTAATTTGACATTTGGCAATTGCCTGGGAAGGCAATGTGGATGGGAGCCAGCCTTCTTGTGAATCAAAGAAGAGTTTATTCTCTAGAGAGCAACTGAAAAGCTCTTCCCTTCAAAGATATAATTCCCTGGATTTTTAAAATGCTTCTCAAGAAATTCCATTTTTTTCTTTTGCAGTCGCATTCTCAAAGAATAAAACATGACAGAAAATTAGAAATCTCATTGTCCAACACGTTTCCTTATTTAGTGTGGGATTAATAGTTATAATATTCATAATATATTATAAAATATTCTTCACTTCTTTATTCATTGCTAAACATATAATTGTGTTAGTGAAAATATCTGGCTGTTTTGTACTAAAAAGAATAGAATCATCATCTGGTCCTCTGAAAAAGCCATTGCTACAATAGATTTAAGACCATTATGATTTCCTTTGCAATTTAGTAGCTAAATTGAAAATTAAACCAAACCTGCAGACATGTAGGATTCCTGTGTGCATTCATTCTGCCTTCTCTTTATCTATACTATGGCAATAACAATATGATTCCAGACTTTACATCTACAGTAAGTCTGATGGATAAAGTATAGCCTCTACATGTTAAGTGATGCTCTATTGTAATTATATTATTGTAAGTGCAAACTATGAGCTTCATAGTTAACCATGGAGAAAAACCTAATACACCATTTTGAACATACGTCTCAGTTTGGACGAAATGATTCAAACCACTCTTTGAATTGTTGCCTATAAACATTTCTCACAAAACAATTTCCATGTAATGGCAATAATTGATAATAGAACCACAGATCACTTGTTAATTTTTATTTGCTTCTACATTAAGTCGTGATGAAATGGTGAAGGAAAAACAAGTATACACAACCATTAAAAACAATTAAGCATAAATATAAATAAGCCTGTGAGAGAATGGAGCAATATATACACAATATAGCCACCTTGCAGGCTCCATGTTTATATGGGATTCCCAAGGCTGCTGAGAAAACCATGTTTCAAGAGATTAAACAAAAAGGTAATATTCACCAGATCTGTCTTCTGCATTTTACATCTCTATGCTCCAGATAAATAAATTAAAATTCTAGATTTCTTCTTGCTGACTTTCCAAGGCATTTGATATTTCTTCAAGGGCACGGGGTTGGGCCAGTTGCAGCCAGGCAGTGTATAAAGTGTAGAAATTGCTAAAAATAGCAATTTTCTTGAACCTGGAAAGTGCTGGTGTCTATCTCAGTACCCTTACTCCTACCACCAGGTTCAGAGCTAGTTATGTAAAGATATACTGAAATGAGACACAAAATTATTTTCTGCATAATTCTTACAAAAATAAATTTGTATTGCAGGATGATATATCCTGATGGACATTAATAATGGAAATGGGGAATGTCTTATTTAATTATCCAGAAAACTCCAGAAACTGCACAAGCTCATGTTGCAGGAAATAGTGGACATATAACAATATGAACCTTGGAAATGTAATATGCTTATTCTGAGAGAAAGCTACTGCATTGAAAGCTCCTCCTTTACACTTCCCATAAAACTGATTGTTTACATGTCTCTCTTAGCATGAAATACCTGTGTAGGCTTAGCTCACACTCATCATTAGAGTTTAAAAGCAATTCAGCAAGACAAATATGTTTATCTTGCAATAACCTTGTCAGAGTGGAAAGATGTGGTTGTTGATATTTCACAAATGGAAAACCAACAAACTGAAAAATTAAGACAGCCAGTTGCATCTGAACGTATGTAATATTAGTAATTCACTAAGCATAATGTGCAACCTATGATTCATTTCTTGTAGCCTGTCAAATATTTGACCTATTGATACAGATAGTCAATTGGGTTGCAATCTGACCCATTCTTTAACTGTGCAATTCAAGTTGAACTATCATATCTAGCCTGCCAAATTCCAGACAATCATTCAATAGCTATAGTTTTCTGTATCAATGGACTCTTTGCAGAACACAGTTAAGGATGAGGGAAGTGCTTTTCTTCAGGGCCACTACAGTGAGGCTGGATAATGTGGGAATATGGGGTGCAAAATATCAGGCGTTTGTGATTAGCTAGGATCTGAAATGATTTCAATGGTGTTCTTGCATCTAAAAAATAATTTAAAAATTGCTGGGCTTTCAAGTCTTATATGTAGTGCTTGTGAATTAAACCATCATGACTGATTAGATCATGATGTATCATGGTTCATCCTAATACTACGAGTCAGAGGACAAGAGAAGGCTGAGTGATAGCGGTATAAACAAAAAAGGGGCATTCAGATAGCTCCCTAATTACAGAGGCAAGTTGTGTGAAATAGCCTTCAAACCATGAATAGACATGACAAGATATAGTGGATGAGTAAATAAATAAAGGACTGTTCAATAATTAATTAAAAACACTGAGTTGAAAGTGGCCATTTAGGTCATTGAATTCAAAATCTAAGAATCCAAATTAAAGCATCCCTGATAGGTGGCAGTGCAAAAGTCTGGTCTGTATATGTCCAGTAAAGAAATCTACCATCTCTCTGAACAATTGCTTCCTCTGTCAAATTTCTATTCTATTAGGCAGTTTTTCTGTTAACATTTCCTAATTCTTTCAATATAGTTCAAAAATAAAATATTTTCTGCAGGACATCACTTTCCTGGAATTATTCAGGTTTGTCTCTTAAATGAGGTACAGGTTTTACATACCATACCAAGGAATTAGACATAAAAATCTATGTCTTAAAACAGTCTGCAAAGATTTAACAGCTTGTTGCGCTAATTGTGAAGGTTTAAGGCTGCCCCAAAGGGAAGATCAATACTACAGTGGTACCTCGCTTCACGAACTTAATTCGTGAACTGACTCTGTTCGCGTTGCGAATTGGTCGTGCAGCGAGGCACAATTTCCCATAGGGTTCAATGTAAATCCGGTTAATCCGTTCCGACCTTGTTTTTTGGTCGTGAATCTTGAACGGACTCTGTTCGCGTTGCGAATTGGTCGTGAAGAGAGGCACAGTTTCCCATAGGGTTCAATGTAAATCCGGTTAATCCGTTCTGACCTTGTTTTTAGGTTATAGAAGCACCCAAAATATGAAAAAAATTACAAGACACATTTGTACAGTTCTCACCTTGTACTGCCATTTAGCAGTCAGCTTCTCTGTGTCGTTGTCTGTGTCTCTCTCCACGAACGTTCGTACAGGAAGGAAGTCGCAACCATGTGACAAAAAAGAAATCCGTTCGTAGATAAAATGTCCGCGGCTCCGGGTCGTGCAGCGAGGCGGGGTTCATGAATCCGAGCATTTTTACGAACTTTTCTGTTCGTGGTGCGAGGGCGGAGTTCGTGCAGCGAGGCGGAGTTCATGCAGCGAGGCGGAGTTCATGCAGCGGAGCGTATTTTTACGAACTTTTCCGTTCGTGCAGCGAGGCGGAGTCCGTGCAGCGGAGCACATTTTTTGGAAAATTTCTGGTCGTACACCGAATTGGTCGTGAAGAGAGGCATTCGTGAAGCGAGGTACCACTGTACTACACAGAAAAGTAAGGGTGGGGATTTTGAATTCTATTTTAACTCTTAAATCCATTGAAATGTATTTTCAAGAGACAAAGGTAGCAAATAGGAAATGTTCTCCCATTGAACAATGTTTTGTTAAGATGTAAAAATATTGTATTTTAACTGCTGAATTCTATTCAAGAGAGACAAGTCATGAGGTAAATTAAAATACAATGCAAATATTGGCAATGCTCATGTCTCCCCTGGTCTTAGTCTGGACCCAGAAGCTAGGTAGGGTAAGATCTACTCTATATGATCTTAGGAGGGGAAACTCCAGGAAATGCCACTACGATTGCCAAAACAAAAATTGTATCACAGAAGAAGCCATCAGAAGGCCACTTCTACCTTGTTGCCAAGGAAACAAACAGTGAGTCCATGAAGTCACCAGGAATTGAGCTTGAGTTAAAGGGCACTCTTTAATTATTTATGGAATTTGTCTACTGCCTGAAACCAAATGAACTCTAAGCAGCTTACTGAACTTAAATATAAAAGACAATATAAAATCAATATAATAATTAAAGCAGTAATTCCTTTCTATGTGTTATTCACACAAAGTCAGCAGAATAAGTTAAATTTTGCCATTTCCATATATTTGGAGATTTTCAGGAAAACCTCCATATAACTCTTCATGTAACACACTGCCAAATTAAATTGAAGCAAAGCTAGCTTAAAAGGAAATGTATACATCCATAGCTATCATAACTGAAAAACCCTAAGGCTAGTTCTTGTTTTCTAAATTAACCGTCTTTTTGAAATCATGAGGCATCGGCATGGTTTATCTCCCTTAGTTTTATTCCAGAGCCACAACTTTTTGACAATGTACTGGATGACAAAATAAGGAGCCCCAAATCACTCAGTTGAACTTCATAATCAAGTGGAGACTTGAACCTGAGTCTCCCCAGTATAAATTCAATGACTTAATTAGACTGACTCTTAATGGAGTGTGAAATTAAAATAGTGAGTGAGAGTATTTGAAACACAGTGGTCCACTATTGTGAGTCCACGCTGTATTTTAAAAAAAGATTCGGGAGAGAATAACTAATAGTTTACACTGTTGTTTATCAAAGTAATGAAAAATCTTAGCAGTGAGATGAAAAGCTGCAAGATCAATTAGAGAGAACAGCCTTTTATCACCACTGAGCTGGGATCATAAGGAGTGGCAGGATGAGGGGCATGATGGACTGAATAGTTAACTTTTGTGCATTATCCTGAAGATGGAGGCCTTGATCACTTTTTAAATCTTATGCAATCGGTATTTCTTGTGATAAATGCAAGTGGTTGTACCAGTTGAAGTCTGAGGTCCTATGTAAGCCTGATTCCAAATGAATTTATTCTAGCATTCAGTTGTTGACTTTCTGTCAAAACCTGGGTGAATGAATGCCTTATAAAGTGGAAAGGTAAGAATGAAATGCACAGCTTGTCATCTGTTTCTCATTTGTCCATTTTAGATATGGTCCCTTCCTAAGGAAGCCACTGCTAGATTTTTCAAGGCACTCGTGGTATATAAAAATTGATTTTTATGGCACGTCTTTAAAAAAGCTCATTAGTTTTCATATATTCAGAAAATAACTCTGCTAGTGACTGGCTGTGAATGAAACTCAATGTCTGCCTTCCAGAGACTCTTTGCTGAAAGCTTTGCCAATTAAATAAAATAATACTTATTCATTCCAATAAGATGGGAATTTTATTAGGTGGCTCAGTTAAAAGGGATGCCATTAAATACTTTATCGCCCAAATTACTGTCACATTCCACAGCATAACTTCTTGAAATATTGCTTAAAGTATTAATTACAGTCATTAATTTGGTATCAAGTGAGGGCAAAATAAAAAAGAGGGCTGAACCTAAGTTGTTAAAAAATTGTAGGAAATGAGCAGTTCTATAAGTGGCTATGGGAAGGTCTTCATTTCTGGAAGTCCACAAAAGAACTTGCTCATTGAAACTTCAGAAGGATGCTTTCTCTTCAAAATGACTGTATCATATATCATTGCATATGATATAAAAAGATTTAGGAGAGATATTTCATTGTATGGATGTTAAATAATAGGAGCAATAGCAACAATACCTGTTCAAGATCTTATCATAGAGAAAGAAAGAAAGAACACAGCACAATTTCCTTGGGAGAGGTATACGCATGAATGGTGGTTTTTCCTCACTGATCAGTGTTAAAACTGAACAAGCTAAAGAAGGAATACCATACAGTCTTCTGTGGCTTTTCTGATTGGAAACAAAATGAGAACAAAGTGGGATAAGGTAATCAATGGGTGTTAAATAATTTTTCACTCTTAATTGTGTCAAACCAGCAGTAACAGGCAGGCTTTACATCATGTCAACAATGGCTGGAGGATGCTATGAAGACACTATAAAGTTTTAGTAATGTCCTTAGATGTAACAGCAACAGTTCCACAATCAGTTGCTTGAAACAGAAATAGAAGAAAGCTATTGAGTTCTTGTAGATATCTGGTTGACACAGATGAATTAGAAAATCCTTTAAACTAATTCAGCAGGATTCTTGGTATATTTATACCTATTAGCCGCTTTTTTCCTTACTCCATTTTCTTCTCTGTTTTGCCAGTTTTAGATGTAAAGAAATAAATAAAGACAGAGTCCAGATACTTGCCTCAATAAGCTTTATACATTTATTCAGCTGAATAAAGTTGGGCTCCTTAAAGCATCAGGGACCCTGAACACACTTTGACACTCATATTTATATGTTTGCTACATCTACTTCATCATCCAAAAGACTGACACACTCCTCCCAGACAAGCTGGCACATGCTAGATGAGGTAAAGAAGTAGAGAAATAGTTATCTACCTCCCTTGGGGGTCTTCCAAGGGCATTGGTCAGTAAAATGAAGACAAAGATTGTATACTGATCTACAGCCAGTATACTGACTCTGAAAACCTTAGAGAGTCTGTAAAGCACTGTGAAGCAGTATATAAGTCTAAGTGCTATTGCTATTGCTACCTCAGAGACATTGAGTGTTTCCTGGGGAATTTCTATGACCCTGAAGGCCTGCAGAGGCAACAGTGCCATCAGCACATATGCTCCCTCGAGACTGTCAATAAAAATATTACATTCCTGGTCAACATCTCCTGCATCAGAGTCAGCTGGTTCCATCGCTGGCTATGGGGGGTGAGACCTTAGCCCCCCCCAGGAAGGGTTCGCAACTTGGGTGTCCTCTTGGATGCACGGCTGTCCTTAGAAGATCATATGATGGCTATTGCCAAGGGGGCTTTTTATCAGGTTCGCCTGATTTACCAGTTGCGTCCCTTCCTAGATCGGGATGCCCTATGCACAGTCACTCACACCCTTGTCTCTTCCCGTCTGGACTACTGCAATGCTCTCTACATGGGGCTCCCCTTGAAGAGCACCCAGAGGCTTCAACTGGTCCAGAATATGGCCGCACTGGTAATTATGGGGGCGACATGATGCTCCCATGTAACACCCCTCCTGCGCGAGCTGCACTGGCTTCCAGTGGTTTTCCGGATGCGATTCAAGGTGTTGATTACTATCTTTAAAGCACTCCCTGGCTTAGGACCTGGGTACTTACGAGATTGCCTTCTTCCACCAAGAGCCTCCCACTGGCCCGTACGCTCCCATAGAGAGGGTCTCCTCATGGTGCCATCGGCTAGACAATGTTGACTGGCGACACCCAGGGCGAGAGCCTTCTCCGTGGGAGCACCTGTCCTCTGGAACGAATTGCCCTCGGAATTAAGAACTATCCCTGACTTACGCACCTTCCACCGTGGTCTCAAAACCTTTTTCTTCCAACAAGCCGGGCTGGCATAAAACATGATTTTTAAATTTAAATTTTTATTATTTTAATCAGAGTTAGTTTGGGTTTTTTTTCCACGTTTCGGCCAATAGTTTAATTATGTCTTTTAAAAGTCTTATTTTAACTTTTATATATTTGTTTTTATTCTGGCTGTACACCGCCCTGAGTCCTTCGGAAGTAGGGCAGTATAAAAAATCAATAAACTCTAAACTCTTAGAACTCATCTAAACCCATTTTGATTGTCATGTAAGACAGTAGCACATAAAGACAGCTTCTTTACTATTACCAAATTTATATTATATCCATATTTGCGTGGTTATTTGCTGTTGCACTTTATTCCTGAGCACAGCTGAAATCTAGCTGCAGTTCACTGACTAATCTGGAGAGATGAATGTTTAGTAATTAACTAAATGTGTTGCATTAATAATATTTGGCTTTGAATGTATATCATAGGTATCATCTTGGTTCTGAGCCTCATGATAAATAGGAGCCAGTACCTTCTACAAGAAACAATTCAGAATTTTATGTATTCTAGCACAGTGTGATTATAGCAACTAAAGAAATCTATCACTAGTGAGGAAAATTGGACACTAAGTGAGGGTGTTACATTCCTTCACAGATACAATTGAGTAGCTGCACTGCCCCTCCATAATTACTAACCCCCCCCCAAAAAAGACACCTCTACAGACGAAAAGAATTATTACTGTAATTATGGGCCTTACTTTTTGAGAATCTGAGTACTTTTCCAAAGTAGTATAGGAACATTTTTTTTTAAAAAAAAGATTGGCTGTGGAAGCTGACTTAAAATATACGTCACATTCAAAAAATCTTGGTGTTATAGCACAGCTAAAATCACAGTCAATAAAAATACATTTTTAATGAACTTGGAAACAATGTTCAAGTGAAAAGAGAACTCAAACATCATCTGTTCTAAGCAGATGATGAACATTTCAAATAACATCTTATCTAAGAAGGATTATGACCCAGAGTTATATACTGACCTTTCTTTGCTTCTTTTCCAAATTTTAAATTGGATGTACGTATATTTATCTTTGGCATTTTGTTACAGTACTATCAGTAAAAAAGAGTTTTTAAATGATTTTAAAACTTCTAATAGGAAAGAGAAAGAGAAAAGCAGGCAGAAAAAAACAGAAAACCAAGCTTGCTTACCTAGAGTGCCCCCCGTAGTTCACTATTAAGATTGGCATCCTTTGAAATACAAAATACAAACAGTGATATAATCACGGCTAGTTGTGATTAAAGACAAGACTTGTGAAATTGTGTTTTCCCCCCATCATTGCAGCAACAGCATATAACATATGTAAATAGGTTTTCAAGACATTTGGCCTGCTCTATCCCTTAATTGACAGACTTGGCTTAAATATTATTACTGCTTAAAGAAATGCATGAAGTTATTTAGATCTTAATTTGCTCTGTATTATGCATTTCATTCAGGAGCTTGGGTCAGCATACAAAACATCCCTTCCTCCTACTTACCCCACAACAACAATCCCATGAGTAGACTGGTTTGAGAAAGAGTGACTAGCCCAAAGTCATCCACTTGCTCTCACGGCCGATTCGCTCCCACAGAGAGGGACTTCTCCGGGTGCCGTCCACTAGACTTTGTCAGCGGGCGACGCCCAGGGAAAGGGCTCTCTCTGTGGTGGGCCCAGCCCTCTGGAACGACCTTCCCCCCGACATTAGAACGACCACGGACTTCCGCTCCTTCCGTCTAAAACTAAAAACACATCTTTTCTGCTTGGCCGGCCTAGGGTAGTCTCTCTCTATGGGGTTTTAGTTGTTTTAACTGGGAATTTTAGTATGTTAATGGGGTATTTTAGCACAGGTATATGTTTAATTTGTTTTTAATGTGTTTGTATATTTATTGTTTTAGTTTTCCCTGTGCACCGCTCCGAGTCCCTATGGGGAGAGGAGCGGTCAACAAATAAAAATTATTATTATTATTATTATTATTATTATTATTATTATTATTATTATTATTATTATTATTATTATTATTATTATTATTATTATTGTTATTGTTGTTGTTGTTGTTGTTGTTGTTGTTGTTGTTATTATTATTATTATTATTATTATTATTATTATTATTATTATTATTATTATTATTGCTTGGCAGATGGTGAACTTAAATCTGGACTTTCTCTTTTGGTCCAACATTTAGCACTTTTTGACCTATCACTAGTTTTCCAAATGCACATGTACAAAGCCAATATTGCCAAGGAAAATGTATTTTTCTGCTGCTGTCTAGCAGGTTTGCAACCAGATGTGGTAGTCCTAAGCCTGATAGAAGCTAAAGCTATTACTCATACACCTTTTTCTTCCTCACTGTTATTTTCCATAGGGTGTTAAGAAGCAATTTATTCTATCACTAGCATAGTGAGGCTTGGAGGCTTGAGTCTTAGACGCTTCATGATGATTCCAATTCACATAAGGCTTAGAGCTGTGAGATGTGGCCTGCAAAAACTCAGATGGTTGCTAGATGGCAATAAAGAGATATCAACAAAAAATAATCTCCAACTCTTTGCTGTCATATAATGCTCATTTGGACTGTTCTAACCCCAAATAATAGAGCCAAAGCTGAACTGCACATGTTGAAAGCCAATATAAAGAAAGCATTATAAAACTGTCTGTGAGAAGGTACAACATGCTTCATTTAGAGCAAAATCAATTGACATATACTGTACCTTCAAGTAAGTCTGGACTTTTGAAAATTGCCTAAATGCCATACAATTTACTTGGCAACATTTTTGGGGAAGTGGTTGATTATGAACTTCTTCTTCCTATGGTAGATAGAGAGTGACACTGGTGGAGTGAACCAAAGTCACCCAGTTGGCTTCATGCCTAAGGTAGGATTAAAACTCACAATTTCCTTATTTTTATTTATTTATTTATTTTATTAAATTTATACCCCGCCCTTCTCCTTGTTAGGACCCAGGGCGGCCTTTATTTTAGCCTTGTATCTTTAATCACTACACCAAATTGTGTCTAAATATTTGTTTGTTGTAGTGATTAAAGATATCAGCAGAATACATAACATATAACTACTGTATAAGAAGGATTATATGGACTGTCTTATCTTTGATCCCATTTCAAGGGATTCAAATGAAGACTCACAAATTTTTCAAATCCAGTATAGTATACAACATTAAATGGAACTATGTGGTAAGTGCTACCATCAGTGTTGTGCCAAAAATATGAAATACTAAAATAATTGGATTGTATTAGGCAAGCATGAAAAATGTAGTACAGAAGAGTTTAATACAGTACAGATTTTATGGAGTTTTATAAAATACAGTATAACACAATGACAGTATGGTCCTCTGAAATGGCAGATGGGTGTAATAAGAAAATATTCATTCATAACTGAAAATACATTTTCTAGACCTAATAGATTAGTTTTAATTAGCTCCACTTCCTAAATGCTATGCTAAATATGCATGATGAAATCTAATTTTATATACGGTAATCAGATCAAAAAATAGAAAATTACATTAGATTTTTAATACAAACAGATAATGTTTACTATATTAAAATCTCCCCTTTCTTGGGGGCACTTATTTCATTGTATTTTGCTATGAGACGGCATGGAAATTTTGTGTTCTTAGATCATTTATAACTAATCTCATTAAGACTCAGTTTCCAACCTACCCAAATAATAAGATTTAAAATGTTCAAATAATCCCTTTTAATAAGTCAAAGAGAATCTTAGGGAAATAGAAAACTAATATGAAAAAGTCATGCAATTAAATTTCCTAAATAGTGGGAATTGGTGATTATGATTGGATCAAGTCACAGCAATTGGCTTTTTTTTCAAAGGGGCCTTTGCCCTTTCTCTTAATGGCACCAGATTTTCTTCACTAAATTGATAGACGTCTGCTTGTTAAGCCTCGGAAGTAGAATACTCAACTGATCCAAAGCATTTTTCCTATATACTTACCTTCTAATATCATCTAATGAAAATCAGACCAAACATATCCTTACTTGCATTAGTTAGCCATGGCAGAACTTGAACAGAACTATATAGGATAATTCAAAATTCAAATAGTACCTTATAACCTGAAGTCAGACCATGGAGCATCACCACACTTCAGCAAATTACTGAAATGTTTTGCCTTTTGAATTCATTCCAATCAAACAAAACAATGGAAAAAACGAGATACAAAGGGCTGGGGCCCTGCCTGCCTGCCTGCCTGCCTGCCTGCCTGCCTGCCTGCCTGCCTGCCTGCCTGCCTGCCTGCCTGCCTGCCTGCCTGCCTGCCTGCCTGCCTGCCTGCCTGCCTGCCTGCCTGCCTGCCTGCCTGGAGAATAACTAATACAATACAATAGCAGAGTTGGAAGGGACCTTGGAGGTCTTCAAGTCCAACCCCCTGCCTAGGCAGGAACCTTATACCATTTCAGACAAATGGCTATTCAACATCTTCTTAAAGACTTCAAGTGTTGGGGCATTCACAACTTCTGGAGGCAATTTCTGTTCCACTGATGAATTGTTCTAACTGTCAGGAAATTTCTCCCCAGTTCTATGTTGCTTCTCTCCTTGATTAGTTTCCACCCATTGCTTCTTGTTCTACCTTCAAGTGCCTTGAAGAATAGCTTGACTTCCTCTTCTTTGTGGCAGCCCCTGACATATTGGAACACTGCTATCATGTCTCTCCTAGTCCTTCTTTTCATTAAACTAGACATACCCAGCTCCTGCAACCATTCTTCATATGTTTTAGTCTCCAGTCCCCTAATCATCTTTGTTGTTCTTCTCTGCAATCTTTCCAGAGTCTCCACATCTTTTCTACATCGTGGTGACCAAAACTGAATGCAGTATTCCAAGTGTGGCCTTACCAAGGCATTATAAAGTGGTAAACTCTCCAAAAACAAAACAAAATGTTTCCAGGTAAAGAAAGATTGAGGGAAAATGAGATAGTTTCAGTGAGGGGTTGCACAGGAAAGAAATCCAGGGGGAAAATTCCCAATACAAGCGTATAGAAGTGGCAGCTGAGCAGCAGTTCTGTAGACTTGCAGCTTTGTGCAAATGCAGATGTTGTGTTGATTGAGCTCTCTAATACACACAGCCACCCCAGGGCATAGCTAGTCTTGCATATCTAGAAGTCTCTATCCAAAGACCCATCACTTGACAAATATTTGAAGCTGTTTATATTTGCCAGTTAGGTATCATCAACAGTGATTTTTGTTCTATGCACTTGATTTTTGGCATAGACTGATATAGTACTTCAGCCTTGTTAATAATAATAATAATAATAATAATAATAATAATAATAATAATAATAATAATAATAATAATAATAATAATAATAATAATAATAATAATAATAATAATAATAATAATAATAATAATAATAATAATTTAATATTTTATAACCGCTCCCTCTCCCCATAGGGACTCGGGGCGGTGCACAGGTAGAATAAAAACAATAAAAATATACAGATATTTCTTAAAAACAAATTAAACCTAACCTGCGCTAAAATTCCCCATTAAAACTAAACTATACTAAAAACTACCCAATAAAACCCCAGAGACAGAGAGACTATCCCAGGCCGGCCAGACAGAAAAGATGAGTTTTTAATTTAAGACGGAAGGAGCGGAGGTCCGTGGTCGTCCTAATATCGGGGGGAAGGTTGTTCCAGAGGGCCGGGCCCGCCACAGAGAGAGACCTTCCCCAGGGCGTTGCCCGCTGGCAAAGTCTAGTGGACGGCACCCGGAGAAGTCCCTCTCTGTGGGAGCGAATCGGCCATGAGGATGTATGAGGCAGGATCCGATCCCGCAGGTAGCTAGGTCCCGAGCCATGGAGCGCTTTAAAGATGATAATTAACACCTTGAAGAGCACCCGGAAGACGACAGGTAGCCAGTGCAGCTCGCGCAAGAGCGGTGTTACATGGGTAGACCTGACGGTTCCCATAATTGCTCGCGCGGCTGCATTCTGGACTAGCTGAAGTCTCCGGGTGCACCTCAAGGGAAGCCCCATGTAGAGAGAGTTACAATAGTCCAGTCGGGATGTCACGAGCGCGTGAGTGACTGTGCGAAGGCCGTCCCGATCCAATAGGGGGCGCAATTGGCGAACCAGGCGAACCTGGTAAAACGCCCTCCTGGCCACGGCTGTCACCTGATCTTCCATGGACAGCCGGGCATCCAGGAGGACACCCAAATTGCGCGCCCCATCCACAGGGGCAAGATGTTCGCCCCCTATGGCCAGCGATGGAGTGAGCTGGTTGAATCGGGCAGCCGGAAACCACAGCCACTCGGTCTTGGTCGGGTTGAGCCTGAGTCCGTTACTTCCCATCCAGATCCGCACGGCTTCCAGGCACTGGCACATCACCGCTACGGCATCGTTGGGGTGGTTTGGGGTAGATGTATACAACTGAGTGTCATCAGCGTATAGATGGTACTCTACCACAAAACCACGGATGATCTCACCCAGCGGCTTCATATATGTGTTAAACAGGAGGGGCGAGAGGACCGACCCCTGAGGCACCCCACATGTGAGGGGTCTCGAGGTCGACCTCTGCCCCCCTGCCAACACAAATTGCGATCGGCCAGAGAGGTAGGAGGAGAACCACCGTAAAACGGTGCCTCCCACCCCCAACCCCCCCAGCCGATGCAATAGGATACCATGGTCAATGGTATCGAAAGCCGCCGAGAGGTCTAATAGGACCAGGATGGAGGAACAGCCCCCATCTCTGGCCCTCCAGAGATCATCAACCAACGCGACCAATGCCGTCTCGGTGCTATGTCCGGGCCGAAAGCCGGACTGGCGCGGATCTAGATAGTCAACTTCCTCCAGGTGACGGGGAAACTGTTGTGCCACCACACTCTCGACAACCTTCGCCAGAAAGGGAAGGTTGGAGACTGGACGGTAGTTGTTTAAAAGAGCTGGATCCAAAGAGGGCTTCTTAAGGAGGGGCCTCACCATCGCTTCTTTTAGGGAAGCAGGCAAGGAACCCTCACTTAAGGATGCGTTGACAACCTCTTGGAGCCAGCCTCGTGTCACCTCCCAGGATGCCAGTACAAGCCAGGAGGGACACGGGTCCAATGAACATGTGGTGGCTCGCAGTCGCCCACGTAACCTGTCCATATCTTCGGAAGTAACGGAGTCAAACTCCTCCCAAACAAGATCTGCCTCATGGCATCCCACTGGGCCATCAATGGGGGCTAGCTCATTCTGTATCTGAGCGGTTTTCTCCTGCAGAAAAATCACAAATTCTTCTGCTCTACCCTGTAGCGGGGCTTCCCGCACCCTCTGTTGAAGTAGGGAGCGGGTCACCCTAAACAGGGCGGCAGGGCGGTTTTCTGCGGATGCTATGAGAGTAGCACAATGATGGCGTTTGGCCACTCTCAGCGCCACAATGTAAGTCCGTAATGGGCTCTTACCTGTGTCCGGTCAGATTCAGATTGGGTATACCTCCATCTTCTCCCTAGGCATCTCTTGCGGCGTTTCATCACCCGCAGCTCCTCGGTAAACCAAGGAGCCAGGGTGGTTCGCCGCTGCAAGAGAGGCCGCAAGGGCACGACCCGATCCAAGGCTCCCACGGCCGCACTATTCCATGCGGCCGTGAGGTCCTCCATCGGGGCACGGGTCAAGGGTACAGGAAATGGCCCAAGCGCCGTCTGGAACCCATCCGGGTCCATCAGGCGCCTGGGGCGGAACCAGATTGGTGACTCCAGTTCCGCCTCCCCGCGGAGGGGAGCAGCGGTCAGAAAGTCGAGCTGGAGAAGTGAGTGATCTGACCACGACAAGGGCGTGATGACTATATCCCCTATACCCAGATCACTCTTCCATTGGCCTGAGACGAAGATGAGGATGGTTAAGCTGATGATGGTTGAAGAGCATAGCAACATCTGAGAATTTGTTCAGCATCAAACTGTAGATTGTTGTCTTTGTGTGTCAGGAATCCATGGTCATCAGCAAAGAGGCTTTCTTTTTGGAGATACTTTGTGCATTCAAGCAGCAAAATCAAAGAGAGTCAAATTGGTGTCTGAAGCATACTCCCTCCTTCAGAACCTGGACAGCACCTAATAACATGCAAGCAAAGAATAAATTGCACAGGACTAGCATTAGCAAGAAATCCTGCCTCACTCAATTGGAAATGGCAAATGCAGCTGACATATCATCATTGTAGATGGCCTGTTCTGTCATTCCATCATAGAGAAAGTGAAGCACATTCATGAGTTTCCTTGAACATCCTTGGAATCTCAGGACAGTCCAGAGAGTCTATTCACAATATCCTTGTTGACCTCTCAATGATGACAGAATAAAGAGGTATGTTCTACTTGACATATGTTTTCTGGACTGGTCTCACAGCAATCATGACCGTTATGTTTCATTCTGATAAAAAATCACACTTTGTCTCTGGGAGATTCCAGAGTTTCCAGTGGCAAGTCTATTCCAAAATAGTTTTTCATTCATTCATTGTATATTGAAGTAATTTAATATGTGCGTTTCCGGAATATAAATAACTTGCCAGATTGTCTTATTGGAAAGTCCTAATCCTCTTGAAAAAAATAATAAGTTGATGACAATCCTATTGGCCAACCTATATATACTAATAAGGTACTTTTGTATGCAGTATTTTAGTCACAGGCATCTTGTCTAGTAAGTTAAAAAATCATTTTCATGTTATGTTGTATGTAAATTACTGGCTTTATAGATAGCAGAACATTTAGCTCCCTTCTTATTTTATTTTGAAAAATCCCATGAAATGTTAAGTTAAAATGCTATCAGTCATGGTTGATAAATGGTTGTCATCTGGAATTCTAACTGTTAGCTTATTAGCTGTTTATTGTTATCCCTTTTTTATGTTGTTTTGGATAGTTCCTCTTGGGATTTTATTTAGACCTTGGATGTTTTCATTTGTTTTATATTCTACATATGTTTTATGATTGCCTGTTCACCGCCCTGAGTCCCGCAAGGGAGATAGGGCAGTATATAAATTTGAATAAAGTAAAGTAAAGAATGTAGGCAAAAATCTTGCCTGAAATGGACAGCAGTGAAATAACACGGTCATTTCTTCAGTCTGATATGCTTCCATTATTTTTACAGAGAGACACAATGAGTGTATCAGAGAAGTGGCCAGGTGTCTTTTTATTAAAATAATAATTTTTATCAAAGTTTATAATACAAAAATAAAAAACTAATACAAACTAAGAAAAATGTAAAACAGAAGAAAAGCAAGTGCAAAGAGCAAAATAAAAAGGGAGAGAGGAAAAAGAGGGAAAATAAAAGTTACTTAACACTATTGTTTTAACCAAAAATCTCCTCATTCCTTATCTCATCTTTTATCTATTGCAGCTATTGGCAAATAATAAAGCTTCATCTTTTAATCCAAAATCAGAAATCTGTGACTTCAATTAGAAATATCCTCTGTAGTTCTAAAGTCCAAGCATTGGGAAAAAAATGCAGACTTGCCCATGAAATATTGCTTGTTCCTACCTTATATTGTCAGCATCTTCAGAGAAAAGAGATGAAAATAGCCCAGGCAAAATAACAGTCAAGTAAAATTCAATTGAATTGTAGCATGGCACCATACATACATCCTCTTCCTCCAATGATAATTTGAGCTTAATATTTGAGAATTTTTCCTGCAAAATGCCTGACAAATATAGTGTAGTTACCTGCACCCAATTGATTTCTCCAATAGATTGTAAGCCTATTCAAAGTCTTTTGTTACAAAAAGCACTCCGTTAGTCCACAGACAAAAGAATGTTGGATGTAGGAGGGATAATTTATATTCTTAGGCTTTTGAAAATAATTTTATTACATGTTTCTATGAAGCTAGACATTAATCCACTCTTTTCCATACTTTTCCTTGGTTTTTATATATAAAGTCTTTTTATATAAAGACTTTATATAAAATATATAAATGCCCAGTAAACTAAAAGCCCTTCTACATAAGGACTTTGTCCAATTCAAAAGAATCTTTGTTGCTCACAAGATTAGTAGACAGATGAGCCAATTTATTTCTGGATTTGAAGTGAAGCCCACATTGCAAAGGAAGGAATTTTTTTTCTTTTTCTTTTAAATAGTGAATCCCTGCAAACATCAAGGATAGTGTATTGCTCCATTTTTCTCAGTGCCTGAGATTCAGTTTTCCTAAAAGTAAAGGTATCTTTAAGTCAAGATCTTGCTTTGTTCGTAGATGGAATCATGTAGGGTTTTTTTTTTACAGCAATGTGGAAGTGGTTTGCTTTTTGGGGGGGTTATTGTTATTCTTTTGATTTTTCATCCTGTGTGTCCAGAGGTGTTCACAGGTGACCAGGTTGACCATGGACTCAGACCCAGAAGCTCTAGCAAATTCTTTAAAGACAGGTTGGTTTCACTTAGCAGTCCACTGTGTCAGTGGATTACAATTATATCCACTATATTTTCTTTGGCAGGGGATAAAGAGGGTGGAAAACATCAGACTGCTTGGATTTTGAAATTATGTCTTAGCCTCTTGAGACAATGGAAAAGATGAGGACATTCAAGTACTCCAATAAAGTAGAAATGGTTGCAATGTAGAAATGCCTTAACAATTAATTCCAATTTCTGAAACTTCAGAAGGATAATTGCCTAGAATTTACCTCCCCTTTCCCTATCACTGAAGCTTACAGTCATAAAAAGCATAAGCAATGCCCTGCTGGCCTGGACCTCTGGCCATCTAGACCAGCAGTCACTCTTCATTTTTTAAATTCTTCACAAGTTGTTTATCCACAACCGCACCTATCTTTTTGTTCCATTGCTATTAAGCTTACTGGGAAGTCATTAATGAGGGACTTTATCAAGGGTATTTTGAAAATCTAAGTAGATAGTATCTTCTAGTTCATACTTATCCCCATGTTTATTAACAATTCCAAAAAGCTTTACTTTTTTAGTTGAAATTGTGAAGCCATTTTGGTTACCCTTGAGCAAGGCTTGCATCTCCAAATGGTGGATAATTTTATCTTTAATAGCAGTTTCCACAATCTTCCTCAGAGCAGATGTTAAGCTGACAGGTGTATAATTTTCCTGGTTCTCCCCATGAGTCCTTCTTAAAAATTGGAGTTACATTGGCCACCTTCCAATTCTCTAAAGAGGACAAGTGTAGAGACAGGTTGCATATTGTAGTTAAGAGGTCCATAATTTGGAAAAGTGATATATATGTGCTTTGAATGAAATATTGGATACATGTGAGTAAATAACCTGTGTAGCAAAGAATAATAAAACAAATTTCCATTCTGGAATTCATGGGAATAACCATGACAATAGCAAATATAATGTCCTTTTTGCATTCAGAAAATGTATAAAAAAACAAACTCATCTTTTTAGATATAGTATATTAATTTCATGATTCTTATGAAAACAATTAGTCTTTATTCTGCACTTCTCCCTTTATCTAAATGTAGATGTTAAGGTTTTTCAATACTGCTACCTTCCTAGCTATAAGATCTCTTTTTTATGTTAAATCATTATCTTCACCCATTTTTTCATACGGCTTCGACATCAGCATTCATGATCTATGAATATGAAATTAGGAATACGATTGCAAAAGCATGTCTTAGCCCTAAGTGAAAGAACTTCAGCTGTTGCATTGAAATAAAGTCAAAACACAGAATCATCTTTCCATGAGATGGCAGTTGAATATTTTAGGGCAACTGGAAATCAAATTCATCATGATAGCAAAGCCAAATGCATATCCTAGTTAACATTTGCACGCTATTTATAACCCAGCCATACATAAAACATGTAGACTCTCCAACAGGGAAAGCAAGTGAATATATACAGATGGTGCAGCATTCCTAATATAACATCTGAGTTATTTGGTCACAAGCCCTTTGTTTATAAGTTTATCTGTTCTGATCATTTTTCAACAAAGGACATTTGCTTTTTAAATTTATAAATAGTCTTAAGCCTATTGTTCAGTTAAAGAAAAGAGGGAAGTAGCAGAATTATTTTTTAAAAAGAAGTCATTTAAGGGTGGTTTTTTTAAGCAAAATAGTCTATCAGAACAATCCAGCACAAAGGTTAATTTCTCTTTGTATCTTGACATACTCTACATTGATTTCATTGTTTCCTTAATCTCTCAGTATCACATTTTACATGGATTGAATTCTGTTCTAATAAATAGTAATAAATGGTGGAAAATATGGTAGATAAAGCCCACATAATGATGAAAGAAGGTAGCCTATTTAAATTGGGTATCTTGCTCTTTTCTGTAATAACTGCATAGTGCAATTATTAATGAATACCCACAGAAAGCAACCCAGTAAGGGAGCTGAGAAAATTACATATAAAGCAGTTCTAAAGTGTTCTATTTTGAATGTGCATAAATGGATTGCATGTTATTATATGTCAATATGTCTTCCAGATCATCAGTAGTTGGATAATTCTGCTCATTTTACAATATGAAGGTGAAAGAGAAATCTAAATGAAGGCTGAATGCGGTGGAATTGGTTTATATAAAAGAGTGTGTAGTACAACATGAAGAGAAAGGTTCATGAATGGGTCCTAATGAATGTGGGTTCATTACAAAGTGAATGGCAAAACATACATTGGTTTGGTCTTACACAGAGGAGGAATGAGGATTGGATCACAAAGCAAATACATATATGAAAGAAGGAGGAAGATATAAGAAAGCTAAAAAAATAATAATCATGGTCTGATGAAGGCAATGAGCTTTTCAGAAAAAGAGAGGTGAAAAGTTAAAGAACCAAAGACAAAGTATGAAGTAAAAGCAAAGATAACTTGCAAGGATGAAAAAAAGGATGGAAAGACACTGTAAATTGTGTTGCTATCCTTATAATATCTTTTCTTATTCTACCTCATGCCTTAATGCATCCTGCTTGCCACTTTTCTTTTTTGCCGATTGCTTTCCAGAAAAGGATAGAGCATGATGAGGTGTGAATCAGGGGTGGGTTCCTGACAGTTCTAACCTCTTCGATAGAAGAGGTTCCACAAATCTACAGTGCCGTTTAGAACCGGTTCCAGCTCCCTCCCCCCGCCCATCCGCACATCATCAAGATAAAGAGCGAGAGGAGGAATTCTGGGAGTTGAAGTCCACAAGTCTTAAAGCTGTCAAGTTTGAACACCCCGGGGTTGTTTTTCTAAAGGGTTAGGGGTGCAAGGTTCTTGTAACTTGACAGCTTTAAGACTTGTGTGCTTCAAATGCCAGAGTTTCTGAGCCAACCTTTTGGTTGCTAAGCAAGAGCATTGTTAAATGAGTTTCACCACATTTTACAAGTTGGCCACTCCCACCTGGTCACATGACTGGCAAGCCACTCCCACAAAGCAGGCCACACCTACAGAAGACGTTCTAAAACATTTTGAAACCCACCACTGGTGTGAATAATGTACCACAGTCTAGTCTGGTACTCTAATGTTTACTCAAAAGTAAGTCTCATTCAAGAAAGGACTTATTTGGTGATAATTAGTGCCTTCTTTATATATTTTGTCCCTTCCTTTAATGCTTTCATTATAAAATGCCATTACACTACATTTCAAAAGCCAAATTTGAGGGAGGTTGCTGGTTTATGATTTATCTTTCCTTTCCTCTCCTCTCTTCTCCTCTCCTCCTCATCGTTTTCCTGTCCCCTCCCCTCTCTCCTCTCCTCCCCCCCTTTCCTGTCCCCTCCCCTCTCTCCTCTCTTCTCTTCTCCTCTCCTCCCCTTTCCTTTTTTCCTCTTGGTTGATTGATTTAGTTCATTGTGGGCCATTATGCTTTACTTTATATTTTGTTTATCTTATATTTTTAATACAGCAAACTTAACAAATCTCTTTTCCTATATATTATTTCTTTTAAAAATCCAAATGATTCAGCTTCTTTTAACTTAAGAAGAACTAAATGAAAGGATAGAAGGTACGTATATTCTGATTTACATTGTGTAATAATGAGTAATATTTTTGCAGATAAACAACAGTGATCAATCACAGCCAATAAAATTATTGATCACCATTATTTCTAATATATCTGCTTTGTTTCTGGTACAGTATGAATTCTTGAAATATTGGATTTTTTTCACTTTCTGTCTGAGCAGTATGTGGATTCCAATGATAGCAGAGAGAAAATTCAATTTGGGTAATTTATGCCTATCTGAAAAATTAATCTTGTCAAAGCAATTTCATTCCTTTTTCATTTGAATACACCTGCACTTCATTGGGGTCGGGAAGGTATGTTTTTCACTCTACTGTGGAATTAAAGCTGATGACATTTCCATTTACTATCAGAAATTCACTATGAGGGAAAATGTGAATTTGGCTCATAGATCTTATTCTATTTCTCTGTTGTGATACAATCTGGAAGAACCCAGTTGCCCAGGTGTTGATTTTAGCTCAAGGGAGAATGTCAGGATTGTGGCTCAGAATAAATCCAAACAGAAATAAAATCCAAAGCCAAATAACTGACATAGAATATCAAATTGTATCAAAAGTGAGAGTCAGATTAAATTCTTTCTGAAAGCAAAAGTCACGCTGATTGCAGACTAAGTAAAGTAAGAGAGTGAAACCAGTAGATTATTTAAGAACCATGTGCAAACAAGATGCAGCTTGGATGAATTACTCTGTTCAGGGGAAAGTAGCTTATTTTGATTTTCAACAATGCTTATTGCTTTTTTAATCTCTCACACACACACACATACACACACACACCAGACAGGACAATCTGACTGAAGATTTGTTGGCAATGCCTGGCAGACAAACATCCCACACTGAGCCTGAATTCTATATGCCGACTTTTTTACTTAGTGTGGATTGTTTAAAAACTTAATCATGAATGAGAAAATTAATTTATGTGATTATTCCCAACAACAATCCCTTTCTCTTACTGATTCACTATCATCAACTTGAATTTACTATCAGGTAAATCTATGTGTTAAGAACCCCTACCTTATCATAATCCAATAGTTATCTGATGCTTAACTTTCCCACAATGTCCAGATGAGGAATTATTTCAGTCGCTTGATAAGTCTGATCAGATTTGCCTATGCAGATAAAAATCTGTTAAATAAGGGATGACCATTAATAATAACAAAGAATATGATTTTCATGAGAGCCAATGGTTGAGTGATAAAGGGCTGGATTAGGAACCAAAAAATCTGAGAATGAATCGTACCTTAGGTGTGGTTGACCTGGGGCCAATCACTCCTTCTCAAACCGGGAAGAATACAAGGGCAAATTACTTCTGAAAAACATTACCAAGAAAACGTGCATGGATATGAAGTTTTTAAGAAGAGACTGGACAGCCATTTGTCTGAAATGGTATAGGGCCGTGATGGCAAACCTATCGCACACATGCCACAGGTGGCACGCAGAGCCCTTTCTGCAGACACACCAGCCATCTCCCCAGCACAGCTCCATTGCGCATGCACGCATGCCTCCCACCAGCCAGCTGGTCTGAAAGTCTCTGCTATGCATGTGCGAGGGGTAGAGCATATGAGGGGGACATGTGCATGCACACTCAAGGTGTGCATGCATGTGTGTGGGTTCATGCGTGTGCACGCACCCACACCCCACACCCCTAATCCTGTTTTGGACCTGGAAGGCCTCCTGCACCAACCTGGAAGCCAAAACAGGGCATAAGGGCGCTGTGCAAGGCCCCCCACACCCCATTTTGGGCCCGGAAAATGTCCTGCACCAGCCTGGAAGTAAAAAATGGGTGACGGGGTGGGGTGCATGCATGGTGGGCGCTCACATTGCATTAGGGGGTTCTGCGTGGGCACGCTTTGGGCACTTGACACCAAAAAGGCTAACCATCACTGGTATAGGGTCTCCTGCTTGAGCAGGAGGTTGGACTAGAAGACATCTAAGGTCCTTTCCAAATCTATAATTTTGTTCTGTTCTGTTTAGGGGTGTGTGTGTGTGCATGCTCCAGATGTTTGGCAGTCTTCTGAGAAAGTTCACAGATGTTTGGTACCTCTCTGAAAGTCCCGAAAGTAAAACAAACTTCCATACCAATAACTGATGGAGTACTGAAGCTTCATCAACAGAAATAAATCAAAGCAATCTAGTTTTATCTTGTACAAAATTTGGCTACCTTACCAGTTGTATTTCTATATTAATATTTTTATTTCAAATATTACAGAATCTATGAAAAACTGAAAAACAATAAATACATTATGTCCTTTGAATATAGATAACAGCACAATTTTTCTTTTATTGCGATTTCATCATTGTGCCAAATAAACATGATACCAAGTGAAAGAATGCCTTATCTACTTCAAAAAAATCACCCACAAACAAAAGTGAACATTAAAAATAGGTCTTATGAACATGTGCATTAATAACTACAATTCATGCACTATTATGGAAATACCATTAAAACAAGGGGAAATCCAGTATCTCGTGGTATAAATATTACTTGAGACCTTGAGATCAATTATTTTATGATATAAATAAATGTGGACATGTTACATATTCAATTAATTTATATATTTATTGTTGATCACTGAAGAGTCACAGCGTTGGCGCCTTTATAAAAGAACTTTTATAAAAGTTCTCACTTTTATAAAAGTGAGAAATATAAAAATGCAGCCCCATTTTTCAAAAATATTTTTTTTAAAAAACCTTTGATACATGCGTATAGTTTTATTACTGAAATTCCAGCAGGGAAAAAGACAAACTTAAGTCAAAGATTTCCAGTCAGCATTTCTCCCCCCAGATAGGCACTCTTTTGTGAGTAGGAAAATGTGACTGGGAAAATACGGCATCTACATATCTGATCTTTGTCTTAACACTGTTGTTGTTGTTGTTGATGATGTGTTTGTTAGAATTCCCCCTATTTGCAACTGAATGGCCACATTTCCAACGTTTTTCAAAGGGACTTTGTCTTTGCAATCTGATTCACAGGCACTTGTTGCAAATTATACAAAGTCTCAATTTATCAAGATTTCTTAGCACCAATGCACCAATTTGCATCCATTTTACCATTGCTCTGCTAATTGTTATTTGCCAAAGGAGGTTTTTGCTGTATGGCAGCAATCACTTTCTTCTGTTTTATGCATATTCATGAGATCATCATAGACAACACTGCTGTCACTATTTACTGCTTAATTTGTTTACTGCACCATTCTATTTTCCTTTATTTATTAGGGCTTTGCCATTGCTGAGGAACCGGTTATTGCAATAATGAAGCAATCTTTACTTCATTCAGTGCACAGCACCCTATAACAAAGCATGCCTTGTCTAACTTAGTTTGCAATTGTGGCAGTGAACTATTAATAGTGCACTTTTTCCTCTCAAAGACTTCCCAATACGAAAGATGGTTACCATAGTCCCCCTTTGCAAAGCCATTATAAAACCTGCAACAAAGAAATTGGACAACCTGAACAAGTTGTGTGGCTGGGTGGCAAAGCAGCATATATCTTGTACTGAGAAATTGCAATGGAATGGATAAAACTCATTTAATGTCTGGCTTAAATGGATGCTTTAAGATGCCTATTCTATGGTCCCCAAGGCAGCATCACCAAAGCCATGGGAATGGGATATTTCCTGGTTTAAGTACAAGGATCCTCCCCATCAGCCTTGGGAGTTATGTTCATTGCAGATTAGGGAATTGGGAAGTGGATGTTTTGAAGAATTTTAAGCCCCATCAAACCTATGATGGAGGTAAGTGAGGAGATTTTTAGATCAGCCATTTATATAGTCTAAATAAATCACTATTTCCTATTGCCAAAAGAACTGATCCAAGGTCACCCAGCTGACCTCTATACATAAGGCAGGCCCAAAATTCATGTTCATCCAGCTTCTAAATTCAGCATCTTTAACCACTATACCAGATTGGGTCTCTTACTTTTGCATTCATTTAATGTCAACATAATTAACATTAATTTGAAAGTAGTTCTCTGATGGTCTTACATAGAGGAGGAGGAGGAGGAGGAGGAGGAGGAGGAGGAGGAGGAGGAGGAGGAGGAGGAGGAGGAGGAGGAGGAGGAGGAGGAAGACTGAAGAGTTTCATATGAGCTTCTACTATTCCGTCAGTCAGGTCTCACAGGCCATCCTCACAGGCTGCTGTGTAATTCCTTACTCTCCAATTAAAATTATTATGGATTTTCTTTTCTTATCTGTTTTCCATCAACCCCAAAGAAAAGCCACTCCCTGCAGAAACAGTAGCAATAGGTAAAAGCAAATGGGGCTGACTTTTTAGAAGCCCACCTACAAGAGGCTCTGCTCTTATAGGTGGGCTCTAAACCTGCTCTTTGGATTTGGTTTTGCCAGGGGATCTCCGTCTATGCCAGCTAGTTCACTTCTCTTACAATCTTCGAGTATCCCTTTTAAGTGAATTTCACTCCATTCACTACATGGCCTATCTCGAGAATTGTCCTCATAAGGGCTGGAGTAAAATTGCATGATAGGGCTATGCAGATCTTCAAAGTGCTACTCCAAGAACAAGATAGATTTCTAATTTCCAGTCAATGGAATAAAACAGTTTTCCAGCATCTTTTCCACTCTGTGATTTTGGCATATGGGTAGAAGCCAATATTTATGAGCTGATTGCACCAACCAAAGCAAATCAGCACTGCCTCAGTTCTTGATCAAGTCCAAAAAGGGAGGTTTAAGTTTCCATACAAATATATCATACATATTAATTTTGCTCTGTGTCACTATAATAGATAACAGAGAGAAAATAAAGTTCTCTTTAGTATTGTCAAAGGGATAAGTTAGTACTTTAAAAAAAATGTGCTGTAATTAGTCTATATATTTCTCTTTTTTGTACACAGTATTTCTTCTCAGCAGTTTCTCTGTAATATTATATATTGGAAATGTCTCATTGGCCTTTCTAAAGCTCATATGGCAGGATGGATGATAATATTCCAGCTTTCCCCATAAATATGGATCTGTAGTACTGAAAATATATCTTTTCTTCCCCACTGCTCTGCTTGGAGAAAGGGAAGGAGGGGGGAGGTCTTTGTTCTGTGCTTGTATACTTCTTATGTACATACATACATATGTATATGTTTTATAGATTTTATTTTGATTGGTTTGATTGTTGTGAGCAATCCAAAGTCTTTAAAAGTCAGGCAGCATACAAGCTTAATAGCCTGTGGTTGTGCTTGTTACTTTGAGAAAGAACAATGGGATCTCCCTTATTTGTACATGACTATGGTAGCTTGTGTCTCTCATTTGATCTTTTCTCTTAAAACTTCTCAAAGAGCTCTAGCATACTGAAAAATGAAACTGCAGGGGAAACAGTTTCTGGAATTTTATTCAATACTAGCCAATCCTGGCCATGTGTTGCTGTGGCCCAGTCTGGTTAAATGGCCAACCAATCTGTGTGTAGATCTACACCTGCACACACAAACATGTACACACAATCACCGTATAAACCCCCAACCTACCTACCTACTGTATTTCTCCCTCTCTCTATCACTCTACCTACCTACCTACCTACCTACCTACCTACCTACCGCATTTCTCCCTCCCTCTCTCTATCCCTATAGCTACCCACCTACCTACCTACTGCATTTCTCCCTCCCTCTCTCAATCCCTATAGCTGCCTCTCTATCCCTATAACTGCCTACCTAGCTACCTACTGTATTTAGCATCTTATGGACAGAGTATTTTATGTCATAAAGGATGACATAATACCTGTGGCCCACTGCTCTCTCTGTATCCATCTACCTACATATTTCACATTTCCATTGCATGTACCTGGCACAGGTGTGACATCTACACAATCTATATATATCATTGGTGTCATATTCGAAAGGAACGTTGTGTGAAAATTTGGAAGCGATCGGTGCAGTACTTTCAGAGATTAGCGGTTTTGAACAAACTCTTGTTACATTTTTATTTATATAGATTGGTCCACCCATTTTGCAGAAAGGTTAAAAAGAAAACAAGATATTGCTATACTCCTTCTGCAGATTTGATTAAGTCCTTGGTGCTCTTAGAGTGTCCTTCCTCCCCCCCACCCCAGCCCTTTAATTGGGAAAGCTTTCTGATAGAGTATTGGTATGCTGACTCAGATTCTTGCATTAGCAAGTATAATTATTGGAGCCAACATATCAGAAACCTGTCTGTTACTGTCTGTCTGTATTTCAGTAAAGCCATATCATTGAAATAAAGAGTCAACTCCCCTTTAAACTGTATTGTTTTAATATATCATGCTTAGATATCACCACTGCTGAGATAGCCATTCTTATCCTCTCTTTGCCTAGGGTTTGTAAAATTGTTCTTACAATATTTTACTTTTAATGTGGATTTATACAGCTGCTATTTTTATATCTGTACTTTTATTCAATTGTTGTATACCACACAAAATTGCTTTTTTGTTGAGCTGTACAAATGTGTAAATAAATGGATAAATATCAAATTGTTTCATGCTGTTATTGTTCTTTTTGCTTTTACAATTGTAACATAACCTCACTCAATGTCTGAGGGGTAGCAAAAATGACACACCTTAAATGCTAAGTGTATCAGCTTCCCTGCATCTGCCCTTTTCCTCAGAAGCATGGAAGATGGCTTATATCGTTGGTTGTCATGGTTGTATGGTTGTAAGTCAAGAATTGCCCACATCGTTATTCGGAAGTATGGAACAAGTCCATTTGCAAGATAACCTATATTTTGTGCTCTGAAGACAAAAGATGAAGAAACAAACTAATCTCAGACAATCAAAGATCAATATTTGAGAATTCTGGTAAGAATGCCCTAGTTAGAAGAATCAGAGTCCACATGGACATAACTGGAGAGTGCAAGTTTGTTAGATGTGAGGTTATGCTAAAGAATAGCATTAACTGGAAGCAACATAAATTTCCAGGAATCGGCCATGTGATATCCATGTTAAAGGCATATCTTTAAAGAGGCAGAATTTCATTTGAGCACAGGCTTCAAAAGCTGGAGAGGATCATAGGAGGAAAATGTATTTATAAATGAAGTATAAATAAACCAAGGTAATATGAACAAATTTCAAGATCTAAAAATTCATGAACAGTGGACCTCTGTGCTCTCCTTACCACTGCCAGTAAGAGTAAAGCATCTTTCAAATGGAACTTGGCTGTCAATGACCTGATAGAAACATACATGCAGTTTATTTGGCAACATTCCTTATTTTTCAAGAGTATTTTTCAACTTCAGCTCAACTCAATCTAGTATGATATTCCCTATTTATTTATTTATTTATTTATTTATTTATTTATTTATTTATTTATTTATTTATTTATTTATTTATTTATTTATTTATTTATTTATTTATTTATTTATTTATTAGATTTATATCCCGCCCTATCTCCCAAAAGAGGGACTCAGGGCGGCGCACTGAGTCCAACAATACAAAATACAAAATACAAAAAGTACAAATTCTACAAAATTTTAAAACAACTATTAAACAGTTTAACCAGTGCTAAAAGGGACAATCAATTTAAAACCCAAATCTAATAAAATATGGTTGTAGCAGCTATGCCAGGCCGGCCATATGGAAAAAATAGGTTTTCAAAGTCCGGCGGAAGAGGCGAAGGTCGGTGATAGTCCGGAGAACTGGGGGGAGGTCATTCCAAAGGGCGGGACCTGCCACAGAGAAGGCTCTTCCCCTGGGCGTCGCCAGCCGGCATTGTCCAGCTGGCGGCACCCTAAGGAGACCCTCCCTGTGGGAGTGGACAGGTCGAGTGGAGGTATGCGGTAGAAGGCGGTCCTGCAAGTAGCCAGGTCCACTGCCATGGAGTGCTTTAAAGATGGTCACTAAAACCTTGAAACGCACCGGGAAGGCCACCGGCAGCCAGTGCAGCTTGCGCAGAAGAGGTGTCGCATGGGAGTATTTTGAAACTCCCAAAATCCCCCGCGCGGCCGCATTCTGCACCAACTGGAGCCTCCGGGTGCATCTCAAGGGGAACCCCATGTAGAGAGCATTACAGTAGTCCAGGCGCGAAATGACAAGAGCTTGAGTGACTGTCTGTAAGGCGCCACAATCCAGAAAGTGGCGCAACTGGCATATCAGGTGCACCTGATAGAAGGCCCCCCTGGCCACGGCCGTCAGATGTTCATCTAAGGACAGCCGGGAATCCAGGAAGACACCCAAGTTGCGGGCCCTTTCTGCGGGGGCTAGCTGTTCCCCCCCGATAGCCAGAGATGGAACTAACTGGCTATGTCGCGGCGCCGGAAACCACAGCCACTCGGTCTTGGACCTAGTGGTTTCTCATTCAGATACCAGCCAAAATCAATCCTGCTTAGCTTTCAAATTCTGGCAAGATCAGCCAAGCCGATCTGAGGCAACACCATTAGTTAATTAATCTCTACCCTCACCAATATCAAACAACACCAGTTCAACTGGAGCAACCTGAAAATCATCAGCCATGCTACCACCTGCCACACTCGTGAGTTCATTGAAGCCTGGCACTCCACATGCAATTCCATCAACAGACACATTGACCTATAATCAGCCTATGAACCCCTCAGAGTCCAAATCAATCAGCCAACCAGACACAGCATCGACCCTCAACCAACCATACAACACATGCAACACAGCAGTTCACCTCTCAATAATTTTGACCTGATGTAATCTCCTTATCACAAGACCCATCACAAGACTCACTGATGACCCACAGCTGACCCATCACAAGACCCTCACTTGACATAGCCACACCTGAAGCCCTTATAAACAGAAGAACATGGACATCCCCTAAAATCCACTGAAGATGTTAGCTAACCTAGTAATGAAATGTTCAGAAACCAACCCACAAGTTCAGAGAATGAACCTTCACCTTTATCCTACCCCTGAACTACAGATATTCACCACTATTGCAAAACACTATTAGTATTCAACAACAAAAAATAGCAAAAATCAATTGTATATTACTCAAAGAATATTTTTTTGCTATGTTCCACAGGATGATCCTCCCCACATGTAATCTAATGGCTGAATGTTTACCATAGAACAGCTGGTAAATTCCTATTTATGTACATGCATATGCAAAAACGCACACATATATTGCCAGCAGGGTTTAAATATGCTAGATGAAAGTCTTTCAAAACCCAAACATGATCTATGAAACATGGCGCTCATGTGGTTGGCGCACATTTAGGTTGAGCTGAAGACAACAGTAAAGACAAGAGTACAACAAGGATTAAGTTTTCTTGTAAGACATACAATATTAATCATAGTACAAAAGAATAATTCATCAAGGCTTTGAATAACAACTGAGTCAGGGTGTACTTTCAACGCACACTGATCTGTAGCTGTGTGCAATGGCATTTACATTTCTAATAATACCTGATCTTTTCAGTTTTGAATTGTTGTGAAAGACACACTACTGCATACAATGATTTCTGAGGCATTTCTGTAAAACTACTGTACAGAGGCAAAGTCCTCTGAATGCTGCCTAAGACGAATACATCCAAATCTGTCTGATTCTTTCCATTTTGTCCACAATAGACATAGTAAATTGTCTGGACTCAGCATGTCGACAGTAGACAGCTAGTGCTCCAAATAAAATAAAAGCCCAAAGAAATCATAATTAATGGGGCCATTAGCATGACAGCAGATTCCAAGCTGAGTTCATTCAATATATGCTTTTATCTGCTTTCATTACTTTTTAAAATGTACTGTTTTGACATTGGGATTTGCTCAATTTGTTCTGAACAGTCTCTTATTTTTTTGTGATGGGCTTATTGTCTTGCATTTATCTTTGCTCTGAGTTTCTTTAACACATTTATTAAATCATCTTGTGACTACATTTTATTACAGTTCCCCTACCTGCACAAAATTAAAATTTTGTCATTAATAAAATTTGGGGGGAAAGCTCTCATTAAGTCCACATAGGGATACCTTTTTATCTCTGGGTGTACATTTTTAAAAAAATTCAGAACTTCTATTTTATTTCATCTATACTATACTTATCTCAATTAGGCTGCTATCTCTCCCCCAAAATATATTAAATTCTCCAGTGTTAACACTTACTATTGATAATCCCATTGTTAAATCTGTCTTTGCTTTAAGCAATACAAAAACACCCACTGAATCTCCAGAGCTAATCATTATTATTATTTTAGACTCAGTTGATTGATTGATTTTATTTTTCTAATTTTCTTATGAGATTGGTACAAATAGATGGATATAAATAAGTATAATATAGCCATGAACACATAAAATGAATACATATCTGTTAGGGATAAAAAACACCCCCGTTGGAAAATAAATAGCGGAATAGTGCAATATACCGGACAGCAAGAGATACATTGCTTTTAGCACACAATAACTATCAAACATTGATAGTAGAAAAAATAAATAGCCTTTACTTTTGTAGTAACTAAAATACTTCTTCCAAACAGTGATACTAACTCTTTCAACAATAAACAGTCATTCACCAAAACACAGTTACCTTACAATCAAAACAATGATACTTCTTTCACCTTCAGGTTCAGCTTCCCCTCAGTGGCAATAAGGAAGGAAAGCAAAGCAAAAGGAGATGAACTGTGTTCCCAGTTGCCTTTTTATGGTTGAGCTGGGAAGTACAGCCAATCAGATTCAACATAGTTCTTAAAGTTACATATACTCTTTAAGAATCCTGGCATATATATTGTCAACCCAACATCAGGATAATTATCCTAACAATATCAAAGAGGACAGTAGGACAGGGACGGTAGGCACATTGGTGCACTTATGCTGCTTATTCTGTTTGGAAAAAGCCAACGGTAGAACTATTGTTTCAAGGAAATGTTTTAGAGGTATGGTTACTTAAAGTCCTGCTACAATCACTGTTTATAAAGGGGGGGGGGGGAAACACTGTAGTAAAGCCAAACTGTTTATTGATGAAAAAACTAAACACTTTCTGTGTAAACAGGAAGTGAGACCACATACACTGAATTGGGGGAGAGGGAGTCTTACACTTCAACTCTTAGAAGATAAACTTCAGTTTTACCACATATCTCACCTCTTAATTTCCATCCCAGAAAGCTAGAAGTAGAGATAGATGGATGGATGGATAAATGATGATGATAGATAGATTAAAGATATTTATTTATTTATTTATTTATTTATTTATTTATTTATTTATTTATTTATTTATTTATCAAATTTATACCCCGCACCTTCTCCTAAAAAGGACCCAGGGCGGTGATAGATAGATAGATAGATAGATAGATAGATAGATAGATAGATAGATAGATAGATAGATAGATAGATAGATAGATAGATAGATAGATAGATAGATAGATAGATAGATAGATAGAGGCAGGCAGGCAGGCAGGCATTTATTTTATTTATTTATTTTATTAAATTTATACTCCGCCCTTCTCCAAACGGACTCAGGGTGGCATGATATGATATGATATGATATGATATGATATGATATGATATGATATGATATGATAGAAAATAGACAGAGATACATACGCACATACATTACAGCTGATAGGCAGTAGCAATCCCAATAGGGTCCCTCAAATAACTAAGAATTCTTCCCTTTTCTCATCAGATTATGCCTCTCTTCTCTTCTTTATGGTCCTATGCCCAAGACCTTGTATAGAAGTGACAGGCAAGGAACCCAAATCTGCAAACCTAGCCTCTTAATTTAATGCCAATTCTTATAGGATCTTATACCCTTCATACTGTTACTGCAATATGCCAGGGGATCAATTCAGTTGTCTATTGTTGCCTGACCTCTGTTGCCTGACCATTCAATGTCTTATTTTAAAATCTTGTTTATTTTTTATCCTCATTGCAAACTGGGCTGATTGATAAATATGACAATTGGTGACTTAGAGTGCATCCTGTACCCCAGCCTTCTCTGTGTTGCAGGTTAATTATGACTATGTTTTTGTGGATTTTATTCTGGATGTCTAGTATCAATGATGGTTTGTGGATTGGTTCTATATTTCAATAAGAACCAAGCAATTTGCCTCTACGCATTTTTCTTTGAAAGATTTCACTGCCCTGATTGTCAAATAATTTAATGTGCTAATAAGATTTTGTTCCTATGGATATTGTTATTGTTACTAGCTTTTTACTCTACTCTTTTTTATATAACTCAAGGTTGCAAACATACCTAATATTTGTATCTATTATCCCCACAACAATTATACTTTGGGTTGGGTTGAGAGTGACTGGACCAAAATCACCCTGCCAGTTTCATGCTGTAAGGACTCACAGTCTCCTGGTTTCTAGACCACCATCTTATTCACTACACAAAACTAGTTTTTGTTCAAACATTTTTGTCAACACTTCTTGCTCAAAAACTGATTAGATTCATGACCAATCCTGTATGGCAAAGATCCATCAAAGTTGTTGCAAGTTGCCTCTGAGTTTGTAGAATTCCTGTCACACTTTTGACCATCGTGAATGTGTATGTAATAAGATCAAAACTATTTTTCCTACACAGCAGCCTGTTTACTCTGCTGTCCTGACCATTCCCTTCAGTACAAAGAACTTTGTGCTGGGGGCTGTTAATACAATGGACATCAGGGGTCTTTCTTGAACATCCTGTCCAGGTCTTATTCCAGTTATTGTTACAACGTTATTTATAAGCCAACACTTACATTGTAGAAATTTCAGGATGTGCTTCATATAATTGCATCAAGACTTTCTGCTGTCCTGAATGTGGAACCACCACTCACATGATTCATAGCATATAACTTTACAATTAGTTCAGACCAAAAAGAGCAAAGTTTTGCTCCAGGAAGATGGTGTGTGTGTGTGTGTGTGTATGTTGGTGCACACATCTATATAAGATGTATTATAGTACGCTTGATACAACAGAATTCTACAAACTCTGAAGTTTTATTTTAGATAGCTCCCCTTTAACGTTTTCCCAACATTACTGCCAAATTACTTCTGCTGCCTCGTTTGGGATGATGCGGTCTCCTTTCTCCTGATTAACCTGTTTTCCAATTTCTGAATTATCAGCCTGTGTGGGCAAAGAATTTAATCACTGGGTAAATATAACTTTTCATCACATTTTTTTAACAAGCTATTCTGATGGCAATTAGACTCAAATGTTTAACTGCTGGCTTAATTTCAGCTGCGTCACCATCTGCCAAGCCAGGAAAGATGGCAGAGGAAGATTCTTCTACTAATTTGTTAAAAGAGATCCTGACTCAGGTACAAGTTTTGAAACCCCTCCAACATCATCTGGCAGAGCTTAAATGTGATTTAAAAGAAATGCCCAAAAAAGTGGTTGTAATGAGGATCGGCTAAATGCCCAGGAGATAATTACTCAAGCCAGTCATAATATTTTGTGTAAACAAATTACTTATTTAAAATCACAATTTCACAGGAAAAGTCTATATGTGATTGACATTGGTGGGAATTGCGGAGACCTGGTTGGGCCACGAGGGTGGACTCCCCCTCGTTGAAATGTGCCCACCAGGTTACCGCGCGTTTCATCAGCCCCGGGCCCTAAGTAGGGGCGGTGGGGTAGCGGTCATTGTAAAGGAATGTCTTGAGCCGAGAGAGACCGTTGTGCCACAGACCACCGGTTGTGAGTCCCTCTGCGTGAAGTGGGGCCTAGGGAGGCAGTTGGGCTTGCTGGTTGTATACCTGGCTCCCCGCTATGTAGCAGCAGCCCTGCCCGAGCTCCTCGAGGTGATCGCTATGGTGGCAGTTGAGACCCCCAGACTTTTAGTCATGGGGGACTTTAATCTGCCATCGGTGGGCGAATCATCCGAGGCAGCTCGGGAGTTCATGGCTTCCATGACGGCCATGGACCTGACCCAACTAATTCAAGGCCCCACTCACGAGGGTGGACATACACCGGATCTCATCTTTGTCTCAGGCCAATGGAAGAGTGATCTGGGTATAGGGGATATAGTCATCACACCCTTGTCATGGACAGACCACTCACTTCTCCGGCTCGACTTTCCGACCGCTGCTCCCCTCCGCGGGGAGGCGGAACCTGAGTCACCAATCTGGTTCCGCCCCAGGCGCCTGATGGACCCGGATGGGTTCCAGACGGCGCTTGGGCCACTTCCTGTACCCCTGGCCCGCGCCCCGATGGAGGACCTCGTGGCCGCATGGAATACTGCGACCACGGGAGCCTTGGATCGGGTCGCGCCCTTGCGGCCTCTCTTGCGGCGGCGAAACACCCTGGCTCCTTGGTTTTCCGAGGAGCTGAGGGTGATGAAACGCCGCAAGAGATGCCTAGAGAGAAGATGGAGGTATACTCGAACTGAATCTGACCGGACACAGGTAAGAGCCCATTTACGGACTTACATTGTGGCGCTGAGAGTGGCCAAACGTCATCATTGTGCCACTCTCATAGCATCCGCAGAAAACCGCCCTGCCGCCCTGTTTAGGGTGACCCGCTCCCTCCTTCAACAGAGGGTGCGGGAAGCCCCGTTACAGGGTAGAGCAGAGGAATTTGTGACTTTTCTGCAGGAGAAAATCGCTCAGATACAGAACGAGCTAGCCCCCATTCATGGCCCAGTGGGATGCCACGAGAGAGATCTTGTTTGGGAGGAGTTTGACTCCGTTACTTCCGAGGATATGGACAGGCTACGTGGGCGACTGCGAGCCACCACATGTTTATTGGACCCGTGTCCCTCCTGGCTTGTACTGGCATCCTGGGAGGTGACACGAGGCTGGCTCCAAGAGGTTGTCAACGCATCCTTGAGTGAGGGTGCCTTGCCTGCTTCCCTAAAAGAAGCGATGGTGAGGCCCCTCCTTAAGAAGCCCTCTTTGGATCCAGCTCTTTTGAACAACTACCGTCCTGTCTCCAACCTTCCCTTTCTGGCGAAGGTTGTCGAGAGTGTGGTGGCACAACAGTTCCCCCGGCACCTGGAGGAAGTTGATTATCTAGATCCGCGCCAGTCCGGCTTTCGGCCCGGGCATAGCACCGAGACGGCATTGGTCGCGTTGGTCGATGATCTCTGGAGGGCCAGAGATGGGGGTTGTTCCTCCATCCTGGTCCTATTAGACCTCTCGGCGGCTTTCGATACCATCGACCATGGTATCCTATTGCATCGGCTGGGGGGGTTGGGGGTGGGAGGCACCGTTTTACGGTGGTTCTCCTCCTACCTCTCTGGCCGATCGCAATTTGTGTTGGCAGGGGGGCAGAGATCGACCGCGAGACCCCTCGCATGTGGGGTGCCTCAGGGGTCGGTCCTCTCGCCCCTCCTGTTCAACACATACATGAAGCCGCTGGGTGAGATCATCCGTGGTTTTGGGGTAGAGTACCATCTGTACGCTGATGATACACAGCTGTACATTTCTACCCCAAACCACCCCAACGATGCCGTAGCGGTGATGTGCCAGTGCCTGGAAGCTGTACGGATCTGGATGGGAAGTAACGGACTCAGGCTCAACCCGACCAAGACCGAGTGGCTGTGGTTTCCGGCAGCCCGATTCAACCAGCTCACTCCATCGCTGGCCATAGGGGGCGAACATCTTGCCCCTGTGGATGGGGCGCGCAATTTGGGTGTCCTCCTGGATGCCCGGTTGTCCATGGAAGATCAAGTGACAGCCGTGGCCAGGAGGGCGTTTTACCAGGTTCGCCTGGTTCGCCAATTGCGCCCCCTATTGGATCGGGACGCCCTTTGCACAGTCACTCATGCTCTCGTGACATCCCGACTGGACTATTGTAACTCTCTCTACATGGGGCTGCCCTTGAGGTGCACCCGGAGGCTTCAGCTAGTCCAGAATGCAGCCGCGCGAGCAATTATGGGGACCGCTAGGTCTACCCATGTAACACCGCTCTTGCGCGAGCTGCACTGGCTACCTGTCGTCTTCTGGGTGCGCTTCAAGGTGTTAATTATCATCTTTAAAGCGCTCCATGGCTCGGGACCTAGCTATCTGCAGGATCGGATCCTGCCCCATACATCCTCACGGCCGATTCGCTCCCACAGAGCGGGGCTTCTCCGGGTGCCGTCCACTAGACTATGTCAGCGGGCGACACCCAGGGGAAGGGCTCTCTCTGTGGCGGGCCCGGCCCTCTGGAACGACCTTCCCCCCGATATTAGGACGACCACGGACCTCCGCTCCTTCCGTCTTAAATTGAAAACCTACTTTTTCCGTCTGGCCGGCTTGGGATAGCCTCCTTGTCCTGGGGTTTTTAGGTTTTAGTGCTTAGGGGTTTTAGGGACAGTTTTTTAGTTTTTTATAGATGTTTTTAGCGCAGGATTTGTTGTTTAATTGTGATTTTAAATTATGTATTCTGTTGTGTTTACTGTTTTTTTTAATTTTCCTGTGCCCCGCCTCGAGTCCCCTGGGGAGAGAGAGCGGGTAACAAATAAAATTTATTATTATTATTATTATTATTATTATTATTATTATTGTCAATCACAATGTCAATGTCATTGAAGACCCTCCAAATCAATCAAACCTACCTAGCTAAATTTATAGAGGATTTAAAGATAATAGAAGATACTTGAAACCAACTCTTCCTTTTGTTTTGTACAGCACTGGGTGAAATATTGTAAAAAATTATAAAAACTTTAATAAAAAAAAAAAAAGAAGGCTAGATCCTGAAGATGAAACTCAAATACTTTGGCCACCTAATGAGAAGGAAGGACTCACTGGAGAAGAGCCTAATGCTGGGAAAGATTGTGGGCAAAAGAAGAATGGGACGACAGAGATTAAGGTGGCTGGATGGAGTCATTGAAGCAGTAGGCATGAACTTTAATAGACTACAGAGAATGGTACAGATCAGGAAGGCCTGGAGGAACATTGTCCATGGTGTCACGATGGGTTGGACATGACTTTGCAACTAAAAACAACAGTTCCACTATAAAGCCTTATTTCAAAAGGCTCTATCCTTCCTCCCTCCCTCCCTCCCTCCCTTCCTTTTACTCCTTTTCAAAATAAAAATGCTTTACAATAAATATGTAGAGTGAGAAGTTTGAATTTGCCCAAGGTTGTCCTGCAAAACCCTTATTTCAAAAGCCTCAGTGTTTGAATTTTTTTCTGCCCTCTCTCCTCTCTGTCCCCTGTTTCCTTCCCTCCCTCCCCCCCCCCCACCTCTCTCTCTCATTTCTCCTATAGTTAATTTCATGATAGCAAGTCTGGGCATAATGCCAACCTCTGTGTCTATTTTTACACACAGTATATTGGCTTGAACTAAGTAAGTTTGAAACAGTTCTATATTTTTTCATTTATAAGAAGAGAGATGAAACTACAGCGCTATCCCATTTAGGAAAGCTGTGAATTTGTTCTTCTTTTATTTTTGTAGAGTTCTTTTTAGTCTCTTTAATAATTTTCCTGCTTTGCTGTTGTATTTCTTTTTACACACACAATGTACCGTTATATATTACATAATGGTATATTGCAATAGCACTTAGACTTACATACCGCTTCATAGTGCTTTTACAGCCCGCTCTAAGCGGTTTACAGAGTCAGCATATTGCCCCCAACAATCTGGGTTCTCATTTTACTCACCTTGGAAGGATGGAAGGCCTTGAACCTTGAGCCTGGTGAGATTTGAACTGCTGAACTGCAGCTAGCAGTCAGCTGAAGTAGCCTGCAGTACTGCACTCTAACCACTGCACCACCTCAGCTCATATACATATTTTATGTATATAATGCTTACATGTAATCAGTTATTTTGAATGCTAATTTGAGTTTTTATGGAGCATCTATATCTATGAGCAATACTAGAAAACATGATAAATATTACAACATAGAAATGTTTGTTACTAGCTAGTTATTAAATAGTACAGGTTATAAAATGAACTGGTCTTGGTAGAAGATTGATAAATGGCTCAAAATAAAATTAATGAATCAAGTTAGTTTGTCTTCACATAAAAAAAAACTTTGAGAATCTAAGAAACAAATTATAATCATCTTTAAAATATTGAAGGATTGATATTACTTATTTACAGGAGACCTATTTAACAGTAATGAATCCTCATTAATGAATGTTGTGGTAGACAAGTTTACCTCACAGGCATGTCAAATGAAGCTAAAAGTGTAGCTAATTTGGTTTGAAAGGGATTTCCAATTGATGTACAACAGGTTATGGCTCATGTAAATGGGTATTTTTACAGGAATTGTTATAGCTATGGTTAACATTTATGGGCCTAATTTAGATTCTCCTGTTATGTTTTATGAATGTTTTTGACACTTGAATGCATGTTTTTATGATGAAGTGGTAACAGGAGGAGATTTTAATGAAATATTAAATCGTGACCTCGTAGGAATGCATTGGCACAAAAAAAAACACCTACCAAATATTAATGAGGGAGGAAATTGAGCCTTACCTGTTGAATTTCATATATCATTGGCATTTCATATTTTTAGGCTTAATTGTTTTTTAATGTCATCAAGTTTAACTCACCAAATCCAAGAATCTAATATTGACATTAGTCTTGTTATGTATACATACTGATATCTGTTTATAATATAAAGGTGTATTTAAGAAACTACTCAAGAAGTCCAGAAATTAGGGCACTTAACGAATTTGTACACCAAAGGATACAAATGGGTAAGAACTTTGCAATATTTTGATCTGAATTCAAAAACATCAAATTTTGAATTGAAAGCAGATCAATCTTATACCCAAGGTCACATTATTTTGCATTATACAAAAGTAAGAATAAAAACAAAAGGGAAAATAGTTTGAAAGATGAATTGAAATATATATGGCACAAGTGATTAGATACCCATCTTCTGTTTTATATAGAGAAATATAGAAAAAGAAATATGAATGAAATACTATAATATCTCAAAAGTCAGAAATCATGGTAATGTAAATTAGAATTATCTTTAGAAGTTTTGCCATGACCTTTGGAATATCCCTGAAACTGATAAAATATAATAGAACAATTATTTATCATGGGACAATCCTTTATGGGTTTCAATAATAGTAAACATCTTACAGTTCTCCCCTATCTTCATTTCTTTATATGTCTGGGGCGAAAATGTTGAATTCACCATTATGCATGGAATGGGGCAGTTGTCTAACTTAAAAGCACACATTTGTGGTTATTTTATCATCTATAAAGACACAAATGGTGCAATCAATGCACCACAAATGGTGCATTGTACTTAAGCATGAGTACAATGGATGTTGCCCATTCAGAAAATGGGAATCTGTCCTTTTCTGTCTCAATTTTCTCTCAAAAATTATACAACGTTCCTCAGGTTTTAAAATATTTTAATTAGTTATCCTGAAGATAAATCCTGACCATTATATGCCTCTAACTCCTCTTATAATAATAAATAGTAGGCTCACAAAATGTTGTGTGCTTCCAATTTACCCTTTCCTTCCCTATACGAGTTTTTTGTCTTTCTCCCTTTATTTCATTTATTTAGTTAACATATTTGCTGCCTGATTCCCCAAAACTCTAGGCCGCTTCAAATAAAACTGTCAAAAGCAAGAATAAATACAATGGTAGACAAAAATGAAGAGAAAAATTGGTAAGGATGACAAAAACATTGAATTGGAGTGAAAAGAAACAGATTGCCAGATGCAAAGGAGGACTCGGTCACCTTCTCCTCCATTGCCGATGCAAAGAGCCAGCTCTTCAAGCCAATTCAAAACATCAACACTACTAATACTTAAAAGTATTATATGCAATTGAGATATTTTCTAAGCTTATGACTTTGAATTTAGACCTGAATTCACTTACATCTTGGCTCACTCCCATTTTCACTTTTTGATACGTTTTGTATGGTTATATATCTATTGACCTGGTTACAAGTTGATTATTGAACTGTAAAATTATTTTACAAGGTTCACTGGACTCTTCCTCTTTTTATCCCTGTAAGTAAAAAACAAAGAATTTGCTTCTTTCTTTCTTTTTAATTTTTCTCCTTTGCAATGCCATGCTAAATCGTCAGTCTTCCAGCATTTAATGCACGGGGACCTTTTGTATTTGCAAACTATTGCAAAATGCAACCCTATACTATAAAAACATCTTTCCAATTCTCTAAACATTAAATATGAACTCTGCAACTAGTTTAAAGGCTCGGGTAGAATGTCTTTCCTATCTAATTGTAATTACAGGCTTTCTTCTGTTGCTTCCATAGCAGCTGCTATCTGTAGAAGTTTGAAATTACTGGATTTGGAGGGGATGGCAATGTTCCTCCCTTGTCCTTTCCCTCCCCAAAATAGAAAGTAACACAAACACAGCAATGGAGATTTATGCTGTGGAGATTTAAGATCTAACTATTTTAAAACAATCACAATGAACTCGATCATTTTCTTTTACTTAGCAATACTTTCTCACCACTTCTGTGATGAGGATTGTCATCAAGATTAAGCCAACACATGTTTTAGAAGACAACACACAGGGAGACCTGCTACTACTGTCTGCTCTTGTTGTTCACAAATTTCCTCTTCTTTCAGCCATGACTCAAACAGAGGTGGGTTGCTCCCAGTTCAGCCCGGATCGGGCAAACCAGTAGTAGCGGCAGTGGGAGGTTCTGCCCATGCACTTGGATGCTTCTGCGCATTGCGAGCACACCCAAACTGGTAATAAATAAAATTGGCAACCCGCCACTGGACTCAAGGCATTCAATGTTCTTCCTTCATTTCTCCCTGTAGGTTACAGGGTTGCCTGTCCTCTTCTCTCCTTTGATTAGACTTTGTGTGGAAGGATGCAAATAGTGCTGTACCCCCATAACAAAAAGGAAGTACCGATACAGTGAAATATTGGGAAAGAAGCCATCTCTTCTGTGAAGCAAACTAATTGGATCCCTATTCTATCATGTTATCTCTGATCTCCAACAAAACCGACTGATGCTCATGGAGATCAAAAGAGGAAAGGGCAGCCAGATAGCTAACCAGATAATTCTGTCTTATTTTTTCTGGAAAATCTGTTCAGCAGATATGATGATACCATGAAAATTATTTATGCCACTTTTATCATGCACTTGACCACAGAACAGTATTGACCAGTTTGCAGTGGGCACAGTTGATGCTTGGGCAAAAAGGAACATGCAAAATCCAACCGCCCTTAAGTAAATACTATTAAGTAAATACCCTTAAGTAAATGAACTGCCTCATCTTTTTGTAAAGAAAAGATAACACATTCAGATTGCCATATGGGTAGAAAGGGTTATCTTATCTTTATTTGATAAAAAGGACACTAATGGAAGCTTTTCTTTAACCTCAGTGTAACTTAAGGTACCAGCCACACAGCTTCAGATGATTTATGGCAATTTATAAAGATATGTTTTAAAGTTTGTGAAACCTGGAAAACTGAAAATGAGGTGGGAGTGAAATAAATGACATCTTATTTTCTAAGCTACTCCAGAATAGCACAGTCCTCCAGTTCATATGTGTCCTCCAGTTCATTTGTTTTAAACTTCTTGAGCAATGGCAAATTCTTTTTTGCCTTTTGCTTGATATCCCCCCCCAATTTTGTTTGTGCTATGTTTCTTATGATCCTTTCAAGTACTTTTTCTCCCCTGCTTTCTGTACTCTAGATAAGCCCTTGCTTAAAATGTGTACAGAAAGTTGGATGTGAATATGCTTCAACATTCATACTGATCTCTGTTTAGTGACACAGAAACTTCAAGCCTATCCAGCATTCCTTAAAAGAATAGTGAAGGACACAATCTAATTGTCACTATTTAAGTAAAGGTCAACTACTCTTTTGTTTTGTAGATGTCTACTAAATCCAATTAATTGTCTATGCAAATGTTTGTTATTGTTCTAGGAGATTTAAGATTCTGAAATTTAAAAAAAATTAAAACTGAAATTTCTTAAAATTGAACTTGAGGATAGCATTTTTCAAGGCCAGAATAAATCTTACTATCTAAATTGTTACAAGGAAAATACTCCCAAATCCAACTGATCGTGTGTTTCTGCCCATGTGATAACAAGATGTTCAAGACCAATTCTCATGTATTACATTGCAAATTCTAAAGGGATATCAAGCCTGCTTATATTCTACCCCTCATATGTACTGTACATTTCCAGGAAAGTTGGATTTCTAATCCCACCTTAGACATAAAGCCAGATGGTCACTCTGGGCCACACTTGGGCCAGTCACTCTCCCTCAGCCTAGGAAGGAGGCAATGGCAAGCCACTTCTGAAAATGCCCATTTACGCCCACACATTCAATCTTTAGTTGGAATCCACAGTAAATAATTCACCTGGCATGGCATGTTCCTTAAACACATCCTTTGCAAAAGAACATACCATCTTTCTCAAAAAATGTTTATTGAACATGCTTTATTGAATAGCATATTGGTTGAGTTTACTCATGTTACTGTCATAAACCATGGTTTATAAAACCACACTGGTTTTAGTTAGTGCACTATGCTATAGCAATTCTAATGTATCTTCTATAAAGTTTGATTCTATCTATATAAATAAAAATGTAAAATAGTTTGTGCAAAGCCACTAATCTCAGAAAGTACTGGACTGATCTACACCAAATTTTCACACAATGTTCCCAAGGACTTCCGATAATATATTACGTACCTTTTTTGTGGCTGACACACGTGTGTCATGTGCATGGTGCACAAATGTAAAATGTACCCACTTGTGAGGTTTTCACCTCCCTGTAGCTCCTCCCACCCAGCTGCTTCTTATGATGCGTCATGCACACACCCCTCACATTTCCAACAGTCATTTCCTCAGCAACCGAATAAGCTTCCAACGTTCCCTCACACATGGCACACTCCCATGTGGTCCAGGCAGACCTACTAGGCCGAAAACAAGATGCAGGGCATAGCATACTCTCACGTGGCCCAGGCAGACCTACTAGGCCAAAAACAAGATGAGAGGGAGAAATACAGTAGATAGGTAGGTAGGTAGGTAGGTAGGTAGGTAGGTAGGTAGGTAGGTGGATAAACCTAGAGAGAGGGAAAAATACAGTAGGTAGGTAGGTGGGTAGGTAGGTAAGTAGGTAGGTAGGTAGGTAGGTAGGTAGGTAGGTAGGTAGAGGGGGGGAAATACAGTAGGTAGGTAGGTAGAGTGAGAGAGGAAGAAATATAGTAGGTAGGTAGGTTGGGGGTTATACGGTGGTTGTGTGTACATGTTTGTGTGTGCAGGTGTAGATCTACACACACATTGGTTGGCCATTTAACCAGACTGGGCCACAGCAACGCGTGGCCGGGTACAGCTAGTGAGACATAAAGCAGCAGTATGTTTTATTCAACAAAATTCTAGGAAACCCTTTTCAGATTTTTTTTAAAATTGCTAAACAGTTTAGTTCTTTGCTACTCGACATTCAAACCAGCTTAGAAAAAAAGGGAATACAATTTGTATTATTATAAAAACTGTACTATATTACAGTACATGTCATGAACCTCTCTCTACCTATCAGATATTTCAATTCTCCTCAGTGCAGATCCCTCTGTAATTCAACAAAAAATGATCTATGGAGCAGACATATTGACAACACCATCAGAAGAACAGGCACAAATCCCTGATGAATGCTGGATACAATAGGTAAATCCATTTTCGCAAGAGAAACAAAATGACAAAGCATGAAATGAAAAAGAAGTAGGATGATTTGCAGCCATCACTATGACATTCTCTCTGGATATATTTCTGAGAACCAGAATTTATCATACATTACGATATGCATAATCAGATGGGAAGAATGTTTCATGTTAAATTATTTCTTCCTAATTCACTATCACCATTTAAAATCAATTCAACAAAATACATTGCCTGACCTCTTCAAGAGGATGTGTGTAACTCAGGTCCCCTTCCTTTATTATTTTAATAACTTGATTTGCAAACTTGGTAGGAACAGGGTTAAATCAAGTTACTCATAAATCAAGGAGAAATGCATTTGAAAGATACATGTCTGTAAGGATTCTCAGTCATCCAGGTCATGGGTGTCCCAAAGATGCTTTTTTTCCAAAAGGCAACTGGACTTTCTTGGAGGTTTTGTTGTTGTTGTTGTTGTTTGAAATCCAAGAAGCTTCGTAAATGAAAAGTGAAACGTTTTCAAAGAAAAAAAAATCAAGAAAGTCCAGTTGCCTTTTGAAAAAAAGAACCTTTGGTATATTTGAAAGGTAAAATCATTTTATGTAATGTATTTGCATTACAATTACTGCAAAAATATGTAAATATGGTAGGGAATTTTTTGCACATAACCTGACATTACCATTCTGCCATGGTCCCTAAGATGGATCCTCTTAGTAAAAAAAATAGATGAGAGCAAGGATTGAGTAACGACACTCCAGTCATGCCAAGTCCTAGAATGGAGTTATTGGCAGAACAGCTTCCATTGTATTGACTCTCCAACCTTACATTTCAGTTCAATATTGAGACACAATCTTATTCCATTGCCCTCTAATTATGGCAAAATAATGTGTCATCAGTGTCTTCATTGTCACATTTGTCTCATCCCCAGCCCATTAGCGAGGCAGCCTTGAATCATCTTTTGTTGTTATGATAGAAGGGTGTATTTCTTTCTTCCAACACAAAGCTTGCCATGTAGACAACCTAAGGCACCTTAGGGAAATGATGAATTCATTATTTGCTCAGATCTAATTAGCTACATAGGTCTGCTATGGGTACACATACTATCTCCATCTAATCCTTAGGCACTGCAGCTCTTTTGGCATTTGTACTGGCGGTAAGAGAAAAGGTAGAATTAACCTACAATCCCCTTCCTTCTCCTTTCCTTCCTATAAACATGAATGTTGTCTCTCATGAAACATAGGTCTTCCAGGAGACAAGATATTCAGATGGCCACACTCAGAAAAAACTTTTGAAGTATTTCTGCTAATTTCTAAATATTCTACCAACTTTTCATTAAAGAGAGAGAGAAGAAAAACAGTTCTGGATTCATCTGCATCCTGTTCAGAGAGCAAGGGTTGGGAGGATGCCCTTGTCTTATTTCATTGCACTTCACCTCCTGTTGTTTCTAATTTTATATGGAGGAAACAGCAGAATGGCAACAGATGAGGTTAACTGGAGACCAGCTCACTTCACTCTGAAAGACCAGTAAGTCACTTCTGGTGAGCTATAAATTGGATAAATAAATAAAATAATAAGTAGTTTCAGATCTCATCTGCTGCTGATCACCTGATTTAGCCTTCCATGAAATACCTGGCAAAAAATAACATATTTGACACACCTCACAGCTATCACTGGATGCTGTCAGCTTAAGGTGAGAAACATCAGTACATCTAAGGATGATTTATAGCTGTCTCATTTATGAGCTGGAAATAAAAAGATAGCAATGTCATGGGAATATGGCAAAAATAATTTGTTGCCAAGGCATGTTTGCCTCTTGTTGCAAGAGGAAAGAGGCCATGAGACTACATAGGCTCATCCTATTTTTCTATTCCCTGATTAAAACCTGGCTCTTTTTGAAACAGTACGTTTTTCTCTCTTTCACTAGGGCAGCGATGGCAAACCTTTTTAGGCTTGTGTGCCATAAGTGGGGGGACTGCGGGGTGTGTGTGTGTCGTGCACCGGTGTGCTGCACCCATAATGCAATGTGTGACCCTCAAGTGTGCATGCGTGCATAACAGGCGCTCCCCCCATTTTTTACATGCTTTTTTCACCCTCCCCAGGCTCCAGAGGCTTTATAGAAGCCCTGGGGAGGGCGAAAACAGCCCCCAGCCCCCTGGAGACCCTCTGGAGGCTTCAGGAGCTTCCCTGAAGTCTCTGGGGGACTCAAAACGGCCCTACGAGCAAACTGGAAGTCACTTCCGGTTTGCTCGTAGTGTCATTTTTAGTCCTCAAGAGGCTTCAAGGAAGCTCCTGAAGCCTCTGGAGGGCCTCCAGGGGGCAGGGGGCTGTTTTCGCCCTCCCCAGGGCTTCTATAAAGCCTGGGGAGAGTGAAAAATGGCTTTTAAAATGGCTGAATCAGCTGGCCAGTACATGGATGTACCCTGGCCAGCTGATAAGGCAACGCCTCACATGCCCAGCTAAATGGCTCCGAGTTCCACCTGTGGCACACGTGCCATAGGTTCACCATCACTGCACTAGGGACTTCAAGCTCTAACTGTAAGGTTTTTCATAATAGTCCACTAACTACAAGGACATTCATTCTTTCTGTGCATAGACTGTGTTCACACCACATGCTCATCCATGATTTACTCATTTTTATCCACTTCTCTGGGATAACCGCATAACCTCCTGAATTTAATTCCACTTGGTGCCTTTGATACAGAATTTTACAGAAACCATATCAGTTTCAATTCACATCCCATCTTTCTTTCCCAGAAAGAAACACCATGCTCTCTAATGAATGTTAGCCAAGAAGGTCATATTTTTGAATTGGGAGGGGGGGAGAGGAAGAAAGCTTTCTGAACACTTGAAGCAAAATAAATGTAATTGGATAAGTGCCCCTTAAATGCCAATTGTTCCTTTCAAACCACACACTTTCTGATAAGTTTGAGGAGAGCTCTCCTTTCGCATCATCAATGGGCAGTTTTCAAATATAAAACAAACACAGTAATGGCCATTAAATAAATCATGTATGTCAGCACTTACATCTGTGCTCCTAGGATACTAAATCGTGGATGTCAAATTCACTGCATCACGTTGCTGTCACATGATATTTTGCGATGTTTTTCCCATTTGTGGAGCTTGGGTGGGCGTCTGTGCATAATGCATCCAGCCTGAGGGCCACCAGTTTGACACTACTACTACTGTGCTACTGACTAGGCTAGGCTCAGTCAAGATGATCACCTATGATCATGCCTTGGCACTGGTCTACTGAAGATGTGCAGATGTCAGCTGACACCTTATGCTTCCTTGTGCTTCACTAAGTTGCAACAGCCTGCTGTGAAATTTGGGGAGGGGAATGAAGGTGGAAATGCTTTGGGAAATGAAAGCAAGTGCTGTATCTCCTCAAGACGCTGTCTCAAGGTGATCCAGCTAGAAGACAAAGATGGGCACATACCAAATTACGGTTAGACTAGCCATTACGAAAACATCTTGTCTGAACCTGATTGGTTATACTGGGGGTTTTGTGGCAATAAGAGAAGTTAAAGAAGGGAAAAATAGACCTTAGGGATTTTGGCGCATGATTTTCTGTTCTGGCTTTGGAATACTGCAATACACTTGATCTCTAATAAACAATGCCTTTCTCAACAAATGAAGTCAAGGATCATTTCTATTTAGAGGTTTATGTTGTGGCAGATCTGACAGCACAGACCAAAAAAACTGTTAACCAACAAAAAAAAATGATGTATCCAGATGAGATGGAAAGTACTTGAGCCCCAAGAGCACTTACTAGCTTCTGGCAATAACTGAAAGGCAATAAGGAGGGAAATAAAGATTATTACGATTAAATATGGATTCTAGAAACATCTTCCGCTCTGAAATCTGTCTTAACTAATTGTACTTTATGGCACCTCTCTATTTCTATCAACAGCCTAAATGACTGTCTAAAGGGAAGTAGAACAAGTGCAAATGAGTTATTTTCCAAAACCCATCAAAGAAATCAGGCAATAAGCATTAAAATGATATGTCATGTTTCTCAGAAGGCACACATACATACCACACTTTGAACAGTAATTTTCTCTCTTTAGAAAACCAAGGGACCTATAATTATCGCAAAAATGAGATAGTAGCACTTTAACAGATGTGAGGGAATTGAAGATCATGCTGGCTATCAGTCCCATAATTTGGTATCCCACGCTGATGATCATTGCCATGATTCTTGGAGAGAAGCCATGGCCAGTGGAAAACCCATATATTTCTGTAACACACTGCCCTCCTCAGTAAAATTCATTATAAACCCAGCAGTGAAGTATTTCATATAGAAAAACACTGATACTTTGGTGAGTTAAGTTCTAGAGAACTTGGTTCAGCACCCACATTATTAAAAAGTTACGTTGGCATTTCAATGGAATAAAAGAATCTTTGCTGAGTATTTCTGCAAATTATTTATACATTTTCTCAGGGTAATTGTGAGATGGTTTATTTCCCTTAAACGTTTACTTTGCTTGATGGTAGCAGCTTTGTGGCAGTGTAATAAGGAGATCATTTCAATGAGTATTTAGTATGTAATTTCTATAAGTATTATCAGTGGCTTTGTCCTGGGCGAGAGTGGCTGCTTGCTACAAAGTTAATTTGCCTTAAGCCTATTTATTCATATTAGAATGCCTTCAAATTTTCTCTGAAGTAGTCTCAGCTCACCAACACTGAGAGGAGTTTTGCTAGCTTAATTTTGATTCTGTATCATACGGGCTGGCTGGCTCTTCAATTTTTCTCACATTGCTAACTCCATACCAGCTTCTCATCGAATCTCTCACCGAAAGTATCTTGTCTCTATGTTTCCCATACAGGCATAAATATCCTCTGCTGTTCACCTGTACATGGTAGTGTATATAACCCAATTCACCAGGATGTTATGCAGTATTTTAGAAATACAGTTTGCAATAAAATGCTTCACAATTGTTGGCATTACTTTAATCCTAGGATAGCTGCAATTATTATTGATAATCCATAAGGGCAGTTACCATGGGTGTGTTATCATCAGGGGGCAGTTGCTCCTAGCATTACTACCGGTTTGGTGTGCACAAACATTTTGCATGCTTGCGAGATGCACACTCTCCGTGCGTGCACATTTGCACAAAAATAGTCTGCACGTGCGCAAAACATTTAAAAAAGAAGTAAAATTCAATTTGTGCAATTACAATTGTTCTGCCCATGTGCAGAACCAAAAATCAAGATTGTGGCCTGTAGAAGAACCGGTTCGGGGGTGTAGCAGGCCTGGGTCACTGCCAGTTCCAGCAACCCAGACTGCCAAACCATTACCATTTCAGGCGAACTGGTCCGAATCATTAGGAACCCACCTCTGGTTATCATGGATTATTTTATGTTACTTTTAGAGCAATTATTCTGCACAATTAAGCATTCAAGGTGGTGCTTGGGCTGGGCATTAGCCTGGAGTGGAAGTGGTAGAATGTAGTCTGGATTCCCAGGAGTTCGGAGCTGCATTCCAGAAGAATAAGAAGTAATAAAATTCAGATAGTTTGGTTAGAAGGAAGAGGAGCAAAACAGCTCCTTCCTAGGAGCACATGATGCAAATACCTTGTTTTAGTTTGGCAAGATTTTTGCTTATAGGTTAGGAACCATAAAGGAAACTGCTTAGAAGTAACTTAGTATATCTTGGTTTTTGGAACCTAACATCAATCAAATTTTCTAAACTTTGCTGTCTCTGGCTTCTCTCCATTGCTGTGCAGCCCCTGGGAATCCAGACTACATTCACCACAATGGATGTCCTACACACCGAGAATCTGAAAGAATCATTCAAAAATAGATCAGTTCATCTTCTTGTAGATTCTAATTACACCATCAAAGAAATGGAGCATCTGAATCTCCAGCTATGGATCCCCCAGGAACTCCCTGGGATGTTTCTCCAAGCAAGAGCTTATTTTGATTCCTTGTTCCATCTCCTTTATGAATCTGGTCCAGCAACTATGAAATTAGCTCCCTTCTCTTCAACTCAATAAAAATAGATGGTCTTTAAAAGGGTTTAAATATGGTTTTTTTTTAATTAATGGTTTACTATAGCCATAGGTTATTGTGGTGTGGTGGCTCAGTGGCTAAGACGCTGAGCTTGTTGATCACAAAGGTCTGCAGTTCGGAGGTTTGAATCCCTAGTGCCACGTAATGTGGTGAGCTCCTGTTATTTGTCCCAGCTTCTGTCAACCTAGTAGTTTGAAAGCATGTAAAAATGCAAGTAGAAAAATAGGAACCACCTTTGGTGGGAAGGTAACAGTGTTCCGTGCATCTTCAGTGTTTGGTCATGCTGGCCACATGACCATGGAGACATCTTCGGACAGCGCTGACTCTTCAGCTTTGAAACAGAGATGAACATCGCCCCCCTGAGTCAGGAATGACTAGCACATATGAGTGCAAAGGGAACCTTACTGTTACCTATAACAATAGGTTATTTCACCCTATTGGAATGTAAGACTTTATAGTCCAACATTCTAATCCTATAGACTATCACCCTATATAGCTGATAGTCATAGGTTAAACAATGGGAGAGGGGAGGGAGGGAGGGTGTGTTTATTGGTAATATTTTGTTACTGGGTTCTAAGCTGGTTTATAATTATTGTTTTGCTGGGGGTGGGGTTCGTTTCGTTTGATTTGGTTTGATCTGCACTGTGCTTTTATAATGTTGCAGTTTTGTTCATATAGAAATATGAAAAGTATATCTCTGGTTGGTGTTCAACTGAAGATGATGGGCTAATAGAAAGAAATGTTCAAACATACTAAAATTATCAAGGTACAAGTCCCATAAATGTTATGGCAAGAAGTTCAATTAATATTGTTAAAAGCAATTTCTAAGGGAAAACATGAAATGAATTCTTGTCCTTTTTTATGCTGAATTGTGCTAGTGGCAAATAGAGAGACATTATATGATTTCACCTTATGTGACATTTGTGTTTTAAATCCAATTCTCTGCTATGCAAGGGTATGTTTTTCTGAATAGTTTTCACCGAGGGAGCAGCAGTACAGCCTCTATTAAGAGCTTTCTAAGTCACACTCTGATAATTTCAGATTCTGCTTAGAAAAGTCTCCATTGTATTAGAAGTAGGCATCACACTGCTAGTCATCTTTTAAATGAGCCTTGTTCATTTTACTCTTCTATGAAAAAAACAAAAGCATTCAGGAATCTAAATTGACTTTATGCTTTCTGGGCTGGTACTTTAAATCACTAAAGCAAGCTGGCTTTCTTTTAGCACAACTAAAATAATAATAAGAATAAGACACCACTAAGAAGCTATAACCATTTCAAATTCTCCCAGCAACTCTGAAGTGAAGGCCTGAAGTGGTCACTAAAACAGAAATCATTAGTTTCCATCCAAGGCTTCTTGTCCTGCCTTCCGTGCTTTGGAGAATAGGTTAACACCCCCACTTTCTGGTAGTAGCCCCTTAGATATTAGAACACTGCTATCATATCACCACAAGTCCTTTAAAAAAAATTAAATTAGACATATCCAATTCCTGCAACCATTCTTCATATGTCTATGGAGATTTCCAGTCATCCAGGTCATGGTTGTCCCAAAGGAGATTTTTCAAGAGGCACCTGGACTTTCTGGTTTTTCTTTGAAGACATTTACACTTTACTTTGGAAGAAGCTTCTTGAATGAGAAAGAAAACATTGTTATTTATATTTTTTAGCCTTCAGTCCTCTAATCATGTTTGTTGCTCTTCTCTGTACTTTTTCAAATATATTTCAGATAAATAAATGGGATGAAGACAATGTCACTACTTCCTATGACATCATCATGGAATTTTATAGACAATCAAACATCTGGCCTTTGACTTCTCAAATAATACAACTTTTGCAAACATATTGAGGTAGACAGAAAGAGATATATGTGAATATGTTGGCATGATGGTAGTAAATTCTAAAATTAGAAAACAGCACACAAAATAACAAAGCCAATGGACCATTGGACCATTTTGGGAGAAGAGGGTATCCGTTACTTCCAAATGACCATTAAATCTGGAAGTACATCATTGTCATAATGTAGGTCATTTGCATGATTATACTAATGCACAAATGAAGTAAATTGCCATGCCTATTATAAAATGGAACTAAAATTAATGTAATTTTAACTGCCTTGTCTAGAGTACCTCAAATGCAATGAATTTGTCCATTATATGGGTTGGGGAGACATGTCTGGGTAGAAATTTGGTCTATTACAGATGACGTTTTCTGAGTGCCATTGTGTGAAGAACATGAAGAATACTGGGACAAAAGTGAGATGATCAGAATGGTACAGAGAATGTCAACAAACCTGGCAAAGAGACAGGTTGAAACGTCAACAATAAGACTTTCTCAAATTGATGTAAGAGGCTGATAACAAAAAGAAATTGCTCCATAAGACTGGAAGAATGAAAAAAATAACAATGCCTGTATTCCCATATGGAAAGGTTTATTTCAGGCTTACAATAACAAAGACAGTTTTCTCACAACAAATGTCAAATCACGAAGACAGCTGGAAATTCACAACGAGGAACAGTGTGAATCAAAACAGCAGAGAATGCTATGAACACTTACAGTATTTAACAAAGTATTGGGTTTCTGAAAATCTTTATGGCTTAACCAGCCCATGAATAAGCAATGAAACCAGTGAGAAGTAAGAGGGCCAGTGTAGGCAATTTTTAACTAGTGTATGCTCAAAGATGTTAGTCGATAAAGGATGTAGCAACCAGTAGTTCATAAAGGATGGGGAACCGGTAGTTTAAAAATGCTTTTAAAAGTTTTTTTAAAAGTTCCGATGATTAGCTGTGAAATAATCAGCTGTGCTGTACTATCCGCGGAACTTTTTTAAAACTTTTTTTAGCATTTTTTACCACGGGTTCGGGCAAACTGGCCCAAATTTCACCCCTGATGGATATATTCTTTTTTTTTTTTAAACCACACCTAATTATACTGACCCAGACTTAAGGAAGAGACAAAAGCACTGGATCCTAAACATTTGCTTTCTTTATATCTCCCTATAAGAGTTAGGGAGGTTTTTTTTTTTTTTTTTTAACATAAAAATGATAAATGAGAGTTTCTGATATTGTGCCCTATTGCTATCTTTATACTATTAGTACAATAATGGCTATTACTATAACAATTATTATACTATTACTATTCAATGTACTACATTACTATTACCTACTGTTTTGTTATCTTTTGTTCTATACATTATGATCCATATTATTCCTATTATGCATCAAGTTTCTTTCTTAAGAGTGTTTTGTCTCACATCGCCTGTGAGATTTTTAATTCTTTTTCAGTTAACAGCCAGCGTATAGAGCTCTTGCACATTTTTTAATGTTGTGCTTTAGTTTTGCTGAACTTCTTTACTTCCTTTCTTCTCTCGTGGACCATCCACTCCTTCTGAAGGGGGAAAATGCCTTCTTTCATTTCATTGCTATATACTCTGTTTGCTGGTGGCTACCCAGCTCCAGATCAAATATGTTCTCCCTTCTCTTTCTACACCTGTATCACGTTTGCAGCTTTACTGGCAACTCTGCCTTCTGCCACTGGGGAGAAGGTTCCAATAAGGCAGTACATGTGCCTGCAATTTTGCCAAGCAACCTGGTCTTCAACAAGGTAATTTCTTATTGGTGGAAGCTAATCTGCTGTCCACATCATCAGTAAGCATGTCTGGCAGTGCATCTTAACAGATCATTTGGGAGAGCACATTGGTGATTTATCAGTTCTCCCTTTTGCGGAGTGATGACAAAATGCTCTGAATGAAATTTATTTTTGCTAGGAATTTGGGGTCCACAACTCTGGGTGGAGTGTAGTGATTTGTACTTCACTGTTAGTCAACAAGCAATATTCTCAGCAATTGGTTGCAGTAGAGCTGCTTTAACAGCTTTACAGACCTTGGGGCAAAAATGGTGGCAGTTTGCTGTAGATTCCAAGAAACAATAAACAGGAACAAGAAAATGCAGTGGCATAAATTGGATATCAGACTACTGAGTGAATCAGAATTTAGCCAAATGAGAAGAAATAAATGAGATGTCTGTTCCCCTCCTTTATCTTCAAATGTTCATGCTCCGCATTGGTTTTTCAGAATCCTCGTGTTTTGTCTCTGCTGATTAAAAGTTGGAGGGAGGTCAACTTTTTCTTCCAATTTTGAGTTGGTTGGCATGAATGTTGCTCAACTGAGAAAGTCTCAGCTGGCCTTTGGCTAGGTCTGAAAGCTTTTGGGCTTCTGAAACACTGGGGGTTCCAAAGCAGCCGCCTCTTCTGCATATCTGATTGATCTGATTCATCATCTGTGAGGAGATTCGTGACAGCCACTTTTTCACCCTTCCTTCCCACTCAGCCCATTCCTTTATCAACCAGTAGCAGAGAGCAGACTCCCTTCCTTTAAGCATTAAGCCAAGCAGGTGCACTGTGCAGTGAAGAGACTGTTGCCAAAGCTGCAACCATCATTTTCCAAGAGTGAGAAAGAACGTTGGCAGGTAAGGTTGAAACCATGCTAGCAGGAACTTTGCTGCAGCAGACTGGTCCAGTTAAAACTTTAAGAAAAGCAGATACAGTTGATGGCGGCTGCTTCTTTGGTTAGATGTTTCTATGTTTTAATAGAGGCCCACAAGCCGTGATTGGCAGTCCAACATTTGGGGGGGAAACCAAAGAGACACTGGCTTTGAATTCCACTACAGGCACTTGCAATGGAAGCTTGACCTACATACATACCAAGAACACTATTCCCTTTGGGGGGGGGGGGGGGTTGGTATGCAAAGCACAGAAAGGAGCAAGAAATAAAAAGTCAGAAAAATTAAGACATATGGCAAGAAGAGGAAAGGGAAAAAAATGTGAGTGTCTTAATTTCTATACCAAGAGTGCCAACAGAACTTAACATATAACTTATACATCAAGAAATAATGTGAGAATTTATTGGATTGCATTATGTTTGTATAGAAAATAATTGTCTAGAACAGGATTTTGTTGGAGATGAATTAAGGACAGTGCTTTTTTAAAACACTGCCCCTATACTTTACAACACCCTATAGTTAACTACATTTGGGAGAAAGTAGTGGACTGTATAAATGTGTCTGTGAAAATAGCTTACATTTGCTGAGGATAATACACTTACACACCCAGTACATGGAATTTCACAGCTGGACAATGTAAATGGATTCTACATCCCCTTAATATAGTTAAAATACTGATATTGCAACATTAATAAGATAATCACATGGTTCTATTTACTCAATGGATTGAACTTGCTACCAATTACACTTACTGATTACACTTACTATCTATGAGCAATTGCCTATGAATATAGACTTTGTATGGATAAATATAGGAAATATGAGATTCATTTACATAGATGATAAATTTAAAAAGTTATGTAAGCTATATTCTCTTGCACTTCTTCACCAATTCTTTATTTTTCATATATTTGTTTTGCAATTCAGTCATTATTCATTCTGTCCGCATAATCAAACCCCCTCAATCCACTTCTTTCATAGTGGTCTTTCTTGTGCTAAATCCACATTTATTCAGCACCCATTAATTCTAGATCACATCCCAAACATATGGCTTAGGTATCCTTACTTACTGAATTGAATTTTACTGCATTCAATTCATTTCAGTAAGTCTGCTGACTTACTTAATTCTCAATTCCATATAAAGAAGTTCACAAAAGCACAGTCTTACACACATACTTTTGTTTTTGAATATATTCTTTAAATATATATATATATTTAAAAAATAAATATATTTTTTGCACACAAAAAACCCCACATATTATTACCAGTATCTTTCTATCCATACATCATCTTTGCATCCCACATTTCTCCATCCTTTTTTCATATTTAGTAAATATTCTACCAGAGTTACAAAATTCATCTACTTGTTCTAAATTTTTATCATTTATATTTAATTTGAAATCAGACACACAACTTTTCCTGTCAAGCAAAATTCTTTAGTCTTTTGTACATTGATTTTTCAGATCCACATGCCTCATTGCATCATATAATCTATCTAATATTAACTGCAAATCATTTGGATTTTCTGCCAATAACATGGCATTTGCTGCATATAAAAGAACATGTACATTCACATCAGTGGTGGGTTTCGGATCCCGGTGCAACCAGTACGGTGCAATGGGGCCCAGCGTCCACCAAATGAACATGCACAACACGTGCACATGTGTCCTATCCTCCAGCAATGCTTCCGTGAGCCTCTGTGACGCTCCGGCTGCTCGGCAGAGCGTTGCACAGGTGCTGTACGCGTTGTGCACATGTGCATAAGCCCCGAAGAGTTCAAATAGAGGTAAGGATGATGGGCAGGTGGGTGGACCCTCCAGAGCACCGTACTGGAACAGTACCCAGTGCTCCAGGCAGGCACCAGTATGCCCGTATTGGAGCATACCACCTGCAACCCACCACTGATTCACATCTTCAACCAACACAAATCTAAACTCTCATAAAAATTTCTTATACATTTTCCATAAATATACAAAGCAACTAAAGGAGCATTACACATCTTTATCTTATCCACTGTTCAATGTTGAACAATTCACTAAGCATCCATTTATCTTCACTCAACTCTTATTTCCATAACATACCACCCTTGTTGGATTTCATGTTTGCCTAAAATATTCCATAATTCAAGCCTATTTTTCTCATCATATATTTCCTCTAAACCAACAAAATAACATTATATTTTATTCTTACATTTATCCATGTCTTGCTGAAGTGCAAAATCTAGTCTCTACACTTCATCCTTATCATAAAACCACACTATATTTCCTTAAATTTTTCTCATTGTTACCTCTTACTCCTTTTCATACATAATTATGAAAAATATCTTTCCAGGCATTTTCAATCTTACTTCTCGTAGTTTTTATGTTCACACTTGCTATATTTCCCTTTAATAAGGGGGCAATCATGACATTCTTCCAATTATCAGGCACAAAACTAGTCTTTAAACATACAGTAAGCAAGTCATAGTCACTAAATGAGCAAACTACAACCATATTTTAACATTTTTGTATCCTTACCACTCTGACATTTCTGACTTCCTTTCCATGAATTCTTTCTTGTACTATCATTCTATGTATTCTTCAAATATTATCATTCAAATGACATCGCTCCCAACATTGCTAAAAATACTCCTTTCAGCATTTGTCACTTCAGTTTCATCTCAAATACCTTCACCACTTTTATTTTTATTTTAATTCCAGTGACTCTGTTGAAGTTCTTTGTTTAATCCTCTTTACTCACTTGTAGAACGTTTGTTTTAATTCCATGAAAATTGTTCTGCATTCTCTCTGCTCCTTTTAATGATCATTTCTGTAGATGTAGAAGAATGATATACATTCTTCTACATCTACATTCAACCATAACAAACTTGATAAATAATAATAACTCGCCTTATATTGTGATTTTCACCAGATGGCCTCGTCAATAAAAACCTCTGCTACCCCACAAGGCTTTTGCAAATTGAGGTATTCATTTGATCTTCTAAGAAAGAGAAACTATCAACTTGGTTACTTGTCTTAGATACACCAATATTAACATGTAGCCTTTTCTGCTAATACTAAGCATAGTATTGATCAGTACTGGAACATTTTGGCCATTATACCATGGCACAACCAAAGCCTACTGTGATGACCAGCTTAATCTCATTATTCTACACAAGCCAAGTTCTTTATCCTTACTACTGAGATTACTATTGCCACACACCCAAAAGATACACTTTAGTACTAAGTTTAAACATCATAACTGTGATGTGAATAGCATTTTAGATTAACCCAACCCACGTAATATATTAGCTAAAACCAATTACATTGTTATGATTTTTTTATTTAACTAATTTTAAGCTTCCCATGTCCTATCCAAAAAGATATTCCTTTTGATATTCCTCAGTTTCAAAAGTAAGGATGGAACTTTGGTTTGAAACAAATCTAAAAACCTATTAGGGCCTAAGCACAGAAATGACACACAGTCTGAGACTCAAAACCACCCTCTGAAACAAACAACTACAAATGAAATGCTAAAACAGTCTTTTCTACTTTGAGGGTACTCTTCACTTCACAACTGAAACATCACACAAAGTTTTGCCTCAACGTTCCCTGTTTACTCTTCTTGTTGCTTCTGCTAAATAGGCAACAATCTAGGAACTCTGCTGCTGTCCATCTGGTGCTTGTCACCCTTCATAAGATTCACTTTTGAGGATGGTATGAATTAACATTTGCCAAAGCCCTTGCCAAGACTTCATTAAATCCCATATTAAACACTCTGTTATCTATAATTTTAGATAATTTAACTTCATATAAACACAAACTATTCATCTTTCTAGTACAAACCACTCTTTTTTGGCATGCTAATTATCAAATTGGATTAGAGGCTAATCCTCAACAAGATTTCAGGTTTTGTTTTTTTCACTAATCCACCTGATTAAATTCTCTGAAGTCAAACTTTTTGTTGTTTTTGTCTGGGGAAAGAATGTAAGATGACATTGCCCTGGCAAGAGACAATGGTTTGTCATAGTGAGTGGATCTGTAATTATTCATCAGGAGTAAACAGCACTACACTGAAGATTAGGAAGGCGCCTGGATAGTCCACTATCTCAGCCAATGTAGTAGAGGCTATCTGTCGAGAGGTTTATTGCAATGACAGAATACATCCCTGTACAGAGAGTGGAAATAGATTCCTTTAGTTTAGGCAAATCAAGTTTTCAAAAAAGAAAACTTACTAAAATGGACAAATGTTTGTTTGTTTGTTTATTGATGTTACAGTTAAAAGAAGGCATGCTATATGACATAAAATTTAAAATACAAAATTTAAATATGTACAAATTAAACAGATCTTGCCCAGAAATTAGCAACATTAATTGCATTATGTTGCACTGCCATGAGGTCCGCAAGTGCACATTGATGAGGGCACAAAGGGCAGGTATACATATGTGTTGTTGTCTGCATGTCACTACAATTGCAAAGAGCAGAAGGACTGGTCCAAGGTCACCCAGTTGACATTGTGACTAAGGCAGGAATAGAACTCACCGTCTCCTTGGTATGTTATCCAGTACACGAAAATGGCTCTTCTCACATAATATTGTAGGGCTCTGCTAATCTTTGAGGTTTTTGCTGTGCTTCAGTAAAGTTTCATTTGAAACTGTCCACCCTAAAGCTGCTTGATAAAGCAACATGATCCACTCTCTTCTCCGTTATCATCACTTTGATTGCTCCAAGATTGCCTCTGCAGCCTTGACCAGCCCTTGTAATAAGCTATTGCTGATGGAGGCAGTGAGCCAACATGAAAGAACCTGCACACCCTCTCTTAGCCTCACTGGGCTGTTTCTGTGGCACAAAATTCCTGTTGACAGAAATCAAAGCTGTCTCTGTGTCTAGACATCAGTAGTTGATGATAATGAACAAGCAAAGATATTTAGATTTAAAAAATCCATTTTATTGAACTGAATTAGTAATCAAATACTTAGAAAGAGAGAGAGAGAAAACCAGGCACTTAAATCTTGTCCAATGGCTGAACAAGCAACATTTATGTGCTCAAGCAAGATTTTATGTTAAGCAAATCAGATTGGTTGCATTTTGCTCTTAATTCCTTTCTGCTGCTAAAAATTATGAATGTAGTAGTGTAATTCACTAAGAAATTTAAAAAAGCAAAGCGATTGGTTGGGGGTCATTCCCCTCCTGAATACATTTTTTTAAGTCTGTTACATGGCCTGACTACCTTATTTGCTACGTCATACGAATAGGAATGAACAGAGTGGGTTTTTGTTTATAAAATGGTCGTAATTTATATACAATTTCCAAGGCCTGACTTTCTGAATACATTCTGTTTCCATCTTTTTCTCTACTGTATAAGAATTGGATCTACCTTCTCTCATTCATTGATCGCGATCACATTTTATTACTGGAGCAAGGGGGAAGAAAAAGGCAACCTGTGCTTTTGTATTTGTGCTGTGATCCTAGTGGCTGATAGTTTGCATTATCACAGGCAAAGTAAAGCACTGAGTATCTAGAAAGGTTTGCAAGGCTTTTCATTACACAAACCACTGCTGCTCTAAAGCATATCCGTCACACGTTCTCACTGAAATACCCATGAAAGCTCAAGCTTAAATCTAGGTCCAAAGAGCCAAAGAAGAAAACGAAGCAGCCATTTCTGCAAGTAGCAAAGATGGTGTATTTTTATGATGTAGTTGGCATGCAGCACAGATCAAGTCACGTGACCTATGAAAACAATGTTATATCAATACTCCCTTTGCTCCCTTTCTAACCCGTAGCTAAGAATTGCCCTGAATGGATACAACATAGCAGCATTTGCCCGGCAGCTCATCATCATTTATAGCTATGGGAAAACATCCTCTCAAATTAGAGGTGCTCTCACAGGGGACTGTGAGAGAATTGCTTTGCTGGCTGCAGCAAGCATGTTTGCATAAACCATAATCACAATGGATTGCAAACTTGATTAAGAAATGGAGCAGTGCTGCTATTCTAGCAGAGTGTTATTTAAATGCAAGCCTGGTGAACTCCTACTGTGAAGGCTCCTGGGGGCAAGTGCTTCTTTCCTACCCAAAAAGCAACAAGCTCACTGTTTTGTTTTCCACACACGCAAGTGTGTCAGAGCATCTCCTATAGGACACAAAACTAAGCACAGCAGGCTGCATTACGTGCTCTTAAAAGCGCTTCCAAAGCACAAAAGGAAATATTCAGATATAAAATTTCTTCCCTTTGCTTCTGGGTCATTGGTGTGTACAAAATCAGGAGAAAAAAACCCACACAAATACCTACAGCAGCTTGTAATTGTCTTGATCGCTAAACAATCAAAGGATCCCTTAACAAGGGATAAATGCAAGATGCCATTGTAACACAGTTTTCCGTCACCCAAAATATGTCTAATTACAACTTGTGCATTAAAGTTACCCTGAAAAGCTATTTCTCTATATTTTATTAGTTAAGCAAATGAATAAGATAATCAGAGCAACATGGATAAACAGATCAATTCTTTTGGGGATGCTGATAGCTATTTTTCTCTAACCCAGAAGTTATTAACAATCTAAACAAGTATCCAGAAGTAATAATGTGAAAGGGTGTGATTAATAAAATCAGCACATTTTAATAATACTGTTAAACATTTGACATGATCTAGAACAGAGGTCTTCAAACTTGGCAACTTTAAGACTTGTGGACTTCAGCTCCCAGAATTCTCCAGCCAACTGACAGAAGAAATCTGGGAGTTGAAGTCCACAAGTCTTAAAGTTGCCAAGTTTGGGGACCCCTCTCTACTTGGATTTGTATACCACCCTATCTCCCCAAAGGGAACCCCTGATCTAGAACATACAATAATAGGCTTGGAAGGGACCTCAGAGGTCATCTAGTCCAGCAGTCCTAAACCTTAATGATTTGGTGGTCTGATGGGGGAGATGGGAACTGGCCCATGTAAGTGGTGGGCCAGAGCATGTGTGTGCTAGCCCACCACTCATATAAATAGAGCTGTGTGCATGTGCATCAGCCCACCATTTATACAACTACAGCTAAATGTGTGCTAGCCCACCACTTCCAAAACAGTCGTGACAATGGTAATGGGCCATGGCCTGGGGGTTGGGAACCCCTATTCTAGTCCAATCCCCAGTTCAAGACAGACCTTATACCATCCCAAGCAAATGGCTGTGCAGTCTCCTTTTGGGGGGGGGGAACCTCCAATGATGGAGCACCAACAGTTCCAGGAGACACGCTATTCCATTGATTATTTTCCCTGTCACAAAAGTTATCCTTAATTGTAGGTTGGATCTCTCTTTAACAAGCTTCCACACATTATTTCTTATCCTGTCCCCTGGTGCTTTGGAAAGTATCAATCCCTTCTTCTCTGTGAGAGCCCCTCAAGTACTAGAAGACAGTTATGTCCCTCCTAATCCTTCTCTTTGATAGGGTAGGCATTCCCAGCTCCATTCATGATACTTTTTAGCAGGATTGTCTTAAAGCATGGGCCTGATTGGCACTTGTACCTGGACCCCACAAGCCTAGGCGCCCCATACTAATCTGTGTATGTTAACCCTTCAATGCACCTTGTATCATTTAAATACAGCAACTGTATGGCTTACTGAGTATTATTGTGTTTTTCAAGTCTCGTGTATTGTTCAAATGTTTATCATGTTGATTAGTTGTCGCTGCACAACATGTTTTTAATGTTTCAACACTGATTTTGTTGGAAGTGCCAATAAAATAAATATATGTTTAATTTTATCTACCATTGTCGTAGGGGCCCCAGTACCCTGATTTGCCCAGGGACCATAATGCAGTTAAGACAGCCCTGCTTTGTAGCCCCCAGAGCCATTATCACCTTTGTTGCTCTTTTCTGAACACTTTCTAGTGTCTCAGCATCTTTCTTGTATTGGGGTGACCAGAACTGTAAAGGAGAATATTTGTAGTTCAGGGTTGAAATGAGAATCCTTTGTGCTCTCTGAGTGGGTTGTTTTCTTGCAGACTTTAACTAGTTCGGGCAGTGAAATGTCTGCAAGAAAACAACCAAGATCAGAGAGCACCAAAGACCCCTGACCAGAACCAGAGGTGGTATTCAGCCAATTTGGATTGATTCGGGTGAACCTGTAGCTCCGAAGATCAGCTGGCCCCACCCCTACTCTATCCTATCCTTTATTTCCTGTTTTCTAGCTCATCTCAATCATGCTGCACAGCTAATTTCCCCCCCCCTCCCCAGCTGTTTTACTTACCATTGCTGACTTGGAAGGAAAGCAGCTGAGCTTCTAAATGCTCAATTTTCAGCGCTGCATGCATACGCAAAGCACACACTCACCAAACCTGTTGTTGAACCGGTAGCATCCCACCACTGACCAGAACTATATGCAATATTCCAAGTGTGGCTTCACTAGTGCTGTATTTATCTTTAGATTCATATCTACTTTCCTTTTTAAGCTATTAGACAGAGAGGTACCAATGTTATATTATGTCATCTTCATTTTACAAGGTTTTACATGATTTCCACACCTTCTTGTGGGAGGGACAGGTTTCTATAATTTTTACACATTATTTATCCAATTTACAGTGACCACAAAGAGGCAGCAACACAGTCAGATTTTTTTTTCTTCTTGAAACTCGTCAGGCATAGCCATAGGTCTTCTGTGGTCTTCAAACCTTCTACCATGAATAGTTTGTGGACTGTGGCACTTTAGTTGCATTAGCTTTAGGAACTATCCAGGGACTGATGCTCAGCAGTGTTTCAGGAAGAGGTCTACCTTGGAGTGGTGTACACTACATTGGGTGATACATAGGATTCTGCATACAATTGTATTCTACATTGGACTGCAACTTTGTGTGATAAGCATGTCTCTAAACAAGTGATGGGGTAGATATCAAGGTGAAGAATCTAAACTTGTGGAGTTAATATTCTCAGGACAAGATGTTCCATATACAGCTTCAAGATATCCCCAAAACAGCTGTCAAAAGATAAGACAGGCACATCTCAGCTGCTCTGCTATTGACTGCAATATTTGCAACATCACATAATCTGGGAATTCATTATCAAGAGCCGACATAGGTATCTTCAATCCCTATCTCACAAAGACATGCTAATATAATAGATGTTACCAATGGATAATACAGTAATTAATGGTAACAAAATTGTCAAGTCCCAAAACTGAGAAATCCAGACTGAAATGGATTAGAAAATAAAGAAAATATTTCTCAATAATGTCTACACCTGTATGGATAATGTCCTCCAATATCTTGCTCTAAAAAGTGTTTGTGATTGGACAGTAATTATCATAAACTCCTGAATCTAGAGAAGGAGTTTAAGGTGTTCTTTAAGGCCAACAACTTTGTCATTTCATTACAAAGAAACACTCATCACTCCCCTGGATAGCTAGTTTGAATAAGCCAAAGGGGGCAGGAGTCAAGAGAGCATGTTGTAGAACAGAGAGCTACAAGTGTCTTGTTCTTATTCTTTGACCTAACCCCCCCCCCCTGAAAATTATCTTATATAACAAGATCAGATAGTTCACTGAATAACTTGCTAATTCTGAAATAAAAGCAGCATGCAAGTCAGCACGAAGACAAGTAATTTTTGTCCTTGAAGTGCCTTGCAAATTTGTCACAGGAGGCTTCCAACCCTGTATGGGATTATCTGGGCAGATGACAGCAAACCTTTGATTGCTGTAAAAAGCACTGCTGGACTTCTACTTGAGGACAACACTGAGACCATAAAACCTCCTTTGGTTCATTCATTCCAGTGGAGTAGACACAATTATGTGTTGTAACTTGCCAGATTAATCTTATGCTGCCTGTTGAATGGTTTGTTCCCTAACTTTTCCTTACTTGTTTCATTACCCAAGGCATCCCCCAAAACCAGACAAAAGCACAGAATCCATAATGCCTGAGACTGCATTTGAGTATGTTCGTGTCACTGGATTAGGTCAACCTTATTCTAATTCTGACTCATATCTATTCATTTTTTTCTGCTGAGCTCTATTTGCATTGGCTTGAATTTAGGATGTCCCTCTATAATTTGATTTATTTGCTATCAAAAGCAAAGAATGAGCAGGTGTGTTGGAATTAAATTAATATCGGCATATTACATTCTTCATGTTGTTGTTACTGGAAGAATATTAAACTGAGCTCACACCAGAATTGCACTCAGCTCTCTCTAGGACCTATTAAACATTGCTAAGAGGAGACCTGCGGTAAAACAGAGGTTTTAGCCTTCTCTGAAATAAGTGGAAACAAAATAAGATTAATACGGACTTGTTCTGAGAGGAATATATCTATGGGCCATCTGATGCGAATGATATGTTTATAAGTCATTTCCCTATTATCTATTTCTTTGCAAAGCAAATAGCACAGAATTCATATAATAATCCTAAATAACCCAAAGCATTGGCCAATTTCAGTTTGGTAAATGATGCTCAATCACTTCTGTTTCCATATATGAATTTCTATCTATAGATACTATATATTCAGGGACTGCCTCATCCCCAACATTTAAGATGAAAAGCAAAGCTACAGAAAAGTTGTAATGATGATCTGATTCAGTACGCTACATGACTGAAAACTTGGGCACCTGATTACTGCAATATATTTGCTGGGTGACATGTAAGCGAATGAGACTCAACCCAAGCATGTCAGGGTATTGAGGTTAGAGCAGGGCACATGCACTTAAGCCAAGATTGAAAATCCCTTGCAGCTAAATGGGTTTGATATTTTCCCATTTAAGAAATTTTGGAATAAGATACATATTTTAAAACAGAAAATTCTTAAAATGAAAATAAAGATGAAACCAGAAACGTTTCTTTTGGATTTAATGGGAAAAGAAATTTTGGGGGAACTTTGGTTTTATATATGTTGATGGCTTATATAAATGTTGATGGCATTATATACTGTATACGCAAAAATGGAAGGACACTTTGATTCCCACCATGGATGGATGGCTACAGAAGTTGATGGAGTTGGCATAGATGGTTAAATTGACTGTTTTGATCAAAGAAAAGAATATAAGTACTTTTGTTGCTACATGGAGATCGCTTCTGGACTTAGTGCTCAAGTTGGAAAAAAATGAAACTTTTGGAATTTTATTTTTTTTTATTTTTTTTTTTTTTAATTGAAAAAGTTTTATTGAGTTTACATTTTTTGTGGGGTAGGGTAAGGGTTACATAGAAATTTTGAGAGTAGTCACGTCAAAGTCGTCGGCTCCTCCGGTACCTCAAGTTACATTATTAAAAAGAAAGGAAAAAAAAACATTTCACATAACACTACAAGCTGGGAGCAAGTACATATTCCTAAATTTTTCAGTTATATACTGTCAGTCAATTACAAAAATCCAGATTACAAATATCATACAATATTACTCAAAAAAAACAAGGGCAAAGTTATTTTTTAGATCTAAGTCTCTTGGCAATTGTATCTTCCCCCTTCTCCCCCGGGCCCCCAGCGGACGGGGCCATGGCTCCCCCTGCCCCCCCTGGATCTTCTCCCAGGACAGAGGAATGTTTTTTAAGAAAGGCTTCCGCCTCAGCAACTGTTTTAATCTTCACTCTACCTCCTTCCCAGAACACCAGCATCCCTTCGGGTATCACCCACTTGAACCAGATCCCATGATCAAACAATGTTTTAGACAAGAAGGAAAATTTCCTTCTAGCTTCTCTAATCTTTCTTGGAATCTGCTTCAAGATGGTAACCTCCTTTTGTTGGTAAATCATAGGACTCCCTCTTTGCGCCTTCAAGATCTCCTCTCTGGTTGACCTTCTAACAAATTTTACATGTATCTCTCTGGGTACTTCATTCATCCTGGCATATGCAGAATTTATTCTGTAGACTAGGTCAATGTCCCCTCTGATCTCATCTTTAGGTTTATGTAAATAGTCTGCAATAATTGTACTCATAAGATCAGGGAGACATTCACCATCCATCTCAGAAACATTCTGAAATCTCAAAAAATATGTCATCCTTTCCATATCTATCCTAGTCACGTGCCCATTTATTTCCACAACCTCATTAGAAACATTTTTAATCTCTCCCTTAGCCCCCTCCAGCCCCCCTTTCAATTCTTCATTCTTCTGTGTATTCTCAAGCACTTGTTTTCGAGTGTCCAATAATTCCTTTTTAAAGTTGACATTTTCTGCCCTCTGGGCCTTAATTTCTAATACCAAATTTTGTATAACAGATTCAAGGGCAGTCATTCTTTGTTCAAGGCGTGCCAGCGTTTCTTCTTGTGCCATGTTTAGCTGTTAAAATCCATGCCAATAAAATGGCGTTTTAAGGTGGGGCTGGTAGGCAGATCAGGAGTCCAAAGTTCTTAAAGTTGTATAGCTGCAAAATTCAGAAACCAGTAGAGAAACACTTTTCCAACTCCATAGGTATAATAACGAAGGCAATCCAGAAAGGAAAACACAAATCCAAAAAAAGAAAATTCTTCATCAATAATTAGAGGAAGTCCAAATCACAAAGAGACACTGGTAATTTTCCATAGGTCATAGTCAGTCGGGGACAAAGAGAAGCCATTTTCCGCCCAAACTCAGAGCCCGAGGGAGAAAGCGGTTAAAAAGCAAAAAAGAAACTGTTTCAGCCAGACCTAGAGACATAATTGCAACAAGCCGAAAAGTACTTTCCCTTGTTAAAGACCATCCAGATTAAAAGTTTCCGATTCCTCTCAACGAGGCATTTCCGAGTGCCGCTTTTAGTCCAAGGGGGGGTTTTTGGAAACAAACACCCCCCTCCTGTCCCTTTCAGCCCGGCTGACAGTACAGAAAAAAAAAGTTTTAAACGCTCACTCTCCGCTCGCAGCTGAGGTCCCGAAAAGCCTCCCGACTCTTCCGATCGTCTCTCTTCATGGAATTAAATGGTGCCGCCAACCTTTGGCGAAGGGAAGACCCCCCGCAGCATGTCCTCTTCCGCCTAAGCCGAGGAGCAGGGTCGCTCGCCCCACTGCCGTGGGGGGGGGGGCTTCCCTGTCGAGCCGGCTTTACGGGAGAAGCCCCAAACAAGAGGCTTCTCGCCCCCGTGGGGGGGCAGGAAAAGGAACAAAGCGGCGAGCGAACCCTAAGTTCGCCCGTCGCCGCCGGAGCCGGAACCGGAACTCCGGAATTTTATTGATTAGATTGATTTTTTGTTGTTGTAGAAATGGCTAGTCTATATTATTTTGGAAAAATAAAAAGTTGAGGTTCAATGTTAATGCTTTATTCACTGCAACAGAGGGAGTCAGAAGTCACTTGTCTTTCCCCTTTACTTCCTAACTGTGTCTATTTATTTTTGTATTTTATTCTATAATCTAATAAAATGTTTAAATCAATAATTTTTCCCATTTAATTGTTTCCAGTTCTTAGAGATTGCCTGTCCATGTAGTTTTCTTGGCAAGGCTTTTCAGAAGTTGATTGTCCTTGCTTCCTTCCTAGGGCTAAGAGGGAGTGACTGGCCCAAAGTCAAACAGCAGGCTTTGGATTAGAACAGGTTAGAACTCATAGTTTCCTGGTTTGTAGTTTGACATCTTAACCACTGCACCAAACTGGCTCTAATGAATAGCTCTGTTATAAAGATATAAATCCATAATGTAGAAACCTTAGTATTTTAGCATTGCCAATCTATAATTTTAAGATATATTCAAACACAGAATTTATGCAACCTCACTTGATATCTACTTAGTGTTCTAAATTTCTTCCTTTTAGCACAGGTTTATATAATTCCTAAAAACAACTTAATCTACGACCTGAAGTGCTATATTCACAATACTATGAAGCACGTAGTTGTTAGTTCTGAGAAGAAGGAAATAGAAGCCTAGAAATAAACATGGCACTTTGCGTTGCATAGGTGCTGTCGTTTGTAAAAAGTCTGTTCAGTTTAAAATAAAAGATAGTGCCTCCCTTGATAAAGATTCTACTGTGAAGTCTTAAGAGAAGATTCCTATCTCTCTTTTTGATGTTTGCAGTTGCAATCCTAGGCACATTTACCTGAGTGTCAATAACATTGGACTTGATTTACTTCCAAATAAACAGGACTATATATATATATTATTTTAGCACTAAATAAATTCCTTATCTTCAGTCTGGATCTTCAGGGGGATGTTCTCATTAGTTTCTTTTGGTGCAAATTCTAGCATCCTATATCAACCTTAGCTCTGCTCCTTTGCTTCCTTGATAGGTCTGTCCTGCACACCAAGCCTAGTCATATTATCTTCAGTTCCATTGGCCTCCTTGTATCTCCACAAAATGATAGGAAAAATGAGTCATTGCTGAAGCAACTAATTTGGGATTTTCCCAAACAGTTATTTGACCAGTTAAGCTATTTTGTTACAAGACGGGTGGCAAATAATTCACTAAATTAAATTCATAAATTATATTTTCTCTCTCTCTCTCTCTCTCTCTCTCTCTCTCTCTCTCTCTCTCTCTCTCTCTCTCTCTCTCTCTCGCTGTGTGTGTGTGTGTGTGTGTGTGTGTGTGTGTGTGTGTGTGTGTGTGTGTGTGTGTAAAGCTAGTGCCAAACTAACACAATTAGTTTTGGATTTCCTTTGATTTTGGGTAATGAGGAGCTGCCATTTGCCTGTTAGACCTCTTTCAAATTTGCTACATGATTAATCACTTCTAAAGAGGCTTCCTAGGGTTACTCCAGAGTTTTGTACTAGTAGCAAAAAATGCCTGAAATATGTTAGTAAAAATGTTAGTAAAACCAGGAGAAAATAATTTCCTCTTCTCGCTGCAGTTTTTCAAACCACAAGAACCTCACACCCTCAAATCTGCTTGCAAAGGATTCCCCAAATAACCAAGAGCAGATTTTTTTTAAGATAGGGGCTTCATATCTGTATATCATCTTGTATACCAATGAACAATAAAAATGTATAATCTAATGGGACATAAACAACTGCAATAAAAATTGTATTTATAAATATCTCCATCTCTTTTTCATTTTAAGAAAGCAATCCAAAGTGGGATGCCCATTTTATAAAGTGTAGTAACCAACATTAAAAATGTGGGAGTATGGGGATTTTAAAACTATTTTTGCTGCCTCCTAGCTGATGTGCTTTTTTAGCCTCTTTATTTTGGTTGGTGTGATTGGCAGCCATAACTGAGTGGCTGCCACGGTCTATTGTTATTACAGCGACAAGAATGCAAAAGAAGGGTGCACGATGGTATGGCACGCTAGTTGCCTGGGCAACAAAATAGTCATCACTGGTATGAAGCATTAAAAGCCCTCTTCCAGAAGATGCTTCAGAAGAATATAATTTTCAGGGGGAAAGTAATTTGGATTTACCTAGTGTCTTACTGGCAATTCAAATATTGCTAAGTTCAATAAGTTGACTAAAGAAAATAGAAGGGATGGGGTTTTGTTCTCCTAGCCTCATCCAATACTTTTTGGAGAGTAGCTCCAGGACAATCACCTATTGTCAAATTCTTGGCTTCCGTTTAACCCCATCTCCCAAAAACTCCCACCTTGTTTACAGAAAGACTATTTAGGTAAAGGTAAAGGTTCCCCTCGCATGTATGTGCTACTCATTCCCAACTCTAGGGGGCAGTGCTCATCTCCATTTCAAAGCCGAAGAGCCAGTGCTGTCCAAAGATGTCTCCATGGTCACGTGGCCTGCATGATTAGGTGCCAAAGGTGCATGGAACGCTATTATCTTTCCACCAAAGGTGGTTCCTATTTTTCTACTTGCATTTTTACATGCTTTCGGACTGCTAGGTTGGCAGAAGCTGGGACAAGTAATGGGAGCTCACTTCACTACACATCACTCGGGATTCAAACCACTAAACTGCCAACCTTTGTGATTGACATGCTTAGCCTCTTAGCCACTGAGCCACCTCCTCCCTAAAGACTATTTAGCAAGCTACATTACAAGGATTGTAACAACCAAACTGTTCCTCAACATACAATTAATACATCAACATACATAGGTCATCCTTATTTGCTTTTTTATTGCGTTTCACTCATCCACCAATTGAGCTGATAACAAAGAAGCTTGTTTAAGATAATTATAACATTGTCTGCTGAATAACCTTCAGTCTGGAACCATACCTTGCACTGCAGCCACACTGTTTGAAGAGCAATTCCAACTCTAAACCCAAAGAAAAGCTGGATAAGCCTATACCAATTTTTAGAGAAAGACAGTTAGAAAGTCCTGAGTGCTAGGGACTGCCCTCCCCCCTGCTACATATATCTGGAGCTAGAATATTTACCGTAATCCACCACTTCCAAGAAAGGATACTGATGGAAGAAAGATAAAGCCATCCAAAATTAATGGGGGGAAATTAGATCATGATGAAGATGACAGTAACCTGGTATCAGCTCTTTGCAATTAAGAGCTGTGGTGGCCCCATTGGTTAAAATGCAGTATTGCAGGCTCATTCTGCTGACTGCCAGCAGTTCGATTCCCACAAGGCTCCAAGTTGACTCAGACTTCTATCCTTCTGAGGTCAGTAAAATGAGGACCCAGATTGTTGGGGGCAATATGCTGACATTGAAAGCTGCTTAGAGAGGGATGAAAACCACTGTGCAGCAGTATATAAGTCTAGGCCAGAGGTCTCATTCTCATGGCCCGCAGGCCAATTGCGTCCCGCAGGACGGTATCTTGTGGCCCCCATCGTGATATGAAAGTATAATATTATATATTATAATATTAATATAATATATAATATAATATTAATATGAGGCCCAGCCTCACCCAGTCTCTGCCTCTGTCCCCAGGTAAATTGAGTTTGAGACCCCTGGTCTAGGTGCTGTTGCTATTGCTATATGGATTTTTTCCATGGTGATCTCTCTTCCACCTGGTCCTGCAGGTCTTCCAATGCTGCACCCATTGTCATTATAATTGAGTCCATCCACTTTACGATTCTTTTCACCTTCTTTTTCTCTTTCTTTCCACATTTCTCAGAATTATAGACTTCCCAGAGAGCCATATCTTTGTATAATGTGCTCAAAATATCATTTGAGCCTGTTCATTTGCACCTAGAATGAGAACTTTGGATTGATTTTTTTCTATGATCCATTTGCTGGTTTCCTTGGCTATTGGCTATTCTCAAGAGTCTTCTCCAACACCAGAGTTCAAAAAACATCAATACTTCTTTTATCCCGGATTTTCAAAGTACAACTTTCATTTCCATAGAGAGTCTCAAGGAAAATGATGCTGGCTTTTTTATAGATAGAGACATATCGCAGAATCTAAATTTTTCCCCCAAGCTTTCAATGCCACTCTTATCAAGTGCTTGTCTACACTGTATTCTAGGCTGCAAGTTTCTTTATTGTGAATAGGAAATTCTAAAAGGCAGAAACTATCCATCACTTCACTGTTATTTCTATGACTACTTTCCACACGTGTTTAGTTTGGCCTCGTTATATTTAATCTTAGTCCCATTTTTTTCACTGTGCGCCTTGACTGTTATTACTAGAGTTTGCAGATTATTTGCATTTTAGTTATTGGAGCATTGCTGTTCTGGCCTAGGCTTCCCAAGAGCATGAAGCAAAGTCCTGGTCCCGACAAAAAACACTTTTATTAATTTACTGTGAATTCTGCTCATTCACATACAGCAAAGTCTTTCAAGGGAGGATTTTCAATCACAGACTTATCTGACATAGAGAGCTGCCAGGCCAATATCTGCAAAACTTGGCAAGGAGTCTCAGAGAGTTACAAGCCAATTAAGCAAACTAATTATCTCCTGCAACTCCATTCCCTTTTCACTCCTCTTTTATTTCCTCTGGGAGAGGCCATTCATTGTCCATCTCTGGCCTCACTCCCAAGTCAACCCCTGTTCTTTAGCTGTTCCTTTCATCTGGCAACTCTGTGCATGCGCACACTGGGAACAGGCTCCAACTGTTCGTCTGCATCATTGAGTGTGAAAACAGCTGATAACTGGCATACAGCTTTGACCCCCTCTCTGCCTCCAACAAACGGCCATCGTCTGAGCCTTCCCGAGACTCCAGGATTGGCCCATGTTCCTCCCCAACCTCCTCACTGTCCGAATCTGCTGCTCCGCTGGCCGCTGGCGGGCCACAATAGCATAACATAGGTTATTGATGCTCATTTTCTTTCCAGTTTCTCACAATATATTTTCCAGTTATAGGCTGAATAAATTAGGTGAGAACATGCAGCTTATCTCAGTCTTTTGCTAAACTGGAGTCAGTCTGTTTACCATGTACCATATAAATTGTAACTGTAGCTCTTTCTACATTCATCCTTGATAGCATCTTTGATTCTATTCCACAATTCCATGGATTTCCTATCAATGTTTTCAGGACTTCAAAACAACTCCTGATTTTTTTTCTTGAAAATGGTACATATTTATTTATTTATTTATTTATTCAAATTTGTATACCGCCCTTTCTCCCTTTCGGGACTCAGGGCGGTGAACAGGCAGTAATAAAAACAACAGTAAAATATCCAATACAATAAATATACTAAAAATAGATTAAACACTAAGCCTGCTCTAAAATACCCTATAAAACCCTAATAGAAGCAAATTAAAAAACTATGCTAGGCCGGCCGCACAAAATAGATGGGCTTTCAAGGCTCGGCGGTAAAGGCACAGGTCCATGGTTGTGCGCAGGTCAGGGGGTAGGTCATTCCAGAGGGCAGGAGCTGCCACAGAGAAGGCTCTCCTCCTAGGGGTCGCCAACTCTTCCGCCAACGTCTTAAGACGTTTCTATTCCAACAAGCCGGCCTAGGATAGCCCCTACTTCTGACTTTTTAAAAATAAATTAATTTGGTATGGTTTTAATATGGGTTTTTAGCACGGGTCTAGTAATTTAATATATTTTAATTGATATTGTATTTTGTCGTTTTAATAATGCCTGTGCGCCGCCCTGGGTCCTAACAAGGAGAAGGGCGGGGTATAAATTTAATAAAATAAATAAATAAATAAATAAATAAATAACTGACATTGACTGGCTGACGGCACCCTGAGGAGGCCCTCTCTGTGGGAGCGGACTGGTCGGAGGGAGGTATTTGGTAGGAAGCGGTCTTGCAAATACCCAAATCCCTTGCCATGGAGCGCTTTAAAGGTTGTTACTAGCACCTTGAAGCGCACCCGGAAAGCCACAGGCAGCCAGTGCAGCTTGCGCAGGAGAGGTGTTACATGGGAGCATCTAGAGGCCCCCAAAATCCCCCGTGCGGCCGCATTCTGAACTAGCTGGAGCATCCGGGTGCACCTCAAGGGGAGCCCCAGGTAGAGAGCGTTGCAATAGTCCAGGCAGGAGGTGACAAGGGCTTGAGTGACCGTGCGTAGGGCATCACGATCCAGAAAGGGGCGCAACTGGCGTATCAGGCGAACCTGGCCACGGCTGTCATATGATCGTCTAAGGACAGCCGAGTATCCAGGAGGATGCCCAAGTTGCGGGCCCTCTCCACGGGGGCTAATGACTCACCCCCGATAGCCAGAGATGGAACCAACTGGCTATGTCGTGGTGCCGGAAACCACAGCCACTCGGTCTTGGACGGGTTGAGTCGAAGCCTGTTCCTCCCCATCCAGACTCGCACGGCCTCTAGGCACTGGGACATCACTTCCACAGCATCATTGGGGTGGTCCGGGGTGGAGATGTACAGCTGGGTGTCATCCGCGTACTGATGAAACTCCACCCCGAAACCACAGATGATCTCACCCAGCAGCTTCATATAGATGTTGAACAGGAGAGGCGAGAGGACCGACCCCTGTGGCACCCCATAAGTGAGGCACCTCGACGTCGACTTCTGCCCTCCTGCCAACACAAATTGCGACCTGTCGGAGGGGTAGGAGGAGAACCACCATAAAACGGTGCCTCCCAGCCCCAATCCCTCTAACCGGCACAACAGGATACCATGGTCGATGGTATCAAAAGCCGCTGAGAGATCTAACAGGATTTGCTTAATTTGCACAAAAGCAGTTTATGATCTGTTCTATATTCAGCACCTGGCCACTTCTTTGCTGTTTTAATCAAGTTCCTTGTATCAATAACATACTCCATTTGATTTTGATATACTCTGTCTTGTCACATCCATGTATATAACTCTTGTTTCAGATGGAAGACTCTGTTAGCAATGAAGAAACTGTTAGATCCGTATATATTAATATGTTGCTTCTAGCTTCATTTCAGTTCTCTAAGTATTATAGTGTAATTAGGTTTCCAATGTTGGTACCCCAGTTTCTGCATTGTTATGTGGAGAAGACCTTGGAGAATAGGGGAAAGAGATGATGTGTAGGGAATCACTAGATAAGAGAGGGCATAGCTTTACTATCAGCATCCTCTCTAGTTCCTCCTTCAGGCCCTAGTACTCCTCTAGCTTCTCATACCCCTTCCTATTGTTGCTCTCTCAGCCCTTACCCATCATTACTGTGTCTTCTGGTGCATGTGCACAGTTCACAGGGATACAAAGACTTTCTTTCCTGGAGATACCTGATTAGTGCAACATTGACACGGGTGGGGATTATCTGGGACATTCACTTACTAATCATTCTGATAGTGTAATACATGGGGGTGTGGATCTTAAAAGCTGCTCAGGCTTTGAAACAAAGCACCACAGTTCTCCCATCATTGATATGCTCTCAGAACCCTTGTACTGGGTGCAAATGAGAAGGAGTCCCATAGAAGGCCAGAAGGCAGATACTTCAGGGTTCCCAAGCTTGTGGAAAATGGGGAATATTGGCACAGGACCATCTTCATACAATGAAATCGTGTGGTAAAGAAAACAGTGTCCTCCCAGGCTCAGTATTGATACAGTATATGTTCCTAAATATCTTTTTTTTTTAAAGAATTTTATTGGTTTTCAAAATTTATACAAGGGAAAAGGTATAGGGTGAGAGTAACATTTTGGTAGCTTCCCTGCCGTTGGTGGTGGCCCTCCCAAAAAACTTCATAGGTTTACAATTTTAAAAGTAAAGGATAAACATATAAAAGAATTACATTGTACAGTCCATATATTCAATCATCTTTTTCTTTGCCATTTTATCGTGTATCAACAATTACAATAGTATTTCAAATAAAATCATTAAAATCCTAAATATCTGAACAACAATCCCTTAAAACTGGATTATTGGGACTTGAAAGTAAACAGGAAAGTGGACATACTTTGAAATCGTGTGGTAAAGAAAACAGACGTCAATCCTGTAGAAATGTTATAATAATAGGAAGAAGAAGAATTTACACAGAATTTACACTCCTTGCTCTGGAGTGATCAAGGATATTAGATGGGTTGCTAATAACTATTAAACCAATCATGGTATCTGGAGGAAAAAAAAGTAATATGCCACTTATTGATTTCCAAATTTTTGGTATTTTGGTCATAGGAACACTGAATTTATTGGCATACACAGACATGGCAGAAAGTCAAAGGGAAACAATTCAATTGATGTAAAATGTCTCAATAAACTGGGGTCTTGGTGCAGTGTCTTACACACAGAGATTTTAAACAGAGGGAAATGCACATAAAGTTTCATTAACATCAATGCCTCTAGCAGGATTGTTGAGCTTGTGGTCTTCCAAATGTGACTGAACTGAAACTCCTGTATCCTTGCCCCCTGGCTGTTTTGCTTCAAGCTTCTAGGAGTTTTAATTTAGTAACCTTTAGAGCAGGGGTCTCCAACCTTTGCAACTTTAAGTCTGAAGGACTTCAGCTCCCAGACTTCTCCAGCCAGCTTTGCTGGGAGCTGAAGTCCTTCAGACTTAAAGTTGCAAATGTTGGAGACCCCTGCTTTAGAAGGCTTCGGGCACCAGTGTGTTGGGACCTACTCATACCAGCTCACAAGAGCCTATTGTTACATTTTCAGCAGTGCTGCAAGCTGGTTGAGAGCACAACTGAGCGTGTCAATCAGCTGTTTGGCAGCTGACAGTGTGATGTGATGGTGCCAATGGAGCCAGCCGTTAATATACATTTATTAGCTCACTGGGGGTTTCATGTTTTCCTCTCTGGGACAATAGAGTTCTGAATGCCAGATGGAGACTGATGGGGGAATTACGTTCAAAAATCAAACTACTACCTGGAATCTAAAGATAAGAATTGAAATCCTACCAAAAAGAAAGCAAACAAGTGCTGCTGAACTTTTGTTTTTTGTATAAATATACACTACACATTATACTCTGAGAAGAGAGAGAGAGACCGAGACCGAGACCAGACTGAATTAAGGTCAGCCTTCCCATTGCATGCAATGCAAGTATTCACTGCGTTCAAAGATACACTTTTAATGTTGCCTCCTTGGCCTTCATCTAATGCTGTGCAACAGAGCTTTCACTAGTGAAAACAGAATATCCTGTTTCTTCTCACTTCCTTCAGCTCACCATAAGCCTCCCTCCCTTCCCCTGAAATCTGCTTCATAAATCTGAGGATTGTCCTGAGATTTCTATAACACCAGACGACATAGGGAGAGAGGGACATCTACGTGCCAATGCCATTTTGTTAGGACGCAGCCACAATAGATTTTACTCCAAATCTATTATTGCCAGTGCTCCAATGGGTTCTCTGATGGTATGGAAGGAGGCAACAATCCCATTTGCTACCTGGACTATCTGATAATTGTGTGCATGCCATTACATCAGCTAGATTTTGTAAGCAGTCCAGAGTCTACTGGCATGGTAGTCATAACCAATAAGCAAGCAGATAATCAAACGAATAATACATGAAAATAAGTGGTATGGCCTTTTGATTAAGAAGAGAACCACAACTCCTTTATAAAAGACCATTATAGACTTTTTGCTGAAAAGGGATAAAAATGAAAGGCTGATTTTGTGATTTATTCATTAAATTCATTGTATATGGGGTGAAGGGAACTATGACTATTTGTTTATTCATTCATTCATTCATTCCATTTCTACAGCCACCCATCTCAAACAAGTTACTCTTATCAAACTATGATCACAATTTTTTAAAAATTAAATACATGGTGCAGCTAAGAAATTATTATAATCCATAGAGGTTAACTTCAACAGGAGGTAGGACCCTGCATACACCTGAGACTGTATGCAATGTGAGAGGGTGGAAAAGTAATTATAATTTCTATGTTTATAAATACATAAAGAAGATCAGAAGTCACTTTTTAAAATATCTTTCTTTTTCTTTCTTTCTTTTATTCTTCATTTTTTCCTTTACTGGAATCTTTCTCTTTTTCTACTTATTCTTCTATGTTTCTGTACTTTTACAAATCATGGTAAAATCTTCTTTTAATAAAAATTCTTCACAAAGAGTGTGACTTTTATAGTTCATCTCTACATACAAAGGACTATGTTTGCTCTTTGTTTTGTGTCTACATGAGAAGTTCTGATTCTTGTTGGATCAGTTGCTTTTTTCCATGTTTATTGAGTTTATTTTAGAGAATGGTTAAAGAAAAGTGCTTGTTTTATTATTGCTTGCTTAGTTTGTAAGAAGAACACAAGTTATGTGCACCCCATTAAGGGACACAGATCTCTGCATTTCAATTTCTTTTGTGACACTACAAAACCCGGGCAATAAAAAGCATTTGGCAGCAAAATGCCTTGCTTATTTTTCTGCACCCAGTAGCTGTAAACATGCTGTTTTCAAAAATTCTTATTTTCCAACTTATTTTGGGGGAGTGGGGGAGCAAAGCTGTAGCGGCAAAAACCAGGCTCACCACAGACTGGTTCTAACGAAGGAACGAGAGACCACGAAGGTAGTAGAGAAACAGGATTTATTGACATGTCAAGAGTTCAGAGTGCTCTCGCACTGAAGACTGAACTGCCTGGGCAACGCCCAGAGAGTTAGTTTTATACCTTCGTCCTTAATACAGAAACACATATGGATAAAAGCAGAAGTTAACTTTGGAATAGTACAGAAACAGAAGTTAATAGCAAAAAATTAACACATGTCAGCTGTATTTCCCATATAGGGTTTACACCTCCCCTTCTCCCCCAGTTACTTCCTCTTTCCATCCAGCAGTATTTGTAATATTTTCACAACTTTTAAGAACAGAGAAGTACACCCACACATCTTGGCCAAGCTGTCCAAAGGGCAAGCGGGCAAATCTCCCAAGGGGTCAGGGTTGACCCAGGGTCCAGGAATTGGGGTCCCTGGCCCCTCTGCCACATTCCCCCCTTTGGAAGTCCACCATAATCAAAAGATTACTGTGGAGTTTCACAACTGTTAGACTTTGGATTTTCTGTAGCCCAGACTACATATTCCCATATAGCCATTGCCCTAACCTTAGCATTCTTCTCTACCAGTAAGGAAACAGTGGTTGAAATGGTTCATACAAAAATAGGGGGGATACAAGGGAGAATGACACAGCCTGCAGCAATAAGCCCAATGAGAGTGACCATGGCCTGGAGGCCTGGCAATTAGGGAAACCAGGAGTCAAAGGCAGAGGCGGCCGCACATCAATGGTTAGCTGTTTAATGACTTTTCCTGTCTCCTCCATCTGGAGAAAACAGTTAGAAAGATAAAAATTTACCACCAACCCCACATTCCTTGACCACAATATAGTCCAGTGCTAGTCTATTCTGATGGACCGCAGTCCTCAGTTTACCCGTGGCTTCCGACAAAATATCCAGAGATTTGTCCAGCCTTTGACCAGCGAGGTCAAGTACTGCCTGTAGCCTGATGATTCCATCAAGCATGTAAATCACCAGGAGGGTGACTCTAAAATTTCTACACCAACAGCTCTAGGGCCAACAATGGGGAGGCAGCTCCTCGCCATCCTTTTCAAGGAGAATTGTGGTCCTGGTCTTTCCCCACAGAACTGGCTTGCTTGGAACAGCATTGTAAGATTAAGGGCCAGTAGACAAACACATTCAACAATTTTGACTCAGGGCAAGGTCAGACTGGACCCAGTCCCAATATTTTTAACATATACGTATCTTTTCTCAATTTGATACCAGGATGGTCAAATGCTTGACCTTTTATTTTGGGTTTGGCCTACCATTCCCTTCCCACGCATAGATGATGCACCTTTTGCGGGAACGGACCTGTCCCAAAGCGTCCACACCCTGCGACCTGATCCCACCCTGGTCCTTGGGGTTCTCAACATCCTCAGAACCTCCTTCAAGGGCAAGGGGGTCGTTCGGGCATCCACACAACATTGGGAACTAATATTCAGGACCTTGTCATTTAACAGGCCCTTTGCCAATAACAGCCAAAGCCAAGAATTGTCCTTTAACAAAACGTCGCCAAACACAACTCTCTTAACCTACCACATTAGGGAGAAGGCGGGTGTTATTTATGATTTGGGTAAGGGCAATATCAGTCTTAGGCATTCCACAAAACCACCTCTTGTTCGTAACATACAATGTCAAGAGTCCTAGGACCAACACAGTACTACCGAGAGTCCACTCCCTGATTTCTCAAAGACAAGTACCCGTCTTTCCAAAGAAGAGGCAATCCCAAAAGAATGAATATCCAATACAGCAAAGCACAATAATGGCAAGCACAGTCACTAAAGCAAGAGATAATGCAGTTATGACTATGAACACTTGGCTTGCCTTTTCCTGACAGGTGCTCAACCTTTCTAATATGTCTTATATCTAATAAATAGAACGTTGTCTTTCTCCTCCAAATCTTCAGCCGTACGTTGAGAAATCAGCTTCCAGGAGTGATTTCAGTAGGGCCTCTTCTGCCCCGTATGTAGCCTGCCCATTGCCGGTAGGACAGTTATAGGGGGCGCTTCTTCAAGCACTAGATATTGGGCCTCAACCTGGTCTGCCTCACAATATTGCAAGTGGGCCCTTCCACCTAGGTTTCAAATTGTCCGCTTTCCACTGTTTTACCCATAATCTGTCTACCACCTGAATATTATGACTAGAGGTGACTAGACATGGTGGACTAATTGACTAGGTGCCATATGTGATTTCTCAAATTAGCACTTACTACTGTTGGCCTCCCAAACATCATTTCAAAAGGAGATAACCACATTCCCTCCTTCAGAGTGCATTGCACAGACCAAAGTGCCAGTGACAATGCATTCACCCATTCAAGGTGAGTTTCAAGACACACTTTGTCCTTGAGCAGGATCATCCCAGGTCACTGACATGTTCCCTCTTCTGCTGGATCCGACCATCCAGCTTGGAGAAATTATGCTGATTCCCACATATGGAATCTTTAATTTCCCTGAGCAAACACACTAATTGCTCTTCCTGAAAAGAAGGCTATCAAGAGCCCTCTTTCAGCATGGACATGTAATGTGAGGATTGCATATTTAGAATCAGTCCAAATGTTTATACTTTCATTATGTGCTCTTAAAATGAGTACTAAATCTTTAAAGGGGCATTCCTCTCATAGCTAATTTAATGTGCCAACCAATGCTATAATCTATTTTCCAGCATCTGCACCCCATGCCACATATATGTATAGATTTTCAGAGGTCTAATTATGAAGGTTTCCTCCTTGTTAAGATAATACAATACAACACCAGAGTTGGAAGGGACCTTAGAGGTCTTCCAGTCCAACCCCCTTTTTTCTAAGCTGTGGTTGTCACTTCCCTTTTCTCGGGTGAAGAAAGATTTCTCAAGTTAGAGAAGTTGAAACAATGCGCACTTCAAATGTTCAGATACCTGTTTTTTTTTCCCGTGACCAAACAAAGGGTTCTCTTTCACCCCCCTTTTTGGATTCATTTTCTGTCTGTGTAGACACTAACCATCGTCCCTTCTGCTGGTCCTCTAACCAAGCATGGGATTCTAACTACCGATCCCCGTAAAAAAACCTCCTCGTACAATTCTTCCGGCAGGTCCCCTGGCCTCCCACCTTTCTGTCTAAAAGCTGCGGCAAGGAAAAATGTGTTTCCTTTTGCATTTTGAAGTTCCTTCTTTGAGGTTTTGAGACCAATTAATATACCTTTTGTATGCTCCTTCCACAAGTTCAGAGATGCCTTTCTTGGGCCCCCCTTCTCGTCTTCTGTAATTTTTTCCCTAATGTCATCTGCACAGCGACCAACGAAGACCATACTGACCATTCTCACATTTTACGCTGCCTCCCCTCAGCTCCTGGCAATAAAATTTCTCTTCGAGGCAATTTGAGTTTTTGTCTCAACTACTCCCTTGAACCGGGTTTGTGGTCCACTTGATCTGTCTCTTAAGGAACCCCCCCCCCTTATCCTTTTTTTTTTTCTTAGCACTTAAACACATCAACAAAGACAAGCTAAAACAACACAAAAACTAACTGTTCTTGGTGAGACTTTTCTTTCCTCTCTCTTTCTGGAGGCTTGTTACTCATCCTGGTAACTGACTATATCTCAGGGTTGTTCTATGAGTGTAGTATTCTGTCCTTCCAGGACTACATACCTTAAAACTCTTTTTCCTGGGGTTTTCAGTGTCTTTTCTGTTGTAATTAATTTCTTTGAACCTCCCAGCAAACGCTGGCCTATTTTTAAAGATTCAAGGTTCTCTATACATATCCTTTGGAACCTCCTAGCAGACGCTAGCGTATTTTTAAAGATCCATATGTATAGAGTAACATGTATTGAAGAGACATTCGAGGAATGCTTCCTTCACCACCCATGTTCTATTTCTAAGACACTGTCACCGCCTGGGGTGCCAGGGGTAACTTAACCTCCCACACAATTCTTAACCCAAACCTCCTGTCCCAGGGTAAAGGAGTCAATCAAATGGGGACGGGCAGAAAGCACATATTTCTGCAACGAGTGGACTATGGCATTGAGGGCTTGCAATTGCTTAAGCCGGACCGAATCCCCCAACTGGACAATTGCCGGGGTCTGAGGGGCCACAAGGTTGGGCACACAGCCAAAGAGTAACTCGAAGGGGGAGATCCCTAAGGATTTGGAGGGAGCACAGCGTACAGCCAAAAGGGCCATTCGGCCTGGCAAAATGCCCGGAACTTGCGTCTGCTCCATTCAATGCCATAGTCCTGCGACTGATAAGCCGCCTTAAAGTGAGTCAACATGCACTGTAGGGGTGTGTCAGGCTTGGAGTTTTCCCCTCCCATGGTCCACCTGGGGCACCAGACAGACACGTATACACCCGACCCAGGGACCCGGATTTTCACGGTCTCCTCTGGGAACTGCGGATGCCAACCACACACATTCACAAGTACACACGAGTACACACGAGTACACACGAGCCGCTAGCCCAGGGTGCCGGAACTCACGGTCACCATAGGGAAACGTAGCAGCCTTCAGAACAAACTAGCCACTGGCCCAGGGTGCCGGAACTCACGGTCACCGTAGGGAAACACAGCAGCATTCAGAACAAATGACACTTTCGCACAGACAGTCCTCCCCTGTCAATACCTATCCTTCACCTTAAAGTGAAACGGGATTAGCGTTTGCCTCCGGCTCCTCCTAGGAGTCCGGGTGGTATTGACCCGAAGCGAGGGTAATCAAGACTCGCCTCCGACCGAGCGATCGGTCGGGTTTACTGTCCGGGGCGTCCGGCTCGTCAGCCAGGCATCGGCTTTCCTTTCGCCGGAAAAATTTCTTACTCAGGGGTCCCACTATACTTGCCTGCAGGGCTTTTCCTCCACTCCTTGGCCGGCCGGCTGGAGAGATCCTGGTCTCTGGTCCTTCTCAAGTGGTTCTTGGGGTTGTCAGCCGCTGGTGCTCGAGAGTCTCCTCAGCCAGGGGGAAGTCCCTTGGAACAAAATGGTCCGTTGGCGCCTGGGAAATTCCCTCCAGCTGGGAGCGTCCCAGCACCGGGGTGAGCACCCCAGAGGGTCCCAACGACCCCTCGATTCCCGGTCAGGGAACCAGAATGTAGCGGCAAAAACCAGGCTCACCACAGACTGGTTCTAACGAAGGAACGAGAGACCACGAAGGTAGTAGAGAAACAGGATTTATTGACATGTCAAGAGTTCAGAGTGCTCTCGCACTGAAGACTGAACTGCCTGGGCAACGCCCAGAGAGTTAGTTTTATACCTTCGTCCTTAATACAGAAACACATATGGATAAAAGCAGAAGTTAACTTTGGAATAGTACAGAAACAGAAGTTAATAGCAAAAAATTAACACATGTCAGCTGTATTTCCCATATAGGGTTTACACCTCCCCTTCTCCCCCAGTTACTTCCTCTTTCCATCCAGCAGTATTTGTAATATTTTCACAACTTTTAAGAACAGAGAAGTACACCCACACATCTTGGCCAAGCTGTCCAAAGGGAAGCGGGCAAATCTCCCAAGGGGTCAGGGTTGACCCAGGGTCCAGGAATTGGGGTCCCTGGCCCCTCTGCCACAAAGCCATTCAAAAGTTCCACTGTATTTTGAAAATGAAGAAATGTAAAACACACAGGTGTTAAAGGTAATGGACAAACATTGCACCTTGTCCTTGAAAGTTTAGAAAGATTCATCTCGCTTTCCTGGTTTTTTGCTTCCATCTATCTTGCCATACCTGTATTTGTGTAGTATTGTTTGCCAATTCTCCAGCAAAGAGTACCATCAACTAATGTGAGAACAATCTGGAGACCAATGAACTTTTGGACCTCAGTCAGAGTGACTTCTCCATGGTTCAGGCAATTGGGTAGAGCAGATAATGCCCATGCCACTGGGGAAGTAATTATAGCCCCAACCCAGAGAGAATGAGAGAATAATTCAGGAAGGCTGAGTAGAACATGTTTTGACAATCTTCCCTTTCACTGGCAACTTGTCAAAAGTGCCATTAGAAGTTTCTGAAGGCAAAACAGCATGCTCTTTGGTGTATTGAACTGAGCACTGCTATTCTCCGTCCTCATGCATTTTCCCTTATGCCAGAGAGTTCTTTCAAGCATTCTGTGCATTGAACACGTACCTTTACAATTAGCCTAGACACCCACACATTTGTAGATTGCATTCTCTTCATTTTTCATTTCCCTTTATGACACTAGAATGAAATTTTGTCTGGTTTTTGCCTGCTTTCCCGCACATGAATAAACTCGTTTACATTGTCATTTTCTACCCCCATCCGCAACTATGCAACTCTTTTTTGTGTGTGTTAATCCTCCCGCTCTCGACTAGCGAGTGAAAACAGAGAGCAGTGCTCAGATTTCACTTACATTCATTTCGTTTTCTTATTCAGTCAGAGGTAAAGAGACTCTTCATCCATCAGCAGTTATCCATTTTTACCCCCAAAACAAGGAATAAAAAAAGGGGGGAGGAATCATTCAGAGCAAGTAAGCAGAGATTATCCTTTCAATGTGGCCCATTAAATACCTCCCCAAAGAGGGAGGGGGGAACCCACACTCATGAAAAAGAAAGCAGCAGAGACTTTTTATGGGCTCCAGTTCTCCCAGCTGCTCCTTCTGCTGTATAATTACTTTGCAAACTCAATGTTCCTCAGAAGTGTGTATGAGCATGCAAGAGTACATCTGCCTGGGTAGAAAAATAGGGTAAAATAATCTCTCTACAGATCGGTGATAGCTGTGTAAAAAAACCCCAGTCAAGTCAAAAAGAGTTTTATCTCCATCGCTGTCTCCATCCCAATTTGATGTTTGTTCATTCAGAACGCACCGTGCTTGTTGTTGCGGTGACCCCAGCGGGCTATAATGTGTATTGTCCCCAGGATGCCAAGTAAAGAATGCAAAGACAAGGGTAAGCAAGAAGTGAAAAGCACTGGCAGCACCAGCAAAAAACCAAATCCCATTAGCCATTGTAATTACCACTGCTACATAATCCGACCCTGAGCCAAATTGATCTCACTGGGAGCAGGTTTGCTAATAACTTTGTCAGCCTTGAATGCCATGTGCTTCAATACAGAAATGAACAGCACAAGATTCGGGATAGGCTTTTCTTAGCCCAGAGGGTGCAGTGGCTCAGTGGCTAAGACGCTGAGCTTGTCAATCAGAAAGGTCGGCAGTTCAGCAGTTCGAATCCCTAGTGCTGTGTAATGGAGTGAGCTCCCATTACTTGTCCCAGCTTCTGCCAATCTAGCAGTTCGAAAGCACGTAAAAAATGCAAGTACAAAAATAGGGAAGGTAACAGTGTTCTGTGCACCTTTGATGTTTAGTCATGCAGATATGACCACGGAGACATCTTCGAATAGCGCTGGATCTTTGGCTTTGAAACGGAAATGAGGACCACCCCCTAGAGTCGGGAATGACTAGCACATATGTGTGAGATGAACCTTTACCTTTACTTTTCTTAGCCCAACAGGAGCAATGTGCAGCAAATACCACATTCCCATTGGGTTCAACCAAAGGACTAACGTTAGCCAAAACAGAAGAAAACTGTGGGTCTTTGGTGCTCTCTGAGTTTGGTTGTTTTCTTGCAGATGTTTCATTACCTGTCTAGGTAACATTATCAGTGCTAGTGTGAATATCAAGTTTTATCCCTGCTTATATTCCATAGCTTGCCCTGCCAGTGTTGATGGGAGTATGGTTTTCTTCTTGAAAGGTACAGAAGACAAAGAAGCAAAATCTAGGACTGATTTTAGATGGAATTTGCAGTCTAGGATGAACAAAGCTGTCACTGCATGTAATTTTTGTCTGGGTTTATAACTTCTTTTGTTTAATTTTCCTTCAATGTTCTTGATTTTGGAAGCCTCTCTCTTAAAAATAAATGTGGCAATATTTCTTCATATTAAAAATTCTCAAAAGAATCAATTGTATTCATAAGTCCTGAACCTCAGTTCCTAAAATGCCAGGACTACCCCCCCCCCCATCAATGTTATGCTTCCTTCAACCATAATTGAAAGTGACTGCACACCACATTGCTAATGGAAGCTGCTACCCAACATTTTAATTCCCCAGGTTGGCTTGGTAACTTTGACTTCTATTGGGGTGCTCTAGCTTTCCAAGTCTTTAAGGGAAATGGAAATGTTGTCTTAGTATCCCAGCCACCTAACATGTAAGCACAACAGTGCTGACATGCAGAAAATAAATAGGTACAAAAATATACATTTATTTATCACATTTAAGAATCACCCATCTTGCTCACAGAGGGACTGTGGGAGGTGTACAAAAATCATACTAAGGGAATAATTAAAACATTAATTATTCACACTGCTAAAGAAAATGTTTAAAGAAGGAAGGAAGGTATGGAGATGAAATGCCTTGCAGCTCCATTCCCACAAAAACTGACACCCGGAAGTATTCTGCCTCTAACAACATGGTCTTAGCATTTTTTTTAAGTAGAAAATTTAGGAAACCAGGAGCTATGTATCCTTTTTAAATTAATACATGCAGAACATGCCAATAACATGGTATGTTAAGCCATACAATTAGATACATTATATTCCTAGATCAGATAAAAACAATGCCTCCAAATGATCTTTGAAATGAGGTTGTTGCACTGGCCATCGGGGGCGAACAACTAGCCCCCGTGGAGAGGGCGCACAACTTGGGTGTCCTCCTGGATTCCCGGCTGACCATGGAGGACCATGTGACGGCCGTGGCCAGGGGGGCATTTTATCAGGTACGCCTGATACGCCAGTTGCGCCCCTTATTGGACTGGAGAGCCCTTCGCACAGTCACTCAGGCATTAGTGACATCCCGGCTGGACTACTGCAACACTCTCTACATGGGCCTCCCATTGGTGCACTCGAAGGTTGCAGTTAGTCCAGAATGCGGCCGCGCGGATGATTATGGATGCCTCAAGGCAATCCCACATAACACCTCTCCTGCGCGAGCTGCACTGGCTACCTGTGGCCTTTCGGGTGCGCTTCAAGGTGCTGACGACCATCTTCAAAGCGCTCCATGGCTCGGGGCCTAGCTATATACGCGACCACCTCCTGCCCCATACATCCCTTCGACCGATCCGCTCCCACAGAGAGGGCCTTCTCCAGGTACCGTCGGCCGGGCAATGCCGGTTGGCAATGCCCAGGGGAAGAGCCTTCTCTGTGGCAGGCCCAGCCCTCTGGAATGACCTACCCCCCGATTTACGCATCATCGGGGACCTCCGCCTCTTCCGCCAACGTCTTAAAACTCATTTATTCCAACAAGCCGGCCTAGCATAACCCCCGTTTCTGACTTTTATAGGGAAAATTTTAAATTTTTGAGTTTTATTAGTTTTAGCACAGGGAAAGTTTAATAGTTTTTAATAATTATGTATTTTTGTATGGTTTTAATAACGCCTGTGCGCCACCCTGGGTCCTTTTTTAGGAGAAGGGTGGGGTATAAATTTAAATAAATAAATAAACACTGAAGTTCAGTACTCAACATTTTGAAACAAAAATTAAGCACAGCTTCATTTCCACTAGAAGAAAATTTTGCTGCAACCTGATGACACTGGGCTCCATTCTACATGAGCCATCCAAGAGGCAATTGGAAAGTTGGATCTCTCCATGTTTGATAGAGTCTGAAATCGATGCCATACAACTTCCACTTTTCTCCTAGTTGAAAGAATACCTTTGTGGATATCTATTTAGCTCTGATGGAGTGGTGGAAAGGATTGTCAGGGCTTTGTTGAAGATATGAAGTATGGAGGGGTTTTTTTTCCTGATAGCTATAAGAAGCTTGCCATTGTGAACAAACAATGATTCTGGGGAGGTGTAAAGAGAGGTATAAAGGAACCCATTTCAACAATTATCTTTCCATTTTATTATTAAAGTATCCCCATTTAACCCAAAGTTATAGAGATTGAAGCATAGTTTTTCATTCAACCATTATATCTATAACTATGGCAACAAGCAACTCTGGTCTATTTATATACACTATCAAGAGTTCTAGAGTAGAGGTTAGAGAGAATGCTAAAGATGATGTCACATGGCTGTCAGAAAGAAAAGAAATGAATACATGAAGGGAGAGGAGAAATAAGAAGAGATACTAGTGGAGTGGAAAGACAAACTCTCTAAGAGCCTATGAAGTGCAGCATTTCAATCATTGTAGTATATCAGCTTCTTTCTATCTTTACCTGGTAATGATCCATTGTAAAACACCACAAACTACCGTAAAATAATTCTTCATTATATTGTAGAAAGTACTATAGATTGCTTTGTTTTATAAGATAAGTAACACTCCACTCTCCACACTCCCACTGATTGAATTCCCATATTCATGTACTATGACTCAGTATCTATCAGAGGTGGTATTCAGCAGGTTCTGACCATTTCTAGAGAACAGGTAGTGGAAATTTTGAGTAGTTCGAAGAACCAGTAAATACCACCTCTGCCTCCTGCATCCCAGCTGATTGAGAGGAAATGGGGATTTTGCAGTAATCTTCCCCTGGAATGGGGTGGGAATGGAGATTTTATAGTATCCTCCCCCTGCCATGCCCACCAAACTACACCCACCAATCCATGCCATGCCCACCAAGCCATGCCCACAAAACCAGTAGTAAAAAAATTTGAATCCCATCACTGGTATCTATCACATATAAAAGCCAAGGCAGCCCATACATTTCCACATAGAGAATTTTCAGTGGAAACAAATGATATATTCCTATATAAATAACCAATGGATGTACCGTATATGCATACAGAGAACCGTTGGTGAAGCAAGCTAGGAGTTTGACAAGATCTAATGAATCCTGTAACCTGGCTACACTGTAAAGCAGGGGTCCCCAACCTTTTTTTCACCAGGGACCGGTTTCATTTTAAAGAAAATTCTGCGGACCGGCTGAGTGGCTCAGCAGTCATGTGACTGGGTGGGTGTGGCCAACTTGGAAAATGTGAAACTCACTTAATGATCTTGGTGAGCAACCAAACTTTTGGCATCAACTGTGGTCATAAGTTCTTTCTTTCTTTCTCTCTCTCTCTTTCTTTCTCTTTCTTTGTCTGTCTCTCTTTCTCTTGCTATTTCTTTCTTTCTCTCTCTCTCTTTCCCTTTCTCTCTTTATTTCTTTCTTTGTTTTTCTCTTTCCCTCTTTCTCTCTTTTTCTTTCTCTTTCTGTCTCTTTTTCTGTCTCTTTCTTTCCTTTCTGTCTCTTTCTCTCTGTCTGTCTTTCTCTCTCTCCCACTTTCTTTTTCTTTCTTTCTCTTTCTTTCTCTGTCTCTCTCCTTCATCCGCCCATCTCTGTCACTCTGTGTGTGTGTGCGTGTGTCTGTCTGTCTTGCATTCACTCATTCTGTGTCTCTGTCTATCTTTCTCTCCCTCCCTCCCTCTCTCTGTCTCTCTATGTGTGTGTGTCTGTCTGTCATCGTCGTCGTCGTCCCCCAGCCTCCTCAGCCGGTCCGCCGTGCTTTGTCAATCGTTCACTCGGTCAGGCTCCATGGCTGGGTAGGAGCCGGGCTGGAGAGGAGGAGGAGGGAGGATGGGGCAGCCCATTGGGCAGAGCGCGCGGGAGAATGCAGGAGGATGGTGGGGGCTCTTCCTCCACCCTCGTCGACGGAGGGACTCCTGTGCGCCGCAGGAGGCCACCAATTCCCTCCCCCATCCGTGGAGCCTCCGCAGCCCCTGGAAGAAAACGAGTGGCTGGCATGCCAGCAGGAGAGGGAATCGGTGGCCGGTCCGGCAGCGCCCAGGATTCCCTCCATCGACGAGGGAGGAGGAAGAGCCACATTCCAACGGCGCGAACAGCCGCGCCTGAGTTCTCCCGCGCGCTCTGCTCAGGGGGCTGCCCCCTCCTCCCTCCTCCTCCTCTCCAGCCCTGCGGCCCGGCTCCCACCCAGCCACAGACCGGCACCGGTCCACGGACCAGGGGTTGGGGACCCCTGCTGTAAAGGATCCAGGAATTATAAGTGTCTCCCATTAAATAATTATATATTGCATTATGCAATTATATTGTGAATGAAATTATTCATTCATAAATAGCCTTATATTCCACTTAACCACAGACTACCTACCCATCACACACATTTTCACTACTGTATTTCAACTAGTATGCCTGGGTGTCACACTGTCTGAGCAGTGGGCATTCCTGTCAATAATGAATCTTACAGGGAAAGGGAATTAAGGATTCTAAACATACAGGTTAAGTTTAGCCATGGCAATTGGTGTGTTAATCACCCGATGAATACATCATGCAAGTCATTTGTTCTGCTTCACAAAAACGAGACAGTTTCTGATAAAGTCAGCAGAGATCATTGAAGACACGTTGGTTCAGGTTCTTATTAGGTGTATTATTCTGGCTGAGAGATGTGTATGCTATTGATGAATGTAATAACCCCATTGCTTTATTATCTGTGAATGGCAGAAATTGAAACTGAATGCTGAAGCATTTTTAGAGTTTTGATTAAACTTGGATCACTGGGCTTCTCACTCTATTGTCTAGAAAAGCCATGCCTGTCCCTTCAAACATTTCAGGAATATACAAAGATCCCAGAGGTTCTTCAACTTCAAACCTTCCTATATTAGTTAAAAGTAAATCCCACTGGTTTCAGTGAAAGTTAGTTTGAAGCAGACTTACATTAAACATTTGCTGTCAGTCAAACGATTAGTGCAATTCCTCAACAGGTTGTAGCCCTAGGGTGATCTTGTCTGAGCTCAGAACTGAAGATGTTTCTTTAATGAGAAGCAAAACATTTTCAAAAGAAAAATAACAATAAAGTCTATCAACCCCAGTTCAAGGTTCTAACACTAACTTTTAACATTCTAAATGTCTTAATATCTAAGCATCAGTCTTACCTGTTCCCCTCCTCTAAATCACCTGGGTGATCCAACTTAAGGACTCAGTAATAGTATCCTGATTTTGTACTTCCCTAGGTAAGAACAAGTTGGCCTCCATGCTGTCTGAATTCAGTTCACAGCCTAAGGCAGTGGTAGTCAATCTGATCCCTACTGCCTACTAGTGAGTGTTCCAGCTTTCATGGTGGGCGGTAGGGGTTTTGTCTGATAGTGAAACCCTTTCCTTTTTTAAATTTAATTGACTTCCCTACTTTATAAATCACCATTACTGTGGAACTGGTGGGCGGTTAGAAAATTTTACTACTATTAGAGATACAAAAGTGGGCGGTAGGTATAAAAAGGTTGACTACCCCTGGCCTAAGGCATTCACGTTCCCTAAGCATTTTCAAGGCAACAACTTTTTCAGGACCAAACTGTCTTTAAATAGTTCCCCTTTATCTTGATAAATGGTTTTAATTTAAATGTGGTTGTATAGCTAAATGCTTTTCTTTATTGTCTTTTATCACTGTCTGTTAGTTTATTGTTCCTTGTTTTTATTGTGATTGCCCTCTGTTCATCTTTGGCAAAAAAAATACACTACATAAATGTACATTATTTTAATTATTATTCATTGCTGCAAAAATATTTCAGGATTGCCCTTAATAGACCCTCAGCTATTCAATTAAACCGAATGAAAATGGACTGGCTTTATTAACAAATTATTTGCAATGCTGCACAAGTTTCCAAGCTTAATTTGGGCAATATAGCCATATGTTTAAGCCTAGGTATAAATGTTGTATATAAAATCAATAAAACAAAAGAATTATATATCACTTGGCCACAGCAGATAATTTGCTTTTAAAAAGGTAATAGGAAAAGCATGCAGAAAATTCCCTTCTTTTCCTTCTGGGAATCTTTATTAACTTTATGTCAGAGGCTGGAAGTGTGGAGGGACAATTTACTGTCAAGGAACTTTATTTTAACATGAGAGGAACCATTTTTTTCCTTAGAAAGCTGAAGAAAAGTACATAATCCAGAGTTATGACATATTCTCAGCACAAGTCAGAGGCACACAATAAGATTTATGTCCAAATGGCATAGATTTATTCTTAAATTCTTTTTTGTCAGTCATTTTCTTTTCCTGTCTGGTTTTCAGCTGAGTCACATGGGTATACTTCAGGTGCTCTCCGGAGTAAGCTTCGTGTTGAGGAAAGAAAGGTGTACCACACAAATCCTTCCAGGCTCTCAAAGTACAAGTTAAATATTTCATGATGTTTCATTCTATTGCATATCTTCTTTCAGGGTCACAGTATTTTCAAAATTTCATTAATTCTTCCAAAGCATAGTTTTCTCAATGCTAGTTCAGAAAATTCAATAGATGCTTCATTTTGGTTTTAGAAAAAAAAATGGTTAAAATTGTGACCTTTCAAACATTTTACAATTAAGAGGAACCATATTCCATTTCAAACTACCGGTACTCTAGATCAGGGGTCCCCAACCTTTTTTGCACCAGGGACCAGTTTCATTTTAAAGTAAATTCTGCGGACCAGCTGGCGTAGAGGAGGAGCGGGAGGGGGAGGGGGAACAGGCAGCACATGCGCACGTGGGGGGGGGGAGTCAGCTCACTTGGCCCTCTAGGGCAGTGGTGGGCAAACTCATTAATCAAGAGAGCCAAATATCAACAGTACCACGATTGAAATTTCTTTTGAGAGCCAAAAGGTGTGGCCTGTTTTGTGAGAGTGGCTCAGCGGTCATGTGACCAGGTGGGTGTGGCCAACTTGGAAAATGTGGTGAAACTCACTTAACGACGGTCCTGCTTAGCAACCAAAATTTTGGGCTCAATTGTGGTCATAAGTTCTTTCTTTCTTTCTCTCTCTCTCTCTCTCTCCCACTTTCTTTTTCTTTCTATTTTTCTTTCTCTTTTTCTTTTTGTCTCTCTCTCTCTGTCTATCTCTCTATCTGTCTCTCTCCTCCCTCCACCCATCTGTCATTCTGTGTGTGTATGTGTGTGTCTGTCTCTCTCTCTCTCCCTCTCTCTCTGTGTCTCTCTCTGTTTGTCTCTTCCTCCCTCCCCATCTCTCTCTGCATGTCAGTCTCTCCCCCCCCCTCCCGGAAGCAGTGGAAATCCCGGCACGCCAGCCGGGGAGGACACGGTTACTTCCTCCTCCCGCAGCGAGCAAGCGAGCGAGAGCACCCGAGGCCGCGGCCACCCAAGCACCGCCGAGGCTGTCCGGGCACCACACACCCACCTCCCTCCCAGCCCCGCGCGGCAGCCAGCCCTGGAAAGCGCGCCTCGATGGCCTCTGCAGGCGGCTGTTGCTGCGGCTGCTGCCCCCGAGCCCTGCGACACGCAGCTCCCGCCGTCCGAGGTTGCCCAGCAGGCGCATCGGGCAGGACAGCCAGGCACTTCTCCACCGGCTCCCTCCAACGGCCACCGAGGCGCGCCCTCCAGGGCTGCCCACCACAGACAGCCCCGGCGGCGCCCAGGCAGCCGCAGCCCCGGGCACTCCCCCTGCCCACTCGCTCGCTCGCTACAGGAGAAGGCTGCCACAGCCCCCCCAGCCGGCATACCGGCCCCTCCGCTGCCTCGGGGGGGAGGGATGGAGGGAGAGAGGAAGAGCCGCACTCGAGGGGCCAAAGAGCCGACCACTGCTCTAGGGCCTCCAACGGCACGAATGACTGCGCCTGCGCTCTCCCGCATCTGGTGCGTGCTGCCCCCTCCTCCCTCCTCCTCCTCTCCGGCCCTGCAATGGCCCGGGGGTTGGGGACCCCTGCAATGGATCCCCTTAGTTAAGATCTTGACACCAATTGGCTAAAGGTTCTAATTTAACCAGCTAATTAAAATGGGCACTGCATAATGCAGTATAAAATTCAAATAGGGAAATCTGAGTTTTGAACCACAAGATTCCTGAATTTAATTTAATTTTAATTTTAATGTAATTTAATTTAATTTTAATTTTAATTCACTAACTTTCCAGCACTTCCTCTGTATCTATTTTCTCAGCCTTCCTTTTAGCAAGAGATATTTAAGAATTAGAAAATGAGACAGTGCTAGAAATTGATTGGGATGATTAAATATTCTAACCCAAGGAGAAACAGCTGGTGATTCATTCTAGTGAAAAACACTATCTGGCTAAACAGCTCGGCTTTTAGGTGATGCAAATTATTTCAAGGTAGAGATAGAGAATTTTGGCCCAGCTGCTTAAAATTTCTGTCTTAACACTGGACTATTAAAATGCTTAAGAACTCTGAATTAGTTTTTGAATTTTTAATTGTAATTGCTGAACACCAAGTAATTATTTGACTGTGGTTAGCTTCAAACATTCTTTAATAAATGATATTGATGGTTAGCATATAGCTCAGTGGTGGATTCAGGCAGGTACGCCCCGGTACGGGCAGAGCAGTGGCTGCTGGGAGCAGCAGGCACCATACTAGAACAGTGCCACCCACCTGCCCATGTTTCTTACCTGTATTTGAGCCAATCGGGCCATTTGTGTATGTGCACGTAGCATACAGTGCCTGCACGATGCTCCGCCAAGCAGCTGTAGCATTGCAGGGCAGTGGGTGTACATACATGCTCAGCGCCCATGCATGTGGTGGACACCCAGCCCCATCACAGCGTACCAGTTGCAACAGGATCCGGAACCCACCACTGATATAGCTTATTTATTAACTTCAGGGATGAGGGGTCCTTGGTGCTCTCTGACCTTGCTTGTTTTCTTGCAGATATTTCATTACCCAAACTAGGTAACATCATCAGTGCTAGTCCATCTCAAGCACTAATTATGTTACTAGTTTGGGTAATGAAACATCTGCAAAAAAAAAACACAAGCAAGTTCAGAGAGCACCAAGTACAACTCATTTCAACCAGAGATGGGGGTTGTTCCTCCATCCTGGTCCTATTAGACCTCTCGGCGGCTTTCGATACCATCGACCATGGTATCCTATTGCATCGGCTGGGGGGGTTGGGGGTTGGAGGCACCGTGTTACGGTGGTTCTCCTCCTACCTCTCTGGCCGATCGCAATTTGTGTTGGCAGGAGGGCAGAGGTCGACCTCGAGACCCCTCACATGTGGGGTGCCTCAGGGGTCGGTCCTCTCGCCCCTCCTGTTCAACACATATATGAAGCCGCTGGGCGAGATCATCCGTGGTTTTGGGGTAGAGTATCATCTCTACGCTGATGATACTCAGCTGTATATATCTACCCCAAACCACCCCAATGATGCCGTAGCGGTGATGTGCCAGTGCCTGGAAGCCGTGCGGATCTGGATGGGAAGTAACGGACTCGGGCTCAACCCGACCAAGACCGAGTGGCTGTGGTTTCCGGCTGCCCGATTCAACCAGATGATTCCATCTCTGGCCATAGGGGGCGAACATCTTGCCCCTGTGGATGGGGCGCGCAACTTGGGTGTCCTCCTGGATACCCGGCTGTCCATGGAAGATCAAGTGACAGCCGTGGCCAGGAGGGCGTTCTACCAGATTCGCCTGGTACGCCAGTTGCGCCCCCTATTGGATCGGGACGCCCTTCGCACAGTCACTCATGCTCTCGTGACATCCCGACTGGATTATTGCAACTCTCTCTACATGGGGCTCCCCTTGAGGTGCACCCGGAGGCTTCAGTTGGTCCAGAACGCAGCCGCGCGAGCAATTATGGGCACCTCTAGGTTTGCCCACGTAACACCGCTCTTGCGCGAGCTGCACTGGCTACCTGTCGTCTTCCGGGTGCGCTTCAAGGTGTTAATTATCATCTTCAAAGCGCTCCATGGCTCGGGACCTAGCTACCTGCGGGATCGGATCCTGCCCCATACATCCTCACGGCCGATTCGCTCCCACAGAGAGGGACTTCTCCGGGTGCCGTCCACTAGACTTTGTCAGCGGGCGATGCCCAGGGGAAGGGCCTTCTCTGTGGCGGGCCCAGCCCTCTGGAACGACCTTCCCCCCGATATCAGGACAACCACGGACCTCCGCTCCTTCCGCTTAAAATTAAAGACACACTTTTTTCGCCTGGCCGGCCTTGGGTAGTCTCTTTTTAGGTTAGGGGTTTTAGGGGTAATTTTTAGTTTAGTTTATGGGTTTTAGCGCAGGATCAATTTAATTCATTTTTAATTTTGTATTTTGTATTTTGTCGGTGGTCTTATTTGTATTTTTAATTGCCTGTGCCCCGCCTCGAGTCCCCTTGGGGAGAGAGAGCGGGATATAAAATTAAATTATTATTATTATTTCAAATGTGAGTTACAAATATTCTCCTTTATTGGTATGAATGGCAGGGATGTTTAATGATCTATAATTTAATTCTTGACTGGACTGGTATTCTGTGAAATCCCACACGTTACTTAGGAACCCTATTTGTATAGCATTCAACTTACTTTTTTGTTTATCTGAATATACCCAACTATCACTCCTACATAACAAAGTGGGTAAAAATATATTCTGATACATAGCTGTTGTGGCCCAGCCGGCTTCAGATGAGCTGCTGATGGACTCTTCTAGTGACGAGTCCTATGAGTCTGCCCTGAGGAGGAGGGAGACCTTGAGGAAGCAGAGAGTCTGGTTGGCCACCAGGAGGCATCTGGGTCATGGAGCAGTGGGGAGGATTAGGGGCAGTTTGTCCCTGATGCTAAATTATGCAGGGCTGAGAAAGGGAGGCAACAGTTACATAAGAGGCAAGCTCGTAAGCACCAGCTGGTTGCTGAGTGGCCCCTCCCAAGAGAGCTTATAGGGAAGGCTTTGGGGAGGGGTCATTTGCAGAAAACAACAGTTACAACTCATCATTGGAGTTTTCTGTTTGTTCGAGTCTGCGATTCTCTGTCTGTATTTGTAACGTGAGTTAGGGCTCGCAGCCAAGGAGATAGTGGCAAGCAGCCAAGGAGATAGTGGCAAGCAGCCAAGCTTGTGTGTGTCCGTCTGTGGGGCAGAACACATAGCTATCTTTATTTATTTTGACAGGCCATAGATTATATTTTACTATCAACATTTACGTATTTTAAAATTGCTCATTCCCATTTTAATTAACATTCTACTATTAGATAATCCATTGAACTCATTTTTCATTGATTATGTACATGTTATACAAATTAATTATTTTACTATAGCGTACTAATAATGCATGATAGAATACAAATAAGAACTAAGCACAGTGATGTCTATACAATAGAAGATTGGATCTGTTATGCTGTAATTAGAATAAATTAAACTTTCAAAATTGAAAATGCATATTAGTGTTAAATATAATTTCTAATATATGTAAGAACATCGAATGACATATTGTTCAGTTGGTGCTTAGTATGACAAGAAGTTGCAAAGCAAGCTGAGTTATTTTGAAATATGAAAAATGTTTATATCTTTGAACTTATTACAGACATATCCATTGTATTACTGTTTATTGTTATTTATGAGTACTGGGTTAGGAAAAGAGGGTAGGAAGAGAGAAGGTTGTTTAGAACAATAAATAGGTATTTGATCTCTAACTTCCCCTTTTCTGCACTCTGGCTGATTTGCAACATTTATAAACATTTAAACCTCCTTAAAATCAAGCTGTAAATGTTTATATTTACCTTACTGCATGATGTGTTGTATATACAGAAAACATTCTTGCTTAAATTTAGTTAAGCTTCTGTTGTGGAGATACACTGTTAGTTTTGCCCTTGCTCTGCATTATCCAAGCTTTAATTCCAATTATATATCATTGTTTTTGTATCTTTCAATGTTGGGCAAAGTTTATCTTCACAGCTGAAAGCATGTATCTCAATATGCTGTGGTATTTTTAATTATTGTTTTCCAGGATTATATCATTTCAAATTTAATTTATAACCTTCTCTGAATGGACCTCTGTCTCTCCAATATTTTTGGGCTGGGGGTGTATACACCACATAGAATAAAATATTCCTGCTAAAGAGAAGCTCCCTGAAGATGGGCTCTAGCACAAGTCCAAAAGCTCAGAAGACAAAATCTCTGGTTCCCGTGACCGACCCAGATCGGATCCTGCAATGTTCCTTCTGTTTCATGGTTTTTTTCAACATTTGTTATGTTATGATGTATCCATTTTGGACATTATTGGCAGAGTTATATACCATCTGCAAAACATTTTACACCAGTTACCTTTTAGATTATACTGTAGCTTAGAATAAATTTTATAAATTTGTTCCATAATTGATCCCTCTCCAGACAAGAAGACTGGGATTGCTCATAAGCAGTCCAGACAGCTGTTCCTAATGAGAAGGCCAAAAATAACCATCTCCAGAAGGTTTAGCATAATGGCAGATGAAGTTCATTATAGTCCAAACTGCAACTCAGCATCTTTGAAAAGGACACAGGGTTGTATCATTCTTAATCACTTTTGAAATTGCTTTTTAACTGCTTTTTACATGTTAGAAATCTTTACAAAAGACTATTTTACAATGCTATGTGGGTTTCAATACAATACAATACAATACAATACAATACAATACAATACAATACAATACAATACAATACAATACAATACAATAGCAGAGTTGGAAGGGACCTTGGAGCCTGCCTAGGCAGGACGCCCTATACCGTTTCAGACAAATGGCTATCCAACATCTTCTTAAAGACGTCCAGTGTTGGGGCATTGACAACTTCTGGAGGCAAGCTGTTCCACTGATTAATTGTTCTAACTGTCAGGAAATTTCTCCTCAGTTCTAAGTTGCTTCTCTCCTTGATTAGTTTCCACCCATTGCTTCTTGTTCTACCCTCAGGTGCCTTGAAGAATAGCTTGACTTCCTCTTCTTTGTGGCAACCTCTGAGATATTGGAACAGTGCTATCATGTCTCCCCTAGTCCTTCTTTCATTAAACTAGATATACCCAGTTCCTGCAACCATTCTTCATATGTTTTAGTCTCCAGTTCCCTAATCATCTTTGTTGCTCTTCTCTGCACTCTTTCTAGAGTCTCCACATCTATTCTACATCGTGGCAACCAAAATTGAATGCAGTATTCCAAGTGTGGCCTTACCAAGGCATTATAAAGTGGTATTAACACTTCACATGATCTTGATTCTAACCCTCTATTTATGCAGCCTAGAATTGTGTTGGCTTTTTTGGTAGCTGCTACACACTGCTGACTCATATTTAAATGGTTGTCCACTAGGACTCCAAGATCCCTTTCACAGTTATTACTATTGAGCAAGATACCACCTATACTGTACTGTGCATTTTGTTTTTGTTGCCTAAATTTAGAACCTTACTCTTTTCACCATTGAATTTCATTTTATTAGATAGTGCTCAATGTTCAAGTTTGTCAAGATCTTTCTGTATCTTAAGCCTATCTACTGAAGTGTTGGCTATTCCTTCCAGCTTGGTGTCATCTGCAAATTTGATGAGTTCCCCATTTATTCCATCATCCAAATCATTGATGAAGATGTTGAAGAGTACTGGGCCTAAAACAGAGCCTTGGGGTACTCCACTGCATACTTCCCTCCATGTAGATGCAGTTCCATTGAGGACTACACGTTGAGTGCAGTTGGTCAGCCATTTACAAATCCATCTGGTGGTGATGCTGTCTAACCCACATTCTTCTACTTTATCTAGTAGTAGGTTATGTCTATCTTGTCAAATGCCTTACTGAAGTCCAAGTAAACTATATGGATGGCATTCCTCTGGTCCACTAATTTTGTCACATTATCAAAGAATGCAATAAGATTAGACTGGCATGATCTGTTTTTGACAAAACCATGTTGGCTTTTGGTTATTATTTTGTTTGCTTCTAAGTGTTCGCTAATTCGTTGCTTGATTATTTTTGTGGTGGGATTCAAAATTTTATTCTACTGTTTCTGTGGGCATCGCTTGGAGGATGTGGCATGGCTTGGTGGGCGTGGCAGAGGAAGGATACTGCAAAATCCCCATTTCGTCCTAATCAGCTGGGACTTGGGAGGCAGAGAATAGATGTGGGTGGAGCCAGTCAGAGGTGGTATTTACTGGTTCTCCAAACTACTCAAAATTTCTGCTACCGATTCTCCAGAACAGATCAGAACCTGCTGAATACCACATCTGGTGGATTTCCTTTAATGCACTAATGATGTTACCTACGATAGTTTGGTTAATGAAACCTGTAAGAACACAAGCAAGCTCAGAGAACACCACCACATTTTAACCCTTAGCTAGAAATATTCTCCTTTATTAGTTTCCTTCAATCCTTAATGAAAAAAGTTTGAACCTTTCTTTAATAAACAGCAAAAATTGGTTATTAAAGCATTGACCTTAGAAAATTATAAATTAATTTTGAAAATATCCACTGTGTTTTGAAGGCTGTGTTTCGAAGTTCCAGGACTTGATTTGAGGAGATTAAGGAACAATGTCGTTAAAAATAAAGGGAAAGAATATAAAAAGTTCAAGATAGTCAAAAGTGAAAAGAAGGAATAAAAAATTGGTTTCTTTGATGAAAGTTATCTTTGGTAGTCCTTAATGAACTTTTGCTGATCAGAGCTGAACAAAAATGTTTTAAAGTTGAGATTTGCAGAGAAGAGTTCATTTGTTGCATTTTAAGAGAAAGGGAGAAAATACTAAAATTGTTTATGTTTGTTATGAAGGGGGAAAGCCATTTCTATATACATACACATAAATAAATAAATAACAAAAAGTGAAGAAAATAAAAAACAAAAAACTATTTTCTTTCTTTTCTTTTTGTTCTTTCATTTATTTTAGTATGTATCTCTACCGTTAATGCCATAATTGAGCATCATTGCTTTGATTTAGTTCTTGATTATTACTGTCAAAGCAAACCAAGATATTTCATTGAGTTATCTGATGGCCAGATTCTTTTGACAAGAGATTTACTTCTCTTTGTGTAATTACTTTTTTTTAAAAAAATATATTGATTTTATATCCAGAGAATTTTCCAGATTATTAGTGGATTATTTTCATCAACTGTTCAAATCAGGGTTAGTCAACCTTTTTATACCTACCGCCCACTTTTGTATCTTTGTTAGTAGTAAAATTTTGTAACTGCCCACCAGTTCCACAGTAATGGTGATTTATAAAGTAGGGAAGCCAAATTAAAAAAAGGAAAATGCTTTAGTATCGGACAAAACACCTACCGCCCACCATGAAAGTTGGAATGCCCACTAGGGGGCAGTAGGGATCAGGTTGACTACCACTGGTTTAAGTGCTCTTTGTGTTTCTGTGATACTTAATAAAACATCATCTGCATAACATTTAAGCTTATATTTGTCTCTGTGGGTTTTAAGACCAGGTATTTGTTTGTCATCTTTTATGCCAATATTTTTAAACAGTAATATATATAAATAAAAATGTAAAATTTTGTGCAAAGCCGCTAATCTCAGAAAGTACTGCACTGATCGGCACCAAATTTTTACACAATGTTCCCAAGGACTTCCGATGCAATCATACGTACATTTTGTGTGGCTGGCACATGTGTGTCATTCGCAAGCAGCACAAACATAAAAGGTACGCACTTCTCAGGATTTCACCTCCCTGTAGCTCCTCCCATCCGGCTGTTTCTTATGATGCGCCATGCACAGGCCTCTCACATTTCCAACAGTTGTTTCCTCAGTAACCGAATAAGCCTCTAACATTCCCACACTGCATGGAGGCCTACTAGGCCCAAAACTAGGCATGGGGGGGGGGGGGTAGCAAACTCCCAGGTGGCCCATTTTTGGTCCCAGGAGGCTGCATGGTAGGTAGGTAGAGGGAGGGAGGGAGAGAGAGAGGGAAAAATACAGTAGGTAGGTAGGTTGGTAGGTAGGTAGGTAGGTAGGTAGGTAGGTAGGTAGGTGGATAGAGAGAGATAAGGAAAAATAAAGTAGGTAGGTAGATAGGTAGAGGGATAGAGAGAGAGAAAGAGAGAGAGAGAGGGAAAATACGGTAGGTAGGTAAGTAGGTAGGTAGGTGGATAAAGATAGAGAGAGGGAAAAATACAGTAGGTAGGGAGAGGGAGAGAGAGAGGGAGAGAGGGAGAAATACGGTAGGTAGGTAGGTAGGTAGGTAGGTAGGTAGGTAGTAGGTGGAGGGATAGAGGGAGGGAGGGAAAAATACAGTAGGTAGGTAAGTAGAGGGATAGAAAGAGAGAGGGAGAAATACAGTAGGTAGGTAGATAGGTAGAGGGATAGATAGAGAGGGAGAAATACAGTAGGTAGGTAGGTTTTGGGTTATACGGTGGTTGTGTGTATGTGTTTGTGACTGCAGGTGTACATCTACGCACAGATTGGTTGGCCATTTAACCATACTGGACCACAGCAACGCATGGCCGGGTACAGCTAGTGAATAATAGAGAAGTGAACCATTTTGCATTCCTTATTTGAAAGTCTGTGGAAAGTGCTTCATTGATCAAGATAATTTCTGCTTACCAGTGAACTCAAGCTTTGAATTCTTTTTGAATTTTCGTTTTATTCAATATGGGTATAAAATTGGCCACTGCAAGTTGTCAAAGGCTTTTTGCACAACCAGGAAAATAATTGCTGCCTTCTCCTTCTTTCTATTTCAAATTCTTTGTAATGTTGCATTTAATTCATTTTATTGCTTTTTATTTCTTGAACAGTAATTGGTGTTTTTTAATTTGTTGATATTGGTCATTTAATGACTAACATTTTAATATATTTCTTCATAGCAGCTTCATCAATGTAGATCCTCTTAATACCCTCTAAAAAATTGCCAATTGTTTTATTATTTCCAAACCAGAATGTAAAAATTAAACCCTTTCCTTTATTGCTGATACACTGGGTTTTTTTTCTTTGTTTAAAAAATTCATTGTCCCAATATTGTTTTTGCAAAAGGCAATTGGACTTTCTTGGGTTTTTTTTTTCTTTGAAAAATGTTTTGCTTCTCATCCAAGAAGCTTCTTTAATTCTGAAGAATCAAGAACTGAAGAAGCTTCTTGAATGAGAAGTTGTCTTTTAGAAAATAACTTTTTGGATAACCATGACTTGGATGATTGAGAATCTCCATAGACACTAAAATTCACTGCTTTTTATTTGCACAGTCAAAATTCTTCTTTTTAACAATTTATTTTTGTAATCCTTTGGAGTCTAAAAAATTTAGTCACTGTTTAGTTTCTTCCAATTCTTTAACCAATTGCTTTTGTTCCAATTCTCCTATTTTGGCATTTAATTTTTTCCCCTGTATATTATATTTTGGTTTTTATTTTATTAAATTAAATTATTTTATTTTATTGTTTAAATAAAATGATTTATTTTAATTGTTTAGATAAAAAAGTATTTTAATTGTTTAAATAAATTTAATTAAGAAGCCCCTCATATACTGTAAGTTTTATTAGTTTCCCAAATGGTAGGATGAGAGATACCCGGCGTTCTGTTTGTTTTAAAGAAGTTAAATTCCTGTTCACATTTTTGGAGGGCAGTATCATGGAGTTCTGCCAACCTAGCAGCTCGAAAGCATGTAAAAATGCAAGTAGAAAAATAGGAACCACCTTTGGTGGGAAGGCAACAGCGTTCCATGCACCTTCAGCATTTAGTCATGCAGGCCACATGACCATGGAGATTTCTTCGCACAGTGTTGGCCCTTCGGCTTTGAAACGGAGCTGAGCACCGCCCCCTAATGTCAGGAATGACTAGCACATGTGTGCAAGGGGACCCTTTACCTTTACCTTTACCTATCATGGAGTAATAACTTGTCATTCATCTTCTAGCTGAAGTGTAGTTTTTCTCCAGAGCTCCATGTTATTAAAAATGGATTGAGATCCACATATGTCATGAAATTTGTACTTCTTTAATGGATGGTATTAAGGTCTTGGGAATCTAGTATGTATCTATTTTGGAGTATGATTGATGTCTTGCTGAGAAAAAGATATAATGTATCTTAACTGGATTTTGTAATCTCTGTTTATCAGTCAGTGCCAATTTATCCATACATTGAAATACATTTTTGCAGAAGCTTTTCACCATTTTTCCCTTGTATGGTTTTGTCTAAGTTCAAATCTGAAACTCCACGTTTCCTAAGGCCTTCTTCCAACTCTATTAACTTTTGAAAAGGTATTTTGTATAATTGTTCTTTATCTTTATAAAGAGGCAAGCATTATTATTTTGTCTTCTTTCATTCGTTACAAGATTCTTCCTGCTTTGCCTTTAAATTGATCCAGTTCTTCCCAGGCTGGTGACAGGATACAAATTATTATTCCAATTTTCTTTATCTTTCTTTCGGTTGTGTAGTCTTATCCCTATTTCCTTTGCTTTAACAAATACGCATGTCCTGTTTTTATATGTTTCTTCCAAAGAGATTATCAGCATTTTCTTTATATCATTTAGATGTATTTTGTACTTATTTACTCCAAAAGAAGTTACCTTGGTCTTTAAAATAATAATTTTCAAATCTATATTGCTTGTTGCATCATCCAATCTCTTTAACATTTTCAGATAGTCCTGCATCAAATGTTTCTTTTCTGACCCACTGCACAAATTTGATTCATTCCCAAGATAATTTATTTATTCTCATTTATGTTTTACATTCATCGTACTTAACTCTTCTCAGCTTCAGCAACTCACTTTCAACTCCTTATCCATTCAAAACATTCCATAATTCAGGTCCATCATTTTAACTTAGACTTCCCCTCTAAATCCATAAGCATACAACAAATTTCCTGTTCCACAGTCACAAATTCCACGTTCACAAATTCCAATTTTATAATCAAAAATCCACAGGGTGCCTTTTGAGACAGGGAAAGTGTACCAATAGTGGTGTATGTCAAAATGCAGGGTTAATGGGAAGACGTCATCCCACCCAAATCAGTAATGTGGGTCCCTGGTTAGCAAAGATTTTCCTACCAAGTTCTATAAAATATAGCACAATGAACTAGAAGAAAGGAAATATTGTAAAAGGGATAACCCTGTACGCCCAGTGGATAAAGACTATAATACTTTGAAAATCTCTTTCTTGGCCTACAGGGGAGAGATCCACAAATGGAGAGAATTCACTGCCAAGAACCTCAACAGTGCACTAGTAAAAAGACTCTACTATAGGGAAGAAAAGCTGGCAACAGCATATTCTAGAAGTATGTCAGAGAAAACCCTGGATCTATAAAATGTGAAGTCTCTTTGTTCTATTCTTCTTTCGCTCATGAAATGTACCACAACTAGACTATCACTGGGTGGGAGCGGGGGTTGGCAGTGCACTACATATAAATTGCCTTTTAGGTGGAGGCAAATGCTTCCCCACCTCCAGATTAATTTTATTCTGAAAGAGAGCAATTACAGGTTTTTTTTTCATTTTTAAAAGCATCATCTTCTATAGCTAAGTTTCATTGAATTTAATCTAATTTAATGTAAGCCTTAAAATATGAAACCGGAGAAGAATGCATAAAATAAAATGTTAAGAAAGAAAAATAAGAATCAAACATGCTTTTCTAATAGTTACTTTCCATCTGTACTCTGCAGAAAGAGCTACTTACCTAGATTCCTGTTTAAAAACTAAAAAAATAGTGGGGCAGTCAGGAGAAACTCTTTTTTTTTAAAGGAAGGAAGCTGTATATCAATAATAAAACTACACTTTTTACTTCAGAAGGCCACTTTGAAGAGGACAGAATATTTAGATTAAATTGGGGCTAACTGTAGGGATGACTTACTGTGAACATGCCCTGCTGTTTTCTTTGTATCCATTTGATATTTGTATTAGTTTTATCTATTTGATATTTAGGTCAAGTGACTCAATCAAAGAAGTTTCGATTCAATCCCTTCTGCTTTTTGTTTACTATTATTATTGAATTAAAACTTGGAAGACAAACAGCAATATTTATTTATGAAGTGAGCATCTCCCTTCTGCATACCATTGAGATTATTTTCACTTTGAATGTGTAAAGTACTTTGTAAACTTTCATTGACTGTGATAACATTTCATGAAATCGGTCACTGTTATTTTCACAGTTTTTTAGACTAACAAAATGAAAAGTAAAGTACAAAAAAAATATTCTTGTCCAGGTCAGCCTACTGTGTTATATTTCCAAGGCTCATGTAAGGGAAGAAAATCAGTGTAAAAAGGAACAAGAAAAGACAGCTTGAAAGAATGATACCAAGGCAATCTTAACTGTAATCTGGGGAAAATCTACAGTGCAATCAGTACACTATTCTTTTGGGCAAACGTGCATTCATTTGGACTGTTAATAAAACTATTTACTAAGGCTGATCTTTACAGGCGGCTGTTATGTATACGTTGGGTTGACAAAATCAGAAATGAGCAGGTGATAAGCCACCTGGGAAAGCCAAGAGAAATAATCAAAACCAGTGAAAGTTAAAATATTTTGGACATATGATGCGACACTCAGAAAAATACTGCATACCACTTAATCCAAGGAAAGATTGAAGGCAAACGAGGTCCAGGCAGAAGAAGCACATCATGGCTTCAAAATCTAAAGGACGGGTTTGGACAAATCTAACAGCACTTTTTCGTGCCACAATTGATAAAAATAGGATCACCGACATGATTGCCAACGTCTGATGATGGATATGGCACAAGCAGAAGAAGGCTGCTGTTGAGAAATTTTCTACACAAGATCTTTCTGTCACACCTGTATCAGCCACTGTATTTTCTCCACCTTCATTAGTACAATTTGTAACTATTATTGATGGGGTATTGTGAGATTTGCAAGCAGATGTTTACCCATTATTTGGCTCTGAGTAGTTTCATGTCGGTATTGAATAGCTTGGTGAGAGCACCAAATCTGGAGGAATCCCACAATGGACAACACTCAGGCTCAAGTATAAAACAACATGGATATGAATTACTTTTTCTGCAAAGAAACTCAGAAAATCATGTGATGTGCCTTCTGGAAAGCATGTTCACGTATTCTTTTCTAATAGAGTCTGAATATTCCTGAATGGAGCTGGTGGATTGGCATCTTCAGATGCAATAAATGCAGGGCACTGGAAGCCACTGTTCAAAACCAATGCATGAAACTAATTATCCTTAGTCACAGCAGACTGAAAGCTATTTGTTTCGCAGCAAAATGGATAGATGACACTTGTTCATCATTATTGTAATAGCAATAGCACTTAGACTTCACAGTGTTTTACAGCTGTCTCTAAGCGGTTTTACAGGGTCAGCATATTGCCCCCAACAATCTGGGTCCTAATTTTACTGACCTCAGGAGGATAGAAGGCTGAGTCAACCTTGAGCCAGCAATCAGCAGAAGTAGCTTGCAGTACTGCATTCTAACTACTGTGTTACCACAGCTAGATCAAGCCTTTTCTTCTGGCCTTGGCCAATAGAAAGAACCTATTTCAGTGGGTTCCTGGAGAGGAGGAATTTAACTTGAGCAAGGACTAGCAAAGCAGCTGTTTGTAACTCAAGAGAAAGAATATTTAATACTGAAAATACATTAGTCAGGAAAGAGACTTGATACAGGCAAAGTCTTATTTGCTAACTAAATCTTAAGCATAGAATACTGAGAAAACAAAGATAGGAAGACTGTATCCTGAGGGGAGCAATTTCACAGTAGAGGGCAGATAGAGCAAGAGATCAAAAAGAAATTCCTATTCTTCCACTTACAACTCCCTGTTTCTTATGGAAAATAGGGGTGAATGTCAGTGCAACTGAAGTCACAATTCCAAGCTGTTGTCAAGATCTATTCTTGACAACAGTCAGCTGACAAGAGAGATTTCTGTATCAGGTCTATCATGTTAAAATCCTCTTCCCAGTCCAGAACCTTCCATCTTACCAAGAGGAGGCCACAGGGAGAGCCATCTCTTTCTGTAGAAGGCATGGAGACTTGAAGGACCGGTGGAATAGCAGCTGGCAAGACAATGATCAGAAAAATAGGCTTCAGTTCATTCCAAGAAACTAATTGAGTAAGGCTCTTTCCTAGTTCACACAAAGATAAAGTGGGGGAGGGAACAAAAACACTCTCAGATTTGTAAGATTCTGTTACTAGAGCTATTACAATACAAGGTGTTCTGAGTTACATGCATTGGTCCCTTAATCTGGATTACTGTATTGAACTGACACTTCATGAGAAGAAACAGGTGGAAAGGAATGTCCATCACTGGTATATCTCCTTCAATGTTTTTCCTCTGTACAGATATTACCCTTACATTTTCAGGGAGAAGAATTCAATTTCAGTGTTGATCACCTTCTTCCTCTTTCAATCATCAGTCTCCTAACCCCCAGAGTTCAAAGAATTGGCAAGTGCCACAGCTGAAATGTGGAAAATTACATTTTTGAAGACATTGCAAATAGAACTATCATAGAAGGCAAAGCACATAGGCATTATCTGCTACCTCAGTATGTCTGGGTAGTCCTTTGCTTTGAATAAACCCATTTAAGAGCATGCCACCAATTGTAGAGGATTCAACAATCCAATCCAACAATGTTATTAAAACTAACAAATAACAATGAATTACAGATTTCTGCTATTAATACTGAAGAGCATGAAAGACTAGTTCAGTTCTTGTCTAAGGTTAGAAAGATACTTTTATAATTACAGCTTGCAAGGAATACAGATTTTGGTATATGGGAATATTTGTTACAGAAAGGCACTTTGTAATACAAAATATTTGGCCTTTGAAAAGCTTGAATGAGCAGGTTGTAATTCTAACAATTTGAGCTGGTATTCCCTTTCGAATGTGAAGTGTTATAAACACATCCCTTATATTCTTTGAGAATTGAGCACCATACAGAGAGATACAGTTTGTGAATCAAAGATCATTTACTGATATAATAAAGGTACACCTTCAGGAGAATATATATGTCATAAAGAAGTGGTTGTAGACCCCAAAAATTTTTTTTTTCAAAAGACAGCTGAACTTTCTGGTTTTCCTTTGAAGACAATTCACTTCTCATCCATTGGAGCTGAAGAAGCTTCTTGGATGAGAAGCAAAACGTCTTCAAAGAAAAACCAGAAAGTCCAGTTGCCACTTGGGAAAGCACCTTGGGGACAACCATGACCTGGATGACTGACAATCTCCATAGACAAGTATTTGCAGTGTGTATAAAATGGAATTAAACCTGTGATGGTTAAATGTCTTAAACAGACAAGAAAGGTACAGATATCCAGGGAGCATGAGTTTATAGGAGGCTTACAGACAAAAACCATTTTGTCCACACTTTTCAGTGAAGAACGTATTGCAGTTGACTTTCCTTTACTGGGAACGCAAGATATGTTCCACCCCAAATTCTTCCTCCTTTCAAATATATTGGCAACAAATATCATCAGGCACATTGGTGAAAAAATGATCTGCTTATAGCAATATTGTCATTGTACATTATGTATACAACAAAATTGGTTAAGTTTTGAGTTTTATTGGTTTTTTATACCGCCCTACTCCCGAAGGACTCGGGGCGGTGTACAGCCAGAATAAAAACAAATATATAAAAGTTTAAAAAGTTTTTAAAAGACATCCGTCAAAAATTAAAAACGCACTTTTTCTGCTTGGCTGGCCTAGGTTAGTCATCTGTTTATTGTTTTAATTGGGTTCTTAAGGGGTTTAGTTTTTAGTATTTTGGGTTTTTAGCGCAGGGATAAATTGTTTAATCTGATTTTATATATATTTATGATGTATTTATGTTTGTATGTTTTTAATTCCCCTGTGCACCGCTCCGAGTCCCTTCGGGGAGAGGGAGCGGTCTACAGATTAAATTTTATTATTATTATTATTATTATTATTATTATTATTATTATTATTATTATTATTATTATTATTATTATTATTATTATTATTATTATTATTAAACTTTGGCCTAAAAGTAAAAAAAAAACAACCAACCCTGATTAAAATTAATAAAAATTTGAATTTAAAAATCATGTTTTATGCCAGCCCGGCTTGTTGGAAGAAAAAGGTTTTGAGAGCACGGTGGAAGGTGCGTAAGTCAGGGATAGTTCTTAATTCCAGGGGCAATTCATTCCAGAGGAGAAGGCTCTCCCTCTGGGTGTCGTCAGTCGATATTGTCTAGCCAACAGCACCATGAGGAAACCCTCTCTATGGGAGCATACTGGCTGGTGGGTGGCTCTCGGTGGCAGAAGGCAATCTCGTAAGTACCTAGGTCCTAAGCCATGGAGCGCTTTGAAGATAGTAACCAACACCTTGAATGGTTAGATAATTTTGTTATTAGAAACCAATTAATCTCTAAGTTTCTAGGGCAAATAAATAGAAATATTAAGAGTTTGGTAGCCATCGGTGGACCTAGAAAACTCAACATCATGTTTCTTGCCATCAAACTGGGAATATGCAGTAGCTGCTTTTGTTGTCAGGCTTCACCCAGATGGGTACTTAAGAACTAGAAGGCATGCAAATGGAGATTCAAGGACATGGCTATTTCTATTTATTGCAGACAGTAAAAATGATGGTAATAGCTGAAATGAAGAGATTTGAGAAATGAGACTGAGAGTACTGACTATGTTATCTAGTTTGGGTAATGAAATGTCTGCAAGAAAACAACCAAGCTCAGAGCGTACCAAGGACCTCTGTTTTCAATCCTGAACTACAAATATTCTCCTCCATCAAAACTTGGGACTTTTTTTTACTGGAGATGCAATAGATAAAGCATGTGACTTTTTTGCATGAAAGGTTGCTACTCCATCTTGGAGCTCTGCCTTAAGAGCTATAACACCCTTAAGAGCTATAACACCCTTAAGAGCTATAACACCATGAAGCTATACTCGATCCAGAAATTTAATGACTATTTCCAAGCCTCTGAGTCAGGGTGTCAAACTTGATTTCATTGAGGGACACATCAAGATTGTATTTGGCCTCAGGGGACCAGGGTTGGGTGTAGCCAGAGTGGCCATGCCGTGCTCGATGTCACTCATGCTGGGGATGCTGTGGCAGCCCGAGCGCTCTGCTGGTGAAAATGGGCTCCTAGGCTCTGTTTCCAGCTGCAAAGGCCTCCTGCAACCTTCTGGACTCGGGAGGGCTGCGTGCCTTGAGTTTGACACTCCTGCTCTAAGTAATAATGATCTGAATGTAAATCTGTATAAATGGTACCAAGAGTAGAATTGAGTTCTATGGCAATAGAATGTACTATCAGAAGCACGCAAAATCTTGGAATGTAATGAAGCTGCTCAGATGACCATTCAGTTGAAATTCTGATCAAACAAAAGCTTTGGAAAAACAACACTTCTCATTTAGTTGCAATTTGTCTTTGTTCATAATCACCACAAAACTGACAAAATAGGATCCAATTAATAATGAGAAGATGACCGCCTTAGTATCTTTCAGGATTTCAGATGAAAAGCATCATTACACAAAGTACAATGCACATATATATTTTCAATGTTTATGCTGGATTTTTTTTTAAAAAATGCTTCAGAAATGAGGCATTTTACAATAAAATCCTTTTAAGCTTATCATACCCTGACCTGAGCCCTGAGCATTGTACAATTCCATCACTCCTAAGTGTACAGTATTGGTTCCAAAATGATCTCTGATCAAAATGGCAATTTTATACCACACAGGTTCCAAAAACGTATTGTTGTTTTCTTAATGCTATACTTTCTCTTTACCTGTTTAAAAAAAAACAGTGCCTGATGAAAATTGATTGTTGAAACCGTATGCCTTATGCTACAGTCATATATTCATTTAGAAGCAGCCTAATTGATCTCAGTGGGGTTTACTAGCTGAGAGCTACCTCTGAGTGAAAAGGTAAGGATGAACTTTAACTCTCCTAAACTCTCAAGACTACACAACATATTCTCTCAAGCATGATCTCAAATGTTTGAATGAATTCTATTCCTCTCAAACTCAGAATTCCTACTTGTCTATGGATTCATAAAGCAGAATTTCAGCGTGAAATCAGTCGTATTTCCTAGGCTTTCTCTCTGCCTGAGGTCTCCCAAGATAGAATACAATATACCAATTCACAGCTAAGGAAGTTTAAAAGGAAAGGGGGAAGAATTCATTCTGAGCATTTATTTTAAACGTTAGCTACAGGCTTAGATTAAAAACGTGTAATTGGAAATGTGTAAAGGCGTAAAGTGGTATTTTTGTCATCCTCGTTTTTTTTCATTCCAATTCTGCTTCCTCCTAGAATTTTGCTCATAGGGACTTCAATTTCATTTAAATTCAAAGTGCAAAACTGAAAGAAAAAAAACCCAATGAAATTTCTACTACCTACCTAATAAGAATCATTTTTAAAGTAGCACCAAAGAGTACAGAATGCCCGTTCATTTAAATAAAGTTAAATTTACTATAAAGATCCGCAGTCTGTCTGGCAAAGAAATACTGACTTCTGATGATATTGGTGGCTATGGAACTGAACAGCTTCTTGATTTTTAATTTTAATTTTCAGTTACAAGAGAACAAATCCTACTGAGAAAATCCTTATTTTCCACACACTCCTAGAAGCACAGGTTTTCATACTTAATTCACAGCATTTCTGTCAACACATTTGGAGGACATATCAACAAGCCTAAAAACCGCTCATATTATTTTCTGATGGACAAACCATATTCAGTCAGTGTTATTACATTTCTTAATATCCCTGCAGATCCCCCACCCCAACAGAAGATTGTATGAATGACAGAATATTGGTCATCACATTATTAAAAAAAAAAGATGTTGAGACTTTGGAAAAAGTGCAGAGAAGAGAAACAATGATGATTAGGGGCCTGGAGATTAAAACATGATGAATGGTTACAGGAATTGGATATGGCTAGTCTAGAGAAAAGAAGAACTGGAGGGGATCAACTGATTTTCCAAAGCACACGAAGGTAAAACCAGAAACAAGAGATGGAAGCTAACCAAAGAGAGATTCAATCCAGAACCAAAGAGAAATTTTCTGATAGTGAGAATAATCAACCAGTGAAACAGCTTGCCTTCAGTAATTTGGATGCTCCATCACTGAAGGCTTTTAAGAAGAGACTGGATAGCCACCCATCTGAAATGGCATAGGGTCTCTTGCTTGAGCAGGGCATTGAGCTAAAAGAAGGCCATGTTCCCTTCCAACTCTGATATTCTTTGTTCTACATATGTACTTATTACTTAAGTAACATTAATGGTGAGTCTACAATACATTCACATGAAAATTGTCACCAATGCAGAGTTCACAGCTGATATTTACTCATTGTGCCCAGAATGAGAAATACCTGCTGCTACCTAGGATCAAACTCACAGCCTCCTGATTGTGAGGTGAAACCTCCACCTCTAGGCCACTGTACCACTCATGGGCCAGATTATATAAATCAGATATATTTCACAGAGGCAATATAGCAATGTATCAACCATCTGATCCAATGTGGATGAAATCATGTTATATTGTCCTTATGTCCTTCTGTGTTAAATGAGTTTCCATGTAAATCAAGGAAATAAAATAAGTTCTTTGTGCAATAATCATAAACATGATCTGTAATCTACAAATATCAGCATGCTGGGGAAGGAAAGACATTTTGAGGATATTTAGAAGACAATTTTAACAGTCCAGCTCTATCATTACATTTGTTTCAAAATTAATTGAGTTCACACTGTCATGCCAATCAACTTGGCTTTTATAAAAGCATATATCTTCTTAAGTAAGAAACATTCAGAAAATGGATGTGTTTGAGTTTTCTTTTAAATCCATAATTTAAAATTCTGTCAAACTTGATGATGTAATTCCTGTGGTAAATATTTTAAATACTTTCATGACTACAACAATTTTCTACAACAATTTCAACATTGTTATTATACACAGTTCTGAAAATTCAGCTCTATGCCTCCATTTTTACTTCTCCCACTAGTTTTTACTTTTTGTAGTCAGACTATATCACTGCTAGAATCATATCTTGGGGAAATTGCGGCTTCTGATCTAGGTCCATCCATAGGCCGACAAAACACAACCTTGGTCAGATGGTGCCTCTGGAAGATTGGTGCACAAATTAAGCCATACCTGGTAAGCTCATACATCTTTCTTTAAGAATCAGTGGGTCCCAGAAAAAATAAACATTCAATAACTGCTCAAGCTTAGTTCTCGTTAATTCTGAAAGACACGAGGAAGAAGGCTCAAAGTTATATCTCTAGGTCAGGGGTGTCAAACTCAATTTCATTGAGGGCTGCATCAGGGTTGTGTTTGACCTTAGGGGGATGGGGTGGGTGTCTCCTGATCAATGTCACTCATGTCAGAGGTACCTGTGGTGGCCCGAGTGCTCTGCCAGCAAAAACGGGCTCCCAAGCTCCATTTCCAACTGTGATCCATTTCTCCCTGCAGCCCTCCCGAGCTGTTTTCACTGGCAGAGGATTGCAGAAATGGAGCTCAGAAGCCCATTTTTTTCCAACAGAGGCACCACCGGCCGATCCCTCTCTGTTTCGAGGGTGGCCCCGCAGGCCAGATCTAAGCACTCTGTGGGCCAGATCTGGCCTATGGGCCTTGAGTTGGACACCTCAGCTCTAGGCTATTAACATCCTATCTTCTGAATGGCAAAGGACAATCTACTATAGTATGTAGCTACATTCATGTCTTTGATTAAGATTCCAAGTTACCTCAGGCTTGTGTACAAATGTTCTGCCAAATCTTGCAAAGCAGTCAAGTGAGGTAAAATCTCTAGAGATCTGTAATTTACTGCTGAAACTAAATCAGGGGGTCCTGAAACTCTCCAACAAAATAAACAAGATGCAATCTTTTCTAATTATGGTACTGATGCAAGATGTTCTTTCAACATAACTTTTTCTGGCAGTGCTACTAGCAAGATAGCCAATTCTTCTACTGCTATGATCTATTAAAAATATCAGTAACATTCTTCTTTGGGCATACTACAGAACAGATGGAAACAGTTACTCAACTCTTGACCTCAAGTCTGTAACTTGAGCTTTTGCAAATTGTTCTCTTGCGCTTTGTCAAATATTCTGGCAAACCGAAGATGAGAAGTCTCATCATAGTCTTAGTTTGTTGAACCATCTGTTATCAGAAAATTGGAAAACGTTTGCCAGCCACGGGTGGTATTGAATAGTAAAGGATCTGTTCTTTAAAAGTGGTGATGGAATATACACCTGGAGAAGCAGGGAGGGTCAATCTTGGCAGTATCATGGTTTCCTAGGGGGGAAACAGACCATTCCAGAGAGTAGTCCACATAAAGAGGCTGTGCATTCCCTGTTGTAGGAAGGCAGGAAAAGATCAGAGTAGACATATCTTAGATTCACTCAGGTTATATCTATTAGATTAGAAGGTTATTTTATTTTATGTATCTTTTTTTTAATGCCTATCTTCCTCAGAGAGCATCTCTGCCTAGACCTTATAACTTTAGTTTGGCAAGATTTTGTCTATTAGGTGTAAGCAAATAATGAATTGGACTGGATTGGATTTCACTGTGTCATCTTCAGACTTGGACTTGGTAATATCCAAATACAGTGGTACCTTGGTACTAAACTGCTTTGCAACTCATTGAGTTTTGTACTCAACACATTTTGATGTGAAAATTTTGTCCTGGTACTCATTGTTTGTTTGGTACTCAATGCAGAAACTGGAACTTGGTGTCAGCTGTCTTGTAACTCACTTACTATTTATAAGGGGGGGGGGATTTGGTACTTATTGTTTTTGGTAGTCATCGCACCTCCTGGAACAATTAATGAGAAGTACCAAGTACTCTACACATAGTGAAAGCTAAATGAATTAGTATAGTTTTCCCCTAGAACTTCATAAAGAAAAGAAATATAAAAATTGACTTCTTTGGACTCTGATATATATCACACACATACGGCACATCACACACAGAGAGAGAGAGACACACAGAGACACACTCAATTTAGCATACAAAAATAACGTGTCAGTTTTGTGTTTAATTATGTGTGCTTTTCACATTAATTCCAAAAGTCTGCATTATGCAAAGATAAGCTTTTGCATCTATTCACAGCATGGTTTTTATGAAGCATTCCCTTCTAAAAACCAAAGGCATAGGTGTCATCAGCAATATAATTCATTATTTATTCATTTTTAAAGTCCAAGGGGAAAAGCACCAGTATCTTTTAAATGAATGTAGTGACTAGTCCATTTAATTGATAATGAGGAATCATTTGTATTGTTGAACTTTTTTTAATGAATAAAAGCACAGCTAGTTTATTATAAAATGTCAGTGGATAAATCATGAATTTGAGCCCAAACTTTAGTCTTAATTTAGATCTCTCCCCCTCCCCAATATATTCTACTACAAGTAATAGCAAATGCTGCACAATAGTATGCAAAAACTGGAGAGATGGGGGAGAAGAATTGTATGGGCAATTTGGTCTGTACTAAAAATAAAGAAAATGAAACCAGAAAATTTGTGAGTCAAATGTGATCAATTACAACTTAAGCTGCAGTCCTGACATCCAGCTATGAAACCAGATGAAGAATCCTAGTATATTAACATATTATAAAGATTTATAGCATTATTCTTTGCCTTTTTGAACTCTTCAAGAGTTATATAAAAGTAGGGTTTAAGCAAAGGCTATGAACTACACCAAGCAAAATATTTGGCAAATTAGCAGGCTGAGTCAAAGCAAAAGCAGAGCTAAATTATTTCTCTTGGCAAAATGAAAGAAATGCAGCATGTTTGGGAGTTTCATAACAGGCATTATCAGAGGATTAGCTCTCTGGAACGAACTAAATTCCAAATATTCTGGATTACTATGTTCCCAGGTTCCCTCTTTAGTTCTGTTCTATGGACAATAACTTGATGGCTTAAGGCCAAAGCAGATAATACATTAAATGTGCAAACATATTATAGATATTAGTTAAAGACAAATAGGCTCTACGGATGTATCAAAGTCTAGCTCAACTCACTTAGTACCTGTGTTAAAATATTTGGTATTCTATAATAGCACCAAAGAAAGTTACAAGAAAGGCTGATTTTTCATTTTTCTCTTTCTCCCAACCTTGCTTCAAGGGCATTGTCCTTTGAGATGTACAGTAGTTTTTCTAGGGCAATTGTGGATTGTCCTGGATCACGAGTGAGAGGAAAAGATGAACTTTATTAACAAAGACTTTGGCTTGCCCCAAAAAATTACTAAATGTTTATCTCATTTTTTTTTCTTAAAGAGAAACAGCAATTAACACATCTAGTAAATTGGGTGATAGGTTCAGTAGATTTATCCTTAGAATACAGTCTTACCCTATACCCCTTCCCCATAGGTACTATAGAAAGCCTCTGGTTGATCAAGGTTATTTTGCATGCCAGGCTTCTGATTTTGAAACTGCTGCTTTGGCATGTGGTCTTTTTCCTCCATGCTAAAGTTCTCACAACAATGCTATCTCAAAATTGCCATTAGTTCAATCCAGTTTCCAAGCAAGGAGATCCAATCATCACTCCCCTCTACCCCTCAGTGGCTGATACTTCAAAAATAAAGGATAAGCATGTGAAATCTTTGTATAAACATTTAATTTAACTTTGTCCCTTAGGAAGAAAGGAGTCAATACCTGAGCTGTGCATCTATCTCTCTATCATCTATCTATCTATCTATCTATCTATCTATCTATCTATCTATCTATCACTTTATATCTATCTATATCACCTCCTTCTTTCTCTATCTATCTATCTATCTATCTATCTATCTATCTAAACTTTATATCTATCTATATCACCTCCTTCTTTCTCTTTCCATCTATCTATCTATCCATCTATCTATCTATTTATCTATCTATCCTTCTATCTACCTACCTACCTATCTACCTATCCTATCTATCTATCTATCTATCTATCTATCTATCTATCTATCTATCTATCTATCTATCTATCTATCTATCTATCTCATCTACTTATCTATCATCTACCTATCCATCTATTATCAATCTTTCCAAATCATCCTTTCTCCAACTTTTTTTAAAGATCCAAAATATTATTAATACATGTATAAATAATGGATCAACATTGTTTTGTATAGGAAAGGAGAAGTTTCCAAACAATTGCTATTTTCTGATTCTATAACAGATGCTTTGCCACATTTCTATTTAATATTCATTAAAAGACTTAAGCAAACATTGTAATACTAACAGTGATTTCTTTCAGAATGAAACTGATTCTTCTATTCCATTTATGTATCCTATTTGTGTAGATCCACATTTCACACGAAAGTTGTTCGGGGCATTTAATTTATAAATAAAAAAATAAAAAATTGTCACAATTCCAAAGGATTTTTATGGTCGATGGTATCAAAAGTCATAAAGAGGTTAAGCAGGGCAAAGATGGATACAAACCCCATCCCACCCTCACCTGAGATCATTGCAAAGTGTGACCAGCATTGTTTCCATCCCATACTCAGGCCTTGAATCCAGATAATCTTCCAAGATAGCCTGTTTTTTTTAACCACTGCCATTCTTCCCATTTCTTCTGAGTCTGCTGATAATTACATTTTCCTGCATTGGATAAAGCTGGCTGTGGTCACTCACAGAAGTCAACCTTTGCTGTTGAACAAGGGGTTTCAGGATCTGGAAAGTACCCACATATACCCAAGTCTCAGCAGTGAAAAAACATTAACTGCCAGCAAGAAAACCAAAATCCTATAAATGCATTTATTTATTTAGCATATGGTGAAGAAGGATCATCAATGGAATACTGTATACAAATATTGTGGCAAATCTATTGGCTTTCCCTAATTCCTATAAGGCTGAACCAAAATGAAGCATGTTTCCAATGGTTAAAGAACAACAATGCAGGATAGGCATTGCCTACTTTCCCTGCTTTTTAGCTTCCAAAGGCAGCTGGATTGCCCTTGTAGCTGATAATGGATTAGACTTTGAATCCAATCAAGGGTGAAATCAATTTACCTTTGCTACCAGTTCACGGGCTTTGCTCACATGCATCACCTCCATGCATGCGCAGGATCTTCCACGCATGCGCAGGACCTTCCACGCATGCGCAGGATCTTCCGCGCATGCACAGAGCATCAAAACAGGTAAGCCAATAGTGCCTATAAAGGTAAGTAGAAGAGGGGGGGAATCAGCTGTGCCAGGTGACTTAGATTAGCTAGAACTTCCTACAGTACCTTGAAGGCTTTGCAGGGAAGATGAGTACTCAATAAAACATATTGTTCTTAATTTCACCAAAGGAGAAAGAAAGGCAGACCACCAAACAATAAAGATCAAATCAGATAGCAAAAGTGTCTCTCCCCACACATCAAAGAGTTTCTTCTCAAAACAAAATTGCTAGCACTGACTATAAACATTTGTTTATTATTGATCATTTGGGATGTACAAGTCTCATGTAGTACTAGAAACAGCAAATTCTCTGTGTCTTAGAAGTTTGGCACTGAGGATTGTTATAGTGAAGAATTTTTTTTAAAAAACCCTGTAGTCAGAACGTTTTTAAAATCCTATTGTTATTTGATCTTTTTTTATTTTACTGAAATTTATTTCTGAAGCCTTCCTTCCCACTCTTTTGTCTTTAGAGGAACTCTTATTCCCCAGCAAATTTTCCCAATAGAGGAAATCTTATAAATGAATACATGAAAGTGCAGAGTCAAAGCCTCAAATCATGAAAGTCTATGGTCTGTTACATTATGAATGGAACTTTTTCGAAGGGAAGAAGAAAAGCAAGGAGAATCTAAGAAAAGTCCCAAACGCAGAATTAACTACAGAGTAAAACAAATCTGAAATAACACCCATCTTTCATAAATTAAGCACTGTCGTGTACTGCAAACTGTTGGAAATACAGAGCTTTGTTTGCAGGAAACTGATGGAACATCAGATTTTTGATGAGAGATCACATTTTTCATCACTCACCCTTAACCTTTCATGTCATATCCCATTTTGTTATTATAGAAAACCTCCTAACTACAAAAAGAGTTTAGAGATAACTGTATTAATTAAAAGAAAAAGAGTGAAAATCATTGCCCTATTAATTGCGAGAAGGAATGTCAAAAACAACATGACTAGAATATAATAATATTATGGTTCAAACAATGTAAAACATTAAGTAAAATGGGAGGCAAAATAGCTATATAATCTAAAGAATAACAAAAAGGTTTCTAAAGAGAAAAAATCATCTATTTTTTTTACATGTATGATATGATTTTTTCTTTTCCTTATGATTAAAATCTATGCTGAAATAAAATAAAACCAGGGGAACAAAGTCTATTCTTTAAATACTTTTGCAGAAGAGAACTGGATGAAGAACTCTTGGATGAATAACAATAGGTGATCTTGAAAATCATGGGAAAAAGCAACCTGCTACCACAATATCATACCAAAACCCCACCTACAAGTGACTGTAGCATGGAAGAATCCCTTCCAACAGTGTTAAGGACCAATTGGATTTATAATGGTAAAGGCAATCCATGTATTCTGGTTCCAAGTTTTTTAACTAATTCTTCATCCAGTTCTCTTCTACAGGAACATTATGACCCAGTTATGATGGTCACATACACACAACATAGAGACATATACATATAGACATACACATATACCACAGCAGTGGTGGGTTCTGGATCCTGTTGCAACAGGTATGTTGCTCCTGCATGGAAGCCCTGAAAACTTCAAATACCGATAAGGAGCGAGGGCAGGCGGATGGGCCCTCCGCAGCACTGTAGTGGAACGGTACCTGCTGCTCCCGGCGGCCACCAGTACACCCATATCGGGGCGTACCGGTCGTAACCCACCACTGTACCTCAGTCATGTGATTACATCTGGGTGCTTGACAGCTGGCTCATCTTTATGTTTGCAGCATCGCACACTGTGGAACTGAACAACTTCTTGAGTTTTAATTTTAATCTGCAATTTTCAATTAAAAGAGAACAGATCCTACTGAGAAAATCCTTATTTTCCACATACTCCTAGAAGCACAGCTTTTGATATTCACAGTATTTCTGTCCACACATTAAGAGGACATATCAACAAGCCTAAAAACAATTCATATTATTTTCTGATGTGGAAACCATAATCAGCCAGTGTTATGACTTTTGTTACTATTCCTGCAGACCTCACATACCAACAGAAGATTGTATGAATGACAGAAGATTGGTCATCACATTATAAAAAAAGATGCAGACTTTTGGAAAAGTGCAACAATGAGGATTAGGGGGCTGGAGATTAAAAAAAACATATATATTTATTTATTTATTTTTCATATTTATAACCCGCTCCCATTTCACAACAAGGGACTCGGGGCGGCGAACATAGAATTAAATCAATAAATACAAAATACAAATACATAGATATTAGATGCCTGTGTTGTAACCGTTTTTAAAACCCTCGTTTATAATTGGCGGTGCTGGGGTTACGCAAGGCCGGCTAGTTGAAAGAAGTGAGTCTTAAGACATTTGCGGAAGAGGCGGAGGTCAGGAATGGTGCGGATTTCAGGGGGCAGGTTGTTCCAAAGGGCCGGCCCTGCCATATGAAAAATGATTGCAGAGATTGGGTATGGCCAGTCTAGAGAAAAGAAAGAACTACATTCTTTCCATCCAGTATTCCATTATTTGAGGAACTGCCACAAAGAAGAGGGGGTCAACTTGTTTTCCAAAGCACCAGAAGACAAGAAAAAATGGATGGAAACTAATCAAGAATAGAAGCAACCTGGAATTAAGGGAAAATGTCCAAACAGTGAGGACAATTAACCAATGGAACAGCTTGCCTTCAGAAGTTGTGGGTGCTTCATCACTGGAGGTTTTTAAGAAAAGACTGGACAGTCACTTGTCTGAAATAGTATAGGAGCTCCTGCTTGAGCAGGAGATTGGACTAGAAGACCCCCAAGGTCCCTTCCAGCTCTATTCTGATTGATTGATTGATTAGTGATATAAATTGCCTGTGAATCTCTTTAATAGGCTCTCTTCCATGCAAACATGGCAACTATTTCAACATGAAGTAATACAATACAATACAATACAATACAATACAATACAATACAATACAATACAATACAATACAATACAATACAATACAATACAATAGCAGAGTTGGAAGGGACCTTGGAGGTCTTCTAGTCCAACCCCCTGCCTAGGCAGGAAGCCCTATACCGTTTTAGACAAATGGCTATCCAACATCTTCTTAAAGACTTCCAGTGTTGGAGCATTCACAACTCCTGGAGCCAAGTCGTTCCACTGATTAATTGTTCTCACTGTCAGGAAATTTCTCCTCAGTTCTAAATTGCTTCTCTCCTTGATTAGTTTCCACCCATTACAATAATAGAATAGCAGAGTTGGAAGGGACCTTGTAGGTCTTCTAGTCCAACCCCCTGCGTGGGCAGAACCTAGATGCATATTTGCTATTGTGTATCTAATGTTGATTTAGATAATGAACTCCTTCTGCATAACTCAAGGGCCATGGAGGAGCATTTCATGATTTTATGTACTACTCCCATCTGGCATAACCTGAGGGCTTTGTCTAAGTCAGTGTTTCTCAACCTTAACAACTTGAAAATGTCTGTATTTAAACTCAGATTTTCCCAATCAGTATGATAAAATTTTTAAAGCGTCAAAGAATAAAAGATTAGTACCTTTTATTATTTCAAATCTCAGAAACTATATTATTTCCTCCAGGTGCCCCGAATTGCAGATTTGGCTCACTAACTCCAATTCTTTTATAGTTCTTTAACTTTTGTCTTCCCACTGAGACCAATTCTGAATTGCATTTTCTTTGGAAGATAAAACAGCTCAACTTGTGCAGGTGTATCGTAGCTTACCAAATTAAATTGGTGTTATTACAAATGCAAGAAAACCCGGCTAGCTGTACACTATTTTAATCATTAATTCCTTCTGTTGCATAGCTACTTTCCAATATTGTACCTTGCTCCTTTCCATTCACATCTATCTCACAACTGTTTTTAATTATCTACTCCAAAAACTTCACTATATTAGCAGAACTTTGCCATGGGGGGGGGGGGAGGGGACTCTTGAGATGATACTTGTTCATTTTTGCAAATATAGCTAATGTAATATGGATGTTATTACCTCCCTACTTCCGATAAAAGAGCTTCCTGGTAACTTTGGGGTAATTGCTATCTAGGGTTAGGATTAGGGTTATCCTAACTCATAGGGTTATAGTTGTAGGGAGAGATGAGAGAAAAACCCCATAGAAAACTCTGAGTATCCAGAGGAAAACCAGGCTAATTAATAGGCTTTAAATATTCTTTAACTCATTTTATTTTGGAGAAGGCATCATACTTTTGATATCAACTAATATTCTATTTTATTCCTATTCCATAAACAGAACTATCCATCTATCTATTCCATGTATACTCTACATTCTGTACATTGATATAATTATAAATATGGAATCATTAATTTAAACACAAAATTAAAATATAAATATTCAATAATAATAACTTTTTCTTAATAATAATATAAACCATCACTCTTTCGTTTTAGTTCAACAACAATATATATATATATAACATCTACAGCAAAGGGCTACCTAGATAAATTGATTTTCTCCCCATGAGCAACAGCACTTAAATTTATATACCACTTCACACAGCTTTATAGCCCTCTCTAAGCAGTTTACAGCATCAGCAAATTACCCTAAATAATCTGGGTCCTGATTTTACTGACCTCGGAAGGATAGAAGGCTGGATCAACCTTGAGTCAGTGAGATTCGAACTGCCAAACTGCTAGCAGTCAGCAGAAGTAGCCTGCAATGCTGCATTCTAACCACCAGTTAAGAGAAACAGAGTGGAAAGTAGCCTGATTCCTGTTGGCAACTGGATGTAAAATTTGAGAGCTGTCACTAAGAAGCTTTCATCAGCTCATCAGTCATTCCTTAGATGCTGGCAGGACTGTGAAAAATATTTTCAAGCCCAAGCAGCTTCATAAGGGAGAATATGATCTTAGATAGCTGGTCCTACATTAGGATTTGAAAATGATATGCAACTTTTGAATTAGTCATTGAATTGCTCTAAAACAGGCCAGAAATCAAGAACATTGTTTTAATAAAGAAATCTCATGCTCCACTCAACTGAATAACAGAGTAAGAATTGGAAAAGACTTTGGAGGTCTTCTAGTCCAACTCCCTGCTAAGGTAGAAAACTTTATACCATGTCAGACAAATGGCTGTCCAATCTCTTCTTAAAAACCACTAGTGATGGAGCACTCACCACAACTTCTGGAGACAAGTTGTTCCACTGATTAATTGTTCTGTCAGGAAATTTCTGCTTAGTTCTACAGAAGGTTGGTTTCTCCTTGATTAGTGTCCATCCGTTGCTTATTGTTCTGCTTTCTTTCAGCTGCTTTGGAAAATAGGTTGACCCCTCTTCTTTCTTCAAATATTTGGTTGTAGCATCCTATGAACTCTACAAACTTCTTTCAAATGTCATTTGATGTGTAGAAAAGGCAGTTAAAATTAAATTGGTGCTTTAAAAGTGTGATATATCTATCTACTTTGTACTCTCAAGTACTTAGTCCTGCTGACTAAGACTATCTAGAGCTATAATGTTTATTTATACTTCTATTCCAAGCTTATCTTGCCAATATTAAGTACTTTTTTTCTCACTGCAGCCATTTGATCATCATTTGTGATCTTCCCTGCTTTTTGAATTATATTACTAATTTCAATCCAATATTGCTTAACTCTTACAAGTCCACCAAAGGTGATAAAAGGTTCCTATTTGAGTTCCACATTTCCAGCAATTGTTTGGTGATCCTTTATGCATTTTAGCCAATTTATCTGGGGATAAGTACTATGTATTATATTATTTTGTAAAAATTCATTTTGAGGAACATAATATAAATTTTATCCCCTTGATCCACATGTTTTCCCACTGATCAATTAGCATTGTGGGAAATGAAAACATAGCCTATTGAACTATTGAACTCAATAAGGCCTCTGAAAGATAGCAGGCCACAGAGTAAAGTAATATGAACCAAATTCTGCAGCTAGGATGGTTTTGCAATGACAACAACATATTTGTAATCTGCTGAGCTGTTGCAACTAGTATAATATGATTTTCCAAAATCGATAGTTTCAGGAGTATATTTGGAATCAGAACATTGAAACTGTGAGAAATAAGGAACTGAAAGTAGCAGATGGATAGAGGTTTCAGATGTACCCGTATGTATGTAGATTCTAGAATTAATGGTCAGCAAGAAAGAAAAAGGAAATGGGTTATAAAATGTAATCAGTAAATTTGCATCTGAGTGAGGCTGTTAGAAAAAGGGTATAAAAGATAGAGCTCTACCACAGATCAGGGCCACTGGCCTATAGCTGTCCTTGCTGGACCCGCTATGTCATTGGACCTCATTGCAATGGGTTATTGATGTACCGTATTTTTCAGAATATAAGACATACCTTTTTCCCTCAGAAAAGAAGGTGAAAATCTGGGTGCATCTTATAAACGGAATACAGCATTTTGGCCTCCCAAAACCCTGCCCCCATTGCAAAAATGGCCGTACATAGCCTTTAGGAGGCTTCCAGAGTGCTCCTGGGGGCTAGGAAGGGCAAAAATGAGTGAAAATGAGTGAAAATGGGCCATTTTGTCCCCCCCTGCCCCCAGGAGCGCTCTATAAGCTTCTAAAGACTATGCATGCCATTTTCTTGACAAAAAATGGCCCATTTTTGTGAAAAATGGGCTATTTTGGTGAGGTCTGCAGAGTGCAAAAACTTTTTTTTTAAATTTGCCTATTCAAAATCTTGGTGCATCTTATACTCTGGTGCATCTTATATTCCGAAAAATATGTTAACTAATGTTGTGATACTGTGTTTTTATGATGGCTGTTCATATTCCAAATTGCTTATGAAATAAACCTCTGAATCTTCAAGTAAGAATTATTGTTTGTGTTGCTGCCTTTGGTTTCTTTGATTGGATTTTTCCACAGCATGCTACACTGAATTATTTTTACCCAGCTTGTCAGATTTTAACTGATTTGTCTAGTTCTCATTTTAACAAAAAATATATACATTATAGTAGTAAGGTGTTCATTGTTTGCACGCAGCTCCATTTCAAAAGTAGTTTTATCATATTCAAGATCATGCAGTTTCTTATCAGCTTTAAATCTTTCCATGAGTTGCAAATATGAAAACCATTGACAACTGAAACTTTCTAGTGGCAGTTCTTCTCACGCCTAGTAGCACCACCCTGGGCCTCGCTATGCTAAAGCCATGCCAAATTGGCTCCAAGCACACCTCATGCACTCTTCACTGCACAGCAACAGTCACTCCAACACTTGTGAGTGCATTGTGCCTCAAAGGACCCTCCCCTGGTCCACAGCAACAACCTCAAGCCTTGCTGCACTCACACTGCACCACACCAGTCCCTTGTGCATCTTCACTAGCCCAACAGCAGCCATTTACCTGTCTTCTGGCCAGCTTGCAAGCCATCTGAGATGTACGGAGTCGTTCTGGCTTACCCATTGACTTTCGTCATTGGGAACCAGCAGAAAGTTGTGAGGAGGTCCCTGCCTAATGACTCTCAAACCTCACTTAATAATAGCAATGGGGATTGCTGGGGTTGCCACTGCTAAACAATGCAGTTACATGACATCACACTGTATGATCACAAGCAAGGGAAATTCCGGTGCCAATTACTATTGTTAACCAGGGATTACCTGTACTGACAAAAGAACAGCTTCATAAGGTCCTGGGCTGATTCTTCACTCCCACCTCCATCTTAGCTATTTTCATATTTTAAGCCACACTAACCTTTGTGCCCTACTCACAATGGTGGTGTTTGGAAGAACCATCAGTCCCTGTAACAGCCTTCAATTAGCGTCATTCATTTTAGTCCCTATGCTTCATATGCAACTGTTGTACCTTCTTTGTGCTTTCTAGCTGACAAATACTGTGTATTGACATTTGGGTAACTGAAAATAGCCAATTAGGCCAGGTCAGAAAGAGATACCACCATTGAAACTGTATTGTAGCACAGTAAAAGAATCTTGAAAACCTGGCAGTTTTTTTCTGCCTTCTATATCAAAGAGAATCAAGGCAGGGAAATCTTAAGTTTCTATCACACACATACACACACCCCACCCCACACCCAGCCTTCTCAGGGCTAAGTCGATGTTTTCCTAATCCTTCTTCCATTCCTTTATTATTAGCTCCACTATAATTTAATAGGTCCATTCTATGATATTAACTAGGAATCATTATGGTTTTATCAAGAACTTTTGCTTTGATAGATGTCTAAGAATCTTGATTTCTTTTCCACTGATCTTACCCTACCATGTCAGTTCTTATTTTTAAAAATCAATTAGAAGCACTTTGCAGGTTCATATCTTGACATAATTTTGTGTCTACAGTGTACCATTTTTTTCCCTCACTTGCATGCTCGTAACTTGATATCTTTATCTTTACAGCTGTACCAAACTGTTTTCCCTTACTTTCTGTTTAAGTGCCTTCCCTTAACTACCAGCATGTAGTACAGCTTAGTTAATCAGAAAAAGGTGCCATTATTTTTTAAAATAGCATAGATTAACTCAGTGTGGTGTTATGTAGTAATCAAGACAGACATCTGCTGGCAGGACAATGAAGGACAGCAACCTGAGCCATTGTGTCAGCGTTATACATTTAATTACATCAATAGCTATTTACCCATGAAAATGAACTATTAAGGGCTAATTATGAATACCCAATCTGCTAAAATCATTTGATTAACTTGATTCTGCCATTTTCAAGATGCATTTCATTCCTTTTATAATATGTAGCATCTGTTTATATAGCCTTCAATTTCTTATGTTATGCTTTACAAATGTTTTGCAACCAGAAAGTCTATTAATATAATTAATCCCAAGAATCTCTTAACTGCAAATAGTAGGGCTATAGAAACAGAATATAAATAGAGCTATGCTAATAAAGAGAGAGAGAGATTCTAGTATATAATGTGTCTATAATTTGATCTGTTTAGAGTGCACCAGACAATATTTGTTCAATTAATCATATGAAATTAGATCCTTATCTAAGATCAAAATGCAAAATCAAATATTATAGAAATTGAAGCAAACATTTACCCAGTATTTTTGCCATGGATTTTCAAGTTTACCAATAAGAACTGGTATTAAAAATCTTTTTACCAACTTTTTACATTATTAATAACTTCAGAAACAGTGCCTATGACTCTATATATTTTATTAAATAAATTAAATATTATTAAATATCCTTGAGAGGCCACAAAATAAGGCATACTTCATCCAAAATAGGCTGCTAGAAACATCACATATTTTTCTGTTTTTTGTTAAAACAATAAATTTTGCAATATACTTATCTTCTAACTTTTTAGAACTGTTTTAATTAATTAACATTATACACACACATTCACATACACACATACATACATACACATATATACATATTATATTATCTATGCACGATTCGTTTTTTAGGTGCTAGATTCCATCTTTGTGATTTCGTTGCTGTTGTTGCTGCTATTGTTATATTCAAACAAATTTTGAACACTACCCTACTTTCATTAGCATGTTTTGATGGGCAAGTCACTTATTTAAACTCAAATGTAAAATATCATTATTTTTACTAAATTGTAAATACGTTGCAATTAACACACAATATCTTATCAAACCGTTGAACCTATACGTCACAAATAAGAAAAACTCTATGTAAAGCAATCATTATAATAATGATCAATATGGACATAGGTAGACAACAATGACAAGGGCTGAGGTTTTAGAAAACTTTACTAAATATCATGCTTATATATATTATTATCACTATAGTACTATGAGTCTGTCTGCCTGTCCAACCGACCTACTTACTTACTTCCTTACTTATCTACCTGTTGTGGCCTAGCCGGTTCCAGATGAGCTGCTGATGGACTCCTCTAGTGAGGAGTCCTATGAATCTGCTCTGGAGGAGGAGGGTGACCTTGAGAGAGCAGAGAGCTCGGCTGGTCATCAGGAGGCACCTGGGTCTTGGAATAGTGGGGAGGATCAAGGCCAGTTTGTCCCTGATGCTAGATTGAGAAGGACTGAAAAAAGGAGGCTTCAATTGCATCAGAAGCAAACTCGAAGGATTTGAATTAGTCTCAACTGACTAATGACTGGCCCCTCCCAAGAGGGTTTAAAAGGAAGTCTTTGCTAAGAAAGTTGGATTTTTAGGTTTGTGTTTATTCGTGTTGATTTTCAGGTTTGTGTTTAGTCGAGTTAGGAAGCTTTGTATCTGTTAAGAGTCATTCAGGCAAGCAGTCAAGAGAGTTAGTGGCAAGCAGCCAGTCTTGTATTAGTCGGAGAAAGGGGGGGGGGGGGGGTCAGAACACCTACCTACCTATCATTTTTGCTTATCTGCCTATCCCACAAAAAGACATTTTGTGGCATACAACAATCAAATAAAACAATAAATCTAAAACCACAAAATATAAAAATATAAAATCCATTATCTTTTAACAAACATACAACTGAACATACATTCCATTTGTATAGTATAGTTATTATACAGGTATAGATTTATTTTCTACTTTGTTAATATTTAAAGGATTACAGTGTTAACTATGTAATACATAGTATGCATACTTATTACCTAGACTAATAGTCTTCTATAAAATGGAACATTTATAGAATCACTTCTCCAAATGCCTATATGTAATCTATCATTCCTGTCTGATACAATATGCCTATTTCTTGATACCTCAAATTCTGCCATCAAAAATGATTAGTTTACAATCTTTACTAAAGTGCAGTATATCTTTATATAACTTTGGAGATCTACTTTCTTTTCCTTTCTAACAAATTTCATTGTTTTATCATGCTGAGTGTTTTCACTTGAAACCTGACCATATTTAAGCTCACAGTTTGAAATTCTGGATCTTCTGTCTCTTACTAATGTAGATCTAGAAAACAAATATTTTTCTCTTTGACTATTATGCAAATTTGTAACTCATATGATTTCTTAGTGATATTAAATTCTGCAAAATATGAGGTTCTTGCATGGATCTTAAAGTAATTGATCCAATTTATCCATCTAAAAATATCCTTTCCTGTGTCAAGTCTTTAGCACATTCCTGTGCTCCTTTCTTATTATGTGCTAAATATATTTTTTTTTAAATCCAATTTTATGGATCCGAGTTGATTAGTAGATAATATAATGCACAGAACAGGAAAAATATAGCTTTGTTTATTTATTTTTTACTTTTAGTACTTTCACTTGGGCTGATAGATTATTTTCAGTTATCAACATAGTGTCATCAGCCTAAGGGCTAATGACGTTTCTCCAATTTTAAAACTACACTCATCTTCTTCCAATCCAACATTCCTTAACATATAATCAGCAAATAAATAGAATAAAGAAAGAAAGACCATGCAGCTTTGTTGCACACCTTTGTCAATGTGTAGCCAGTCTGTTTCCCCATGTTCTGTCCATACTGTGGCTTCCTGACCAGGGTGGTATTCACTTATCTTCCCTACCAGTTCGCAAATGTGAGCATGCACATGCGTTTTGTCTGAAAAAAGTGCCTAAATGGGATACCATAATACAATAATACAATAGCAGAGTTGGCAGGAACCTTATACCGTTTCAGACAAATGGCTATCCAACATCTTCTTAAAGACTTCCAATGTTGGGGCACAGGGAAGTCAGGGACACAGGGTTGCATCATTCTTAATCACTTTTGAAATTGCTTTTTAACTGCTTTTTACATGTTAGAAATCTTTACAACAGACTATTTTACAATGCTATGTGGGTTACAACACAACACAACACAACACAACACAATACAACACAACACAATAGCAAAGTTGGAAGGGACCTTGGAGCCTGCCTAGGCAGGAAGCCCTATACCGTTTCAGACAAATGGCTATCCAACATCTTCTTAAAAACATCCAGTGTTGGGGCATTGACAATTTCTGGAGGCAAGCTGTTCCACTGATTAATTGTTCTAACTGTCAGGAAATTTCTCCTCAGTTCTAAGTTGCTTCTCTCCTTGATTAGTTTCCACCCTTTGATTCTTGTTCTGCCCTCAGTTGCCTTGGAGAATAGTTTGACTTCCTCTTCTAGCTTGTGGCAGCCCCTAAGCTTGTGGCAGCCCCTAAGATATTGGAACACTGCTATCATGTCTCCCCTAGTCCTTCTTTTCATTAAACTAGACATTCCCAGTTCCTGCAACCGTTCTTCATATGTTTTAGTCTCCAATCCCCTAATCATCTTTGTTGCTCTTCTCTGCACTCTTTCTAGCGTCTCCACATCTTTTCTACATCGTGGTGACCAAAACTGAATGCAGTATTCCAAGTGTGGCCTTACCAAGGGATTATAAAGTGGTATTAACACTTCACGTGATCTTGATTCTATCCCTCTATTTATGCAGCCTAGAACTGTTTTTGGCAGCTGCTGCACACTGCTGGCTCATATTTAAATGGTTGTTCACTAGGATTCCAAGATCCCTCTCACAGTTACTACTATTGAGCAAGGTACCACCTATACTGTACCTGTGCATTTTGGTTTTGTTGCCTAAATGTGAAACCTTTTCACCATTGAATTTCATTTTGTTAGATAGCGCCCAATGTTCAAGTCTGTCAAGATCCTTCTGTATCTTTATCTTCTGGAGTGTTTGATATTCCTGCCAGCTTGGTGTCATCTGCAAATTTGATGAGTTCCTCATTTATTCCCTCATCCAAATCATTGATGATGTTGAAGAGCACTGGGCCTAAAACAGAGCCTTGGGGTACTCCACTGCATACTTCCCTCCATGTAAATGCAGTTCCATTGAGGACTACACATTGAGTGTGGTTGGTCAGTCAGTTATGAATCTATCTGGTGGTGATGTGTAACCCTCATTTTTCTACGTTATCTAGTAGTAGGTTATGCCTTACTGAAGTCCAAGTAAACTATATTGACAGCATTCCACTAATTTTGTCACTTTGTCAAAGAATGCAATAAGATTAGTCTGGCACAATCTGTTTTTGACAAACCTATGTTGGCTTATGGTTATTACTTTGTTTGCTTCTAGGTGTTCGCTGATTTGTTGCTTGATTATCTTTTCCAGAATCTTCCCTAGTATTGAGGTCAGGCTGATAGGTCTGTAGTTTCCTGGATCTATTTTTCCCCTTTTTTTGAAGATGGGAACTTCATCAGCTCCTTTCCAGTCCTCTGGCAGTTCCCCAGTGCTCCAAGACCTTTGAAAGATATAGTTCAATGGTTCTGAGATACCAGTTCCTCCGGAACCTTGGAATGTAGTCCATCCAGTCCTGGCGATTTGAACTCATCTAGGGTAGACAGGTGTTCACTTACCATTTTCTTCCCTATCACTTACCATTTTCTTCCCCACTCACCCCATAGAGCGGGGGTGGGTGGGCAGGGCCACCCGCAATTTCTGCTATCGGTTCGGATGAACCAGTCCGAACTGGCAGAATACCACCTCTGTTCCTGACTTATATAGGTATATAGATTTCTCATGAATGAGACTCCCATTTTTCTGAGCATTTTGCACAACTTGTAACTGAACTTCTCTTCTTTTTTTTCCATAAAAGAGCTCACTTTACAACACATCATTACTGTTACCGCTAAAGGATAATCCATCTCTTGATAAAATATTGAAGAGTTTCTCCTTTCCCCGCAGCAGGTTGAGGGTTAGAGAAATTACCCACCCAATTTATCTGCCCAAATATCTGTAAAGGATTTGGAAAATGGTTTGTATCCAACTCCAGCAGGAAATGCTTCTCAGCCATGAGATACTGAACCCATGTCCATGTAGAACTTGTACTAATCCAGCATCAATATTCTATCCCCATGTCTCTACAGTGCTATTCTTCTGGAACAGCCAAACTGTTTTTCTTTAGGCTCAGCCATGGTACCGCTCAAATTACAAAATTTCCATTTTTCAATTCCAAAGCTCTTGGGCAGCCATTTTCCATTTATGGGATTTCCTGCTTCACTCTGTTTTAATCTTTCTGAGTTCAGTCAAGCCATTATTCCTTCGCTGTACACACAGAGAGACATATAAATAGAGGTTCTGCACTGTAACCTACAACCATGACAACAACAGTTTGGGAGGGGAAAGGCTGGCTGCAAAATTAGTGTCATCATGTTATCACAGCTTTCAGAGTAGTTCTGTTTCCCCTTTTCTAATGATCAAACAAAAGCAGTTAGGAATAGAAGTTTCAGCTGCCTCCTCATTGAAATTTTTAGATGAAATAATTTTGGTAAATCTGCAAGAATAACAACATATACAGTTTTGTGGTCAAGGAAGCTGAGCACCAATACAAGATCACAGATAAGCTTGCTGAATAATACAATATATTGTGCAATCTTATTGAATAAGAACAACTTCTTGCAACCAAGCAATTTCAACTGAAAATTGGCTCTTTTTTTTTTTTTTGAAAACAGTCCCATTAGTGCTGCTGGGACAGGGGAATAGCTATTTCCTCCTTTTCTGTGTGGTATTGGAGTGAATCAGTGGTAGGATTCAAAAACAAAATTACTACCAGTTCTGTGGATGTGGCATGGTGGGCGTGGCATGGGAAGGTTACTACAAAATACCCATTTTCTCCCAATCAGCTGGGACTCAGGAGACAGAGAATAGATGGAGGCAGGGCCAGTTAGAGGTGGTATTTACCAGTTTTCCAAACTACTCAAAATTTCCACTAATGGTTCTCCAGAACTGGTCAGAACCTGTTAAATACCACCTCTGGAGTGAATGCATTTTGGTTGGTATTGGATAAAGCACTGATTGAATTGTGATTTTGCCCTCTTTTATTGGTCAGTTGCAGGAAGCAATGACCAGTCCCTGGGGTTCCTTCCTATTCTCAGAATTTTGAGGCAATTTTTCAGCTGACATCAAAATGCTTGGAGGGATTAGAGCAATGTTCCTCAACCTTGGCGACTTTAAGATATGTGGATTTCAACTCTTAGAGTTCAATTCCCATGCCGGCTGAAGAATTCTGGGAGTTGAAGTCAACTTAATTCACCCCGGTTGAAAAACACTGTATTAGAGAATAAAAATGGGGTGTTCCATAGATGGTAGAAAATGAACCTATAAAATGGACTAGAAATAACTTTCTCATCTTCTCCTTTTTATAGTTGCATATTATTCAGCAGGCTCTGCCTACTTTTATCAAAATAAAAAGGAGCAGTTCAGCGTTACCCCACAGGCCCTGTCCATTTTGGGAGCCATTTCAATGCATGCAGCCTTGTGCTATGGTGGTACAATGTTGCCTTAGTCGATCTACTACCATCAACCCCTGCAGAAACCACTGCAAATACCAAAGCATTTTAATAATTTTATCTTAATTACAAATCAGTCATCTGTACAAATATATAAACACATACATTTCCTTTGTTTGTAAGGAATTTTGTAAATTTTTCAATGATTTGAGGAGATTAAGGCTTCATATACGATGACAAGCATTGGGAAAGCATAAGACCTTGGACCCTTTTGTCTTAGTTATTGTCTGAGAAAACAGACTCCCTGGACACTTTTCAAGCCTTTCTAATAACATCTAAATGACAAATGTCAACAAACACACACAGCAAATAAAGTCAGCTTGACCTTGATGGCTCTTTTCAAAACAGCTGAATTAATTTCTGAAGTCTAGAACCTTAATTTTCCTTTTGATAAATGGGAGCTTACTTGCACAATTCCCATCATATTGACAGCAGGCCCTGAGGGATTTGTAGGCAGGCCTTCTATGTCCCTCTTCATTCAAGATGATTGTTAGGAGTTCGGACAGAGCATTGCACAGTAATAAGATATAATGTAGAACATTACATCAGAATGTAAACCTTGTAAGCTATTATTGTAAATTTGGTTTAAAAAAATTCAGGGTTAGATTAATGTTGTCTCTTATTTAGTATCCCGTTTCCATAAGCAGCACCCAAAATGATAGCAGATCATGGAAAATCTTGGGTGTCTCAAAAAGTGAAGCAGATTAGAACTTTTTTGGTATTTGGAAGGGAGACTCCTAGGAATTATCAGTGCTATAACTCAGATTGGAATGGTGAAGACAAACAAGGGGAATCACTTCTATACTCCTGCCAAGAAAATAAGATCTACAACAGGATTGTCAAACTCAAGGCCCACAGACCGCATCCAGCCTGTGGGGTCCTTAAATGTGGCCTGCGGGGTCAGTCTGGAAATACCAAGGACCAGCCCATGGTGCCCCTGCTAGCAAAAATGCTTTTGGCCTCCAGAGTGATCCAGGAGGACCAAAAGGGGGCCCTTGGAGTCATCCAGGAGGCTATCCAGGCCCAAAACAGGGGCCTCTGGAGTAATGTAGAAGGCCTTCTAGGCCCGAAACTGGGCTTCCAGAGTGCTGCAGGAGGCCATCCTTGCCTCAAAAGGTTATAAAAGGGAGAAAAAGTAAAATATTTCACCTTTCAGCCTTGCAGGATTCTGCTACTATAGCCCATATCAATAATTTTTAGTTCTAGTTTTCCTATGGAGGGAGTTTCTTGATCTGGTCTCTCTCATAAGGTGATCAAGTAGATCAAGTAAGTATTTAAAAAAATCACAGAAATGTACGCCTCCCTATTTTTATAAGTTTATAAACTCCTGTCACGCCCACCATGGAAACGCCCCACCCAGCCCTCCAAGGTCAAACCCAATCCTGATGTGACCCTCCATGAAACTGAGTTTGACACCCCCTGATCAACAAAGACTCAAAATTCTTTCGTTAAAAAAACCCAATTGTCTAAAATTTGAACAACCAAATGTTGGCATGCAGCGAGAAACCAATGAAAGAAAGATGAATGAAAATGGGCCTGATTAGATTGGAAATTGGGAAGATAAAAATCCAGAAGGATCCATCCCACTGGGTTCCTATGAGGAGGCAGAGAGGAAAGCCATTCAGAATATTGCAGATTGTTCCCCTTCTAAGCCTCCCTTTCTCATCTCACATGTTCCTGTGAGCAGGAGCAGAGCATGGACCCCTTATATGCATACAAACTGTCTTCTGCCTCATACATCCCTTAGACCGATATGCTCCCACAGAGAGGGCCTTCTCAGGGTGCCGTCAGCCGGACAATGCCGACTGGCGACACCCAGGGGAAGAGCCTTCTCTGTGGTGGGCCCAGCCCTTTGGAACGACCTACCCCCTGAATTACGCACCATCACCGACCTCCGCCTCTTCCGCCAATGTCTAAAGACATACCTGTTCCAACAAGCCGGCCTAGCCTAACCTCCCACGGGGACTTTTTAGAAAGTTTTAAATTGGGTATTTTAATATTTGGCTTTTAGCATAGGATAGGACAGTTTAATATATATTTTAAATTATGTATTTATCTCTTGTATTTTGTATGTTTTTAAATTTCCTGGGTTCTCTGTGGAGAAGGGCGGGATATAAATATGAATAAACTAAACTAAACCAAACAAACACATTATATACAGGGATGCAAATTACAGCTTAATCAAATAGAGAAATTATAGCGCTATGGTCACAGCTGGTATACAAGATGGACAGAATTCTTGACACATGTGTTTTTTCTATCTTGTATTTATTTTTCCCTAAAACAGCAAGCCAGGTATATGTGGATAAGCACAGCACAAAAGATTTTGATTTCTACCATGTTTGTCCTCAGCATCTGGTATTCATCAGCATGCTTCCTGTCCATGAGTGTTTAATATAGGTAGCTGTCATGGCCCATTGTTCCTATAATGGTTCTTTTTCACTGCTTTTTTTTTTTTTAAATGCACTTATTGTATGTGCTTTAGTTATTTGTCTGTTTATATCCGAGTCGTTCTCCATAGAGCAATAAAGGTAAAGAACAAATGAAAGTAAAGCAGAACATGAAGAAATTAAACACTAACTCAAATTATCCTTAATCCATCAATGACAAGAAGAGCTTGACATATTTTAAAAGGTTAAAGGTGAAAAGAGGGGAGACACCAGGCAATTCATTTCTTAATTTAGGAACACACTGGCACATTTTCGTTTATTAAAAATTCAAGCAGTAATTGCTCAGCAATGTGAGTTATTTATTTATTTATTTAGTAATTATTTAGTTATTAGTAAATTAGTAGTAAGGACTATTTATTTCTTTATATTCACACCCCATCTTTTTTCCAAGGTGCTGAGGGAAGCATAGATAGATGTTTTCTTTCTTCCTTTGTTATCACCACACATTTGTTAGATACAGTAGGATGAGTGGCAATGTCATCTGCTGATTTCATGTTTAGATAGGTAAGTATATAATTTTATTTCAGATAATTACCAGCTTGAAACAAGATGTAAGAAGATCAGCCAGAAGGAAACAATGTGCTCAAGTATAACATAAAATAAAATAAAATAAAATAAAGCATTAAACGCTTTTAAAACTAACAGCTAAAACTAAAGTTTAGCGCTAGCTAAGTAGGGGAGACAAAAATAAAAATTAATTATAGGTGAACTCTATAGGTGGATCACTATTACAACCAATTAGCAATATATAGGTATGCCATAATATCTAATAATCTAAAAGAGTGAGAATAAGTTATAGCGTATTTTTGCAAACATGCAAAGCCAAACCATCTACATCAGATAGAACACTGTACAACTTGTCAGCGAGAAATGTGTCACAGGCAAAAATTGCTGTGCACCTATGGAGTATGTGATGTCACTAGAATAGAATAGAATAGAATAGAATAGAATAGAATAGAATTGAATTGAATTGAATTGAATTGAATTGAATTCTTTATTGGCCAAGTATGATTGGACACACAAGGAATTTGTCTTTGGTGTATATGCTCTCAGTGCACATAGCATGACATAGAGAGGCTGAGCAGTTACTAGATCATGCTTTTTACACTTTGCTGTGTTCCCCAGACGTAGCCAATGGTACCTATTAATGCTAGTCTTTAGGATTTCCCTGAATTGTTCATCAGCTAAGATGGTAAGCAAGCTTAAACAGGAGAGGATGATATTAAAGACTTGATTAAATGGGGGAAATTGTTGCAGCCTTTAAATTACTTTCTGGCCTAGACTAAGATGCCTTTAGGTGTATCAAAGTTTTTCACCAAGGTTGCCCAGGTGAACAAATATAATTGAGCCCCCCTTTTTCCCTGAAAACAGAAATGGAGTTTTTACTTGAACCCATCTACTTCATCTAATATTTCCAGTTTCATTACAATGTCATACCTCCAGGTATTACTTCCAATCTGTCTGCAAATCTGAATCCGGGATTCCCTTGGGTTGGCACACTTTAATTCTAACTATTCTCATTTCCTGTGAATGACTTGATTAAAAAAAGAAGAGACTCAATGCTTTTTGAGAGGTTTTTTTTTAATATAAAAAAGGATTATTATTTCCCGTCACCTTTCAAACTTCTGCTTGTACATCAGGTTTTCCAGCTAGGTCTACATTTCAAATAAAGATATGTCTTTTAAACTGATTTTAATTTAGCTTTCCCTTTAACCAGTGCAATTTTAATTAGTTCCTCACTGCTGAATTTAAGTTCACTAGCGTTGTGTTGAGAGGTTCTGAAAACAGCCTCCACTACATTGTTCCACATCATTCTATTACAATAATAAAATTAACATACAAGGATAGCAACTCAAAGGTTCCAGAAGCAGCTTAGTCCCAGTGAAAATGACAGGAACATGAGTGCATTTCATATGCCACAATGCACCATTGCACATGATGGTACAGCTGGAATGTAGTCATGTTCTAGCAGAACCGGAGCTGATGCTTGCAGAAAAGTAAAAAGCAAGCACAGCTTCCTGGAGATTTGGGGAATTGTTGTTCCACTACAACATCTAGAAAGCATCAGGCAGGAGGAAAAAATGGTGTAGGGTAACCAGAGCTGTGATTTTCGAGCCGTATCCTTTGATCAAAGAAAGTCATCCTGCAGTTAAACACTTACGTGCATGAGGGCAGTTCTGTACAAATTACCTCTTTTGGAATAGCATCAAAATGCATTACTACAGGTTTCTGAAGAAAAGATATTGCAAGATAGATTCATTATTGTTAGCTCTTTCAGGGACCAGGAGAATGATCCTTACCATTTTTATAAAGAATTGTGGTTTTGAAATGTCTCAGTTGGTGGGCTCAGACTTTTTTGAGCTTGGAAAGAATGTAGGACTGGACCCGAGTAACAATTGAAGGGAGATTAGCAGGGAATAACTGGGTAGCAAACTAGGCTGAAAAGCTGAGAATTGCAGTCCAGCAAATAATCTAGCCCCTTTAAATAACCTTTAAAGCCCAAATGGCACGGGACTAGATTATTTGCTGGGCCGTCTCTCCCTGACAGTATCTGCCCTTCCTACTGGATCCAATAGAACAGCGGTCAGCAACTGGTGGTGGTCCATGAGAAAATTTTGGTGGTCCGTAGAAAATTATTTGCATTTTTTATATTGCACTATCTTAGGAGCCCTCAAACTACGGCCCTTGGGGCGGATACATACAATGAACGTTTGAGTTGCTGCAGAGTCTCCCCCTTTAGGATCTTTTTTGTGCATGTCAGAGAAGGGCAGAAATTCCAACTTGGGGTCTGCTTCAGCCTCCTGGCTTTGGGCAAAGGCTGGAGGGAAGTGCCGCTGGTGGCAAAGAGCCAGAGGGCCTTGTTTCAGTGGGACTGTATCATGAACTGGAACTAGCTGACTATTTCAGCCCGCTGAGCCTCCAGGCACCAGGACCTGGCCTTGCACTCCTGCAGGTCTTCCCTCTGCTTGGAAAGCCTAGTCCTCAGTGAGATGCTTCTGCTGAGCCTCCTTTTCAGTCAGATCCAATTTGAACTGAGCCAGTTATTTTGCCAACTCTTTCTTTTGGTGACTGCTTAGCTCCAGCAACTGCTTCCTGCTGGGACCCTAAGGAGCCCGGGTGGGGAGGCAAGGAGAGGGGCGAGTAGAGGCTGGCGAGGAATCCCTTGATGTGAATGACATCATTAGCCATGCCCACTTAGTCACATGCCCACCTTGCCACGCCCACCCAGCCGATCATTAAACAGATGATATTAGAGATACACAGGATTTAAAATTACGAATTTAGTGGTCCCTGAGGTCTGAAAGGTTGGTGACCCCTGCAATAGGATGAGCAAGCTCTATCCATTCCCTCAAATCTTGGAAGCATGTCTTTTCCATGGAATATCCTGATATATATAGATCATGGAATAGCCTCCTCTCGGTGATTTTGCAGGATCCAAGACAGTGGTGGGTTATGACTGGTACATCCCAGTACAGGCATACCGGTGCCTGCCAGGAGCATCAGGTACTGTTGCAGTATGGTGCTCTGGAGGGTCCGCCCACACTCTTTATCTGTATTTGCTTGGGGCTTCCGCGCACACACACGGAGCGTACGGCACCTGCGCAACACTCTGCCAAGCATCTGGAGCATTGCAGAGGGGTCACAGAACGTTGCGGGTGGTAAGTATGCAGGCACACACTGTGCGCATGTGCACACGTGCTGCATGCATTCATGTGGTGGACGCCTGGCCCCTTTGCACTGTACCGGTTGCAACAGGATCCAGAACCCACCACTGATTTGAGAAAACCTTTTAGCCTTCCAGAAGACCATCAAGACTTGACTTTTCCTGCTGGCACTGGATACAATGGGGATATCTAGAGCTGGTTGAAGTCTTCTAAAAGGATAACTGAGGCACCAAGTTTTAGTTTTAGGGGGTTGGGGGTGTGACAGTTTATTATTTTATGCAGGGGTGGGCTGCTATGGGTTCACCCGGGTTTGGGAGAACCAGTAGCTAACAATATGGCCAATTTGGAGAACCTCCAAATCCTACCCCTGGCTGGCCCTGGCCACCTCACCTCACCTCTCCTAGGAGTGTCCATGCATCCTATTTTGGATACAAGGTAAGTGCAGGGCCCATGCAGAGGCTCACGGAGGGGGAAAAACAGGTCTCTTGGAAGTTCCAGAAGGCTGGAAACGGGCCGGGGGAGGCAGTTTTCACCCTCCCAGAGGCTCAAGGAAAGCCTCCAGGGCCTGGGGAAGGCAAAAATGTGTCCCCTGCTGTGGTATAGGAGGCCGACTAGGCCACGCCCACCATGGCAATGCCAACCCAGCAACCGGGCAGAAAACCCATTGCAGAAATTTTTGAATCCCATCCTTGATTTTATGGATACTGGTTTTACTGTTGTAGGCCACCCAGAGTTTGTTTAAGATGGATGGCCATATAAATCTTTTAAATAAATAAATAATCAATCAATCAATCTTCGACCAAGGTTGAGACAAGAGACATGTCTGTTCATGAAGTAATAAGGAATTGAGCTTGTTGAAGAGCATATTTATCTTATTTTGTTATAAAAATGTGTAAGGGGAATTGAATGCAGTATTGCAGGGGGTAATCATACGGGCTCTCAGGAGTTCGATTCTGACCAGCTGAGTCTTCTATCCTTCTGAGGTTGGTAAAATGAGGACCCAGATTGTTGGGGGCAATATGCAGACTCTGTGAAACTGCTTAGAGAGGACTGTAAAGCACTGTGAAGAATTATATTAGTATAAGTGTTATTGCTATTGTAGTGAATACTACCAGATAACCATGAAGGGCATTTTCACCCAAGGACTCTGATCCATTTCAAAAGCAGCTTTTCTCTTCCCTTCTATGATCCCATTAAACTGGTTGTATTTGATGCCAAGCTAAATCTCTGGATTCAGCTGCAAAATATTTGAAGTTGTGATCAAATTAACTCTTTTTTTAAAGCTCAATGGCCTTGTGAAGTTTGAGAACAATCCATTTTTCTATTACCAGAAATTCCTGGCAAATCATATTTTGAGTTCCCAAATATAGGCGCTAGTTCTCGCGTGGTCTAAACTAAACCGACTGGACCAACAATCAAGAAGTAAACAATGCCCCAATCAAGGAACTGCCAAAAAAGCTAACAGTAAACAGCCCAACCAAAGAACCCCCAAGGCCACTCCCACCAACACTGACAGGGCGAGCCGCCAGAATATAAAGTGAGAGCAAACGCCCTTCCTTACAAGCACTGATGTCATCTAATTTGGGTAATGAAATGTCTGCAGGAAAACAACCAGAAAGCACCAAGGATCCCTCATTTCAACTCTGAGTACAAATCTTCTCCTTTATCAGTAAGGATTGAGCTGCTGCCAGATTGGTTTTCTGTGTTTACATGATGTTTTGGGGACCATTTATAGTTATTTTTGTGATTTTTTTTATTTTTAACTGTAAGCTCCTCAGAGTCATTGGGAGCCACATGGCCTGTAAATAAACAAGATGTTACAAGCATAATCACTCATTATTTTCTGAAGAATGCTGACCGGTTCTTGCCAAACGATAGGAAGCCTACAAGCTGAATAATGATGGTAACTTCTCTCTGTAGGTAAATAAAAAATAAATAAACGTGTCTCTGAAAATAGACGCAGGATATAACCATAATCATCATAGTGATTAATAGCTTCATCCTCCATGAATTTCCCCAAAGTGAATTCCACAGGGTAACTACGCAGTGCCTGCTACAGAAAACTATGGAAAAACCTAAGCAATTGGCAATCTCATTTAATGCACTACCATACAATTCCCCAAGCAAGATATTTTTAAATTCCAATAGCACATCAGTGTCAAAATAGTCTAACTGCCTCATTTCCCATAAACAATTATACTTAATTTCTCAGATTGGTTAAAACAATAATTACCCAGTGAAAGTTTTGTTACTTAATTTTACCTGACAAAAAAGCTACTGCCCTGTTTCACATATCCCACCCACCCCAAAAAAATCAGTTTGAGAAAAAAAATTGAATATTCTTCAAGTGGGTTATGCCCATATTTTTCTTACAAAAATGGAGATTCTGTATGTTGAGTGAATATAGGTAGGATATTAAGTAACATGTTAAATACAAGGAACAAGAGCAGATATAAATACCTACACAAGTGGCCAGACTGCAAGTATTTGATTCCCTCTGCTGGATGAAAAGCAGTTCTGCAGGTTACTTTGAATCATCTGAAATCTCTATTATCTAAAATACTTTTTTTCTGCAATAAAAAATTAGCTCACAAGAATGGTAAGAAAACTAACATTGGTAACTATGGTGGATAGAGAGTGCTTAAAAAGATGGCATATATATTTCATGGACTTCTTGTGTGAGTGACACATTATTTCTACATGATTTGCATACTAACATCACCTTCTCAGTAAAAAGTAGGACAGAGTACAGGTTTCAGTTTAATAGTAAAAGTAAAAAATATGGAAGAAATGTATGTACAATTAAAAAACACCAATGCTCATGGCTGATTCTTCAATAATTTTAGGAACATCATGGTTGTGGTTTGGTTTATGGTTTATTAAATTTATATACCGCATCCTTTCCCAAAAGGGACTCAGGGCGGTGCACAGGCAATTTAAAAACATATATAAACAACAATATACAAAATATAAAACCAAATTAAATTAATATCCCTGTGCTAAAAATTTAAATATATTAAAACAATATCCCTAAAACCAATTTAAAACAATTGCTGATCATGAAGACGGTTCTGAAATCCATCATCTTTAAAAGAATTGGGAAAAGATTAAGTAGTGAGCTGAGATCCCTCCTTCATAATTAACAACTGTCCAAAAGGTATATTTCAGTAAAGGGGAAGATAAGGTAAAGTTAAAGTTTACCCTCGCACATATGTGCTAGTCGTTCCTGACTCTAGGGGGCGGTGCTCATCTCTGTTTCAAAGCTGAAGAGCCAGAGCTGTCTGAACATGTCTCCGTGGTTATGTGGCCGGCATGTCTAAACACTGAAGGTGCACAGAACACTGTTACCTTCCCACCAAAGGTGGTTCCTATTTTCCTACTTGCATTTTTACATGCTTTCAAACTGCTAAGTTAGCAGAAGCTGGAACAAGTAATGGGAACTCACTCTGTTACGTGGCACTAGGGATTCGAACCACCAAACTGCCGGCCTTTCTGATCGACAAGCTCAGCTCTTAGCCATTGAGCCACCGTGTCCCTAGAGGAGTGGATGGGAGGGAGATAAGGGAGATAAATGTTTGGTAGTCTAAGCCTGCTCCTTATACCCAGGGACTCCTATTCTTAGTGCTTCAAGAGAGACACAAAATCTAAGAATGGCCCAACAGAGAAGACAATATGGATGCAGACTGAGAAAATGAATACGGGTGAAAATGAATACTCAACTTAGAACAATTCACTTAGTGACTATTCAAAGTTACAACGGCATTGAAAAAATGACTTATGACCATTTTTCACACTTATAACCATTGCAGCATCCCCATGGTCACCTGATTTACATTCAGATGCTTGACAACTGACTCACGTTTATGATGGTTGCAGTGTCCCAGGGTCATGTGACCCCCTTTTGTGACGTTCTTGACAAGCAAAGTCAATGGGGAAACCAGGTTCAATTAACATCTGTATTACCAATTTAACAACTGCAGAGATTCACTTAACAAATGTGGCAAGAAAAGTTGTAAAGTGAGGCAAAATTCACTTAACCAATTTCTCACCTAGCAACATAAATTTGGGGGTCAATTGTGGTCCTAAGTTGAAGGCTATCCTGAATAACAAATGAAATGTCTACTTCTTGAAAAACGTTAATATATTTCATCTTCTAGTTCAGAATTTAATTGCTCAAGGCTGTTACGAAAGCGAAACTTGCAGAAATAGGAAAGATGCCTTCCCCCAAGGCAAAAGTTGCAGAGGCGATTTCTGGGACCTCAAGTCTACATATCTGAAGGCCGCTGAGGATGAGAAACACTGCTCTAGAACTTTAAAACTCCATGACACTTTCTAGATTCTGAGGTTTCCATGGCAGTAGCAGTGCAGTTGCTGAGCCATCAGGAGCAACTCCATGAGCCACCAGCAACAGCCTCCTCCACCCCCTCAGCCACCACCCCCTGTATTCTTCCCCTCCCTCTATGACCGAACTACCCAAAGCACTAACCTAACCGATTGTGCTCTCTGGCGGAAGCTTTTTGTGCCATTGCGAGGAGGGGACGCAGCACCACCGGCTGGGCCTCAACGCCCTCCACCTGGTCTTGGGTTATTCCCAATCACAAGCGAGCGTTGTTGCCCGCCTCCCTGGCCAGCTGGCCTGGCTCCCATTCCCTATGAGCCTTTGCGCTTCTTTTGTCCTGCTTCAGAGAGCACTGAGATACACCAGCAGCAACAGCCAGATGGAGAAATCTGTGAGCTTGGCATACGTCTGAAGGAGTTGGAACTGCTGGCCCTCACAGGAGATGGCTCCGACCCACAACAGTGTGAGTAATTGAAATCTGGCTCCTCATAATCTTGCTTGTTGACACCTTTAATACCTCAAAGTATGGAAAGGTGTGGTTCAAAAGGCTCTACCAACTACCAAAACAGAAGATCCTTGTCTTCCAAGCAGACTAATAGGACAACTTTATATTTTGTCTCTCTTTCTCAAACTCAATACTTTGATGTGAAAATTTCCGTATTTTCCCTATTAATACCACAAAGCCTCCCCAACAAGATTACTAGGTTATACCTGTGCTTTTATTTTTTGCGCAGATATGAAAACATTCTTGTTCAAAAGCAATACCATTTGAAGAGGAGAAGCAATTATTCACATTCCCCCCCCCATCATAAATTATTAGAAGTTCAACATTTTTTTATTCAGTACACCTGGCAATTCCAGCCTCAATGCATTCACATAACAACTTAATTAATTTCTCAAATCATTTCCATTTTTTAAAAAACTACAGTTATTCTGCCCCAAATCTACCTACCAATTTGTAATCCTAAATTAGTTATGAATACAAGGTGCAGAGGAGGGCAACTCCCCAACCCCACCAGCCACACAATTCTCCTGCCTATTGTTTTCCCAGTTCTGTCCTATCGTTCATAATTGTCACAGAACATCAAGTTTGCCCCAAAGTTTATCCCAAGAGAGTAGAACGTTAAAGCTCAGGGTATTTTTTAACATTTTGAGCTTTAACTTTTACCCCTTTCCCCATTTTAATTGAAAGTTAAAGCTCAGTAATAAGATAGTGAAGAATTAGCATGATACCTAATTTCTACTACTGGTCCAAAGATTTTGAAAACATTGGGCAGTTCTCTAGCTTGTGACCTAGCAATCCTTACATTTCACTTGATCCAAGGTCAGTCATTCTATCCCAGTGGTGGGTTCTGGATCCCGGTGCAATCAGTATGGTGCAACAAGGCCGGGTGTCCACCACATGCACACGTGCAGCATGCGTGGAGCACATGCATGCACACTTAGTGCCCACAATGCTCCAGCTGTTCGGTGGAGCGTCATGCGGGCGCCATACAGAAACCCCCATGCGTGGGCGGAAGCCCCAATCAGCTCAAATACAGGTAAGGAGGAGGGGGGCTCTCTGGAGCACCATACCGGAAAGGTGCCTGGTGCTCCCAGCAGGCACCAGTATGCCCGTACCGGGCATACAGGTTGTATCCCACCACTGTGCTATCCTGAATATGTTTAACCATTCTTGAGTCTCCAATATTCAAGTTTATTTGAATCTTTGAGAATTTTATAAATAACATCTCATTCTTTTTTTGTGGTTGTTGTACCTATGCTTATGGAAATATAAATGAATATCCAGACTGAACTTTTATATTTTTCTTTCCTGCCTAATAGTATTTAAACCAGCAGGGCTCAACCATTGACGCTTGGCAGCCCAGCAAGGAGGGTGAAGGGAACCGGGCCACATGAGCAATGGGCCAGGGCACATGTGCACGCTTTTCAACTTGCATGAATGGTGGGTTGGTATGCATGCAAGTGCACACATCTCAACTTGCACAGCTCAACATGTGTGAGTTGAGCTGTGCACATGTGTACACGTGTGCCGGCCTGCCACTCACACATCCCAGTTGCAAATAGCCACAAGCCAGTAGTGGGCTGCCTCCTGGAGGTTGAGGACCCCTGATTTAAACAACAACAATAATAATAATAATAATGCTACCCAGAGTTACCCTGTGGTAAGATGGGTGGCCAATACATTTAATGGAAGATCAAGTGACAGCCGTAGCCAGGAGGGCGTTTTACCAGGTTCGCCTGGTACGCCAGTTGCGCCCCTTATTGGATCGGGATGCCCTTTGCACAGTCACTCATGCCCTCGTGACATCCCGACTGGACTATTGTAACTCTCTCTACATGGGGCTCCCCCTGAGGTGCACCCGAAGACTTCAGCTGGTCCAGAATGCAGCCGCGCGAGTAATAATGGGGACCTCTAGGTTCACCCATATAACACCACTCTTGCGCGAGCTGCACTGGCTGCCTGTCGTCTTTCGGGTGTGCTTCAAGGTGCTAGTTGTCATCTTTAAAGCGCTCCATGGCACGGGACCTAGCTATCTGCGGGATCGGATCCTGCCCCACACATCCTCACGGCCGATTCGCTCCCACAGAGAGGGACTTCTCCGGGTGCCGTCCACTAGACTTTGTCAGCGGGCGACGCCAAGGGGAAGGGCCTTCTCTGTGGCGGGCCCAGCCCTCTGGAATGACCTTCCCCCCGACATCAGAACAACTACGGACCTCCGCTCCTTCCGTCAAAAACTCAAAACATACTTTTTCTGCTTGGCCGGCCTAGGTTAGTCTCTACCTCTGGGGTGTTAGGGAATTTTAGTGCTATAACTTGGGGATTTTAGCGCAGGGATAATTCTAATTTAATTCGTTTTTATTCACTGTATTTATTCTATGTATGTATTTTTTATAGTATTTTAATTTTTTTCCCTGTGCACCGCTCCGAGTCCCCTTGGGGAGAGGATGCGGTATACAACATAAATTTATTATTATTATTATTATTATTATTATTATTATTATTATTATTATTATTATTATTATTATTATTATTAAGTAAATAAATTTAATAAATAAATTAAGAGATGCTTGGAGTAATAGCCGCAGCTAGTTTAGGGGGGAAAAACATTTGTTTAAAATAAAAGCAATACATGGTCAGTGTATACCAGGGGTGGGTTTCTAAGGGTTCGCCCGGGATTGCGCGAGCCCTTTCGTCAAATTTCCCGATCCCGAGCGTTCCCTTTCGACCGTGGACCCGGAAGTAAGTCCTCCGCGTTCATCCTGCCCCCCCCCCCGCCGCCCAGCCAACGCTAAAATCGCTGGACGTGGGGGGGGGCCTAACCGCTGCTGCTAACTGCTGCTCCCTCAGCTGGGCGGGCAGGCAGGAAAGCAAGCAAGGCGGCTGCGTTGTCTTGTTTTTCCCTCAGCGACGCGCCGCCCCAGCCCCTACTGCTGCCGCCGCCGCTGCAGAGAGGAGGAGGAGGGGGCAGCCCCCTGGGCAGAGCGCGCGATTCCCTTCCTCCCTCCCCCTCCCTCCCTCCCTCCACAGCCGGCATGCTGGCCACTCATCGATTCCAGGGGCTGCCATTCCTCACACACACACACACACACACACACACACGGAGGCTTCTCAGCTCCTGGAAGGAGCCTGAGCGCGCTATTCCCTTCCTCCCTCCCCCTCCCTCCCTCCACAGCCGGCATGCTGGCCACTCATCATTTCCAGGGGCTGCCGTTCCTCACACACACACACACGGAGGCTTCTCAGCTCCTGGAAGGAGCCTGAGCGAGCGACCAAGCAAGCACGGCGGGCGGCCGGGCAGCTAGGGCAGGCTAAGGCAAGTGACCCGGGCTGAGGAGGCTCCGCGGAGGTGGGGGCGGGGCGGGGACGACGACAGACAGAGGCACAAACACAGAGAGAGACAGGGAGGGAGGGGGGCACCAGAGAGTGACAGACACACACAGGGACAGAGAGTGGGAGGGAGGGAGAGAAAGATAGACAGAGACACAAAATGAGTGATTTAAGTGCCTGAATGCGAGATAGACACACACACACACACACAGAGTGACAAATGGGCAAACAAAGGAGAGAGAGACAGAGAGAGAGAAAGAAAAAAAGAAGGTGGGAGAGAGAGAAAGAGAAATAGGGAAAGAGAGGGGGGGAAAGAGGGAAAGAAAGAGAAAGAAAAAGAAAAAGAAAGAAAGAGAAAGAAAGAGAGAGAGAAAGAGAAAGAAAGAAAAAGAAAGTGGGAGAGAGAGAAAGAAAGACAGACAGAGAAAAAGAGAAAGAAAGAGACAAAGGAAAGAAAGAGAAAAAAAGAAAGAGAGAGAGGGAAAGAAAGAAAGAGACAGAAAGAGAGAGAGAGAAAGAGAGGGAGAGAGAAAGAGGGAAAGAAAAAGAAAAAGAAAGAGAAAGAAATAAAGAGAGAGAGAAAGAGGGAAAGAAAGAAAAAATGAGAGAGAAAGAAAGAGAAAGAAAGAGGGAAAGAGAAAGAAAGAGAGAAAGAAAGAGAAAGAGAAAGAAATAAAGAGAGAGAGAGAAAGAATGAGGGAAGGAAAGAAAGAGACAGAGAAAGAAAGAGAGGCAGAGAAAGAGAAAGAAAGAGAGAAAGAGAAAGAAATAAAGAGAGAGAGAGAAAGAAAGAGGGAAGGAAAGAAAGAGACAGAGAAAGAAAGAGAGGCAGAGAAAGAGAGAAAGAAAGACAGAAGGAAAGAAAGAAAAAGAGAGAGAGAGAGAGAGAACTTATGACCACAATTAAGCCCAAAAGTTTGGTTGCTAACCAAGACCATTGTTAAGTGAGTTTCACATTTTCCAAATTGGCCACTCCCACCCGGTCACATGGCCGGCAAGCCACTCCCACCCGGTCACATGGCCAGCAAGCCACTCCCACCCGGTCACATGGCCAGCAAGCCACAGAACCTGTTCCAAAAATTTTGAAACCCACCCCTGGTGTATACACTGCCAACATCTGTACACATAGTTAAAAAATTGATAAACTTTCTAATATAGCCACTGAATATTTCGACTAAGTAAATATATTTTACTGAATATATTTGATCGCAAGTATGCATCCATTAGTGAAAAAACCTTTTAAAGTAAGGTCTACTCATGGGTATTCCAAGTGCAAAAGGGGAGACAATATTCATTATGCCTCTTTCCCTTTGAAGGGTTTTGTCTTACACATTTATTTTAGACAGTTGGAAGGTCACATAGGAAACAGACGTCAGGAAAAAAATAATCCCCCCTTTTGTTAACAAAATCTTGGTCAATTCATAAATATAGCTTGCTTAGAGTCCAGACCAATGCACTCTGAAACCAAGGACAGAGGAATTGTTTTTAAAGTGATTTATGAAGGGTGTTGTGGTATGGTGGGAAAGAACTTCTAAAACATCTTCTAATCTTTGTGATCTTTTCAATCAGCCTTTTCTCACCTGACGCATTCCAGAAGTCTTGCCATCCTTCTCCCATCTGTCCTAGCTAAGCCAGCGGACCTGGTGAGCATAATGCTGGACCAGGCTATTATGATGATTCTTAATGCAAAGAGATAAGAGGCTTACTCCAAGAATTTTGAGCCAATCATTTTGATGTCCAGCTGATGTAAAATTCCAATTCCTAAATTGATGGGTAAAAAAACAACATTTTACAAAGTAAATCTTCATCAAAGTAATTGCAGGCAGATTATTTGAAAAGGAAAAATATTTGTATCATCTAAAGATTGCATACTGAGTGGGTGGCTATAAGTGTATATTTCTGCCAGAATTGTGGAGAAAATTTGATTTATTTTTGTACTTATTGATGATTTAAGCTGTTAACCCACATTCCTAAAGTCAATCCTGTTCTATGTGTAATAATAATTTTTAAAAAGTTTGCTATAATCACTCACCTTGGAAATGTGTGAATTGCAAAAAGCTCCAGCAAACATCAGAAGTCACAAGAATAGCTTGGGGGGGAGGGGGGGGAATACTGTGCAATTTTGATGTATCATATAAAAACATCACACCACCAATGGTTATAGAACAATACAACAGTTCAGTTAGGGACCGTTCAAAGTTACAACAGCACTGAAAAATTTGACTTATGACCATTTTTCCACTTACGATCCTTGCCGCATCCCCATGGTCACATCATCACAATTCAGATGATTGGCAAGTGCTTTATATTTATGATATTAGCAGTGTTCCCGGGGTTGTGTGGTCTCCTTTTGTGATCTTCTGACAAGCATAATCAATGGAGAATCCAGATTCACTTAACAACTTTGTTACTAACTTAACAAATGCAATGATTCATTTAACAACTCTGGCAAGAAAAGTTGTAAAATGGGACAAACTTAACAAATGTTTCACTTAGCAACATAAATGTTGGGCTCCATTGTGATTGTAACTCGAGGACTATCTGTACAGTAACCAGCAACAACCCCTGACAAAGGAATAAGGGGTCTAGAATTTGCTCTGTCACAAGTCTTGTGTGCATTGCAAAGTACAGCAGCAGGCAAGACACTTTCCCAAATGTTAACTTTAGACTAAGCTCCAAAATCATTCTCAATGTCATTGTGACTTATTTTATTTTTATTTGCTGTTACTACGATAGAGAATTGTATGCCTTTGCAGCGGCATCTGTAACATGGCTAATGTTAAATTCTACACTTTTCAGATAAGCTTCTGAAGGCACTAAAAGATGAAAAGACCCAAGATGAAATGACAAGACTGACCTTGAAGAAACATTCACCTATCTCATGAAAGCTATTCAGACCTGAGCTGGGAAATTTGTTAGTATGGCACAGCTATTGTGAGTGACATGATGGGGCCCATAGTCTGCCAATTGCTTCCTCGTGGACTGTTTCTACCATATTCTCATTTTGACAATAAAGTTATTTTCATCCACGCTTCTTGGAGGTGGTTAATCCTGAACTGGAATTCCCCACAACTTTCAACTTTTCTCCAGTATTCCTATTGATACCTAATCTAGACCTCCTTCTTCCCTGTATGCTTTATTTCACTCGATGTGTGGATCAGTTATCAATAGAATTACAAAGAAAATTTCCTTGGAGTTCTCACATATTCCCATGACGTATTTCTCTTTCTTCTACAGGAAATTGTGAATCCTCCTCCAATTTTCTGCTTTATAGGAAGAGCTGCAAATGCTTTGTGCAGTTCAGAATAGTAAAGCTTGTAGAGAATTATCATTTTAAAAATGATTTCGTCCCACAAGATGGCAGTGTGCTACAAAACTTCTATCTTAGTAAGTTTAAATTCGCTTTTTGTTTTTTTAAAAGGTTTCTACCCAGCCACTGAAATTAGGACTCATTTGGCACAAATATTTGACATACCATGCTATTTTCTTCATTGGCTGCTTACCATATGCCAAATCATTGGAATTAGAGTTCATAGTTACATCAGCAGCTCCTCTGCTACATAGTTTTTATTCAAAATCATTGGATTATGAAAGAAGTTCAGTGCAATAAGTATCCAATTTCAGAATCATATTAAGAATTCTAATTGTACCCTTAGATAAGGTCAGGCTAATTGTTGAGCATTTCATGGATTGTCTTCATCCCAGAAACTAAATTGTTGTTATAAGGTTAAATAAATAGGGGGGGGGGGTGTTTGTTTGTTTGTTTGTTTGTTTGTTTGTTTGTTTGTTTGTTTGTGTATGTGTGTTCAAGTTAGTGTTGATTCCTGGCAACTGCATGGACTAATCCCTGCAGTTTTCTTGGCAAGGTTTTGGGGAGTGGTTGCCATCCTTCTTTCTAGGATTAATAGAGAGTGACAGGCCCAAAGTCACCCATCTGGATTCATATCTAATGTGGCATTAGAATTCATAGTCTGCCAATTTCTAGCCTAGTACCTTAGCAATTAGAGCAAACTGGTTCATGATAAGGTATTGCTTTCTCACTTCACATTCAGATCTTACTGGGTTTCTTGGATATTAGAATATAAATTGATGGAGGTTTTTTTTTAATGTTTTACCTCAAGCAACCAAATCCTTTGGCCCTGCAGACACATGTAGAATCTGGGGCTAATCCGTTTGAGCCCAGATGAAATCTCCAATAAATCACAGACGCATAGGATTGAAAGGGACCTTTGAGGTCTTCTAATCCAACACTCTTATCTGAATGTCAGACTTTCAAGATACATCAAACTAGAAAAGCAAAGTTATGTAGGCAGAGGTGAGTTCCGGCAGTCACTACTGTTGGTTCGCTTGTCGATGTGCCGCATGCTCATTGCATGTGCATGCGCAGCGCAATAAAAAAATGTTCTGCGCATGCAGAGAAGCAAACAACAAGATGGTGCCACCTATGGCGCTGTCCAGAGAACCGGTTCAGGGGCATGGCAGGCCTGGATCGCTGCCAGTTCCAATGACGCAGGCCACCAAACCACTACCAGTTCGAACCAGTCCGAACCTGTAGGAACCTACTACTGCATGTAGGTCAGAGCTGCTTTTGCAGTATTGTAAAGTGATAGACAAACGGACTGCTCTTTAGAAGGCCAGATACTGAAGATGAAGCTCAAATACTATGGCCACCTACTAAGAAGGAAGGACTCACTGGAGAAGAGTCAAATGCTGGGAAAGATTGAGGGCAAAAGAAGAATGGGACGACAGAGAAAGAGGTAGCTGCACGGAGTCACCAAAGCAGTAGATGTGAGCTTAAATGGACTCCAGAGGATGGTAGAGGACAGGAAGGCCTGGAGGAACATTGTCCATGGGATCGCAATGGGTTGGACATGACTTCACAGCTAACAACAACAAAAGTGATAGTAACAGAATCTTGAGTCTCCCTCCTTCCCTTTATCTTCACTTGAATTAGGAGAGGATTTGTCTGTGACATTTATTTACTTTTTTTACCGCGAACTCATCCTCTTTCAGCAATAGCAATAGCAATAGCACTTCGATTAATACCCTGCCCCATAGTGCTTTACAGCACTCCCTTACACTGTCCCTAACAATCTGGGTCCCCATTTTACTGACCTTGGAAGGATGGAAGGCTGAGGCAACCTCAAGTCCCATCAGGATCTAACTCTAGGCTGTGGGCTGTACTGCCTTCTAAAGATTGAGCCACCAGGACTCCTTTTATGTGATCATTAGGCCGCCCTGGGTCCTAACAAGGAGAAGGGCGGGGTATAAATTTAATAAAATAAAATAAAATAAATCATTGCCTCAGTAACTGTTCTTCCTCCTGTTCCTCAAAGTCATTAACACCCCCCCCCCCCCATACACCAGAACAAGAATTATCAGGCCATCCTAGGCAGGGGTGAAATCCACTTATCTTTGCTACTGGTTCTACGCATGCTCAGGGCGTCAAAAACGTAAGGTAAGCGAACAGTGGTGGTGGTGGGAATCTGCTATGCCATGCAATTTATAGCAATATAAATTGTGTGTCACAACTGATTTGGCTCCTGGGTGATGGGAAGAATTAGATATGAAAGCTTTTTAGAGACAAAGAAGTTTTGAATTCAGCATGTTGCCACAAAAACAAGTAGGCTTTGCAAATTTGATTGTTCTATTGTTCTGTTGTTCATACTCCTTTAAAAAAACTCATGATTAAAAAAATCACCTATGCTTTTAAAATTACTAGTATATGATTAGAATGCTATCACATATTAATTCAATATTGTCTCTGTTAATAGAAGTGTTACAGAAGAATATATTTTTTACTGTAAAGGTAAAACTTGACATTGGGGGGTCATAGTCAAAAACTACCACAAATAAATAAATATGTCTCAGCTGATCAGGATAAGAACCAGTGGTCTAGTGGCAATTACAACTGCCTCACATGTAATATTTCACTGGTTCGAATCCCAGTAAGGGTATGGCTAGCTGATGAGAGCTAAATAGCTCGAAATAGATCTATCCTAGTCTCCCTTGTTTATTTATTTATCAGCTCAAAAAACCTAACACACACACACACACACACATATACATATATGAACACGCAGTCTTCATTATGTTCAATATTCTTAAATAATATATAGGCTTTTGAGCACCAAAAAAAAGTTACTTACTCACTCTATTTTTAAGTGTGTCTAGAAGGAAAAATATCAATGAATCTAACTTCTTTTTTCTATACAAGCTCTTGGGATCTACTGAATCTTGCACTATTTCTTCTGAAATATCATTTAATGTAAACATGTTGGACAGACTATTCATTTTTATATAATTCTGACTTCACTTCCAGGTAAATGAAAAATTTAGTGCCTCTGAAGGTGCAAGACCTTATAAATAATTTTTTCAGATGCAACAACGCCCAAAAATAGAAGAAAAACTACTTCCAGTGAAGCCAATTATATTTGCTATATGTATTATTTAAGAATTCAGCAGTAGGCAACTGATGTCCTCAACTGTGCTTAGATTGCTTGGTGCTGAACCAAAGGACACCAGCCTATCCTTGCATGAACTGAGAGGTAAAAATATGATCCTATTAATCAGAATACAGCTGGAAGGGACCTTGGAGGTCTTCTAGTCCAACTCTCTGCTCAAGCAGGGGACCCTATACCATTTCAGACTGGTGGCTGTCCAGTCTTTTATTTAAATCTCCAGTATAAACCACCTACAACTTCTCTTCATAAAACAATTTTTATTGGTTTTACAGTATATATGGAAAAAAGGTTATAGGGTTAGAGTAACATTTTAGTAGCTTTCATGCCGGAGGTGGTGGTCCTCCCAAATCTTCATACAAATACAGTATTTTTTAAAGAAAAACAAAGGGCAAGCATACATATAAGTTACATTGTATATTTCATACGTTCAATCATGTTTTTGATTGCCATCTAATTCAACTATCACAGTGAAATTTCAAATAAAGTCATTTTTTGGATCTAAGTCTTTTTGCTATCGATTCTTCATCTCCCTTCCCATCGACGGGCGGGGTTACGGCCCCCCTGTTCCCTCTTCTTCGTCTCCTAGGAGTGACCAATGCTTTTGAAGAAAGGCCTCCGCCTCTCTTAATGTTTTAACTCTAATTCTACCTCCCTCCCAGAAGACCAACATTCCTTCTGGCAGTAACAATTTGAACCAAACTCCTTTTTTATATAATTTTTTGGACAAGAAGGAATATTTCCTTCTTATCTCTCTATTATTATTTTTTTGGAATTTGTTTCAAAATAGCAACTTCTTTTTCCTGATATTTCAGGGGTCCTCCCCGCTGGGCCCTCAATATCTCATCCCTTGTGGACCTCCTTAAAAATTTAATATGGACTTCTCTTGGTACATCATTTATTCTAGCGTATGCTGAGTTAATTCTATAAGCCAGGTCGATATCCCACCAGAGTTGTTCTTTATTCCTTTTAATATAATCTGCTCAAATTGTACTCATAAGATCTTTAAGATCTTCTCCTTCTATCTCTGGAATGTTCTGGAACCTGAGAAAAAAAGACCTTATTTCGAACTCTATCTTGGTCATATGACCTCCCAGTTCTGCGCTTTCCTTCCGAATTTCCTTTACCTCTTCCCTCATCTCAGCTGATCCCCCCTCCAATGCCTCAATTTTTTGTTAATTATCCATTGTATTTCTTTGTGTCTCCAACAGCTCTAGTTTTAAATTTGTCAGTTCATTTTGGATTTCATGTACATTTTTCATTATGTCCTGGAGCATCTCCTTTGTTGACAATTCCTGAGTGCTCTCGCCAGTCCCTTCTTTTTGCAACAATGCGGTGATCTTTGTCTGCTGCATAACTGGACTGGAGTGAGCTGATGATGGAGCAGAAAAGGACTTTCCAATAGGTGGTTTTTTAGAAGCCATTGTCCCGATTATAAGTTCTAATTTGTAGGAAAAATGGCATCAGAAAAGCAAGCAGCTGATGAAGTCCAAGGTGTCAGGACAACCCGAATAAAAGTTCAGTCTGGGTAGCACATAAAACCAAGAAAGCCAAGGAAACCAAGAAGAAAGAATTGTGTTATCAAAATCAATCTGGATGTCCACGTATTGGAAGAGATACCAAAGGTTTCCCGAGGAGAAATTAAGCTGGAAAATTCAAAGTCTTGCGATCTCAAACGCCGAAGGAAAAGTTCACAAACAAAAGGAAAGTTTCCAGCAGGGAAAGAAGAGGAGCCATTTTCCCCGCCCCTCACAGGAAGGAGAGTGAAAGTTTCATTTTCTTGTTGCAAAAAGTTTCCACAATATAATGTTGCAACTGCGATAATGTAGATACAATTTTTTTTAAACTGTTGTTATTTCAGATGGCAGACTAGTTCTCTTTTTCTCCTCATTCCTGGGGAGAACTTTTTCAACCGCCGCTTTATTCTGAGGGGGGGGTCAAAACAGATTAACTCCCCCCTCCATTCTCCGTTTAAAGTTGATTGAAAGTAAAACTCACAGTGCTCGCTTGTCCCTCAATTGCAGACCTGGAGATTAGGAAAGACCCTCCATCCCCAGCACTCCAGCCAGCTTTCAAATCCTTCCGTTGATTCCGGAGTCCATCTGCGAAAGGGCAAAGCCCCCCCTTTCTGCTTCCTGGCTCCTGGGGCGAGGCTGGAAAGACACCCCACCGGCCGCCGCCTGGTTGGGGGTCTCCAGCGAGCCGCCCGTACGGCAGGGGGTTCCTCCAAAACTCCCTGTGTCCCCCCCAGGGGGGGCACCAGGACAGCAAGCGGCGGACATGTATCAAACACATCCATCGCCCACGAAAACAGGAAGTTCATCAAACCACCTACAACTTCTGAAGGCAAATTGTCCTCACTGTTAGGAAGTTTCTCCTGAATTCCAGGTTGCTTTTCTTGTCCTGGCCTCGGGTACTTTGGAAAATAAATTGACCTCCTCTTCTTTGTGGTAGCCCTTCAAATACTGGAATACTTCTATCATGACACCCCTGGTCCTTCTTTTCTCTAGTCTGGCTATACCCAATTCCTGCAACAGTTCTACATATGATTTCGTCTCCAGGCCCTTCATCATTGCTTTTCTTTGCATTAGTTGCTTTTCTTTGCACTTTTTCCAAAGTCTCAACATCTTTTTTGTAATGTGGTGACCAAAACTGGATGCAGTATTCCAGGTGTGGCCTTACTAAGGATTCATAAAATGGCAGTAATACTTCATGTGATTTTGATTCTATGCCTCAAAGGATTGTATTAGGTTTTTTGGCTGCTGCCACACACTGCTGGCTCATTTTTAAGTGATTGTCCCTAGGACGCCAAGGCTCCTCACAGAATTACTATTTTTGAGCCAAGTTTTACCTAATCTGTACTTGTACCTTTGGTTTTTCTTGCTTAGGAGTAAAACCTTGCTTTTCTCCATATTAAATCTCATGTTGTTTGATAGAACCATTCTTCAAGTCTATCGAGACCTTTTTGGATCCTGAGCTTTTTCTTACTTATTTTAGTTTTTATTTCTAGCCTGTGTTTTACAATACAATACAATACAATAGCAGAGTTGGAAGGGACCTTGTAGGTCTTCTAGTCCAACCCCCTGCGTGGGCAGGAACCTTATACCATTTCAGACAAATGGCTATCTAACAACTTTTTAAAGACTTCCAGGGTTGGGGCATTCATAACTTCTGGAGGCAAGCTGTTCCAGAGGTTAATTGTTCTAACTGTCAGGAAATTTCTCCTTAGTTCTAAGTTGCTTCTCTCCTTGATTAGTTTCCACCCATTGCTTCTTGTCCTGCCCCCAGGTGCCTTGGAGAATAGTTTGACTCCCTCTTCTTTGTGGCACCCTCTGAGATATCGGAACACTGCTATCATGTCTCCCCTGGTCCTTCTCTTCATCAAACTAGACATACCCAGCTCCTGCAGCCGTTCTTCATATGTTTTAGTCTCCAGTTCCCTAATCATCTTGGCTGCTCTTCTCTGCACTCTTTCCAGAGTCTCCACATCTTTTCTACATCGTGGCGACCAAAACTGTATGCAGTATTCCAAGTGTGGCCTTACCAAGGCACTATACAGTGGCATTAACACTTCACGTGATCTAGATTCTATCCCTCTGTTTATGCAGCCTAAAACGGTGTTGGCTTTTTTGGCAGCTGCTGCACACTGCTGGTTCATATTTAAATGGTTGTCCACTAGGATTCCTAGATCCCTCTCACAGTTGCTACTATTGAGCAAGGTACCACCTATACTGTACTTGTGTACTGTACTTTTACAGTTGTGTTTTTGGTAGGTTGGGCTAGTTTCTTTTTACACAAAGACTGATGCAAAGAATGAGTTAAGCACTCAGCAGCTGTTTTCTCCCTAGTGCCTGTTACTTCCTTTCCATCTTTTCTCTTTAGTGCACCAACTGTTTCCTTGACTTTTTTCTTGTTATTTGTATATTGAAAGAAACATTTTTATTATATTTGACTTTTGTTCATTCTGAGCCTTTGCTTTCCTGACTTCTTCTTTGCAGATTCAGGCTATCTGCTGATATGCTGCTTTTATGTGTCCCCCTTTCCATTTTTTGTACTTATCCTTTTTGTCTTTCAATTTATCAAAGAGATCTTTGTGCAACCATGCTGGTTTCTTCTTGGAATTCTTGTTCTTTTTCAGTGGCATTGTGTTGGACTGGGTTTTTATGATCATATTTTTCAGTGTTTCCCATGCTTCTTCAGTTGGTTTTCCCTTTAGGATTTTTATCCATGGATTTTTTTCTTAGGCTCTTTCTGAGTTTGTTAAAATCAGTTCTTTTAAAGTTTAAGACACTGGTTAGATTTTATATTCTATTGCTTGTGTTTGCATTATATTGAATTCCAATATGACATGGTCACTCTTGCCCAAGGTTCTGGCAACTTCAACTCCCTCTATCACTTCTTCTCTATTAGTAAGAATACCAAGTATAGCTTTTCCTCTAGTTCCCTTCTCTACCTTTTGGATGTCAAAATTGTCAGCTAAATTGGTTAGGAAACTGTTCAATCTCCCACTTGCTGCAGTTTGTCTCCCAGTTAATATCAGGGTAGTTAAAGTATCTCATTATTACTGTGGTATATTTCCTAAATGCATTTGTTAATTGATTGGCATAGAATTCATCCATTTCTTCTGCTTGGTTGGGTGACCTCTAGTGTATGCCCATGATACCAAAGTTATTCTTTGTTCCTTTTATATTGACCCATGTGGATTCTAGGTTTTCATCCTTGATTTTGTGTATTTCTGTAATGTAATGATCTTTTATATATAAGACAACTATATCTCCTCTTTTGTTAGGTCTGTTTCTTTTGAATAGTTTGTATCCTTCTATTAGTACATCCCAATCATGAATTTTATTCCATCAAGTTTTAGTAATGGCAAATTATATCATATCTGCCTTCATGTACTAATTCTTCAAGTTCACTGTTTTTCCCTAAACTTTGAGAATTAGTGTATTGGCATTTGAGTCCTTTATAACAGGGGTCTCCAACCTTTGCAACTTTAAATCTGAAGGACTTCAGCTCCCAGAATTCTCCAGCCAGCAAAGGTGGCTGGAGAAGTCTGGGAGCTGAAGTCCTTCAGACTTAAAGTTGCAAAGGTTGGAGACCCCTGCTTTATAGAGCTTGGGTATGTTTCTTATATCCCCTACTTTGTAACTGTGATTGCCATCCTTCCTATCAAGCTCTACTTCATTATGATTTTCTTTTTTATTTCTTTTCTCTGTTACTCCCTACCTGCTTACGTGATTGGTTATATAATGGTTTTTGCTTGGAATAAGGTTATAAAGTTCATGATGATTGTCCCCCACCCCCCTCAATTTTAGTTTAAAGTCCTTTTGATAAGATGAGGCAATCATTTTCCAAATATATTGTTTCCAGTTCTTGTGAGGTGTAGCCCATCCCTTCCAATAGCCCTTCATGTAGGTAATGCAGACCATGATCTAGGAACACCAGTTTTTAATCCAATGGTTCCTTTCTAAAATCCTTTGCTCCCTCATTGGATGTTAACCTTTTGTTAGAAGTATAGATGAAAACATCATTTATGCTCCTAATTCTTTAACTTTCTTCCCTAGCTGTTCATAATTACTTGTTACTATTTTCATTGTTGTATCATTGGTCTCCACTTGTAGGACAAGAAAGGGGTAGTATATCCATGGGATTGATTACTTTAGTAAGGTACTCAGTTATATCTTTGATTTTGGCTCCAAAGAGACAATATACCTCCCTAAATTGACTGCCTGGTCTGCAGACTATAGTTTCTGTTCACCTAAGAATTGGGTCTCTTATCACCAATATTTGCCTTTTTTTCTGCAATACTTTTCTTCCTGTTGCCGGAATGCTGGCTTGTGCCTCTTTTTTAGAAACTATTGGTGAATGCTCTTTTGTGTGTTTCTGCATATTTTCTTCCAGGGGGAGGCTATGAAAACAATTATTCAGCTCCAGAGTGCTTTCACTAGTGGGGCTAGGGTACGTATTAGTGGCTATTTGGCAGTCAAGCAGTACAAAGAATAATACATTTTCATTACCACCTGATGTCTGGCAAGTTGAACAATCAATGCACGGTTACAGGGAATTGTATATTCAGTGGATAAGTACAGGGAAAAAACAAAAGCAGTGTATGGAGTAACCTGAGTGCAGTGTATATTTTCCACATTGTGCACCTTGGGCCGGGCTGGAATTTCAACTGAGGGAATCCCAATCACAGACCTTGGGATGCTGTGTGGAATGCTGTATAGACAAACATGGTGAAATCTTCTGCATAATACCTTTGTCACATGTACAGTTCTGCAGGCCTGCCATTGCTAGAACAGCCAAGTATACTTTTTATAGGCTGAATCATGCTCGTGGCATGATGAAAACCTGTCCCCATGGCAGTTTTGCACAAATTGAAGTTGGATTACATGTATTGAAGCTGTATTTGTTTAAAAATACTGTCTGCTACTTTAAAAAAAATTTTTTTTAATTGCATTCATTTCTGGTGTAATGAATGCAAATAGGGACAAAGTAAAGAAATTATATTTAAGCACAAGGTCTTACTAAGGTATAGAAGACAGGAAAGACAGCCTGACCTTGTAAGTTGAAAATAATACTTGCTCAATTCTCTGGGTAATTCTTCTCTGTTACAAAATTCTAAGAATGAATTTCTGTTCTGTGTTTGATTTGGTTCAAGCAGCCTCAATTAAAAAGGAAGGTGCTATATTAGAGAGGACACAGTGTTCCAAATTTGAAATTATACTTATTCATTCCAGTGTCAACATCCAATCATGGTTTTAACAAAGGAAAACCCAAATAGATGCTGGATATGAAAAAAATATTAATGTAGGTTGTAGGTTTTAAAGTAAAACAGGATTTCTAGAAAAGATTTGCAATCTTTACAACAGATAGCTAAGCTGTAAAGCTAAGATGTAAATCAAATATGGATCTTTGAATATTGAATATAAATCCTATATTTTTAACAGAGACAAGATGACACATATGCTGGCTGGAAGGAAAAAGGCTACATCATATAAAATATTTTTAAATAAATTGTATTGCTCAAATGGTTAATGCCTGAAGGAATGTTGGTGTTCTGGGAGGGGGGGAGAGTAAGAATTAAAACAATTGAAGAGGGGGAAGCCTTTCTTAAAAAACACTCCTCAACCCTGGAGGACGAAAATGGGGGAACAGCCATGGCTCCGCCCACTGGCAGGAAGGAAGAAGAAGACACAATAGCTAAAAGACTCAGATCACAAAAATGATTTTCTTTTACATAGTGTAATCCTTATGGATGTCAATAGAAACAAATGATTGAATGCATGTAATTTACGATATGATATATATGTATTCCCTTCCACCTTATGCCGAAGAAAAAAACCTTACTCTTTGTATGGAACCCCGGAGGCGACCACCACCTCCGACATGGAAGCCCTAAAATATCTTTCCTATATCCTACATACCTTTTCCCCTGTTATAAAATTTGTAAAAACCAATAAAAATTGTTATTAAAAAAATAAAATAAAATAAATTGTATTGTAAGCTAATGCAGAAGGTAGAAAAAGCTAAATGAAATTAATTACAATGGATGCAATGGAAAATCAAACAATGTTTACATATCCACTAGATCCGTGATGGCGAACCTATGGCATGCGTGTCAGAGGTGGCACGCAGAGCCCTCTCTGCTGGCACATGCATTGTCACCCCACTCCATGGTGTTTCTTCCGTGAGCTTCTGTTTCCCTGAAAATGACGAAACAGAAGCTCACAAAATAAAAAGATCTTACCTTTTGCTGTGGAGTTGGTGTTGGGATGCCCTGCCTCCTGTTGGCCAGCTGATCTTCAGCTGCCCTGCCTCCTGTTGGCCAGCTAATCTTAAGGTCTCTGCTCTGTATGTCCTCGAATGTCTGTGCATGCACACACATGCGCACATTTGCACCTTTCAGTTAGGGCATGCACACGCATGCAGTTTGGGCTCTTGGTGTCTAAAAGATTTACCATCACTGCACTAAACCATTTACAGAAAATGAATCCCTTTTTAATATATGCTTTAATGGTAAAAAGGGATATATAAAGTATTAATATAATCAAACAGGAGTAGATACACAGTCTTTGAATAAAATAGGAGAATTATAAGATAAATGGAAATATGAATAGAAAACACCATTCCTAGATTTCCACCCCACCTCCTGTAGTTTTGCAGGAAACTCATTTAAAGATTTTATATCATTGGGATCTTACCCCAGGAAAACCTTTATGCATAACAAAAAGTATAAATGAATATTGGAGAGGTTGTCAGGACAACAGTTATCTTTTTACATACTTGCTGGCCATGCACCCAAATTAATAAATTTTGGAATATAGTATTCCAGAGGATTTTACTAATCAGAAATATAGAAACATCATATTTAGGTCTTTTGTAATTTTCTGATAAGAATCCAAATTTGAAAAAGCACTATTGTTTGATTATTATTATTATTATTATTATTATTATTATTATTATTATCTTTATTCATTAAGCATGAAGCTCAGTCTACTGAACATTCAAAACTGCATTACAAATACCATTGACTGGTGCTAATGGTTGATGTGGGTTGCTGGCAGCATCCTAGGTATTAACCAAATACCTTCTTAAAATATATGATGTTCCAAGTAGCAGAGTTTTTTGCAGTTCTGCTGGTGTTATTGCAGGAAGCTGCAATTTGTTGATGTATCTTACAAAATTTTTGGACATGGTACCAAGTGCCCCAATGACAATGGATATCACTGTTACATTATTATATTATTATGTACTTTTTTCATTAAACATGAAACTCAGTTAACTGAACATTCAAAAATGTATCATAAATATAATTGACTGGTGCTAATGGTTGATACTGGTTGCTGCCAGCGTCTTAGATATCATCATGATCATCATGATCATCATGTTAATCTTTGGTGAGATTCACAGCCTTTGGGGCTGGTTGGTAGCTCAACAGATTGAGTCCTAACCAAGGACCTAGGAACTGTTAAGGTAATGTCGGAGAATGTAAGCTGTTCCAAGTAGAGTGGGTTTTTTTGTAGAATCAGAACTTTTAAGTCTTATGAATTTAGAATTTCCAAATAGCCACGTAGCCCTTTAGGTATTGCTCCAAGGGCTCCAATTACAATTGAGGCAACACACAATGTCTTTTTCCATAGTCACTCAACTTCAGTACTTTGTGACTTTTTTCTTGCTGCTTATCTTCCATTTGCACATCACCAGGTATTGCAATGTCAATAAACCATTTTCTTTTCTTTTTTTTTCAACTATTGTTATATCAAGTGTGTTGTGGGAAAAGTGCTTGTCAGTCTGAATTCTGAAATCCCACAAGATCTTAATTTTTTCATTCTCTAGAACCTTCTCACCTGATGTTCCCAGTGATTTTTGCTGTACTCAAATCCAAACTTCTGGCACAGTTTTCAGTGAATGATTTTAGCAACTTGGCCAAGGCATTGTTGGTAATCAGTTTGTGAAATTTTGCTGCACCCACTGATCAAATGGTTGACTGTCTCATCTTTCTCATTACATAAGGAGCACTTGCTGTTGGTGGTAACATGCTGAATTTTTGCCTTCATGGCTAAGGCTTGTACTTGAGCTGCCAAAATAAAGCCTTTTTGTTTCTTTTTTTTAGTACTCATCATCTTAACCAGTTCCAAGTTAGCTTTTGATCAGCTTTGCCTTCAATTGTTTTCAAATATTGGCCATGCATAGCTTTGCTTTTCCAATTTTCAGCTCGCTTCTCAATTACTTCTTTCTTATATTCAGCTTTTGACTTAGTTGTCTTCAAAAGGCCTCCTTTATTTACTTCTTTAATCATTGGTTCTTCCCTTTTCTGGATGCAGTCATTCAAGCTGTGTCTTTCTTCTTCCACAGTCTGCTTTACCTATAGGAGTCCTTGACCACCCTTTGCTCTCGGTAGATATAATCGGTCAACATTTTAGGTGCAAGGCATGATTTGTTGTTTTTCTGTCCAAATTATCCAATTCCATCTGGGTCCAGTCAATTATTCCTACAGAATATCAAATCACAGGTATAGCCCAGGTATTTATGGCTTTTATGATGTTTCCTCCATTCAATTTGGACTTTAATATCTTGTGAATTTATTGAATGTACTTGGCTGAAGTTGATTCCTTGACTTTATTATGCATTAAGTCAGAGGTCTCTAAAATATAAAATCCCCAAGTACTTGTAACCTCCTTCTGGTTTTACTGCCTTCATCATTTCTTCATTCTCAAGTTCTATTCCATCATCTTCTATGACCTTGCCTGCTTTGAGTGCCATTGTTGCACATTTGTCAATTCCAAACTACATGCCAATGTCTTGGCTAAAATCTTTTGTGCTTTCAATTAATAAATTCAGTTCAGCTTTTGTTTTACCAAACAGCTTCAAATCATCCATGTACAACAAATGCCTTCCTTTCTTTGCAAGTTCGTATCCACTGTTCACCTTCTTCGAAATGGTTGTCAGTGGTAGCATTGACAGTATAAAATAATAATAATAATAATAATAATAATAATAATAATAATAATAATTGTTATTGTTATTATTGTTGTTATTATTATGTTAATCTTTGGTGAGTTTCACAGCCTTTGGGGCTGGTTGGTAGCTCAACAGCTCGAATCCTAACCAAGGACATAGGAACATCGAAGGGTATAAGCTGTTCCAAGTAGGGTGGCTTTTTGTAGAGTCAGAATGTTCAAGTCCAGTAAATTTAGAATTTCTAAATAGCGAGGTAGCCCTTTAGGTATTGCTCCAAGGGCTCCAATTACAATCGGGACAACACGCAATTTCTTTTTCCACAGTTGCTCAACTTCAATTTGCAAGTCCCAGTACTTTGTGATTTTTTCTTGCTGCTTATCTTCAATTCGTGCATCACCAGATATTGCAATGGCAATGAACCATACTTTTTTTCTTTTCAACTATTGTTATGTCAGGTGTGTTGTAGACTAAATGCCTGCCAGTCTGGATTCTGAAATCCCACAAGAGCTTGACTTTCTCATTCTCTAAAACTTTCTCAAGTTGATGTTCCCAGTGGTTTTTGCTGTACTCAAATCCAAACTTCTGGCCAAAATCCAACCATCATCATCATCATTATTATTATTGCAAAATATTGGAAACATTTAGAAAGAGCATCTAAGAACAAATTGATATGCTCAAGCAGGGTATATGGTCTCACATTAAACTACATGTTGAAATAAGTTTAAGAAAATGAGGATTTCTTATGTATATTATATACAAATCATAAATTCACTAATGTGTGTGGATATGTAACATATTAGTATAATTTATGCTTTTCTTTTGTAAGATGTTAAAAATGAAGGGACCTGAATTTTGATAAAGGTTGTATCTGAAATGGTGATGAACCAGCTGTACCAGTTTCAATTGCCATTTGTGACTTTCCTTGCCTGCTTCCCAAAAACAGTTAATGGGGAAGCCAACAGGGATTGTCACAAGTCCTTTGAAAGTGTCTCTCCCCCTCCTGTCACGTCTTCTTTGCTTCCTTCACTTGCCCATACAGACACGTTGTTCCCTTCTACATCCCCCCTCCCTTTGCTTACCTGTATACACATGTACCTTCCTTTGCTTGCCTACTCACCAGTGCTTTCATTCCCCAGGCCTCCCTGAGCTCATACATGCGCATGTGCTCATTTTCTTTATGAGTCCCTTAAAGATTCTGACATGCACATACTGCACAGAAAAATTACTCAGAGGGCTGAGTGACTAGCATCAGCAATGATGTGCAGTCATGTGCACAGTTCAAAGGCCATACATTTTACAGTCCTGTGATTTTATCTTATTGCACTGCTGCAATATATAAAAGCCAGCAGCAGGTACTCACAACACGCAGGGAGGTATAACTCTGTTTATTTTATTGAGAGAGAATAGATCTGATATGAATAGGAAGGAGATTGAGAGGTCTGCAGTATATCAGCAGAGACGTACAAGCTCAGTTGTATACCAAGCCTTAACTGCTTTTCCTAGCCTGAATTATGGACCAGTTTTATATCTCTAAGCTTTATTCTTCTCCGTCAAATGCAATTAAGTGTATAAGGATGCAAATGTAGGTGGTTCTTTAAATAGCTAAAAAGATATATTTTGTCTGTTGCTCTTTGTGTTTCTCATCTGAAAAAAATGTATTATTTCCTAAATCCAGAACTGATTTAGTTATTAGAATCTCTATGTTATAAAAATCCAGGATGTAGATTTCAATTTATATATAGAACCTGCATCAAAAAGTAGAATATTGAGTGTCTTGATTTCTCCCTAAAATCTACCCTAGATCTCAGGATTCTTATTTAATAGGGACTCTATAAAACTGAGGCCTGACAATTCCTGTAAAATCACTCCATTCAGAGAATGGTATAAATACATTCAATTACTATGAAGGTGGTGGAAATTTAGTTTAAGAAAAAATCTCTTTCTTGGAGGCATAAAGATACAAAGGACTGGAAACAAGAGAGCTGGAGGCATAAATTAGCTAAGTATGAATGAGCAGATAGATACAGAACACTGGTATCATGGAAAGCAAAATAAAAAACCATGTAGGATGAATATTGCTTCTTTGATACATTATTTAAATGACTGTTGACTAATTGTATACTAGATGACAACTCATGCAATTCATGAAGTTAAAATACTTGTCACCAAAAAATCTACACGCCTGAGGTTCAAGATCCCAAAGTACAATACAATAGCAGAGTTGGAAGGGACCTTGGAGGTCATCTAGTCCAACTCCCTGCCTAGGCAGGAAACCCTATACCATTTCAGACAAATGGCTATCCAACATCTTCTTGAAGACTTGCAGTGTTGGGGCATTCACAACTTCTGGAGACAAGCTGTTCCACTGATTAATTGTCCTAACTGTCAGGAAATTTCTCCTCAGTTCTAAGTTGCTTCCTTGATTAGTTTCCACCCATTGCTTCTTTTTCTGCCCTCAGGTGCTTTGGAGATTAGTTTGACTCCCTCTTCTTTGTGGCAACCCCTGAGATATTGGAACACTGCTATCATCTCTCCCCTAATCCTTCTTTTTATTAAAATAGACATACCCAGTTCCTGCAACCGTTCTTCATGTTTTAGTCTCCAGTCCCCTAATCATCTTTGTTGCTCTTCTCTGCACTCTTTCTAGAGTCTCCACATCTTTTCTACATCGTGGTGACCAAAACTGAATGCAGTATTCCAAGTGTGGCCTTACCAAGGCATTATAAAGTGGTATTAACACTTCACGTGATCTTGATTCTATCCCTCTGTTTATGCAGCCTAGAACTGTGTTGGCTTTTTTGGCAGCTACTGCACACTGCTGGCTTATATTTAAATGGTTGTCTACTAGGACTCCAAGATCCCTTTAAGTTACTGCTATTGAGCAAGGTACCACCTATACTGTACCTGTGCATTTCATTTTTGTTGCCTAAATGTAGAACCTTACTCTTTTCGCCATTGAATTTCATTTTATTAGATAGTGCCCAATGTTCAAGTTTGTCAAGATCCTTCTTTATCTTAAGCCTATCTTCTGGAGTGTTGGCTATTCCTGCCAGCTTGGTGTCGTCTGCAAATTTGATGAGTTCCCCATTTATTCCCTCGTCCAAATCATTGATGAAGATGTTGAAGAGTACTGGGCCTAAAACAGAGCCTTGGGGGACTCCACTGCATACTTCCTTCCATGTAGATGCAGTTCCATTGAGGACTACATGTTGAGTGCAGTTGGTCAGCCAGTTACGAATCCATCTGGTGGTGATGCTGTCTAACCCACATTCTTCTACTTTATCTAGTAATAGGTTATGGTCTACCTTGCAAATGCCTTACTGAAGTCCAAGTAAACTATATCGACGGCATTCCTCTGGTCCACTAATTTTGTCACATTATCAAAGAATGCAATAAGATTAGTCTGGCATGATCTTTTTGACAAAACCATGTTGGCTTTTGGTTATTATTTTGTTTGCTTCTAGGTGTTCAGTAATTTGCTGCTTGATTATTTTTTCCAGAATCTTTCCTGGTATTGAGGTCAGGCTGATGGGTCTGTAGTTTCCTGGATCTATTTTTTTCCCTTTTTTGAAGATGGGAACCACATCAGCTCTTTTCCAGTCCTCTGGTAGTTCCCCGGTGTTCCAGGATCTCTGAAAGATATAGTTCAGTGGTTCTGAGATCTCGTCTGCCAGTTCCTTCAGAACCCTGGGGTGTAATCCATCCGGTCCTGGTGATTTGAACTCGTCTAGAGTAGACAGGTGCTCACTTACTATTTTCTTCCCTATTTCAATTTGTTTCTAATCTGATTTTTGTGGTGCTGTTTTTGATAGATTGGACTGTTTTATCCCTTTGTGTAAAGACAGATGCAAAACATGAGTTGAATAGTTCTGCTTTCTCCCTGTTGCTTGTCCCCTTCTTGCCATTTTCTCCCAGCAATGGACCAATTGTTTCTTTAACTTTTTTCTTGTTTTTAACATGTTGGAAAAAGCTTTTTTTTCTTATTTTTTACTTTTGTGGCAAGCCTTTCTTTATTGTGAGCCTTAGCTTTCCTCACTTCAACTTTACAGGCTCGGGCCATTTGCTAATATTCTGCCTTAGTTATGTCCCCCTCTTTCCACTTTTTATGCTTATCTTTTTTGTCTTTCAATTTGTCAGAGAGTTCTTTATGCAGCCATGCCGGTTTCTTTTGGGAGCTGTTATTTTTCTTCTTCATTGGTATTGTGCTAGACTGGGCTTTTGTAATCTCATTTTTCAAAATTTCCCAAGCTTCTTGGGTTGTTTTCCCCTTGAGGATTCTCATCCATGGAATTTTTTCCAAGCTCTCTCTAAGTTTATTGAAATTAGCTCTCTTAAAGTCCAAGATTCTAGTTTGACTTTGTTCTACTACTTGCGTTTGCATAATGTTGAATTCCAATATTGCAAGGTCACTTGCCCCCAGAGTTCCTGTGGCTTCAACACCTTCTATCATTTCCTCTCTGTTAGTGAGAATTAAGTCCAATATGGCTGATCCCCTTGTTCCCTTCTCTACCTTTTGGGAAACAAAGTTGTCTGCTAGGTTTGTTAGGAATCTGTTGAATCTTCCACTTGGTGCAGAGTTTGTTTCCCAGTTGATGTCAGGGTAGTTAAAATCCCCCACTACTATTGTGGTGTGCTTCCTACATACATTGGTTAGCCAACTAGCAAAAAGTTCATCTACTTCCTCTGCTTGGTTGGGTGGGCTGTAGTATAGACCTATGGCAATGTCATTTCCTCCCCAACTTTTAATATTGACCCAAATGCATTCAAGATAGTTCACATCATTGTTGTGCTCTATTTCTGTAGAGATGTAGTTATTTGTTATATATAAAGCAACTCCACCTCCTCTTTTATTTGGTCTATTTCTTTTAAATAATTTAAATCCTTCTAGCTGTATGTTCCATTTGTCAGTTTCGTCCCACCAAGTTTCTGTAATGGCAACAATATCGTATCTGCCCTCTTTTACTTGAATTTCTAATTCACCCTGTTTATTCCTCATACTCTGTGCATTGGTGTATAGACATTGGAGTCCATTTTGATTGACCCTGTGTTTACTGTCTACATAACTTGTGTTGTGCCTGACTTCCCCTATTTTCTTGCCACTTGTATGATTCATGCACATGGTTTGGCACTCACTATTAAATGCTTGATTTTGCTTGACAGCAGGAGTGATAATCTTACCCGCACAAACATCTGTGTTACATGCGCTGATAACCCTATGAATTTGAGATTGCTGGGGACAGAAATGTTCTGTATCAGTTAATTCTCTGTCCCCGCTGTTCAGTTTAAAGTGTTAGTAGTGAAGCACTTTTGCAGGCATTCTATTACTTGCAGTTAATTAAAAGTGCCTTTAAGACAATGCAATTGAAAAAGTTTCAGCACGAGACTCTTACTTTAAGGTTCCCAGAAATGCAAGCAATCCAGAGTTTTTGTGGCACCAGGACATGCCTAGGAAGAGGGCTTTCACCTAGTTTATCTTTCAGAAAAGGCCAGCTCTGATGGTTCAGTTTCTTTGAACGATATGGCAGTGGCTTCAAAATGAACTCAGTGATACTAGGAATCTACATGCATTTCCACCAAGCTTCCACATTATAGTTTAATATTGATGACTGCTGGATTTTTACACACACCTATATGCATGTATATGGACACATAGATATTCATACATACATCTATACATAACATTTTTGCAGCAAAAATACTGTAGCAATACTTCTGGTTCTACAGAACCTAAAATCATAAAATTGATATTGAATTTTTTTTTGAAGTTTCTTGATGATTAACTACTATTCTTGTAGAGTATTTACATATTATATACATAGGGATTAGAAAAATACATTTTGTTTTTGTTACATTTGTAAGATAATAAAAAAAGAAAGAATTATGAAAAGTTTGCCATTACTAAAAAAAATTATGAGATCATAATGTGCATAAGCAATTAATTAGCAATCTTGATGTTTTTTTAAATTTTTAATTGCTTTGCTGAAAAATATGTGGTTATAGATTTTGAATTTCCTGGATCCCTAGCTTGTAAAACTATTTTTTCAACTTGCAAATTGTATTTGTATACTCAGTGTCAATATCTGCATATATCTAGTTGGTGGAATGCAGAATACTTATTGGTTTCGGTCTCTTAAGAGTTGAGAAAAACTGGGATTTGATTGCATTTATGATATACTGCCCAAAATTTATTTAAACTAAGATTATGCATACATTAGCAAAGTATTCTGCATGTGATATAGAGGTAATTATGGCTGATAAGGTAGTATATTGAATAGCACACAGAACGCTGTTCTTGAATGTAAGAGAAGTAAATATTCAAGAACATGAATTAATAACTGAAATATAATAAATTTAAGGGAAAAAAGGTGTGTTCCTTCTCTGTGAAACTAAAAGGGGGAAGAAGGAATGAAGATGGACTGATGCATGTAAGGAAATGAAAGAGGCTGAAGATGAATAAAAATTCAAAATAAAAATGTGTTTTGGAAATGAACCAAAAGGGCTAAACAAGGTATTATCACAACTTTACCCTTCAGCAGCTTGTATGAATGTAAAAAAATGTACACCGTACATTTATTTAGTGCATATTTATTTTAAAAAGTCTACAGTTTTGAATTATTCAGTTCTACATGAGTATGCTTACTGAAAGTGATTAGTGGTTATGATGAAGTAAATTGTGTGTGAATTGCCAACTGTATACCAAGCAGGAGGAACACAATGATGAAAGTATTCAGTCATGTGATTATCAGCTGAAAACATGAATGATTTACAAGTAGATAAATTTTATGACAGAACAATTCAGATGAAGGCATTCGAGTCAAAAGTGTTGGTGTCTGTCAAAAGAAAATAAAAAGTTGAAAGTTATGCATAAATGACAAAAAGGTAGAACATATAGATCAGTGATGGTGAACCTTTTAGGCACAGAGTGCCCAAACTGGAAGGCGCCCATGTGCTAGAGTCCTGGATACCTGACAACCAGCTCGCTGGCATGTATGTGCGCCTCAGAAACCTGATAACCAGCTGGCTGAGCTGGGGCAATGACGCACATGCCCACAGAGAGGGCTCTGCGTGCCACACGTGCCAGAGGTTCACCATCACGAACATAGATTATAGATAGACCTTGTTTAGTGATTGCAATCACTCAGTGAGTAAGTGATATAGTTGCTAAATTTGAAATGTTCATCCCAGCACTGGGATAATTGAGGTTTGTATTTACATTCATTGGAGAGGAAGAGATTACAAGAGAGTAAGTAGGCACACAATAGGGACTACACATCAAAAGGAATACCCTATGAAGGGCTCTTTCCTTAGTGAACTGCTTAGGAGGCAAACCAAAGCATGAAATTGATTTAGGATCTGGTCAGTTTCAGCCAGTTTTCACCCATGTGAGAGCATTAATCAACTAATTAAGATCACAGACCTGAGCTTGTTAATTTCTAATTGGCATTTTTTAGGGAGTGTTGCCCTGTAGGGGAAAAAAAGCAGCTTAGGAAAAGTTAGTTTGTGTAGTTCTTTCTGTTCTGGAGTAAAGGTAAAAAATGGGCTGGGCACAGGCACATTGAGTATAATGGTGAACATGACTGAGAAAGCAATATTGCCAAGGTCATAAATACAGACATTAGTCACACAGTTACTTTTTCAGTTGCTAAACAAGGACTACCTTGGTGGAATGTTAAAAATGGGGGAAATGGAGACATTTTAAGATGTGCATATGCTAATAGAATGGATATTAAGTGATCTGTTGCAAGGAATAAAACATTGCCCCGTCCCCAGCAAAACAAAAGCAACACAAAACATAGACAGCTGTTCTGTCCCACAGACTTAATCACCCTGCACACACAGAGACTTGGCTGCTTGCAACTTGCTTACTCACGAGATAAGACTTTGGCTAAGAGCCCAGATAAGTCCAAACATGACGAGAAGGCTGATGTTTCTGAAAGACTAGTTTAATCCGTTGCTTCCTGCAAATGTCCCCTCCCCACATCTCGCCTATAAGCTCTCTTGGGAGGGGCCACTCAGCAACCACCTGGTTCTAATCAGGGCCTACGAGCTTGCCTCTTACTTAACTGTTGCCTCCGTTTCTCAGCCCTGTGTAATCTAAACAAACTGCCTCTAATCCTCCCCACTGCTCCATGACTCATCTGGAGCCGGCTGGGCGACAACAGACAGCTATGCTTAGGAGTATTCTATGGAAGTCAGAAAGATATGTTACAAAAAACATAATAATTTAGTCAAATGGCAATCGGATGCTTATGAAGTACATGTTAAAACAAAAACGCACAGTGTTTCTGTTGACTTACTTTTTTTTAAAACTGTCAGGCTTACAATTTCTTACACCTTTTCCGTGCTTTGCATTCTGGTGCTTACCCCAAAAAAGAATAGCGTGATGATTAAGTTTGTAATGTATGTACAACCTCATTATTCCTTTATCTACTTTAGTAAAAGTTAAGAAAATCACAAAAAAATATGAAATTATCACAAACCATCACAAAATGGAAACTGAAGAAATGAGTTGACTAAAGGATATTTTTTATTCCAGCAAAAAATCCGTTCATCCAATTTGTTATCCCATAAACAATCTTAGTTCTCATATATGAATGTTTTTCTGGTAACAGTTTGCCATTTTTGAAGCTATCCTAAAATGAATCAGCATATTTGCATTCAACTTCCATTCCACATGTTATTTTCATCACACTGCAATAAAACAGTGAATTACATTTATCTTTCAAAATATATAATTCTAGATTTGGCAAAATAATTTTCGATATCAACAGTTTCAACAGAACAATTTGTTGAAATACTTCAGCAACATATTTAGAGCATATTATTTTATTCAACTAACCAACCAGTTTGATTATTCACACCCTTAATATTGATGCCAAGGCTATAAAAGTAACATTCCCTTGAGACATGCTCATTTCCTGCCCAGTGACTACATAGCCAAAATTCTGACCATGGGTTTTCTTAACAATGTTTTGCATAGCCGTGTCATTATTTACTCAAGAAAAAAGAATAGAGTTCTGCCTTAAGCAGAGGGGTTTTTTTGGCAAAAAAAAGTACATTCATTATTCCCAACTTGAGTTCTCATTTGAGAACCTGAGACTCAAGGTTCTCAGATTTACCATTTTCACTTTGTTCCATATGAAATCCTTTTTGAATATAGGAGACATAGAGAATTTGGTTTCACTGGAAGATTCCAAGAGCTTTTAACACCTGTATTTTGGTCAAGTTTCTTTTCCTTTTTGCAGTCAACAGAGACACTATTGAAAACTTTCAAAGGTAACATTATACCAGCACTTTAGACACTAATTATACTAGTATACTTCTTACCAGCTCTTTTTCCCCCTGGTTTTTGGATTATAAACAATGATCAAGCCTTTGAGGACATTAATAAAGCACTCTGAAGTTCATACATATCAAATTCTTGTGATCCAAAATGTGGTTTCTAGCAAAAGCTGAGCTCTATTGCTTTGTTGTACTCAGTCTTTATACTGTGTTCCAAAATGTAACTTACTTGACCACTAATGAAAGAATACATGTCCTTTAATTATCACAGTATTAGTTTCCTCTTGACCCAGAAGGATAAAACTTACTTTTTACATGCACATGTTGCTACAGAGTGGTCTATATTTGTGCTTCCCCAGCACTTTGTATATGGAATAGTAAGCAGGCATTTGGTTTAACGAATGTTTAGTGGTAAAAATGTCATCAAACAAGATATATGTGATGAACACTTGCTTATAATATATCAATGTTTCACAAAGAATGCCAGGGAATAGATATTGTAACAGGCATGGAATTGATGTTATAGTTGCTATTACTTTAAAAGGTCCAATATTGACTCTATCAGAATTGGGAAAAACAGGGCATTTAATGTAAAAGCTAGAGGTTTTCTAGTGATGAAAACCTACAGAACAGAAACCCATCAAACCTGAAATTCAAACATTTCTGTCTGCTTCTTGGCTAACTTTGCTACTTCTTCTCTTATTGCCTTCACCAAGGCAGTTGTAGAAAGATTGTGGACAGGGTTGACTGAAGCATCATCTTCTATTATGCTTTGATGAGATCCAGCTGTAGCAGAGTGCAGAGCTTCTTCCAGACTTGGATACAAATCTGCTGATTCACCATACTGAGGATCAAGCATCGAAAGACAGTTGTGCTGATAGGGTGGATGTGAATATGCTTCTATGTAGCCAGGGTGTGGAACCTACAGAAGATTTTAAGTAGAACATGAACTCCTCTCACTTAAACAACAACACAGAACAGCTGCAATGCCTACCTCATATAAATATATCACTTAGGAAAAGCTGTAAAATAATCAGTTCGATTACTCCAAAGGAAATGCCATTTTTGAGTGGAAATCACTGAATGAAATAATTTTCATTAGAAATCAATAAGCTCCTTGTCAAATCAATGGTTTTCCATTCCTCAGTAATCTGATGGAACATAGTAGAGCCATACTCTGAGCCACACCCGAAAGAGGTACTAACTTCTCTAATTGGAATGAGGTTTCTCTTTTACTTGGATATGAAGGTACATGTCCCAGGGGCATTGCCCCGTCCTCAAAACAGAAAAGGTTTGTTTATTATCAACATATTGAATCCTAATTCACTGAATTAAAACAGAGGTATCTTTTCTGAAAATATGAGACTATCATATTACGTAAGATAACAAGGCTTTGAATTAGTTTGGAATCAATAGAATAGATATTCTGGATATTATTCTATTGGATTGTTGTTAATTTTTTAAAATCTCTGCATGCTATAGAGGCTGGGTTCAAGCAGAATCTGAAAACAAAACATTAAAATCTAGAGATTGATTCTTTTGCATGAGCAGCGGTGGTGCTTAGAGTGCAGTTACTGCAGGCTACTTCTGTTGACTGCCGACTATGTGCAATTTGGCAGTTCAAATCTCACCAGGCTCAAAGTTGACTCAGCCTTCCATCCTTCTAAGGTCAGTAAAAATGAGGACCCAAATTGTTGGGGGCAATATGCTGACTCTGTAAACTGCTTAGAGAGGGATTTAACAAACTGTAAACCAGTATATAAGTCTGAGTGATATTGCTATTTTGTTCTGCATAAATTTTGAATAATAATAATAATAATAATAATAATAATTTTAATTTATATCCCGCTCTCTCTCCCCAAGGGGACTCGAGGCGGGGCACAGGCAATTAAAAATACAAATAAACCACAAACAAATACAAAATACAGAGTTAAAAACCCATAAACTAAACTAAAAATTACCCCTAAAAAACCCTAACCTAAAAAGAGACTACCCAAGGCCGGCCAGACGAAAAAAGTGCGTCTTTAATTTTAAGCGGAAGGAGCGGAGGTCCGTGGTTGTCCTGATATCGGGGGGAAGGTCATTCCAGAGGGATAATAGTCAGTCTACTCATTTAATAACTAAATTAAAGCTAAAGATTGAAACTAATAATAGGTTATATATCCCCCTTTCCTAATAATCTTACTAGTGAAGTCAATAGTTCCTATATATGACAATTTTTAAGGATATTTTATTGCAAAGATATTAATTTATTTACTTTTTCTCAAAAACTATGGAACATTATTGCCTTTCAAAGCAGATGTTTCACTCAAATTGATACAATACACATAAAAAGGGTATATTTGTTTAAAGCCCAAGGCAAATTAGGCTTCTTCTTGAGAGTCTGTAGATCTCTTTAACTTTTTTCCTCAGAGCAACCAAAGATGAATATGAACCTTTTAGGTGACTTGAAGAATAGTAGAAAACCAGACACATCTATATAAATAAAAATGTAAAATAGTTTGTACGAATACACTAATCTCAAAAACTACTGGACCGATTTACACCAAACTTTCACACAATGTTGACAAAGACTTCTGATAATAGAATACCAAATCATTTTGTGCCTAGCACACGTGTATCATGTGCAAGGCACGCACAAATAAATGTTACTCACTGAAACTGGTTTAAGCTCCGTGTAACTCCTCCCATCCGGCTGATACGTCATGGACACGTAACGGCAGAAAACTGCCTTGAAGGAACGTTGCCAGGGGCAACGTGGAAAGCAACGCATACGCCTCCCTGTCTGCCTGCAGCCGCTCTCTTCCACACACACACGTACGCGCACGCATGCAGGGCCACAGGATCAGAAGCGTCCGAGCCCCGTGTGGTAGTCGCCTGGCAGGCGTGTCGGATGGGGCAGCCGGGCGCGTCTCCACCAGCTCTCTCCGATGGCCACCGAGGTGTATTTTCCGGAGCCATTGGAGAGAGCTGGTGGGGGCATGGTCGCCTGTCCTGCCCGGTGCGCCTGCCAGGTGGCGGGGGCTGCGTGCCGCGGGGCTCGGGGGCGGTGGCATCGCGGGGCTGGTGGGGGTGGGCATGCGGTGCCCGGACGGCCACGCTCACTGCGGGAGAAGGCCTTTTCGCTGCTTGCGGAGGGGGGAGGGAGACTGATACACAGAGAGACAGAGACATAGAGGGAGGGAGAGACAAACAGAGAGATAATGAATGAGAGAGATCGACAGGCACACACACAGTGACAGAGAGAAAGGGAGGGGAGAGAGACAGACACACAGAGAGAATGAGTGAGGGAAAGATAGACAGGCAATCATACGCAAACAGACTGACAGAGATGGGGGAGGAAGGAGAGAGAGAGAGAGAGAGAGACAGAGAGAATGACAGAGAAAGACAGAGAAGGAGGGAGGAACAGAGGGACAAAGAGACTAATGACTTTGCCCACCACTGTGTTAGGCACAAGGGAGGGAGGGAGGGAGGGAGGGAGGGGGGGCCTTGAGGGGGTTGACTGAGGGGTGGTGGTCTGGGGAGGGGAGGGCTATTTATTTAGGTAGAGGAATATAGAGAGAGGAAGAAATACAGTAGGTAATTAGGTAAGTAGAGGGATAAACGAGAGGGATGAATACAGCTGGTAGGTAGATAGGTACAGGTATATAGAGATAAATACAATAGGTAGGTAGGTAGGTAGGTAGGTAGGTAGAGGGAGAGAGGGAAGAATACAGTAGGTAGGTAGGTAAGTACAGGGATAGATAGAGAGGGAGAAATACAGTAGGTAGGTAGTTAGGTAGTTAGAGGGATAGATAGAGGGAGAAATACAGTAGGTAGGTAGATAAATAGAGGGATAGAGAGTAAGAAATACAGTAGGTAGATAGGTAGGGAGGTACAGGGATAGATAGGGAGAAATACAATAGGTAGGTAGGTAGGTAGGTAGGTAGGGGGATAGATAGATAGGGAGAAACACAATAGGTAGGTAGGTAGATAGAGGGATAGACAGGGAGAAATACAGTAGGTAGGTAGGTTGGGGGTTATACGGTGGTTGTGTGTTTGTGAGTGCAGGTGTAGATCTACACACAGATTGGTTGGCCATTTAACCAGACTGGGCCACAGCAACGCGTGGCCGGGTATAGCTAGTTATCTATAAAAAAATAGTTTGCATGTTTTTTCAGATAAGGAAATTGCAGATAAGTATAAGTATAATCTTTATGGTCATTGTACTTAAATACAACGAAATGGGTTAGAGGAGGAGAATTGATAGAGTGAAAGATTTATTTTTCTATTCACATGATATAAAAAGTATGTAAGGAAATCTTCACACTAGTTTGGAGAAAAAATATTGCTTGGAAATGGGTTATTGGACATGGATTTTAAAATCTGGGCAACGCTAGATTATATACAGAAAATTCCATATCTTTGCTATGAGCTAGTGGTCATCTTAGTATTTACCGCACAGATTTGGTAGCCATTAAATGAGAGCAGTTCACTTTTCTATCTCATATACAAGTCAGAAAGCTTTGACTACCAGAATATATAAGTTTTTTGTTAAAAGTTTGTATGCATATGATTTATTTTCATGGTAAGCAAGGATTTCAATCAATTTTCATTTTCAAAACCTTTTTTTCAGCTTCTCAAATCTTTTCCAGCTGTCTTCCTTTTCCATTATACAACTTATTGGAGAATTTAAAGCATAAATTTCATTATCTCCCTCAGTAAACAGATCAGAAGCAGTGAATAGGTAATAGTTCTTTCTCTATTCCAGAATTACTCTTGCTGATACCTAGCACAATAAATATCCTGCTTAAATTTCATAAAGAGGGTTCTACAAAGTCTGCTTAAAAAAAAAACTGTCGAAGTTAATATTTATCTTCTTTCGTTTATTATTTATTAATTCAATTTTGAGATCACCTGACAAGGGAGAGGGGGTGCAGCTTACAAATAAAAACAGAAAATGTCAAGAGAAGAAAGCTAAGTGGGAAAAAAATTCCCAAAAATAAGTAGCAAAAAGAAAACAAACAATATAGTTCAATCACAATGCTAGCCCACAGTCTGAGAGAACAACCAGGTTTGGTTGGCAGAAAGTCAAAAGGGTCAACTACAATGTGTGTGTGTGTGTGTGCGTCTGAAACTAGACGCATGATGTTCACAGAAGGGGTAACTACAATAAAAATTTACTAGGCGTCTAATGTTTTAAAGATAAAATCCAACTACCACCCCTGTTACTCAACTAATTTTAAGCCAAACTTGTTAAAAAACCTACATATTGGAATAAAGCACTAGAGGCCAGTATTTCTCTAGTTCAGGCCCATAAAAATGGTAAAGCAGGACTACAATGCTGAGAAATCAGAGATTCTAACACTTTTATCAACCAAAACATCTGCAAATCTGCATTGTTTCGTAAGATCATTGTTGCCATTATCAAAAAATTCTTCTACTTTTTTCTAAATATAAACGGTAGAGATAACATGCCACCCAAAGGATAATGTATTTTCCAAAGAAAAATGTTACCTGATTAGAAATTGTACTTTGCAGCTTGTTGTTTGATGTGCATGAAAGAGTGGGTATTGCTGGGAAATAGAAGACTTTTAGAGTTAAAAGAATATAACATGAGGTTTGGTTTGAATGGATATTTGTGATATGATAAAATTAATGTTGATGTCAAAAATCATTATGTTATATATGCCATATTGAGACTATGGAATAAATGCAAATCCAGGCTGTGCACCAAAAAATATATTTATAGCTCTCAACACAAGAAATATTCTATACCCAAGAAATAATAGACCAACACAAATTAAAATATTTTGAATACTAGAATTCTGTCAAGGAGGATATAAAATAAAGAGAACAATTGATGGCAGAGGGATATATGTCTTATTTACAGATATTAGAAAGATTTAAAGTAGATAAATTGCAATAACTTTTATTGATAACATTTATTTTATCACTTTTTGTTGATTTTTGTTTTTACAACCATTCTTTATTTAGTGTCTAGCTCATTTAGCAGCCATTCAAAAATATTATGATGGTAATAATAATAAATATATTTTTTTACTAATTTGCACATTTACAACTAAATTTCATGAAGCTAAAAACAAAACCGTCAGTGTGAAAGTGATTAAAGTCTAGTCAGTTTCAGGCACTAGCAAAGCAAAGAGTTTTAATCAAATAATTACGATCATAAAGCTTCACTTCTTAATTTGGAGTTAGCACTTTTTAGGAAAGAGCTGCACTGCAGAGAAAAGCAGGAAGAGTTATCGTTTGTATATACAGTCTCTACCTTGCGAAGTAGCGAGGGAGGAGAAACCAGAAATAAATGGGTCAGGAACAGGACACTGAACAAGATAACTTTATCTGAATGAGATGGCAGGAACCACTGATCTACATGGCATCTCTCTTTCTCAGTCATATGTTTACTTAGCAACCATTTTGCTTAGTGATCATTTTGTTACTGATTTAAGAAACAGATTGCTGTCTCTCAGAAGAGGATGTACTATTATTTTAATAGTTAATTTGTATTTCATTCGCAGCTTGTATTTTACAAAGAAACTAATAAATATTAAAAGGTGTTTTAGGCTCTTCCAAAAATAAATGATCTAGAACACTATCCTGGCACCAAAATTTCAGTACTGGAGTCCTCTATTTTACTCTTCCTTTTTAAAAAAATGGCAAGGGAGAGGGGGAGTTCTCAATTTATTCATTTTTAAAAAAAATCCATTTCAACTCTTCATTTAAGAGTTGATTTATACACAATTCAATACTGATTTATACACAGTTCTAGAGCAGAATTCTCTCAGTGCTGATTTCCTGGTCACTTTCATGTAAAAGAAAACACCACCAACCCAATTCATTTTATACACAATGAATCTTTGTTTCCATCCATATTTTGCGTTGTTGTTTGTTTTTATTTTTCCTCATTTCCTTGTTTTTAAATAATTTAGTAATCTGTAAACTGTTCGGATTCACTGGGAGTCAGGCAATATATAATATCTAAATTATTATTACTATCTGTTTACAAAAATTGAGTTGTGACTGGCAATGTCACAATTGCCAGTTCTTTTGCTAGTACTGGCCTTCATATCAAGTTCTTCTGAAGAAGCTAGCATGTAGTAAATGTGTGAATTCAAGCAATTGGCAATTGGCTGATGGAAATTTAGTCTATGCTAGGATTTTCTAACTCCTCCCCAGACTTACGACTGTTTTTCACACTTATGATCATTGCAGCATCCTAATTGTCACATGATCAAAATTCAGACAGTTGCAGTGTCGCCGGTCATGTGACCACTTTTTGTAATCTTCTCATAAGCAAAGTCAATGGGGAAACCAGATTTACAACCAGGTTACTAATTTAACAAAGGAATACAGATAGTCCTCGACTTACAACAGTTCATTTAGTGGATGTTCAAAGTTACATCACTGAAAAAAGTGACTTATGACCATTTTTCACACTTACAACCATTGCAGCATCCCCATGGTCACATCATCAGAATTCAGCCAGTTGACAACTGACTCACATTTATGAAAGTTGCAGTGTGCCAGGATCACGTGATCACCTTTTGTGACTTTCTGACAAGCAAAGTCAATGGGTAAATCAGATTCACTTACCAACTGCAATGATTCACTTAACAACATTGGCAAAAAAGATTGTAAAATAGGGCAAAATTCACTTAACAAATGTCTCAGCAACATAAATGTTAGGCTCAATTGTGATCGTACGTCGAGGACTACCTGTATATATCAGTTTACTCTGAGATACAAGTAGTAAAATAAAATCTGCTCAATTACCGAGTCAGCCCATTGTCCTGGGATATCATGGTCTCCAGCATAAGACATCCAAGCCTGATTTCTGTATGCTGCAGGTGGTGCAGGAATGAAATAACCTGTGAACCCAGGTCGGTTTGCTGCTGGGGTGGCGAACACTGCTGGAACTGTATTTCCTATCAAAAAATAGGGAAGGTAGTTAGTGATCGAAACACATTTTTTAAACACAGAGGAACATTTTAAAGGACATCTGAGATGTTCAAAATAGAAGATCCCATTGTTTAAGTGGTGATGGAGAATTTCTTGCCAAAAGTAGATCATGTATATTACTGCATCTGCACCTAGTGCCAAGTTGCCACTATTGTGGAATGTTTTGTGGAAGAGACGGCACCTATAGAGAGATAGATCAGCAGACATTCCATGTGATACAGTGAAGACTACATTCATGCAGCTAGTAGTGGTACTTGTTCATTGTCAAAATGAATTATTGTACCAGCTTTTTATTCATTATTTCCATCAGTAAGTGGCACAATGCAGATGCATATTTTTGGATTTATGCAGAGTAGAAAGAGATTTTTCCTGGGCATGTTTCAAATAAAACTTGTGAGTAGACAAAATGTATATGTGATATGAGAAACCAAATAGATTCTTGTGTTTCTCTAAATGTGTTGCTTCTTTTCTACAATTATTAGCTGAAACATCAACATAGTTCATTTTCAACAGAGTATTATTGAACAATGAGCAATCACAATAGGATTAAGAGTTTCTGGAAAGCGCTGTAACCATCTGTTTCGATTTTGTGAAATATGTTTGTGTGAAATATGTTTGCGTGTAACAGTGCTTTTGCACATTTGCAAAATCTTTCAAATTCTGTGAAATTTTGTGTTTAGTCCCATTTTGAGCAAAATTGTTGGATTATTAAAGACCGAGGGAATAATATTATAGATATAACTATATTACGTTGTGTGTGTCAGACTTTAAGTAGTTCAAATAACCTAGCTGCCAACAATCTTGCTGTTTTCTGATCCTTTCTAAAGTCTTCATGAAGTGTTTACTTGTCCACAGGGATGACCTTCTTCATCAGCTGAGAAATAAATAGATTTTTCAGTGTCTGTCACTGGTATCTTCTGGGACACACTCCTCAAATTGCTGAAATCACATTACTGCTCTCAGCAAAAATGATGCAAAGTTTTTTTTTAAACGAACCCACTGTTATCATCTGGTCATGAAGCGCTGCTCTTACAGACCAAAGACAGCAATTATTCACATGTTAGGGGTTTAAATGTTCCAAGTTCCTCATCATTTTTTCTACAACTCAAATTTTAAATAATTAAGTATGCAAGCGCAATAGAGCCAGGTTTCCTTTTCTTTTGCTGAAAAGAAAATATCTCTGCCATAAGTTCATGTTCAGGAGACAGCCAGTAGCATGTGCTATTAATATTTTATTTTCTGAGTCCAATGTAGTTTGGGCTTTGCTTTGGCATACTGTTAGGATCTTTTGTGGTTTCTATTGATATAACTTTTGGAGCCTAATCTTATCCATATAAACTGAATTCAATGGAACTTATTCTTATGTAAATATAGAAAGGTCTACAGTTTTCTTCCTAAGGAAAATATCTCCAGAGCAATGTTAATTTTGAAACTATTTGCATATGCTAATTTTGTTACAACAATCTTTACTATACGTAATATACCTCTCTTGGAATAATATTTCAGTTTTACATATTATAGAATTTGAGTAAATTTTATTGTAACTTTCTTGGGAAAACTCATCAAAGGCTCAAGAATTACTCCATCATTTTAAGTTCTAAATTCACCATCATATTTATTTATGAATACTATAATTTTATTTTCCTTCTTTCTTTAGTTCATCCGAGCATCAATGCAAAATGTCCTAATGCCAATGTGGCTCTCATAAAATCCTCAGAAGTTGTGTGCCTTATGCCTCTTACCTCCATTTAACGTTTACATAGGAATTTATACAGATTACAACAATCAGTGAATATCATTTAACACCTGCCATGATTGTTGCTATTCATCAGTTGCTATTTCCTTTGCAAGAGCCTATTTATTAAGCAAAACTGCTCTCTTTTTGTGTCTTATTGACAAATATATTTGAGTATCTCAAAACAAAACACTTCACACATAGAATGTTAAACAGAAACAATGTATTTTAATAAGACAAAGTTCCATTTTTCCATTTCAATTTACAACATAGTTTTCCAGCCTTCTTTGTCTACAATGGGCTTCTTAAGTTTGCGCAAATGTTGCTTATGGGTTTACAAGTTATAAAAGGAATCAAATATACCAACCAAACAACCTTCATTTGGGAGAGAATATTAGAAGTTAGCCCCATATCGTATGTTCCTTGAGTTATGTCTCTTTAAGATGTCTCTGAGGTGAAACCTTAAACTCTGAATTTGAAAGGTTTCAGGAAATTATTTCTTCTGTCGATGAATGCACCCCTGAATGAATATAGCATACGGGCCTCAACAACAATTCTAAAAAGAGCCATTCCAATAGTAATAATAATAGTAGTAATAATAGTCATAATAATAATAATAACAAAACAGAGACATCATATTACAAACAAAGTCCCTTGAATCCATAGTTTGGAATGATTAGATTTAACACAAGTAAATTATGAAATTAGAAAATTATTTTACTGCTTAAAGGCATTTCCAGTACCAATATTTATACCACAGCTGTATATTTACACCACACTTTACAATCACAAAGATGGCTTGTAACATTAAATCCAGGATAAGGTTATTGAAGATCTGCTATCCTGCTGGATCAATTGTAATTTTCCCTTGAGTAGTCACAATTACAAATATGCATCCTCCAGAACTAGAAGAATGCAAACCAACACAAATAAAGTAGAATTAACCTTTAATCCATGTTTAGAGGATTAGGAAAGGGGGGAATGGAAACTTTTCTATGTCTTCTCCACCGTTCTGAACTTGAGTAGAAGAGCAGCAGTGAGCATTTCTTCTATCCTCAAGTTAAAGAAAGAAAAGAAGCAAGGGGAGGACCCACTGCTCTAGTGTAAATATGAAAAGATCACTCAGAATTAGAACCCGTATAAAAGTCACCATCAATACAAATATGTAACTTGCATTTTCAAACTTTTTCTCCTGAAAAAAGGGAAGAACTGTGATCATGATTGTGCAGACCACTTAACCGGATTCATGTGGCCAAGCAGAAATCTTAAAATACTAGTGGTGGTAGTAGTAATAGTAGTACCAACAGGCATTTTAAAACTGTAAAGTTGTTATAGATGGTTTATTCTCCTACAAACAATTTACTGAAATTTGCTTATACTTTTGGAATTTCATGGTAACATTTTGAATTCCTTATAATTAAGATTCACTATAGAAGCATGTAAGAAGCATAACTGAAGAGAAAGTAGTTCTAATCCCTAGGCCAATTTCAGGATATATTTTACCTATTCAATACAGAATATATGGCTCGATTCTCATTTATTCCCTCAAAATTTCCTAGTAAGATTAGAAATCAAGATTAAATTTGTTATTGTTCCAGATTCTCTTTTCTGAGGTAGTCAAAATGGTTAGAGAATCCCAAATTATTTCTTGTAGTTCGTAATGCCAGTTGAACTGCTGATATTTATTTTAGTCTGCATGTTCTTGTTATTTTTGGTGATTTCAAGAAAATAATATGACGTGATCAGATGAAACTATTCATATATTCTTGCAAGTTCCAGTTATAAATGAAACCATCTACCTTCTTCAAACCATTTATCTGTGTTAGAAGCTCTACAGGATCTAAAGGGATGGGATTCTAGATTGGAATAATTTCTCCGAACTTCACAGCTTCATGAACTCTTGAAAGCCACATGCAGTCCTATAGTGCTTCTTTCTGCCTTTTTTTCTAAAGAAAGAAGCTGAGATCTGCATTGGAATTACAAACTGATGTACTGTATGTGAAAACAGTTATGCCAACTTTTGAAACATCAACTACGAGTAGGTTAAAATGGAAATATTGTCCAAATATCTTCCAACCACCCCATCTCTGTTAACTTCCAATATTTATTTAAGCCATACTCAAGCTGCAAAGTTTTCATAGCAAAAAAAAATATTGTTGAAAACTAACACTGATTGATATTACAATTAAGAGATTAGCTAACCCTCATTGTCACTTTTTCTGTGTATACATTGGCACATGTTAAAAATGAAATTCTGATGCCCACTCTATTTTCTCCTCGGCCTAAACAACAGAAGTCAAGGTATGAATCTATGTGAGGTGTGGTGGAAGCAAGAATTGTTTGACAAAGATCAAAAGGCATGCAGAGCTATAGTGAATTAGGTTAGATGCATTTTCTTTCTTATCCCATGAAATTAATTTCTTTGGCTTACTCTATCTCCTTTTCTATGTTCTGTTTTTTCTGACAGAGTAAAGTGAGATGACTATGTCAGCATTCAAACAAAAGGCAAATTAAAATATCTCTGGGATTCTCAAAATCATCCCCTTATTATTAGGGCATATTGATCTTATTCATTCATTAGTTTTTATAAACCAACACTGATTTATTCCCAGAAAATAAGAAGCTAGAATATTTTTGCAAACATGGAGTAATGCTGAATTGTCTACACAATTCGTTAACATTCTTAAGAAAACTGGCAAAACTCAATTCAGATAGTCCTCATTTAGCGACTCTCTAATTTAACAATCATTCCTAGTTATCACCACCACTAAGTGGTGATTTAAAAAAATAACTTTACAACAAATCCTGTAAAGCAAAAGAAAATTGAAGTAAGATCATAAGCAGTCACAGTTTGATTTAGTGACCACTTCACTTAACCGCAGAGTTGCCAGTGCCAGTTGTGGTCACTAAAATGATGACTACCTGTAAAATTAAAGATTTTTCAAATGTCCACATGTCAATAATAATGTTACCCATCTCAGTTAAATCTGAGGCAAGATCAATACATATTCTTGATTAAATCTGAGCTGTAATTATCAAGCTAGAGTCAAATTTATTTAGCGAGTATGCTCACTAAAGTCAAATAGTGCACAGTAGTAATAACTACTGTTTTCTGATTTCAGTAGATCTAATTGAAATTGGTTCATCATATTGTTCTTTTCTTCCATAAAACTATAAAGCATTCTATCTTAGTGACAATATCTTACATTCCATCTTTTTCAGAGAGGGCCCCAAAAATCTCAACTTCTTCTATTGATAATATATAAATATATCATAGCAATAATGCTTTACTAATGAGTCACACACAGATACCTCTGCATCAAAAATATCCATTTTGAAGTATCACTCTTGAAATTCTAAACTGACCAACATTGAAATACTTAAACAAGCATGTAATATGCATTATTCTATCTTGTTTTTAAAAACAAACCCAAACCAAAAAATTATTAGTACATGGTTTCCAAAATATTGTGTGACGTTCAAAGAGGAATATTTTGGGTATAGTCACCCTGCTTTCAGGCAATAAAAAATAGAACTGAGAATAAAGTAGCAAGAATAAAAGGGAGCTGAACGAATAAATTATTTCAAAGGATACGATAAAGTGATATATCTTAAAATGTAGGTTAAAATCATTTGTGCTAGGAAACTACTGAGGGTGAATAATCTGTAACAATTTTGTGCAATCCTATTACAGATCAGTTCCAGAAATGGTCATCAAAAGAGTATTTTTCAGAAGCAGCCATGTCATGCTATCTGTGGCAGAAGACTGCCCAGAAGCACAATAACTGATGAAAAAAAAAACAAGAGAAAAAAAAGCCTTCAAAGCTAATGAGACCTATGAGTAAAAGAGCACACAAGCATTAAGCATCTCTTGACAACATGCAAACTGTGCCGAGTGGCCCCACGGAGACTATTTACATGCCTAAAGTTAAGTAAAATTCTTCAATGCGCCACTGGATCATAACCTAAGGCAATATAGTGAAACTTCTTTCAAGCCCTTTGTTTTTAAAGATGGAGAGAGAGACGGAGAGACAGAGACAGACAGAGAGAGAGAGAGAGAGAGAGAGAGATAGAAAGAGAGAGAGAGAGAGAAACTTATCCCAATCATTGAACATTGCATGTTCCATTGCTTTCCATGAAAGTATACTTCGTATAAATATAATACTATATTATACCAAGCATAATTATGTTTAGTATAACTATAAGGCTATACAAGTATATAATGCTTGTATATATAATTATACTCATTGGTTCCATGTAAGCACACCTAAAAGTGTGGTCTAAGCTGCTTTTATTAATGTTGTACTTTTTTAGGACACATCTGTTTAAGAAAAAGCTATTAACTGTTGATGTATTATTACATACTGATCTTACAAAGACTATTAAGTTAGATTTTTAAAAATATATTCCATATGTAGGAAACATTATAGTAACACTCATTTTTATGTTTTCAGATTTAAAAAAACAAAGGGAAATATTTGTTACATCCAGCAATTCATTCAGCCAGTGTCATCTCTCTCAAGATTTTTCCAAATGTTAACAATTAAGAGAAGTCAATTCCTCCTCTTTAATAACAACTTCAAGAAATTTAAAGTAATGAAACATCTAATCAGTAAGATAGAAGTGTATATTCCATTAGTTAAGTAGTTCATAAATTTCATCATACATTGTTGACTATTTTTTATTGTGGAAATCAGATTAATGGCTAGAGATGCAATTTCATTCCACTGACATTTACTGCTAGTAATACCATCTAAAGAAAAAACAGCAGAAGAGAAATGTTGTCATTTCCTTTAGGAAGGGGCAAGGGCAAATGTTACAATAGCAGATAAAAGACAGGGCAGAGGTGCCCAACTCTGGCAATGTTTAGACTCATGAATTTCAACTCCCAGAATTCCCCAGCCCCTGATCTAGAGCAAAAGGATTTGGAAAGTGCATACAACAGCCACTGCCTGTATTTAGATTGGCACCCATGGTATTTGAACACAGTATGTATTAAACCACAAAATGTAAAGGAGGAAAATCCAAATAAAAATTGTGGCATCAAGTAATACTGCTTAATCAATAAACAAGTTAGCTGTTCTCCCTATACACTTTTTCTTTTCAGATTTTATTTACCTAATTGGTCATTGAGAGTAGGTTTTATTTTAAAGGCTATTATCTAATTTACAAAGTTGTATTTTCAAAAAACACTTCAGAGAAAATTGTTCCAAAACTTTGGGGATAATAATTTACTGTTTTTTTTGTCTACCAATGAGACTGAGATAAGGAAAAAGCAATTTAGTTAAAAAAAGAAGAAAAAGAAATCTACACCCCGTCTTTTGCACATGATTAAACTGCTAATTTGCTTACCTTCCTTTCATCATACAGGCTGTATCAATCAAGCTAAGAATAAATATTTAGTAACAGCACCCTTTTTAAAAAATCTGCTTCTTCTAAATCTCTTTATTCAAGTAAGCACATTAAATAAACTAGCAACACAACTATTCTTTCTTTGAAAACAATACATTTTTCATTAGCTGAATTATTGACCAATCGTAATAATTTTCCTCTAAAGTCTTAACTCATGAGCTGCAATAATATGTAATATCAGGAACACCAATGAAGTGGGAGATCAACTTTACAATGTAAAACAAGATATACTCCCAACTCATTCAAACACAGGCATATACAAACATTTAGGATGTATAAATCCAAAGTATCTGATAGACTGCAGTCTTTTGCTCTGTTTTTAAACTAAGAATTATTGTTGGTTAATAATTCTATTGAATCAAAGAAATGTCTTGAGGTACAAGTCAATGGTAGAATACAACCACTAATCTTCTCACCCTCCCAAAGTCTTCTGCAAATAATAATATAATATAATTACTTTTCCTTTGCATGTTTCAGAATTCATTACTGTCTTCAATTAAAGGGTCTCAGGCAGTATGAAAAAAGATGCCTGAAATCCTGGAGAGCTAATCATACCTGGAGACAGGTGAACTGGTTTAACTCAGCATGAGGAAGTTTCATGTGTTACCATAATATCATCTGCTGAAGCTCCTTGTGGCAAATACGGCTTCATGTATAATCATATTCAGCTTATTAATGACAAATGAATAGATTTTCCATATTGGAAACTTCTCGATTACCAATTGGAATGCGATCACCAAATTCACTTTTAAAGACTTTTTCAAGTCCTAGAACTTGGAAGCTATAGACATCATGAAACAGCCACATGACGTTTACCATCAGTTCAGATTGGCTTCAATACACTATGCCGAGACCAGCAATTTCCCCTAACTTTTTCTAAAAAGTGCCTGGCTTTTGAATCTACACACATGCATTCAGCTCAAAAGTAATCACTGCAAAGAAAAGAAAAAAGACTATGTTACATGGCCATCTGTTTTCTGTCCTATAACACAGTAGCAGTTCCAAGGTCCTGTCTTAGAAAGATGCTATTTCCAGGTGCTTCAAATAGAGAGAGACCATGTCCTTTCTCTCCATGCCTCTCCTACGTGTTAGAAATATACTTCGTGTGATAAATGAAGGTATGTGTGGGGATCCTTTTATCAATCCTCCTCCTCAAGCCTTCAAGAGAACCATTAACACAGTTTTAAACAAGGGTATTTGTTAGATCTCATACACTTGTCTCTATGCCATACAGACTTAGATGTGGTCTCTGTTTGTACCGCATGCGTTTTTCACCTGAGTAATTCAAAGCTGATTGATCCAATGGAGCCACAGTTACTGGGGCTTTTGATACTGGGACAAAAGGGACATGATCATGTGGCTGTATCTGTTCAGTCCCACTGGACTCTGATACTCTTGTCTTGCTGCCAATATCAGAAGTTGACCTGTACAATACATATTGGAAATATTAGTTATGTCAACGTCAAATATACCTTGGTCAAAGTCTAGAACCCATTTATTCTGGAGCCGCACATTTAAATACTTTGATGTAAATTATCAAAAAGCAGAACGACTTCATCTGGAGCAGAAGTCTTTCTTTAAAAGTTTGTGACAGAAGATAGAGAAAATATTATCATTTTGACATTTCTCACTAATAGCTAATCGTATCAGCTTTGCTGACCACTGCTTCAAACTAAGTTTGCTTTAGGTAATAATTTATATGTCTTATATCCTGTCCTGCATTTTGATATAGTAATGTAAACACCACAAAACACTTATATAGATGTAAACAATTCAAATTATAACATTTAAAAACATGAATGTTAATAATGACATACCTTTTGTTAGATATTTGCTGGATGTATGCTAAGCTTACTCTTATTTTCATTCTATCTGACAATGAACTATGAGGCTGGCTGCCAATGCTCATTGATAGTTTTGCATAACTATGATGACATCACTGACAGCCAATGAGGATAGCTCAGCTGCTTCTGTATTCTTATGCCAATGCACTGTGAAAATATATCATTCGTACTATGTGGTGGCTTTGAAGTACATTCCAAAGTGGTTTTTTTTTAAGCAGTTTGTCAGACCAAGTAATTTTATAAGACTGAACCACACAACAGCAATCAGCTACACATGCATGAGGTACATTATTAAGTTAATTTGATCTGAGAATATAAAATTTTAAAGGCAATATCCGCAATAAAAATGAACAGAGAATTGTGCACTGAATATTTAAAGTATGTTAACAGTATATTAAAACCTGTTTACATTTATTATGATTACCCAATTTACATAAGCAATATTTAGAAAAGATTAGTAAAAATGTTCTAAATTTTTCTTGATTGCCACCTCCTTCAAAAATATTAAATTATCCACTGATAGTATTTGGTTATTTCAGGAAAAAAAGCAGGATGTTCTATTAATTATTCAATTCTTTTATAGCATCCTGAGATTATACCTTTGTTGAGACAATACTAGGGAATAGATTTTGCATATTTGTACATATCTAAAAAGTTTGTATCCAAATATAGATATATGGTTTTAAAATATTTAATCATAACATTATACATGAAATTATGCCATTTGATTGAATTTCAAAAGTATACAGTATATATAAGAAGCTAGCTTCACATTAGCATAGTTGAGCTTCAGCATTAATAACTAAGAAAATTAGAAACTTCTGCAGTACCTTCTGAGAGAAGTTATAGCAACAGGTCCTGTTCTGGGAGGCACAGGAGGAGGTGGAGAACCCATCACCATTTCAGGGAGTGGAGAAAACCTGTATGCCTGGGAAGAAATCAGAGACGTTTCCTCAAAAAAAAAAATCCATTATTAAAATAACACTTGATTGTCTTTCTCTGCATTATAGAAGAAGTGTGTTTGATTGAATCCCAGAATAGATTCTATTCAAAGGTAGCAGTCTCAAAAGCCTAATAATTAAAAATGTCTTCAAATAATTAAAAAGTAAGCCTTTCAATAGACTTAAAAGTTCTCATTAATTTTGTAAAATATTATACTTATATAATTTTACCAGGAGTCAATCTTTTTTCAAGATAAGAACATTTAGCATATATAAAATGAGTTATAGTTCAATTTGCGGATTCCCCATTTTCATTTTCCTCATTTGTCAAAAGTTAAATCTCAAATTAAGTTTCTTTGGGAAAACCCATGAAACATTATGAGTAAGTTATATTTGTTTTAAATTGCTCATAGCAACTCAGATTAAAGGAGTATGCATTCCTCTTTTGTGCTTCTGTTTTTCTTACGCCAAATTTTATACTATAAATATTCTTAATATTTATTCATATTATATCCGTTTTTGGTGAACAGCTTTTTATACAAGTTGCTCTAATTAAAGAAACGAGATCACAATAAGCATTTATTTTCCCATTGCTTGCAAGCATACACTGGCCTGAGAATACATTGTTGTATGGATGTAGGTTGGACTGATTTCAATACACATGTCCAGTAAGCAAGTTTTAAATCATGCCTAATAACTGGAAGCTGAAAATAACACATGAATACATTAAATCAGTGGTACGTAGAAGGAAACAATATTGATATCCCATTGAGTAATTTCAAGTCATCTGACAGATTGTTGATTCTCATATATTTAACAAACCCAATAAAATGAACCAACATCAACAGTGCTGCTTTTATATTGCTGAAAAAAAAACCAACCATTATGGTAACTAGGACTGATTTTGGTTTGGACAGACTGAGAGTTCCATTTAGTTACATACCATGGCCTTGAAATTATGTAATTCTACATACATACATGCCATATTTTATCATAGATTTTAGCATTTACGTCTTTTTATAAAACTGCAGTATTATCTATTAGGATATGAACAATAGGTTTTTTTCTTCAATCGACTGGCAAAATTTTGTTCATTTTACAATTTCACAACCTAGTTTTAAACAGACACACTGAAGTGTTTCTCGTTCTTCCTTTGTCAGAGAAGGAAAAGATCTAGTTTAAAATTGCATATCTATGACTTGGTTGATAATCATTCAGGATTAATGAGCCTTAGAATTTATGCCAAACAGCGATACTTAAAAGCACTTCACACTTACAAAATCACAAAGAAATCACTAGTTTGTAATATTCTTGACTCTTTTTAAAAATAATTCTAATCATCTGCATCCCAACCCACATCCCACACATTTTGAACAAATGACTTTTATTTTATCATGATCATAAGGGAAATTAATGGCATAAATAATGGCAAGATGACCTCTTTTTGTTTTTTGAGTGAAGGAGAAAGACAGTAACTGTTTCAAATACATAATTAAAATATTTTATGATTCTACTCATAAGGCAATGTTTTCTTGAACATAATTAAACATGTAATAGAACATGTATCTCACTTGAATGCAAAGCACACTGCAGGCATAAATTTTACCTGTCTTATCTTCATAGTGTTGATTTAACACGAAAGGTTTTTTGTCTCTGGGCTCTTTTCTGGTAGTCTATATTCATGAACGCACTTCCAGCCACTAGTAATACTACATAGAGTTTTTGTGAACGAGTCTGTCAGTCTATCCCTTTTGCTCCCTCTAACTCAGGATAGAGCCGTGGTGGTGCAGTGGTTAAAATGGAGCATTATAGGCTTCTTCTGCTGACTGCGGGCTGCCAGCTGTTTGGCAGTTCGAGTTTCACCGGCTCCAGGTTGACTCAGCTTTCTATCCGTCCAAGGTCAGTAAAATGAGGACCCAGAATGTTGGGGGCAATATGCTAACTTTGTAAACCATTTAGAGAGGGCTGTAAAACACTGTGAAGAGGTATATAAATGCTATTGCTATTACTGATACTCAAGCCTTAGTTAGAGGCTAGAGAACAATGAAAGGAAGCATGTAACTTCCAATATTGTTTATACCTTGAAAATATTGTTTACTTTTACTGCACTGATGCTATTACTCATACCAGGTTAATTGTCTAGTTTGATCATTCATCTTGCATGAATATGTAACTCCAAAATCACACACATTACCTTACATGAAATATACAATGTGATTTTAAAGACAAGGTTCTTAAAAGGCATGTAAAACACTGTATGGCATATACAAAGGTTCTGCAGTGAAATGGATACCTATTCAACCAACACAAATGGATTTTCCTTGAAAACATATGAACCAAGCCCACAATAGCTCTTTATGTATCATATGTAACTGATCACTTACAGGTCGTGGTAAACTGTACTGATACACTTCTGGTCTATATGTTGGCACCCACTGTATTCCACCTCTAGGCCGAGACATGGTACCAGGAGCACTGGTCACAACTTCAGAATATGGCAAATTCTGTGCAGAATTGTAAGTGTCTTGTTGCCTGTTCTGTCCTCCATGACCTGCTGAAGCCAAACTAAAGGCTTCCTCTAGTAACATGTGCATCTGTTGCCTAACTTCATCAATAGATGGCTGAGAACTCAGAGTTGAAGTCTCTGAATGACCTTTTGCTTGATGGGCTCTGGGATAATTTCGAGATTCATTGACACGGTCAATATTTGTTTCTTCTATCATTTCAGGCTCAGTCTGTTGGATAAAATATAAGTGTTTAATGGACATTGTTGCAATCACTTTTTATGATGCCGTTCATACATGTGTACAATGAGCAGATATGTTCACTCATCATCTTACATCGCTTTTATGAGCTCTGTTATTTAAAAGATAGCAGAAAAAAGCTAAGTCCTGTGTTAGAAAAACATCAGGACAGCATCCCAAGGAAGCAAGGAAATCAATAAGTACAAGAGATCCCAAGCTTGCTTTCATTCTTCCTATTCAATTCTTAATTGCTCTCCCCACTCATTATAATCATTTAATTAGAGAAGTGATAGAGATATGGTGTTGGATCAGGTGCATATTTCCATTCAAGCATAGAACTTACACTGGCAACAATCTTTGGTAAGTCACTTTTACATTTTTATAAATGCCATTGTCATTGTTATTCACTATTTGCTTTAAAGAAGAAAATACTTAAGAGAAATTATAATCAGGCAAAGATGAATGTAGACTGTTATTAACTATTTTATATTAATAACTAAGAATGTTTTGTATTGAAAGAAAAAGAGAATAGCTATCTAGCTTTGATCTCAATGAATTTCGAGCTGCTTAAGAAATCTATATCCGAAAAGATTACAAATGTTACAAGTATCTGATAAAAATACCAATTTTATGCCTTAATATTCTCTAGATCAAGTCACACGGACTGTCAACGAATTCATAGTTATGAATAGATTTAGATATTTAAAAAGTTTGTATTTTTTCAGCTTTCATCTAAAATCAGCTTCCTCTTAAACTTCCAACACAAATTGTATTGCATTGTATACATTCCATTTTTCTTTTTAAAAGGAAAGTTCAAATCAACTAACATTAACATACAAACATCAATAAAGCAAAACTGAATAAAATAACTTTAAAAATCTGATATTCTTATCTAATAACTAGACAAATGTTTCAACCTGGAGGGTCACATCATCTTGAAACCAATTGGAACTTAATGTTTCATTCAAATTTCTTGGCAGTAACACAGAAGTGGTTTGCCTTTGCCTTCTTCTAGATTTAATTCTTGTAATTCTCTCCTAGGTGTATTGATTTCCTACAAATTTGTACAAACCCTCTTGCATCCACTCTCACTAGATTATTTAGTTTCACTTTTTCCTTTCTATTTTACAAGCAAGGTGTATACACTTAAGTGTATAACAGGAGTTCCTGCTCCTGCCTACATTACTCCCTAAATGACTAAAGATAATGAGGCTTCCCACCAGATCAAAGTAGTAATTATAAAAGAGTTAAAAATTAAACCACACTTGTTAAAGGATAAGAGGTTCATTAAATAAATAGGTGACAATGACTACTGCGTAGGATCCTCTTTGCGGGCAAAAATAAATAAGATGCCTCGAAAGCCCACAGAGGCAAAGAAAAGAGGTTGTTGCTTCCATGTTGCTGCTGGTGGAAGACATATTTACTTGATTTGTGTGCAACTGATCAAACCGCATCAAGTACTCTAATTGATTTGTACTTGTAATGATTTTTTAATAATTAGTTGGGACCAATGAGTTATGGATTTATGTCCTTCCAGTGATTAAGATGATTTGATAATTGTGGTCTAGTCAGTATTTCTGAATTAATTCTGTACCACAATCACTATATCCTATCCTATAGTAGAAAGAAAATAGAGAGATACAGAAATATGAAATGAACATAAGAGAAATGAAGCACGGTACAAACCAGTATCCATAATATTTAAATTTGCTTTTATAATAATAATGTAACAAAAATACAGAATGACCCAATTGCAAAGGAAATATGCACAAGGGAATACTGCAGTCGGGGAAATTCAATGTATGAATAACTACAGCAAATCCAGCTTTATCTCATACCATAGATTGTTCCTTTACGTTGCTGCTGCAATGAAGCACAATGAAGCATAGCACACTATAAACCTAAATGCATTTCATATTATGATTTATGTACTGTGACACATAATGTGAAAACACAGACAATCCTTTCACAGTTGATGTTTCAGTTTCCTGAATCCTGACAAATATAGCAAAGAATCACTATACTTCAACAGGCAGCAACATTATTTATTACCTCATAAGCACTGCTATTTTTTTTATTTGGGTTCTGGAAATCAGAGAAATATGATCAATGTACACAATATAAAAGGCAAAAACAAATATAAATCAGCCCACATTGAAGAAATTGGCTGGTGAAAGCTGGTAACAACTAAATAGAACCATGGTTTGATTTCTTGGCATAGTTCCAAATACACCTGTGTTCTGATTATGACATAATTCCAAATCACCTTAGAAACTGGAGAAAGAGAGAAAAAAAAACCCTAGGTTTCCTTCTATAGTAAATAAAATGCTTAACTACTTTTATCTCCATTAGATCATTGCAGCAATGCTAATACTACAGTAACATTTGATTTACTGGATCTTAATAAATGGTCCTTGCATGAAATGGACCATGCATTTGATGGAGCAAATATCCCTGGTAATTTACATCATTTGCGTAATATCAATCCTATCTACTGTGCCAATTTATGGCTTTTACATAATGACAACATTACTCAACTGTAATATTTTGCATTATTTTAATAATAATGTTATCCTGAAAAACAACATAAATCACTGTGATGATATGCCTCCTTATTTAATAAATAGTATTCCAATTAATCCATTAAAATGGAATTTCATTGTATATTTAAACACAAAAGGCAATTCAAAGAAAGGAGGAGATATTTTACTATGCAGATGACTATGTTATAGCAATTTTGAATACTATAGCTGTTAGGGCTTTACATTTTGGTCTCATTGATAAAATATATCTTTAATAGTTTCATACCAGTTTACTTATCAGAGTTTGTGACAAAAGACATTAAATACTATAATATAGTAAGAATTCTGATGTTGAATAACTTGCTCCCATTTTCTCTTGTCTTTCCCTTAAACTTATCCATGATTTTGATCAGTGTTTCTTAACCTTGTTTTCTCTCAAGACCCTTCCAACTTAAAAAAATTATGGAATATGACAAATGAGCTTTTGTTTTCATGGATTATATTTCTCAACATTTACACTATTAAAAAGTAAACAGGATGCATTCATTGCATTCAAAATCTCATCATGTTTGATGAGATTTTAATATTGTATTATTTTTCAACATATTGATTTCACGGACACTAAGACTCCAGTATTCAAGAAAGACTGATTCAAACAATCCTCTAAAGAAGAAGGTTAGGAAGAGCATGGCTTCTTTGAGCTTTGGTGCTGGAGAAGACCTCTGAGAATACTATGAACAGGCAAGAAAATAAATCAATGGATTATCAAACAAATTAACTCAGAATTTTCACTCATGGCACAAATGACCAAATTCAAGTTATCCTCCTTTGGACATATTATGCTGTCTAGAAAATGTTGCAATGCTGAGAAAGGTGGAAAGAAAGAAAGGAAGAGGATGGCCAAGGTGGATGGACTCAATTACAGTGACAGTGAGTGCTCCATTAGAAGACTTTATGTGAAAAACCAGGTTAAGACTAGATCTTCATGGAGAAAATCTATTCAGACGGTCACTACAAGTCAAAAACAACTTGATGCTACATAATAAATAAATCAAAATCTCCTAACTATCCAATAGTTAGGAATATAACTGAAAGAATTTTGGTCACACATTCAATGAAGAAGTACACATTCAAAGAAGAACTTTAGACTGTTTACTGTCGACCTCACCCCATTCCTAAGAGATTTTTAAGGCAGGGGTGAAATTCAGCAGGTTCTGACAGGTTCTGGAGAACCGGTAGTGGAAACTTTGAGTAGTTCGGAGCACTGTAAAATACCACCTCCGGCCCCAGAGTGGGGTGGAAATGGAGATTTTGCAATATCCTTCCCCCAGAAGTGGGGAGGGAATGGAGATTTTGCAGTATCCTTCCCCTTAAATGGGGTTGGAATGGAGATTTTGCAGTATCCTTCCCACCAAGCTATGCCCGCAGAACCGGTCATAAAAAAAGTCTGAATTTCTCCACTGCTTTAAGGGGCGTGCATAAGCGCAGCAGCGTGCTTACTGTCCCTGTCCTAATATTCCCTTGCATTCGTATTCATTTCATGTATACATGATCATGTCTATAATTATATCTGTTATCGAATTCATACTTTGACAAAATAAATAAATAAAGTAAATAAAGTAAAACATAGTGCAACTTAAGGTGGTATCAAGATACTTGGATATAAATTATTTATATCACAAAGTATAGTCTCTTCCATTTAGTCTGTATATCTATTATAAGAAAAAACAAGTATCTGGGACATTGAACTATCATTATGTAAGAACCTGAAATTTAGTCTGTAACTCTGTAATGCATCTTGTTTAACATCAGACCCTGTGTTGCTCTAGGATTCCAATACCTTGGCCAGAATGACTACCTGTATTAGAACGTGAGGAAAACTTTTAATCCAGCCAAATCAAACAGGAGAAAGGGTCACACTGATACATTAAATAACCACAGTCCACAAAGGAAGAGTCTGGAGAAAATTAGGTTATTACTAGAAAATATGAAGACTGTGATACTCTGTGTGTAGTACAAGAAACATGAATAAATAAATGCAATATATTGCATCATTTTTTCAGCAATACTTTTTTATTGGGTTAAATGGGATGTTGATATTCTTAAACTGTTTAAAATGTTTGTTTGCATATAAATAAGTTTCCAAAAATGCAGAAGGTTTTTCTCAGTTTTAGTCAGTAAATGTTTCCTTTTCTAAACATTTGTTCTCCTTAAATTTTGATTTATAAAAGCGTAACAATGAAAACTGGATTATTTCTGTTTGAAAATCTATAGGTTTTTCTTCCGGATTTACAGAAAATGGATTTTTAATCATATTTAACTGAGCACACTCTTCAGTCAAAGCAAATGTTTCATGGAATTCCTCAATCAGAAGGCTAAAATGCTCTTCTTAGTTTTTTCCTAACTCAGTATGCCTGATAAGGAATATGATGAATATAAATAAAAAACTGATCCAGTTCTGCTTTTTTGAGTTCTCCCTTCAAAAGATATAATTTCACTTTAATGCTTTTACTGAATTATACTTAGTATAATCTTATACTAAGATTAGTTGATCTTTTCCTTGAATCTGGGAAGATTCAGATTATTCAGATTCAGAGTTGTGACATTGTAAAATAAAACAATATTACAGTTCTGCTCTTCATTTTCAAGCTGTTTAATTTTTCTAATTCATTTTCAAGAAACTTTATTATTTTACTTTTATATTAACAAAATGCTGAACACAAATATTGATTTCTTTTCTCGGCAAAAAAATTGGGTACAGCTATCTGTATACTGCTTTAAAAAGCTGCCTATTGTAAAACATTTTCCATCAACAGTTATTTCTCTTGCAATTTTAAAGCTCATTTCAATAAATATCTCAGTTTCAGTGTTTATATTCTTGAAAATCTGTTTTTCACTAGGGAGACACACACACCCCTCCCCCGGTAAACTGGCAGCTTTAATTTTTTTTTCTCATTATAGTTTAATTTAGCAAGGGGGATATTTCACAATACACAACACACACTGTAAGGTTCACTTCCAAATAAATAGTATACTTAGCATTTCTTGAGCTTTCAAAAAATGCTGGTTGGCTGCACAAGGTTACTTGGCAGGCCACATGCAGACCGCAGTCCATATGTCATGCAAACCTGTTATTATCCAATTCATTTTAAGTCACCACACTGGGGGAGGCTGTCTAAAGTTTTAGCAGCTTAATCAAAAGAAACTAGGTAAGCAAACTGAGATTATTAGGAAGTAGCTTTTTCTACTACAAAATAATAAATAATTTTAATAATTAATAACTAAGAATATATACATATATGTGTGTGTGTTAGTTTTATGAGCTGATTACATATTAAAACATATTTAAAAATTCACACAATTGAACTCATGGCTTTCTGTCTAGATGGTCTCTGATGATAAGCCATATATATATATGTATGCTGGTATTGCTGTCTTTGGGTATTTTCCCGTGTATATAGCATGAAATATTCTTGGCATCACCTGGCATGAGAAAGTTCCAAATAACTCCAAATGTATATACTATTGAAACAGCGACATCTACACTGGCTTGGGAATGTTGTGAGAATGGCTGATGGTTGGATTCCGAAAGATCTCCTGTACGGAGAATTAGTGCAGGGAAGGCGCCCAAGAGGGAGACCACAGCTGCAGATAAGGATATCTGCAAAAGGGATCTAAAGGCTTTGGGAATGGACATTAACAGCTGGGAAAGCTTGACCCCTGATCATTCAGCTTGGAGGCTAAAGACACAGCATGGCCTTCTCCAATTCGAAGAGATACTTGTTCAGTAGGCTAAGGCAAAGAGCCAGTCCCGGAACCAGCAAAATCTGGGGGCTGGGTAGGAGACAGAATGTATCTGCCCTCTGTGTGGAAGGGATTGCCACTCCCTAATTGGACTTTTAAGCCATATCAGATGCTGCATTAGGACCTCTTTCCAGAGCATGATACCATAGTCTTTTGAAACATTTACAATGTGAATGTGAATGTAAATTAAGCACCTCAACAGAAGGTATAAGTAATAATTCACAACTGTTCTGAAACATATAAATGACGGTCAGTTTAAATTTTTTGGGTGGGGGGGAATACATAAATCTTCTAAATCCATAAAAATGAACATATAACATTCAACCTGATTTCAGGAGCAGATTTTATAAACCTTTTGAAAAATATTGATTCCCATTGCAGTCTCAAAGCTGCAAATATGTAAATATATCATTTTGTTAAGATAAACTTTATATTTACTGTAATCCTTCTAAAGCAATTTATTAACATTGCAATATGCACAACAAATGCAGTTTCCATACACTTACATCATATCCACTATTGCGGATACCACGTCTCTGTCTTTCACGTGTAACTAGAAGATCCATTTCAGTTTCTCCTGGACTAGGACTGTTCAAAGATTGTCTGCTTCGGTAAACTGAGGTCTTTGTTTGTTGCCTATAGAAAAAGGAAATATTTACATGTGAATAAAACAGGACAAAACATTAGTAAATTGATTTGATATTGAGCCTATATTGATTTATGAGCAATTATTAGTGGCATAATTTATATATATATAAAGAAGCCTGCCTGATGATGACAAGTGAGATCTTGTCGAAACGTTGCAATAACATTTCTATGCCTTATACACGGGGAAATCCCCGAAGCCAGCTATGCCAGCATACCTACACCCGTGAAAATCTACGACAACATATATATATATTGTTTCTACAACAGCCTGTTAGGGCCCCAATTAAGGGAGGAAGCATACTGTTTCCTTTTCTGCCTTTCGGCTCATCACCAGAGACCATCTAGACAGAAAGCCATGAATTCCGTTGTGTAAATTTTTTTTATGTGTGTGTTACGTTTTTGAGCTGATCAATAAATAAGTCAGGGAGACTAGGAATCGAATCCCAGTAAGGGTATGGCTAGCTGATGAGAGCTAAAAAGCTAGAAATATATATATGTTTTACGTTTTTGAGCTGATCAATAAATTATATATATATAATTTATTGGCTGGAGTGCTAGGCTTCTGCCTTGGATTCATTACAGCTCCGGTTCGAATCCCAGTGGGGTGTGGCCTTGGTCTCTCAAATTTAAATTTATTGATCAGCTCATAAAAACTAACATATATATGTCCATTTACTGGTGGAATGGAGTCCACCACTCTAGAGCATTTTAGACTTCCTGAGGTAGTCCTGAGGTAGATTGAGGAGTTGCAAGAGAACACAGAGCAGGTGATGTCCTTTTGAGTGAAAATCCATTCAAACAATGTTGGCTACTGTCCACAATCCAAATTAAATTGGCATCTGATAAATATTAATTCAATAAACAAAACTACAGAAAATTCATTGAACAGGGCTTTATCTCCATGCCTATCAAATGTGCTAATTTGTTCATGGGACCCACAAATTGATTTCAGCTGATTTTCTGTTACACAGTAGCTATAACACAATATTCAATATAAACAATGTCTTTTAAAATGTATAAATGAAAAAACTGAAGCTCATTAAGGAATTTAATTTTAACAAAATGACTGGGTAAACATCATATATTGGAAGAATTTAACAGATTATATAGAACATATTGCACAACCTTCATAGACTGTACATTCTTCTTCAAGGTATTTCTCTGATTTTCTATTGAATTTGATTGCATGTCCTTCTTCCCTACTTGAAACAGCAAAATATGTGAATGTAGAACATAAAACACAGAATAAGAATTGGAAGGGGCCGCAAATGTCATCTAGTGCAACTCCCTGCTCAAACAGAAGATCTTATACCATTGCAGACAAATGGCTATCTAGCCTTTTCTTGAAAGCCTCCAGCAATGGGGCCCCCGCAACTATTGAAGGCAAGCTATTCCACTGGTTGGTGTTCTCAGTGGTAGCAAATTTCTCCTTAGTTCTAGATTGCTTCTCTCCTTGATTAGTTTTCATCAATTGTTTCTTATTTTTCTGGTGCTTTGGAAAATAGTTTGACCCCCTCACTTTGTGGCAGCCCCTCAAATATTGGAACACTGCTATCATGTCTCCCCTAGTTCTTCTTTTCACTAGACTGGACATACCCAATTCCTGCAAACATTCTTCATATGTGCTTATATTCATATGTGCCTTACATTTTATTCATTTGCTCATAATTCTAATATTTATATTTTAGAGAAAGGTTTTTAGAAACCATTAAAGTTCTAAGTAAATGGGGAACATTTGGGAATTCGTTGGATCAGAAGTAACATATCCAAATAAATAGCTCTATTTAATTTGTAACGTTTAGCTGATTTCAAAAAAAGTAGACAAGGCACCCAAAGAATCAGGTTAACTGAACTAGCTAGCAGAACTTAGCCATAATCAAAAGGAAGCAGACAGAGTGATTATTTACCATCATAGCATTTTTATGTGTTGGAGATTCTCAGTAGGACCTTTTTCTAGTTTACAAGATACTGAACCTGATGGATTTTAATGTAAAAGTGTCAAATGTGGGATATTTAATCAAAATATTATCAAATTGTGAATAATATGGAACATTATGAATTACACACAAAATATAATATTGATCAAGCTATGAAAGAAAACTATAACAAACTCAGAGGATAAGTTAAAATGGAAGGCATGATTTCCAGTCCACACCAGAGTTGAAGACTAACATGGGATATCCAGACATCTTTGAAGTTGAGTGTTTACAACTTTTTTGCTGAGAAGGCTTACTCTAGTTTTTCCCTACCTATGTGCAAAGGGAAAAGTTTACTGAAAAAAGCTTTTCATCTGATGAATGCTTAATTCCTAAAAAAGAAACAGGTTTACACCCCATTCTCAGCTAAAGTCAAGTAACTTGAGTCTGAAAATACTTGTGGTCAGGGATTATGCTCTTTTTTTTTTGAGGCTGAAAGAAATATCTGGGATGAATAAATGAAAAAATGAAAGAATTATGAAATTTCCTAATATAGTACAGTTTTACATGTTATGGAAACAAATAAAGATACTTTCTTGCTAAAATGTAAGTTTGGTAATTTACTATGGCAAACAACGAGCATGTGCCATGCACATTGGAAGTGATGTTACCTATTACCAGACCTTAGAATACCGGAGCTATATAATTTTTCATTATAGCTTTAATCAAAACTCATGTCTGAAACAAATCAATCAATCAAATCTTAATTGTACTCAGTGATCACTGCTATTTGCAGTTTCAAAACATAATAGAAAAGAACCTTCAAATTTTAAATATAAATGAGAAGTAAATTGTTCAAAAAGATTCTTGAACCAGAATAATTTTCTCTGCTCTGAAGACATTTAATCAAATAAATGTAAAATTACTAAAACAACTAATTATGTTTCAATGCTTATTGAAATTTTAAACTAGATAATATAATTTCATTGCTAAAAGTAAGAGTACTGGCAATAGATGAATTGGCTTTCATGGCCACTGCTTCGTAATGTAACCAAATTGAAATTTAACAGTATAGCCTCAATAAAATTCCAGACAGCAGCAGAGACTATGCTAATACCCACTGAACAGCACTAGTGATCAGAATTCTACTACTTTTCTGTAGTAGTAAGGATATTTCTGAGGTATCTGTTAAAGGCAGAGAATAAGATTGTTGTGATGGTGTTTTGTGATGCCTGGAGGTTAAAATACTATAATTAAACTTTGTACCACATTGTGAATATAAAGGACATTAGAAAATGTGCACAATCAATTCAATTTTTCTCAGAGGTCAAGAGTAGATATCCTCTTATATAAATGTACTATTGAATTTCTGTCAGAAAGGCAGAATGCAAGGTATCAAATCTGCTTAATATAAAATTTCAACTACGTTGTATGGAATATATTACTATCTGACTACTAAGAAAGGACTCTCTAACGTACCTACACTATGTATTTTTGAAATATGGAGTTACTTTGTGGTCGTGTAGATCTAAATCAAATTAATAAATAAGTAATCGAACAAACATTGTCTTATTTTTCTTTATCAAGATTAAGCAGTCATGGCACTTCAGATTACTCTGAATTAGTAAACTCACAGAAGGTGACAGCAATTAACTGTGCAGATATACCCCTCATTTTACACATATTGAGGTACATCTTTATGTTAAAACATAAGTTTGCAACAAATACAAACAGACTCTATTTGAGAACCTAAGAATCTAACTCTCAAAACTTCCCACTGAAGAAGAATAGACTATATAGTTCACCGTTTCTTCTACTCTTCTCCAGATAGGATGGAAAAAGATAGATAGATAGATAGATAGATAGATAGATAGATAGATAGATAGAGAGAGAGAGAGAGAGAGAGAGAGAGAGAGAGAGAGACAGACAGACAGACAGACAGACAGACAGACAGACAGACACCCTGTTTCCCTGAAAATAAGACCTCCCTGGATAATAAGCCCAATCGGGCTTTTGAGCGCATGCACTTAAATAAGCCCTCCCCAAAAAATAAGCCCCCCCAAAAAATATTGCAACACAGCAGCAGCCATGACCTCCTGCACCTCAAAAATAATAAGACATCCCCCCAAATAAGGCCAAGCGCTTATTTTGGGGGTCAAAAGAAAGTAAGACCCTGTCTTATTTTTGGGAAAACACAGTAGATTATATAAATATATATATATATATAGATATATATGATATAGATACACACACATACACCACCACTACCACCACCCCCAGCAGAAATGCTTTGTTCCTTTAAACATATATATGACTGTTTCATCAAAGTGGACCAACTGAAAAAAAAATCATAAAACATCAACAGAAATCTTTTTCATTGCCTCTTTTTGAAAAAAAAACAAGTTTAAATATTATCAAACACAGCAATAAATTACTATGTCAGCAATGCATTACTGCAATACAGCTATACATTTCTACTTCTAAAGTGATATAATATTATTTTTATAAGCTTTGCATGAACTATGTTCACAGTTCTTGGAGATTTGACAGATTTAAAATACTGGAGATCTGGCCAAGAAGACGATATGCTATCTTTACACACAGTAAATAATCTATAATTATGTTAATAATTTTGTAAACATCAACTTCAACTGTGGCAACAATAGGATGACCACAGATTCTATACATTATTGTTTCAATTTTTGTATTGCATCTCCAATAGCCAAGCAATAACTACCACTCTTTATTTTAATTCTCTTAAAATGTATCCTAAAAATAGATTACTACCTATGTTGGGAGCCTCAACTGATTTCTCCAAAATCCCTAACAGATAACAGAACTTCATAAAAGAGCAAGAGCAGAAAGATTAAATTATTTCCAATAACAAAAGCTTAAAATCAATTAAGTGCAAAGAAGATTTGTCTGATTAAGTCCTATAAACTTAGCTCTGCTTGATCAGGACTAAGTTGATCAATAATAATACTCTACTATGGGAAGCCCAGATAATCTCAAAATTAATTTTCTAGCTATTTCTAAACTGTATTTAACTACAGTATGAGCTTTTAACAGATAAAATAATTAAAATTATATACGGTATATATATCAGAAATAATAGTTTCAAGTGGAAACCCACAGAGAGGCTAAATTCTGAAAGTAACTGTTCCAACCAGTAAACCAAAAATAAATGGCAATGATAAAAATTTCTGAAAGTGCTTTTTTATAAAAGTAAGACTGAAAAAATGGGATGACAGACCATCATGTGAAACAACCCGGAATTTTTCATAGTGTATTTTAATCAAAATATTATGAGCCTCCTTAATTTTTCTTTGCTGTTACTCTTATACATATAAGACAGCAGTAATGGGCTGACACCAGTTGCACACTTAAGTGATTAAATAATGACACTGTTTTCAGAGAGATTATTAGGCATTCCTTGATCTAATTGTGAAACTATTAATGGGAAAGGGGATAGAGGTACATTACAACACTGATTATAATGAACAGCAACCTTTGTTAAATTGTCTTGAGATTATAATTAGCTGAAATAGAGAAGGTTTACTAATGAAGAAAGTATTAGTACTAACAAGAGGCATAAGCACATGGCTGTCTGAGGTCAATATAGAAAATAATGTAAGGATTTAAAAAAATTAACATATGGCAGGAAATACTCAGAGGACTATGTAAAGGACTTGAACTGGTTCTTATACAACTTGCAACCCAATTTGTTTTTGGTGTAATAACATACTAATAAATATTGGTATATAAAGGTATGTCACCATCAGTGAGCTATTGGACTGCACTACTTGGCCTGTGGTGTGGATGTTTGGGATTTTTTGGTGTGCGTGTGTGTGTGTGTTTTGGGATTGTTATGGGTGTTGGGCCTGGTCTCTGGGTGTTATATGAATTTCATTGTATGTGTAAACTGTGTATATACATACAATGACGTAAAGTATAATGCATTTTGTTGACTATCATCATAATTCAGAGAATGATTGTCTTTCTTTCAATAAAAAAAAGAAAATGCAGAACAAGAAACAGGAAAATCCATTTCCTTTCAAGATGACTAAAGTATTTAGTACAAGGAGAAAACATGTCCTGTCTATGTATTTTGCCAAAGGTTTTTCTGCCATCTAATGACAGGATTACAAATTGGTATTTTTTTAAAAAAAAATCTGTTAAAACTATCTAACTCATTTCATTTCATTTCATTTATTCAACTTATTAACCGCCCCCTCTCTCCGAAGGGACTCGGGGCGGTGCACAGGAAATATAAAAACACAATACAGTGGTACCTCGGTTCACGAACGCCTCTGTTCACGACCAATTCGGTTTACGAACAGAAAAGTTCCTCAAAATGTGCTCCGGTTCACGAACTCCGTTTCGGTTCACGAACAGAAAAGTTCATAAAAATATGGTCTGGTTCACGAACTCCGCTTCTGTTCACGAACTCTGCCTCGGTTCACGAACAGAAAAGTTCATAAAAATATGGTCTGGTTCACATACTCCGCTTCTGTTCACGAACTCCGCCTCGGTTCACGAACTCTGCCTCGGTTCACAACCAATTTGGTTCGCGAACAGAGTCAGTTCAAGAATTAAAACCAAAAGAAAGATCAGAACGGATTAATTGGATTTACATTAAACCCTATGGGAAACTGTGCCTCTGTTCACGACCAATTCGGTTCGCGAACAGAGTCAGTTCAAGAATTACGACCAAAAAACAAGGTCAGAACGGATTAACTGGATTTACATTAAACCCTATGGGAAATTGTGCCTCGGTTCACAACCAATTCAGTTCGCGACCAGAGTCATTTCACGAATTAAGTTCGTGAACCGAGGTACCACTGTATATCACGAAATAAATACATAAATACTTAAAACTGTATTAAATTTACCCCATTAAAACTAATCCCTGAAGCCCAATGTAGAATTTATCTGCTAAAAAACTAAGGCTAAGTACGGTAGGTTAGGCCAGGCCGGCCTGTTGGAAAAAGTAGGTTTTTAGTTGCTGGCGGAAGGAGCAGAGGTCCGTGATAGATCTAAGTTCGGGGGATAGGTCGTTCCAGAGGGTCGGGCCCGCCACAGAGAAGGCCTTCCCCTGGGCGTCTCCCGCTGGCATTGCCTAGTGGACGGCACCCGGAGAAGTCTCTCTCTGTGGGAGCGAATCGGCCGAAGGGATGTATGGGGTAGGATGCGATCCCGCAGATAACTAGGTCCTGTGCCATGGAGCACTTTGAAGATGGTAATCAGCACCTTGAAGCGCACCCGAAAGACCACAGGCAGCCAGTGCAGCTCGCACAGGAACTAACCTACCGTAATAATATTATCTGCTGTTTGTTTAGTTTATATAATCCCTACTTGATCATTCTTAATAACAAATGGTAACACTTGCCGTAATCTACTTGCTAACACTGCAATTAAAATCTTTGTGTCAACATAATTAATGAATGGGTGAGAGCAGGTTGGGTATAATCTTTACCTGAATTTGTTATTATTGTAATATAAATCTGATTAAATGCCTCTGATAATATTCCCTTATCAAGTATTTCATCATACCATTGACAGTTTTGGCACCAAAAGATCTATAAATATTTTATATAACTTTATAGGAAAACCATCCCTTTGCCATTTTTAAAATTATTTAATAGCTGCCTCCAATACTGAAGCAAATAACAGTTGTTTTTGTGTATCATCTAAGTGCAATTAAGTTTATTTTACTTTAAAAGTCCTCTATATCATCACCTGATATATTTATTATGTGGTTACTATATAGTTCTGAATAAAAATTTAAAACATTGACAATTTATCTCTCTTGAAGTTTTATGTATTTTATATCTTTCACCCCTAAGAACTGGAATCATTGCCCTATATTTCTTTTGCTTTAAACAATTCTTCCTCTGTATTTATATATAGCAGTACATGGACATCTAACCATCTACACCCGAAAAAATTTCAGTTCATCTTTCAAATGATTTTCCTTCTTATTTTTAATCTTATTTTTCTATGATGCATAATCATTCTATTTTGGTTATAACATATATGTTTTCCATTCAAAAATTTGGGCCCTTGATATCTTTGGATTAAAATCAAAGTGTTGTGAAGTAGTCACCTGGACAAATTTTCATTTAATTTCATGTACAACAAAAAATAGATTTAGAGTTTAACCTTTGGCCTATATAGAAAAGGACAGCCTAGACAGCATTTGGTTAGAGGTATTAGAAGGACAATGCTTCTTTAAAACAGGTATTTTTGCGCTATTCTACATTTAATGTTTTGGGGGGAAATACCAAAAGATATGTGTAACTAAAAAAAATATTTTTTTCGGAAGATAGTTTTCAGAAGTGTTTCTCTGAAAATAAGACAGGGTCTTATTTTCTTTTGACCTCCAAAATAAAGGCTTGGCCTTATTTTCAGGAAGATCTTATTATTTTTCAGGTGCAGGAGGCAGCAAGCCCACTGGCCCCACTCGTGTGGCCTCATCCCTGCCGGAAGATATGGATTTCCATATCTTCCTTTCCTGTTCCGTGGAGGGAATTGCCTGCTGTGACTGTCACCGTTAGGTAAGGAGTGCGTGAAGCGTGTGGGGTGTGTCTCTTGGCCTCCAGCTTCTTTTGCAGCCACAATTGGCTGCAAAAGTGACCTTGCTTGCTGGAGGCAGAGGCCTCAGCAACACCTGTGAATCAGCTGTTTTGTGAATGGAGCAGCTCAGCTATCTGATTAAGGGGCCAAGAAGCCCTGAGGTGATTGACGAAGGGAAGGACTTCCTCCTATGCTGGCCATGCCCATCCCTTTACTAGGGCTTATTTTCAGGGGAGGACGTATATTAAGGGCCAGCCCAAAAATCAAGCTTGGCCTTATTTTCAGGATATGTCGTTTTTTGGGGGAAACACAGTAATAATCTTTGAATTAAATAACTAGTACATGTACCATGTATAAATTGATTCTTCATGCCCTTATTATAGCTAAAAGACTCATAATGCAACACTGGAAATATAAATGTATAGTCCAATTTAATCAATGGCCTGAAGATTTGATTACGTTTGCTACTTATGAGTGGATTTGTATGACTTCCCCATGATGCTTCCCCAGATACCTCTCCAGATGTCAGCTCTGAGGAGGATGAACCAATTCTGAGCACATATGGAGGGGAGTCAATGGCTCCGAGCAGCCATCTGAGAAGGATTTGGCTGAAGCACAGCTGCGTCAGGACAGTCCTGAGACTTCAGATGGGGAAAGCATGCAGCTTCAGCTGGTCAACGATGAGGAACTGCCTTCTATACCTGATCCAAGAACAAGTAAGGCGGAGCAGTGAGGTTCAACCCAATTCCTTGTGAGGACGCAGCCTCATTCTTCTTGATGGGCTGCACCAGAAGCTGACATTTAACACAGCAGACAGATGGAGGCGATGCTGGGAACATGTTCATTTCCTAGCTGTGTGCCTTGACTTTGGAACATGCCTTGTGAACTCTGGACTTTTCTTGCCTCATGAATCCTCTTGTATTGTGGATTTAATTTTGCCTGCTGGTTTTATCTTGTTTGGGAAAAATTTTAAGTGCCTTGTGGACTCATTGGCCATTGCTCTGTAGACTAGTATTGGTCTGCTTTTGGCTAGACTTAATTGGGGCAGTTCTGGGGTTTGGGTGAAAGGAATTGCTGGGTAATATAAATAAATCCAGCAAACCACCGTTATGTGCACATGTGAGTGAGCAGGACAGCACAGGATTACACATAGATATAAACTTTGCATGGATAAATACAACAAAATATGGGAGTCATATATTCAAAATAATATAGGTTAAAAAAATGACAGCTATATAAGATTATTAGAAATGAATACACAAACATGATCAGATATATGTGTGTATAATGCTTACATTAGATAATTATTTACAGAATTATAACTGTTTATTGCAACAATATATTTATTATATCTTATATTATCTTTTTCTGTTCTATTTTTTCACTCATTTTGTAAGAACCATATTTTTTTAATTACAGGTAGTCTTTGACTTACAACCTATTGCTAAGTGACCATTTGAAGTTACAATCTACTTGAGAAAGAAGACTTGTGACCTGAATCTGAAGTTGCAATGGTTGTCCTCCCCCCAGCCCCATAATTACATGACCAAACTTCAGGACTTGGCAACATAGCCGTATTTATGGCTGTCTGAAATGTTGTCCAATCACATGGCCACATTTTATTTTCATATTTTCATGGTGCTTAACAACCATGGCTGTCACTTAATAATAATCTATTTTTCTAGTATAACAAACATTAAAATGTATGTTTGAAATAATGGGAAAAATTATGTATTTTCCATAGTTTTTTCTACAATCTGCAGAAGCAAATAAATTTCCATATAGGTAATAATATGGATAATATTATTGCATAATATTAAAATATTATGCAAAACACATTGGAAGATTTTTACACATTTGATTCTTTCTAATTTTTTAGTCATGATTTTCATCATATTCTTTATAGACATTATATGAATCTATTCATTGTTCATTTATATTTCTACAGTAATCTGTATTAATTTTAAAAGGGCTTTCTATGTAATCCAGGAACTATTTTATCTTTTGCTATGCATGTCGGGTCTAACTCACAAGCTGTTAAGCAGATCCCTATAACAGTGTTTTGCAATATTATCACTACATTATAAAATGAAGGTCTCTATTGACTAATACCCTGAAAACTGACTTTTTATTTTATTTTTTGCATCCTATTTTTATGACTGTTATAACAAAATAGGAGAGAAATTATTTGGGCTGAGTCCTTATTCCACTCTTAATAGTGGGAAGTAACAGAAATTTTCAGTCATAATCAACAGAAAAGACAGAGCACTATTCCATTTAAACATACTGCTTTTCAACTTTTAAAAATTAACATCTTGTTCCACTTTTATTACTTCAAAAATGATGCACCTATCAACTAAAAATATGACAACTCATTCAGCAGAAGATGGCAGACCACAAAAACACTATTCATATGCAAATGAACTTGTCACTTCACATTAACACCTACCATATGACACCAAGACAGCATTTTGCACATTTTGTCTTTTTTATGGAACATGAAGATTTGCATGACAGTCTACAAATATACATAGAAAAGCTACTCACCTGTTTTTGGGCTCTACAAATGGAGAGGATCCATCTGTATCAGGATCCAGAATATGGTCTATTTCATTTTGTGTTTTTTCATACATCTTGTTTCTATCCGCCAAGCCATTGTTGTCAATTTGTGGGAAATCATAATAGCCTTTCCGCTTGGCTTTCAATCGCAATTTGTTGCGATAGTGTTCTATATCAGACTTCTGTTTCAAAGCTTTATTAATCTGACAATAAAATTTAAAAGGGAAAATATACAAATTAATGAAATTAGACTATGAGTTTTTAAGGTGACTAATTCTTTGAAACAATAAACACAGTTGGCGTTCATTCAACCACACTATTCAGAACTTTTTCACAATTATTTTTAAGGTTTTCAGATAAAGTGTGATGTTCCACAAAAATGTAGCGATCACTCAATCCTAATGAAGGCAGTGATGTCAGATCCATTGCTTATAGTAATTGTTTAAAAATGGAAAAGAGTACCGAATCAGTAACAGTTTAATGCTAACACTTAGGCAATCTTGGTCAAATTATATGTTTTAATGTATTTCTAATTAAACAATCATAATCTCAATGGGTTACACCATTGAATATGATATCTTTCTGCAAATCTGAATGCATGCTTACTACTTAGATGCTTCCATTTACTTATTCAAAATAAAAACTGAATATGGAAGCAAGCCGAAGGACATTTGGATGCTCTTCTAGTTAATTCCATTGCTTTAAAAAAAACTACAGAACTGCTAACAATCCTCAAATGGTGATTAACTACTTAGGCCTACAATTACCAGGTGACGAGAATAATATTGATGAACAAGTTCTCTGATTTTCTAACCCAGGGGTGTCAAACTTGATTTTATTGAGGGCAACACGAGGCTTGTGTTTGACCTGGGGGGGGGGGGAATGGGGCAGGTGTGTGTGGTCAGCTCAACATCACTCCTGTTGGGGGCACCTGTGGAGGCCTGAGTGCTCTGCCAGTGAAAACGGGCTCCCAAGCTCCGTTTCAGCTGCCACGGCCTCCTGCCACCCTCTGCAAGTGAAAACGGAGCTTGGGAGCTCTGCAGGCCAGATCTAAGTACCCCTTAGACTGGATCCAGGTCCTGGGCCTTGAGTTTGACACCCCTGTTCGAACCTCTTGTTGTTCCCTATTTTCAACAATCATGGACTCCTCTAAGCAACTGAACATTTGAATAAAAGACAATTTACTCTTAAAAACCCAGGAAAGACTATTGCAAATCTCTAAAAGCTTTCATATGGCAATTTCAGTTATGAGAGCATGATTAAGAAATGGAAGTTATATGCCGAACAGAACCCAAAGATGATAGCAGATAAAAGCTTTAGCTGTAGAAGCTATCTATAGATCCACTGTAGAGAACTGCACAAACTTAGGAAAGCTATCAGAATTCAATCGATTTCACCAAAACATAAACCCTGATAAACATGGAACATTTGTTTATTTTATTCTGTTTACTAATGTATTCAATGCATATAGTCCATCCAGTCAACTCGGGATGGCCCATTTGTGTTCTTAAGTGCTTTGGGCTTACTTGGAAACAAAAACTGCACCTTCATATTCAATCACATAATATTTTTCTTGAGTGAAGTATTTGAAGAGAGTACTCTGACTAATAGTTGTCTTTTCAAATTACTAAAGGGATTTACAGAAATCTCTTTAATAAGATTTATTAAAGGGAAAGTGATAGAATTCCAGCAAATTCATATTAATTATTTTCAATTTAGAACCAATGTATCTCAGTATAGAACATGGTGATGGTGATAAGAATCTTTTTCTCATTAGAAAAGAGGCAGCTATCTTAACAGACAATAGGAACATTTATAGATGATTGTTTATATAAATCACTTGAATCCGTATAAGCTCAGGTTCCATAATCAATGACACTAAAAGAAATAATAAAGCTTGGATAGGTCAGCAAGACACATCTGAAGCATATCTACCAATCAACCACAATATTTACAAGAAAGAAGGATACAAGTTTGGAACGGCACTCACAGTCCCCTGATTTGAATATTAATCTAAATTTGTAGAAAAATCTGAATATACAGGAGACCCAAAAATATTTCTGAGCTAGAAGAATTCTGTAAGAAAAAGTGGAGAGAAAAAATCCCCCCTCCCCTAAAAAATGATTTTGAATTACAACATTTTTACATGCAACTGTGTCAAAACTCATGGCTTTAAATCTTAAGGACTGGTTTGGACAAAACTCAGCAGCACTTTTTCAGCGATAAAAATAGGATCGCTAACATGATCGCCAATGTCCAATGACGGATATGACATAATAAGAAAAAATTCAGTGTCAGTAAATAACACTAGTGATCTATGTCATGTCCCAAAATGGATGCTCAATGGAATGCATTGTAATATAACCACAGTCTAAACCAGGGGTGGGCAAACTTTGCAACTTTAAGTCTGAAGGACTTCAGCTCCCAGAATTCCCCAGCCAGCAAAGCAAAGCTGGCTGGAGAAGTCTGGGAGCTGAAGTCCTTCAGACTTAAAGTTGCAAAGTTTGCCCACCCCTGGTCTAAACCATGAAACGTAGAACTGAATAACTATGTGTTACTAGGCAGTTTTTGTGTATTAAAGATTCCCAAATCACCTTATCACAGCAGAGGTGAAAAGAACAACTTTCAGCACAGTTTTGAAAGATTATTTAAGAATAAAGAAGAATCTGATTACACATTCACATATCAAGGCATAGTTGAAGGGAATATAAACTATAGATGGTAGTTTAGGAGAAGAATAGATGCAGTATAAACAAAAATGCAACACTCCCCTTGGAATGTCTTCCTTAAGGAAAACATCTTGGCATACAGTATGTACATAACCTGCAGTAAATTTCATTATCCTTCTTATCCTCTTGTTTTCTTTTAACTTCCACACAGGGGAATATGTTGACAATTATATGCAATGATATTCAGGCTTTCTTTCATAATTTAGAATATGACATCTATGGAAATTTCTATAATATAATCTTGAGTCAGAATTTCATATTCATTATCTAAAAGCTCTCTACATAAAAGCTACATTGTTTAGAGCAGGGTTCTCCAACCTTTGCAACTTTAAGTCTGAACGACTTCTGCTCCCAGACCTGGGAGCTGAAGTCCTTCAGACTTAAAGTTGCAAAGGTTGGAGACCCCTGGTTCAGAGTAGTTGCATGAGAATAAAACCATAGATGTTTGCCATCCATCCATTTCATCATCTAAAAATTTTATTTCTAAAAGCTGATCTCTATTAACAATCAAAGTATTTTACTATATGTAAAGATAAACAAAGAAAAATAATGCTATTTGGGTTTCACTTATTTAATTGTGAAACTGAACTAGCATTATTTTTTCATTGTATACATTTACACACATTTGATTTAATTAATTTGATGCGAGATTAATCTATGAGATATTTTTCCTTCCATCTGACACTATGTGTCAAGCTCTTGGTAACAGAAAACAAGATTCTCAGAAAGCTTATTTTTTAAATTTATTGAAAGAGAAAAGAGATTGGGTTACAGAAAAATTTAGCAACTGGATACTTTTATTTTAACGCACAATTTATCTTTAAATTTGCTCAGGCAGGAACTTCTTAATCGCCTTGCTACCAATTGTTGGATGGACAAGAGAGATCTAACTGTTTTCCTGATAACAGGACAATGCGCAATTGTTCTGAGCTAATAGTGCACTGCAAAATGTTATCTACTTTCCCAGGCTCTGAGAAACCTCTAACATTGTTGTACTTTAAATACAGATGGCAAAGGCAAAAAAAGAATTTCTCCTCTAAGAATGGTGCATATTTATCATTTCAACAAGGTAACAGAGGAAAACATATTCGGAAGAAAGAACAGGCTGAAATGTCTTTGGTCTGCCTCTTAGAATTGTTGCCAGAATCACTGCACGATTCCACGCACAATTTTTTGTCTTTGCTGCTAAGTAACCAATTGGCATAGTAGTCACATTATTGATCATTCCTCATATCACTTCTTTAACAGATATATCTCAACATATAACAGAAAACCAATTATGAGATATAGTCTTACCTCCCCATTAAGAATAGCTGTATCTTGGGTCCTCTCTGTTCCTGGATGTGCAGGAGGCAAAGCTACAGGCTTTATTGCAATCAACTGTACAGATCCAGAAGATGTGTCAAAGGGATCAATGGCAGATTTAGTCACATTGTCAAACAGCATGCTTCCATCCTCTTCATCACTTAAAGGCACTAAAATAAGTTAAAATTTAGTCAGTATATTATTTTGGCATTTTACATGTGGGCCACTGTGGGAGAAAGTAAAAATGAAACTCTACTAGATACAGTAAACTGAAACCTAATTCTTCTAGCTGGAATCATCACAGAAATGAAAACTATATTTATTTTTCCTTATAATGTCATACCATATATCTTTTTATTGATCCTACTAGCTATACCCGGCCACGCGTTGCTGTGGCCCAGTCTGGTTAAATGGCTAACCAATCTGTGTGTAGATCTACACCTGCACACATACACCCAACCACCATATAAGTCCCAACCTACCTACCTACTGTATTTTTCTCTATCTATCTATCTATCTATCTATCTATCTATCTATCTATCTATCTATCTATCTATCTATCTATCCCTCTACCTACCTACCTACTGAATTTCTTTCTTTCTCCCTCTACCTACCTACCTACCTACCTACCTACCTACCTACCTATTGTATTTCCCCCTCTCTATCCCTCTACCTACCTACCTACCTACATACCTACCTACTATATTTCTCCCTCTCTATCTATCCCCCTATCTACCTACCTGCCTACCTACTGTATTTCTCCCTCTCTGTCTATCCCTCTACCTACCTACTGTATTTCCCCCCCTCTATCCCTCTACCTACCTACCTACCTACTGTATTCCCCCCCCTCTATCCCTCTACCTACCTACCTACTGTATTTCTCCCTCTCTCTATCCCTCTACCTACCTACCTACTGTATTTCTTTCTTTTTCCCTCTATCTACCTACCTACCTACTGTATTTCCCCCCCTCTATCCCTCTACCTACCTACCTACCGTATTTCTCGCTATCTATACACCTACCTACCTACCGTATTTCTCCCTCTCTGTCTATCCCTCTACTTACCTACCTATTGTATTTCTTGCTTTCTCCCTCCACCTACCTACCTACTGTATTTCTCCCTCTCTATCTATCCCCCTATCCACCTACCTGCCTACCTACTGTATTTCTCCCTCTCTGTCTATCCCTCTACCTACCTATCTACTGTATTTCTCCCTATCTATCTATCCATCCCCCTACCTATGTACCTACCTACCTACCTACCTACTATATTTCTTCCTTTCTCCCTCTACCTACCTACCTACTGTCTCTTTCTTTCTTTCTTTCTCTTTCTTTCTTTCTTTCTTTCTTTCTTTCTTTCTTTCTTTCTTTGTATCTATCTATCTATCTATCTATCTATCCACCTACCTACCTACCTACATACCTACCTTATTTCTGCCTCTCTATCTATCCCTTGGGGGTCATCTAGTCCAACTCCCTGCTAGGCAGGAAGCCCTATACCCATGATGGCGAATCTATGGCACGGGTGCCACAGGTGGCACACAGAACCATTTCTTAGGCCACTCGAGGCATTGCCCTGTCAGCTTCAGTTTGTATGTGTGCCCTGGCCAGCTGATTTAGGCCTTCTTTTGAGGCCATTTTTTGCCCTCTGGAGGTGGGGGAAGGCTGTTTTCACCCTCCCCAGGCTCCTATAAAGCCTCTGGAGCCTGGGGATGACGTAAAAAGCATGCCAAATGCAGGGGGTCATGCACATAGCATTATGGATGTGGCACACCTGTGCACATCGCCCCTGCACTCCCCCTGCTATTGGCACGTGAGCCAAAAAAGGTTAGCCATCACTGCCCTATACCATTTCAGACTAATGGCTATCCAACATCTTCTTGAAGACTTCCAGTGTTGGGGCATTCACAACTTCTGGAGGCAAGTTGTTCCACTGATTAATTGTTCTAACTGTCAAAGAAGAGGGAGTCAAGCTATTCACCAAGGCACCTGAGGGCAGAACAAGAAGCAATGGGTGGAAACTAATCAAGGAGAGAAGCAACCTAGAACTGAGGGCAAATTTCCTGGCAGTGAGAACAATTAACCAGTGGAACATCTTGCCACCAGAAGTTATGGATGCCCCAACACTGAAGAGAGAAGAGACTGGAAAACCATTTGTCTGAAACGGCATAGGGTCTCCTGCTTGAGCAGCGGGGTTGGACTAGATGACCTCCAAGGTCCCTTCCAATACAATACAATACTCTGCTATTGTATTATTGTATTACAGTAGGTAGGTAGATAGGGGAATAGAGAGACAGGGAGAAATACAGTTTAATAAAAGAGGGACTAGGGGACACAGGATAGCAGCCTTCCAATATCTCAGGGGTTGCCACAAAGAAGAGGGAGTCAAGCTATTCTCCAAGGCACCTGGGGGCAGGACAAGAAGCAATGGGTGGAAACTAATCAAGGAGAGAAGCTTCTTTCTGTAGGTTCTTTCCTAGTTTTGTCCTATCTAAACAACTTCTGCATAGCACAAAATCAGAAACTCTAGATTACAATGTATTCCATTAAAGATAGGGATGTTTATAAAATCCTCATAAATACAACTCTTCATCCCACTACAGGAGAACATTTAAAATAATCAGACCAAGCAGATGAAAACACATAAATTAAAGATAAAGATTTTCTACCATTGAGTTTAATTCCTGGTAACTAATGGAATGGCTATGAAGATTTCTGGTTTGCCACTGCCTTTTTAGACAATGTTTTTCTAATTTCTTATTCTGAAATTTCCTGGTGTATTTTTATGAATAATATAACCATATACACAGACACACACACACATACATATACTGAAATATAAATATATAGATTTTATAGTTGCAAATTCTCAAATACTTTTTCTACATTTGTGACTCTTCTGGTTCATGTTAAGATTGTATGTGATAAAATTCCCAGAGGAGGAATATTCTCTTCTGTCTTCTGCAATTTTCCTTCTGCCTCAGCAGAAGGTATAGATTTCTGCAAAGTGAATGCAAGTAAAGGAGCTAAATCAGTACATTATTTCATGCTTAGTACTTAAACAAGGATTCACAGCTTCCGTGCCATAAGGCAATATTCATTCATTTTCCTTTCATTCTGTTAAAAAGCTACCTGAAGCCAAAATGTGCGGCTTCTAATAAATAGCTTTATAATCAGAACAGCTACAGTAGCAGCAGCAGCATTTTTTAAATAAATGTGCCACTGTTATAATTTGCTGATAACAAGAAAGCTTCCTGAAAGTAAGATCATCCTTTGGATAGGGTAAATGTAAATATTAATACAATGTGTTAATAAAATGTCCAAAACTCATTATGGATGTGGCACCCCTTCAAGGTGTTAATTATCATCTTCAAAGCGCTCCATGGCTCGGGACCTAGCTACCTGCGGGATCGGATCCTGCCCCATACATCCTCACGGCCGATTCGCTCCCACAGAGAGGGACTTCTCCGGGTGCCGTCCACTAGACTTTGTCAGCGGGCGACGCCCAGGGGAAGGGCCTTCTCTGTGGCGGGCCCAGCCCTCTGGAACGACCTTCCCCCCGATATCAGGACAACCATGGACCTCCGCTCCTTCCGCTTAAAATTAAAGACACACTTTTTTCGCCTGGCCGGCCTTGGGTAGTCTCTTTTTAGGTTAGGGGTTTTAGGGGTAATTTTTAGTTTAGTTTATGGGTTTTAGCGCAGGATCAATTTAATTCATTTTTTATTTTGTATTTTGTATTTTGTATTTTGTCGGTGGTCTTATTTGTATTTTTAATTGCCTGTGCCCCGCCTCGAGTCCCCTTGGGGAGAGAGAGCGGGATATAAAATTAAATTATTATTATTATTTATTATTATTTTCTACCTTAAAACCATGTAGGCAAAATAAGAGCATTATAAATATCAGAGATGCCATATGCAGAAATCAAGATGGGTTGAACATAGCAAATGAATTATTTCTCTCTTTTTTTTTATTAGTACTGTAGGTTCTTGAGGATGTGAGCATAATCAGAATCTTTGGTGCAGTTTTTGTGAATTCACTGGAAAAAACGTAGGTTTGAGTCCATCAAAATGACACCTTCAGTTTCCCCATCATATATACGACTTGATGTGATCATTCATGCTCCACTGAGATGGGACATCTCAGAATTCATTAGTAATTTAAATTATATTTATAATTGGTTTTGAGAAGAAATCATTCATACCCCAAAAATGTGATATCTTACATTTTGAAATTCACTTGCAAAGGATTATGGCAAATTTTCCTTCCCATTTAAAACAACAGCTGTTCAACCAAACTGTGCATTGTGATAAATATCATAACGCTGGAGAAATAGTCTTTATCTAAAGCTACTGTTTTACCCTTTGCTTGTAGTCACCTCTAAAGCATCCTTTATATTCATTACATCCAACTTCTCTTTCCAAAGCTCAGGTAAGCATTTATTAGAAAATAGAATAGTTACTATAGAAACTGCAGTTCATTTTTAAAAAAAAAAAATCTGCATATTTGTACCGACACTCTTATGCTGCCAAGATCAATGATGTTTACAGGAAAGGAATATCATGTGGGACTGCACAAAATTGCATGCAGGCTACCTCATCCCACCTCCAACTTACAGAACAAACATTTTGAGTCCAAAGTTACACATGCTTATTTGAAGATAAAGGATGCTAAGTTGGAAAGCCAAGAAAACCGTTGTGTTAATTTTTTTTTTCTTTCAGGTTAGGGTTTGAAACTGGAAGTTATGAACACAAATCAGGAACTAAGGTTTCCTCTCCAGGAAAGCTGTCTCTGTCCTAATCTGTCCTTGAAGTACTGACTACTCATTTCTCAAAGTTCCAGCTACTTGTACCATCCCCGCAGTCACATAGTTATGATTTGTGTGCTAAGCCAGGGGTCCCCAACCTTTGCAACTTTAAGTCTGAAGGACTTCAGCTCCCAGAATTCTCCAGCCAGCAAAGCTGGCTGGAGAATTCTGGGAGCTGAAGTCCTTCAGACTTAAAGTTGCAAAGGTTGGGGACCCCTGTGCTAAGCAACCAGCTCACACTTATGACAGTTGCAGTGTCCCATGGTCACATTATCACTGCTTATGATCTTCCCTGCAAGCAAAATCTAAGGGAAAATCAGCAGAGAAGCTCACATATAGCTTCATAATGTGTCTGTCCCTCCCCCAGGCTCCTTGTATGTTTGCTGACCTCTGGCCTGATTCCCCTGGTCTCCCTGCACTCGTGAGTCATTGATATCTTTGGCCAATACATCCATAAAATATATAGAATATGCATTGAAAGGGCAACTAAAAGAAGTTAAATGAGTTAAAGAGAAAGAATGGAAAGGGGAGAGAAAAACTTAAAGGTTTCAAAGAATTTACAAGTTATTTACAAGTGCCACTAAATTCTTCTCAGTGCAACAGTGCAGGAGCCTGTTGCCCATCCATTTTAAAATAAAATTAAAATGGCACGCAATGAGGTCTGAATATAAGACATCAAATGAAGAGTCCTGCTCATACATTAGCTCATCTGTTTATTACATGAATTTGACAAGCCTTAGAAGCTTGGAAGACTGCCTTAATTAAATTTGGGGAAATGAGTATTATAGATATCACATGAAAATGGAACAGCATTAAAAATACTTTGGTGGCAAATGATTACCCAATGACCCAAGAAAAACGTTTTTCATAATTAAACTGAAAAGGACAGGGTTTAAATTAATTTCCCATTATTAAATCAAATTCCCAATCCTAATAACAAGTTCTATAGTTGGACATTTCTGCCTCTACTAGTTCTTCGAATGTGTGTTCCTTCATTCACACATCTTGGTAAGATGCTATATTTTTTATTTTATTTATTTATTTATTTATTTTAATCATATTTATATCCCGCCCTTCTCTGCAGAGGACCCAGAGCGGCGCACAGTAATTTAAAAGCATACAAAAGAATAAATACATAATTTAAAAACATATTAATACTATACTATAATGTGAATGGTAAATTAGGTTTTCCTCATTTTCGAAGTATGTTTCTTTTCTTAAGAGATAATATATGTTTAATTCTTGCATCAAAAGGTTGCTTAGCTAATTTATCAAAATACGCATAAATTCACAGTCTTATTAGTTGGATTTATAAAATCACTTCTGAAAATAAAACACTGTATCAACTAACTCTGTTTGGATTGTTCCAATTGCTTGTTCTTATCATTTACTGTTCTAATATGATTTTTTTTCTATGTATATTTGGGGGGGGGGGAGCACTTGCTTCAAAGGCAGGGAGCATCATATATTTGGCACACTAAATATGTACAGATGGAATATGACATGACACTCCGAAACTGAGCACAAGCTACTGACAGAAGCTACTGGTTTAGACTGAAAACACAACTGAATGAGCTATTAACTGTACCTATAAAAAGTGAATTCATCTGGTTTAATTAGAGGTGATTTTGACTTGAATAAGATCTTCCTGAATCGATGTATTCTTTCAGCTCTGTGTGCTTTTCTCAGTATTTGGTTCTATCTGTCTATAATTCAGAACTGAAACTATATTTCAACTCAATTATTCTGCAATAGGCAGAAATATTTTACTTCTATACTTGCTTAATTTACTGAGGTCTCTCAAATTATCCTTTAGACTTATCAAGGAGAAAGGAGCGTTTTTATCTAGTTGACTAATAATAAAGTTAATGAAGAACTTGGGAAGAGAGTCAAAATACTATCTATAACCAAATATGTAAAGGCATCATTATTTCTCTCTCTCTTTCTAGCCCCAAACTGCAAGAAAACTTGGGACAAGCAAAAATAAAAATTCATCCATATTGAGGCAGGGCATTGGCATAAAGTGAGACCTGGTTGTTAAGAGTGAAATGATGTGGGGTTGGGATGGATGACCTAAAGGGTCCCTTTTTCTGAATAGCTCTGAATAAGCTCTGAATAAGTTCTGAATAGTCTGAGTTGCAACAGGATGCGCTAAACCGCAGAAGAGGCACCTGCTCGAGTTAGATGACAAGTCTGACTATTCGGAGCTTAACCACAAAGGCTGGTTAGCAAAAACAGGATATGTTTGTGGTTTTCTTTTTGATGACGATCATTTAACCAATCAGAAACTAGCCATGATGAAAGTTGCTTGTATTCCCTTTTGGAAGGGATTCAGAATTCTTGGATGCTAGCCTCAAACTAGCTTTCTGAATCATAATAATAATAATATAATAATAAGAAGGGACTCGAGGCGGGGCACAGGGAAATTAAAAACAAATTGACACAGACAAAGTACAAAGTTAAAAACACATTAAACATATCCTGCGCTAAAAACATCTATCAAAATAAAAACTATCCCTAAAAACCCCTTAACACTATTAAATTTACTTAAAATTACCCTAGGCCAGCCAAACGGAAGAAATGAGTTTTTAAAAGCTGTCGGAAGGAGCGAAGGTCCGTGATTGTTCTGATTTCGGGGGGGGGGGAAGGTCGTTCCAGAGGGTCGGGCCCGCCACAGAGAAGGCCCTTCCCCTGGACGTCGCCCGCTGGCACACCCTAGTGGACGGCACCTGGAGAAGTCCCTCTCTGTGGGAGCAAATCGGTCGCAGGGATGTATGAGGCAGAATGCGATCCCGCAGATAGCTAGGTCCCGTGCCATGGAGCGCTTTAAAGATGGTAACTAACACCTTGAAGCACACCCGAAAGACGACAGGCAGCCAGTGCAGCTCGCGCAGGAGCGGTGTTGCATGGGAGAACCTAGAGGCTCCCATAACTACCCGCGCGGCTGCATTCTGGACTAGCTGAAGCCTTCGGGTGCACCTCAAGGGGAGCCCCATGTAGAGAGCATTGCAGTTGTCCAGTCGGGATGTCACGAGGGCATGAGTGACTGTGCAAAGGGCGTCCCGATCCAATAGGGGACGCAACTGGCGGACCAGGCGGACCTGGTAAAACACCCTCCTGGCCACGGCTGTCACTTGGTCTTCCATGGACAGCCAGGCATCAAGGAGGACGCCCAAGTTGCGTGCCCCATCCACAGGGGTATGGTGATCGTCCCCTATGGCCAGTGATGGAGTCAACTGCTTGTACCAGGATGCCGGAAACCACAGCCACTCGGTCTTGGACGGGTTGAGTCTGAGTCTGTTACTTCCCATCCAGGCCCGCACGTCTTCCAGGCACTGACACATCACCGCTACGGCATCGTTGGGGTGGTTTGGGGTAGATATATACAGCTGCGTGTCGTCAGCGTAGAGGTGGTACTCTACCCCAAAGCCACGGATGATCTCACCCAGCGGCTTCATATATGTGTTGAACAGGAGTGGCGAGAGGACCGACCCCTGAGGCACCCCACAAGTGAGGGGCCTAGAGGTCGACCTCTGCCCTCCTGTCAACACAAATTGCGATCAACCGGAGAGGTAGGAGGAGAACCACCGCAACACGGTGCCTCTCACCCCCAACCCCTCCAGCCGATGCAATAGGATACCATGGTCGATGGTATCAAAAGCCGCTGAGATGGCTAATAGGACTAGGATGGAGGAACAACGCCCATCTCTGGCCCTCCAGAGATCATCTACCAACGCGACCAATGCCGTCTCGGTGCTGTGTCCGGGCCGGAAGCCGGACTGGCGCGGGTCCAGATAATCAACTTCCTCCAGATGACGGGGAAACTGTTGTGCCACCACACTCTCTACAACCTTTGCCAAAAAGCGAAGATTGGAGACCGGACGGTAATTCACCAATAATGCCGGGTCCAGAGAGGGCTTCTTGAGGAGGGGTCTCACCATCGCCTCTTTAAGGGAGGCGGGCAAGAACCCCTCACTCAGGGAAGCGTTGACCACCTCCTGGAGCCAGCCTCGTGTAACCTCCCAGGATGCCAGTACAAGCCAGGAGGGACACGGGTCCAATAAACATGTGGTAGCTCGCAGTCGCCCACGTAACCTGTCCATATCCTCGGAAGTAACTGAGTTGAACTCTTCCCACAAAACTGTCTCAAGACCTGCCTCGGGGCATGGCAGCCATAATATCATAATATCATGGCAGCCATAATAAACTTTTCCTGATTTTGAGAAGTCCAAGTCTCGTGCTCTCTTTTTCTGCAACATAATGGCGACGTCTGCCGGGACTTGGAGCGATATTTCGCTGAGGATGGCACGACCAACCGGGGCCCAATCGAGGCCATCTAGCCAACCTCCAGGCGCCACAGAGCAATTCTCTGGGAGGAAGCAGATGGCCCCCCTCGGGCATTTGGTGGACACGACCGATCCAAGACCGGACCAGGATCAGGACAAGTCAATAAATAACTCCTAGGACAAGTCAATAAATAATGCCGGCTGAAAGAAAAAGAAGACGCCTGCAGGCAAGTATTGAGGGAATTGTGGTAGGGCCTACTCGGTTAGAGTAGAAGAGGGGGCCCGATCACCCCCTGAGCCCGGGATAGCGCCCACTTCCTAACGGAACCGGTGTATCCTAATGAGGCTTCAGAATTGTGTGGGTGGTTAAGTCACCGCAGTTCCTGAAGGCGACCGTGATAGCCCGGCAACCCAGGTCGGTGACAGTGTCTTAGAAATAGAACATGGGTGGTGAAAGAAGCGTTTGTCAAACGCCTCTTCAATACATGTTCCTCTATAAGTTTGGATCTTTAAAAATAGCCCAGTAAGGTACTGGGAGATCCAAGAAGAAGAAAAAATAAAAAAGAGAAGACACTGGTATCTTATTGCACCGATTGGGGGCGTTGGGGCTGAGGCACCGTTTTACGGTGGTTCTCCTCCTACCTCTCTGGTCGGTCGCAATGGGTGTTGGCAGGAGGGCAGAGGTCGGCCCCGAGGCCCCTCACATGTGGGGTTCCTCAGGGGTCGGTCCTCTCGCCACTTCTGTTCAACACCTACATGAAGCCACTGGGCGAGATCATCCGTGGTTTTGGGGTGGAGTACCATCTGTACGCTGATGACACTCAGCTGTACGTATCCACCCCAAACCACCCCAACGATGCCGTCGAGGTGCAGTCCCGGTGTCTGGAGGCCGTACGGGTCTGGATGGGTAGTAACAAACTCAAACTCAACCCGTCCAAGACCGAGTGGCTGTGGTTTCCGGCACCCCGGTTTAGCCAGATAAGTCCAACACTGGCCATCGGGGGCGAACATCTTGCCCCCGTGGAGAGGGCGTGCAACTTGGGCGTCCTCCTGGATTCCCGGCTGTCCATGGAGGACCATGTGGCGGCCGTGGCCAGGGGGGCGTTCTATCAGGTTTGCCTGATACGCCAGTTGCGCCCCTTACTAGACCAGGGGGCCCTTCGCACAGTCACTCAAGCGCTCGTGACATCTCGGCTGGATTACTGTAACACTCTCTACATGGGGCTCCCCTTGAGGTGCACTCGAAAGCTACAGTTAGTGCAGAATGCGGCCGCGCGGGTGGTTATGGGTGCCCCAAGGCAAGCCCACGTAACACCTCTCCTGCGCGAGCTGCACTGGCTGCCTGTGGCCTTTCGAGTGCGCTTCAAGGTATTGACTACCATCTTTAAATCGCTCCATGGCTCGGGGCCTAGCTATATACGAGACCGCCTCCTGCCCCATACATCCCTTCGTCCGGTCCGCTCCCACAGAGCGGGCCTTCTCCGGGTGCCGTCGGCTGGGCAATGCCGGCTGGCGACACCCAGGGGAAGAGCCTTCTCTGTGGCGGGCCCGGCCCTCTGGAACGACCTACCCCCCGACCTTCGCACTACCTCGGACCTCCGCCTCTTCCGCCAACGTCTTAAGACGTACTTATTCCAACAAGCCGGGCTAGGATAGCCCCCCGCTTCTGACTTTTTAAATAAATTATAATTGGCTACGGTTTTAATAACGGGTTTTAGCACGGGTGAGTTAATTTAATATATTTTTAATAGATGTATATTGTATTTATGGTTTTATATAATGCCTGTGCGCCGCCCTGGGTCCTAACAAGGAGAAGGGCGGGGTATAAATTTAATAAAATAAAATAAAAAAACTGAACACCCCAGAAACCCAGAACTCTTGAACCCCCCAGAACAAAGAAGAAGAAGAAGAAGAAAAGGGTTGTAAGGAGTGTAGTCCAAGGTGAACAGAATACAACACTCTTAGAAAGAAAAAAAACCCTAAGATATAGTCAGTTACCAAGGGGGGTAACAAACCTCGAGGAAAGAGGAAAGAAGAAGAAGAAAAAAATGACCAATAAGAGAAAAAAGAAACAGAGAGTCTCGATGAAACATTTAGTTCCTGTGCTGTTTTAATTTGTGTGTTTGTCTTTGTTGATGTGTGTAAGTGTTTTTTGTTTTTGTCTTACAAAAAAAGGAAAAAAAGAAAGTCTCTGACATCAGTGCCCTCCACATATGTATCTTTGATATGAAATGGTTGACACTGAAGAAGTAGGAGACAAAAGGGAGAATCAAATATTGGTTAGAAAGAACCAACGGTCCATTAGGTGGGGCCAGGAGGAAGGAAGCCAAAAAGGTTACCGAAGGGACAGATCAAGTGGACCACAAACCCGGTCCAAGGGAGCACTTGAGACAAAAACTCAAATTGCCCCTAAAGGAATTTTTATTGCCAGGAGTTGAGGGAGAGCAGCGTAAGATGTGAGTGTATGCTCTATTCTCAATGGCTAATTTATATAAGTGGAAAAATCAAATTCCTAATTATAGAGGAAATCCAGATGAGATGCATGTCATTTTTGTCTGATGGAAATTTCTTAAATCCCAGAGAAAAGAAGCCTGGTGAAGGGAACCAGGAATAAGCCTTTGCAGAAGGATCATGCAGAAAAATCCAGACTGGACATGGTTTCTGAAGGAACCAGAGTGGGAACCTTAGTCCATTCAGCTGCAAAACTATTGGACCTTAGTTTTGTTAGAACTCAAACAAAAGTTAAGAACTTAGGGAAGGTCTATCAAAATCAACAGAAACAGGATGAAAATCCAAGGGAATTGCTAGAATGCATTTATTAAACCTTTGGGCAAAATACCAAATTAGATCCTGAAGTTGAAGAAAATAAGAGAATGGTCAATTTTATCTTCATTGGTCACTCTGCAGATGACATTAGGGCAAAGATTTACAGAAGACAAGAAGGGGGGGGGGCACGAAAGGCAACTCTGAACTTGTGGAATTAGCATACAAGATATATATATTAATTGGGCTCAAAACCTCAGAGAAGAAGGAACTTCAAAAGGCAAGAGGAAACACATTTTTTCCTCGCCGAAGCTCTTAGACAGAGTGGGAGGCTAGGGGACCCCCCGGAAGAATTGTACGAGGAGGGAACGGTAGTTAGAATTCCATGCCTGGTTAGGAGACCAGCAGAAGGGAAGATGGTTAATGTCTATACAGACAGATAATATATAGTTTTACATGCTCATGAGGCTATTTGGAAGAGAAAGTGCCTGTATCTATTTTGCATAAAACAACCTAAAGACAGAATGGAATTGATGCAAAATTTTGCCCTTATTTTTGAATCCACAAAGGGGGGTGAAAAAGAGCCCTTTGTTTGGACAAAGGAACAAAAACAGGCATTTAAAAATTTAAAGTAAGCATAACTTACCAACTTTGAGAAAACCTTTCTATTTGTAAGCGGACAGAAAAGGCAACACAGCTCTGGAGGTCTGTGCTCAAAGAAGACTCTTAATAGTAGAGAAAAGGATCAGAGGAATTAAAGATTCCATATGAGGGAATCTGCGCAATCTGGATGGTCGGATCCAGCAGGAGAGGGAAAAACAGCTGACAGAGAAGAAAGGCTGTCAGCAACCCGAGATGATCTGAGTTACCCTGACATGATAACTTATGCAGCATTGGAAATGCGAAATGGACTGAGCCCCAGATATTCTAAAGCAGGGGAACTCCAGGCAATTAGATTTGAAGTGACTAGAATCCTATTCAAGGACAAAGGGTGTCTTGAAACTCACCTTAAATGGGTGGATGCCTTACCTTTGGCACTCTGGTCTGTGAGATGTACTCCACAGAAAGGAATTAAGCTATCTCCTTTTGAAATGATATTTGGGAGACCCCCCCAGTTATAAGTGCTAACTTGAGAAAAATCATATATAGCACCTAAATCAAATAGGAGCCTCATGGGTGAATCAAATGGTGGGAGAATTAAACAAGCAAAAGAAATCCAACAATATTGTGTGTCCCTCAGTCCACCAATTCTGAGCACCTCTAGTAATAATATTCAGGTGGAAGACAAGTATAGGTAAAACTCTAAAAAGGAGAAGAATCTGAAACCCAAGGGGAAGGGTTTCATATACTGTGGTCAGGTGTTCTCCACTTGCAGTAAGAGTGTTGGAATCCAAGATTTGGATCCACTGAACTTGAGTTAAGCCAGCTGCTGCTGAGCCTTAGGGAGCAAACCAGGATGAAACCCATCCTTTTAGTGGCCCGCTTGAAGAAGCGCCCCCTATAACTGTCCTACCGGCAATGGGCAGGCTACATACGGGGCAGAAGAGGCCTTACTGAAATCACCCCTGGAAGCTGATTTCTCAACGTACGGCCGAAGATTTGAAGGAGGAAGACAACGTTCTATTTGTTAGATATAAGATGTATTAGAAAATGTAAACACCTGTCAGGATCTCTTGCCTTATTGTGATTTACTTTTGGAACCCCCCCGAAAGACAGGTGCTGTACCTAAAATAATTGATTGTGACAGAGAGCATTATGAAACTCTGGAAATATATTTGAGGAAACCAGGGAGTGGGTTCTCTGTGATGCTGTGTGAGTCCTAGGGTTACACCTAAGGGATATTGTCCTTTCCCAAATCACCTATAATCCCTGCCCTCTCCTAATGTGGTGATTTTGTAGTTTAAGAGAATTGTGTTTGGAGACGTTCTGCTAAGAGACAATTCTGAGCTTGTTGTGGCTTTGGCTGCTGTTGACAATAAGTCTGCTGAGTGATGACATCCTGAATGGTAATTCCCAGTGTTGTGAAAATGCCCAAGTAACCCCCTTTGCTCTTGAGGAAGGATCTGGGGATGTTGAAAAAACTCAGGGAACAGGAAAGGATTAATGCATAAGGTTTAAAACCATTGGAGTAAATCCGTTCCCGCCAGAGATGTATTATTAATCGGTGGGGTTGCATCCCTGGACCTAAGCCAAAGCCAACACCTAAAGACAAACGTTTGACTGTCCCAGTAAACAGTGGGATAGAACAAAGAGGGAATGGACCCCTACAGCAGTTGAGAAAGGGTTAAGAATTTTGGAATGGGGATGAGCCGCCTCCCCATTGTTGGCCCTATAGCCATTGGTGTGGAAATCCTAGGGCCACCTTCCTTGTGTGTCAAGCGGTGTTAGGAACCTGGCATTCCTGTGGGGTCATTGTCAGAAGAACAATGTCCATTCAAAATGCATCTTGCCCATAGAAAGACACTTGTGGACATATAATTAACCTGCAGAATGCCTCCATCTGTCCACAACCACTTCCAACAGAAGGTCACATACTCGCTTCCACCCCACCACTCTCACTAGTGATCTTTGGGAGAGGAATTGACTACTGGAAGATGCCCAAAGACATTTCAGCCACCCAATTCCCAAATTGGTTCTCAATTCAATCCACCACAGGATTTTGTGTTCAATTTCCCTCTGGAAACACTAGTTCCTATTATCTGTTTGAAGGTCCAGTTCTCAGGGACTAATGAAAAGAAACCCCGAGCCATACCTTTTTCATGAAGGTGTGTGTGTAGGAGAAAATGAAGTTTTCTTCGTATGTGGGAAAAATGTAAATTTACTGGAACGTGCACTCTGGAGACTGGAGAAGGTACCTTCAGAGAATAAGTCCTAAAGGTTATTTCATATGTATAACTTGTCTCTTTCTTCTCACTGATATGGTTGCATTGCTAACATGTACTCCTGAGAAAATTAACCTTGCATTGTTGTCTTAACAGTTTTGTAAAAGGCTAGACTCAATTGTAGCTGAAAATAGAGTCTAGAAGGGGGGGGGGAATGAGGCAGGGCATTGGCATAAAGTGAGACCTTAAGAGTGAAATGATGTGGGGTTGAGATGGATGACCTAAAGGGTCCCTTTTTCTGAATAGCTCTGAATAAGCTCTGAATAAGTTCTGAATAGTGTGAGTTGCAACAGGATGCGCTAAGCCGCAGAAGAGGCACCTGCTCGAGTTAGATGACAAGTCTGACTATTCGGAGCTTAACCACAAAGGCTGGTTAGCAAAAACAGGATATGTTTGTGGTTTTCTTTTTGATGACGATCATTTAACCAATCAGAAACTAGCCATGATGAAAGTTGCTTGTAGTAAAGTATAAAACTTTGTATTCCCTTTTGGAAGGGATTCAGAATTATTGGATGCTAGCCTCAAACTAGCTTTCTGAATCATGGCAGCCATAATAAATTTTTCCTGATTTTGAGAAGTCCAAGTCTCGTGCTCTCTTTTTCTGCAACAATATAGTTAACATTTTTAAATTTTCTGTGGGTTCTTGTAAGGCCTTTTCTCTAAAAAGAGGATTGATTTCTAACCTTCATTATTTATGCTCACTAGGATCTAAGTTAGTTCACATCACTTAATGAATGTGCGAATAAATCAATTCCATCAGTGAAATAGGAAGGAAAGCAGCCACCATGAAGGAAACTTGGTAGCAGCTGGGGGGGGACAGAACGTGAAGGGAAAAGAGGAAATTGCTGCAAGGAAACACTTGTCCTTTCCTTCTATTTGCTGAGGAATATTAATTGCAATACCCCTGAAGCAAGATGATTGATAACTTCCTAATAAAATGTTTATAGTCACTGGATTAAATTCAGGTTTAGCATTCTCACAGCAGATTTATATTGACTTTTTCACTGTTTTAATCTTTTTTGTACTTTATCAACAATCACAAAGCCTGGAAAGTCTGAACAAATATTGTATGCTATATGTCTGAATGGATTTGCAATTGCACTGTATTGTTTAGCAAAATATTTATTTTTGCAATAGGGCTGAGTTGAGCCAGACAGAAGTGGGCATCTCTTTGAAAGTATGCCTATAAGGCAAGTAAAAATGCACTGCACACTTGGTTTTTCAAAAGCCTTTGACAAAGTTCTTCTTCAAAAAATACTGAACAAATCCAGCTGCCATTGGGTATATGAACTAGTATTCTTACAGATTGGCAACTTGTAACAAGCAAAACAGAGAATAGGGAAAAAGCCAGTTTTAACACTGGCAAGAGATGCAATGAAGCCCCATAAAGATTTCCATAGGGACTGGTATGCTTTTTAACTTGCATATAAATATCTAGAGTTGGAGTTTAGCAATGAAGTGGCTATGTTACCTAATGATAAACCATTCATAGTAATAAAATTGAAATGGTGAACTCCCCAAAGATCTCTCTTTGCAGCAAACAGCCTTTCAGTTTCAGTTTAGCCTGATTAGCACAATAAAAAATATCTGCCTCAAAGCAATTTGCCTCCTTGCAGCAAACAGCATGTTTCAGTTTCAATTTCAGCACAGCCTGATCAGCACAAACAGCTGATTGTTGGTTGGATCGGCCTCCCGACCATCAGCTGTTTCAGGCTGCAGGGATTGACATAGCCAACTGCCGCCTCCATGCACACATTTTCATCCTCTACACACCCCATTTTCGGCCTCTGCACACCCCATTTTCCACCCATTTCAGACGGTGAGGATCAAAATAGGTGGAAAATGGGGCACATGGAGCTTGAAAATGCGTGCATGGAGGCGACAATTGGCTATGTCAATCCCTGCAGCCTGAAACAGCTGATGGTCGGGAGGCTGATCCAACCAACAATCAGCTGTTTGTGCTGATCAGGCTGTGCTGAAATTGAAACTGAAACACGCTGTTTGCTGCAAGGAGGCAAATTGCTGGAAGGCAGAGGCCAAAGGGCGGGGGCCAACGGGTGGGCGGGACTACAATCGGTGTATAAGACACACCCAAATTTTCACCCTCTTTTTGGGGAGGAAAAGTGCATCTTATAGTCCGAAAAGTACAGTACTTGAAGCACTGTATACATCTCTAGTCAATGGTTCTTAAAAAATTATAAGGGAGAGGAGGAGCCAACGTCGCAACAGCACAATCTGTGATCTCAAAGTTCCGAGATCGCAGTCAATACTTTTGCCACTGGACGGTCCACAGAGATGGTGATTAGGAAAAATACGTCTTGCTAATCTCAGGGAACCCGCAAAATCCCTGATTGATCCAAGAGAAGTTCTTCTAGCCGGCAACAAAGCTCAGCCCCCAGGCTAATGAAGTTGGGACGGCTCCAGAACGGAAAGAAATGGAAAGAGAAAGTGTTTACAGCTGGTGAGGACATTTTATTGTTTTAAAAGAGGCTGCCCAAAAAAACTTTAAAGCTAACTAAATTTGAGAACAGAAGAAATAAGCGGCGAAATTAAGCTACATTTGGATTGCATTGGACAGTGTTATCATTCTTTTTAAATGTTATTTTATGGATGGAATTTGTGCAAGCCTTTTAAAGCGAACAGATTAGTGTTTCTTCTATTTTTTCCTTTTTTTTTTGCATCTCTACATGAGCTACCTATGGATTAAAATTCTGCTTTTTATTTTTATATGAGCTTTTTACTTTTTTCCATTTTGCCTCACTTAAGAATTTTACTTTTAAAAAAAATCTGGAATGCAATAAAGATACAAAAAGAATACAAAGAGGGTTACAACATTAGAGGGAAAGGAGGTAACACTGACACTTGGAGGCTGGAGGTTTGAGCCCTGGAAACATTGTACTTTCACTTCTCTTTTTGATCATTTGGATCTACACTTCAAGAACTTGCAGCTTGTTTATAGAGAATAATAAGAAGAAGAGCATTAATTGTTAATACAGGTGCTCCTTTGAACTATCTTGGCAGTTGGAGAAAAGTGAAAAACAAGATCTTATTGTGAAAGATTATAAATCAATTTGTGGCTAACCTAATAAAAAGTTTTAAAAGCCAGAGTGACAGTGTTTACTAGTAGGAAGAATGGCACAACATTTAAAAGAAACCTTAATGTTGCAAAAGATAATGTGTGGAATCCAAAAATTGCTAGAAGCTTCAGAGAGAATTGAGAAGAAATTGGAAAGCATAGAACATACAACAGTAAAATATGATGGAGAATTTGGAGATGTTGATCAATTGGAAAAAGTGGAGGCTAGAGTTGTAAAAATTGAAGAGATCAATGAAAGTTGTAAAATTGAAGAAATCAATGAAGAGTTGTAAAAATTGAAGAAATCAATGAAGAGGGAGTCAAACTATTCTCCAGGGCACCTGAGGGCAGAACAAGAAGCAATGGGTGGAAACTAATCAAGGAGAGAAGCAACTTAGAACTGAGGAGAAATTTCCTGACAGTTAGAACAATTAATCAGTGGAACAGCTTGCCTCCAGAAGTTGTGAATGCCCCAACACTGCAAGTCTTTAAGAAGATGTTGGATAGCCATTTGTCTGAAATGGTATAGGGCTTCCTGCCTGGGCAGGGAGTTGGACTAGATGACCTCCAAGGTCCCTTCCAACTCTGCTATTGTATTGTATTGAATATAAAGATAAGATAATTCTTGACATCTACGGTGAATGGAGTGTGGTTGGAAAGGGAAAGAATGGGATATGAAAAGGAGAGTTAGATGGCCAGGAACTCTACCCCAGATGGCAAGGTACAGAAGAGGAAAAAAGAGAAGAATCGATGGACTTAAGGAGAGGAATTTCATTAAAAGCATTATTGATAACCAAAGATAAGCTGATTAAAGAAGATGACGGAGGGTATCGAGATTATACAAGAAATGCAAAAAGCAATGAGCTGCGAAGAGGAGTCCACACAAATTTTACCAAGGAAATAACCAGAAGATTAATTCAACAGATGGCAAAAGACATTGAATTGCATTATTACTGGAAAGATACAGGTTGATATATGAAAGCTTACAACAAAAAATTATTTAAACTTAATTAGATTTAGAGAATTATGTTTAAAAAAAGGAAGTGATAATGGATATGGTTAAATAAATAATTGATAATGACAATAATGTATCCATATGTATTGGTCTGATAAGAGGTAATTGGATATGAATAGCAAATGGTGATTATGAAAGGAAGATTAGAAATTTTGTCAAGTATATAAACTAATAATAAAATACCAAGTTAAATTTAGTTAAATTTTGAGTATTAGGTTAAAAAAATGTTATAATAATGGATATAATTAAATAAAGGATTGATAATGATAATAATATAATAAAAGGAAATTGGATATAAATTTTAAACAGTGATTTGGAAAAGAGGATTAGAAACTTTGTTACTAAATATTATTAATTTTTATTTAGAATAGGTCAGAAGGAGTTACGGTTATTCGATGATATTGGAAATAACCAATGAAATGCCATTATGTGGTTAGGTTTCAATCATTTGGAATATTTTATGCAAAAGGATGTTAAAATAATTACAGTCCAATGAAAATTGATGTATGATGATAGTAATATGTATAAATATATTTGATTTAAAATATATGATCTGATATGAATTTGAGGTGATGACCATAGAAGAGATGCATGAAAGCTTTTTGTAACCAACTGACACCCTTCCTACAGTATGTAAAGAAAGATGGCTTTTTGTGTTGTGTTTGTTTATTCAAAAATAAAAAAGAATTTTCCCAAAAAAAATTATAAGGGAGAAAACATACCCCCCCAAAACAACCAAAATGTTTATTGGTCAGGGCAGTTCCTCTAAAACAGTGGTCCCCAATCTTTCTGGCTCGGTGGAGGCAGTTGGGTGGGGTGTGGATTTATTTATTTTATTTATTTATTTTATTTATTTATTTATTTTATTAGATTTATACTCCGCCCTTCTCCAAGAGGACCCAGGGCGGGGGGAGGGGATGTTTTCACGTACATGCATGCACCCCTTCACAAATGCAGTTTCATGCGTGCATTTGTGTACACCACTTCCGCAGCCCAGTTTTGATTGGGCTGCAGCCTGGCACTAGTCTGGGCCTGGGGGTTTGGGAGATCTCTTCCTTAAAAGGAAAGGCACGGGTCCTGGCACGGGTCCTGGCTACCTGCGAGACCGCATCTTACCACATACCTCCCTTCGACCTGTCCGCTCCCACAGAGAGGGCCTCCTCAGGGTGCCATCTGCCAGTCAATGCCGGCTGGCGACCACCAGGGGACAGGCCTTTTCTGTGGCGAGTCTGGCCCTCTGGAACGACCTCCCCCCCGACATGCAAACCATCACGGACCTGCGCCTCTTCCGCCGGACACTTAAAACTTATTTCTTCCACCTGGCTGGCCTGACATAGACAGATAAATGAGTAATTTTGATTGGATTTTAATAATTTAAAATTATTTTAGCACAGAGTCATTATTTAATTCTATTTTATACTTTTGTACTTGTTGTGGGTTTTATCTTTTCTGTGCACCGCCCTGAGCCCCATCTGGGAGAATAGGGTGGTATATAAATTCGAAATAAACTAAACTAAACTAAACTAAGAGTACAGCTATTTAAGCTCTTTAACATAAGAAGGAGGGTAATGGGAATTTTGATAGTTTATAAAATTGTACATCTCCTAGATAATGTGGATAGAACGATTCAGGATAATATATACTGAAAACTGAAATTTGCTATCAGCAGTTGTGGTAATGGAAACCAATTTGTATGATATCAAATGAGGACTGGATGTGTTCCCTGTGGTGACTATTTAGTAAATAGTAATGGCTATTTGTTACTCCTAAAACACAGACAGTATGGCTAAAATACTGGTTACCAGGAAATAACAATTGAAGGAACTATCATCCTCCCATTGAGGCTAAAATGCCATTGAATGCTCTTGCCCTGCAGAGCTCTTCTTATATATTAGCTATAAATATCTTACTGTCGTGATTTCAATAGCTTTGCTTTAAGTAAGTTTACAAGTGGATGCAACCTAATACAAAGATTTTCTTGTTTAAATAAGAATCTCCTTGTGAATGAATTTCAATAACAATTATCTACATTGTAAAGATTGATCAGAATTCTGGTGAACTTGATCAAATGAAACATTAATACAGTTTTATTTAAAATGCTATTTTGGAGGCATAAAAAAAAACTAAATAAAAAAAAACACAGAGAAAACAACATATGCTGATCGTAATGATACAAATAAGATGGCAACCCGGAATGATTCAAGAAAGGATTTTTAAAACATAGTCTTTTAGCACATTAAAATATTATGAATCTAAAGTAACATGCAGTGGGGATTTTTTTTTTCCAGAAAATCTTTAAATCTTTAAAAACTTTATGATAATTAATACTAGAGATCACTTGCTGTGAATAGTTAGTATACATATTTGGTAATACTAAAATTTGTGGACACTTTTCTGGAAATTATAAATGTATAACTTTATCAATTATGCACAGATATAAATGTCTATGTACAATACTACTAGCTTGTTCACATTTAATAGCATCACTTTCAACCAATATATTGAGAAAAATATTCTATAATATCATGTAAGTTTTCAATATCAGGCAGTTTGAGGATGATCCTAAGATTTTAAGAATATATTAATTCAACTGTATACTGCTTCTCACATATACATTTAATGCAGTTCTTTCTACACATTTTAAGAGAAGTTGCGAAATTTCAGATCATATAATTTTCATCAGCAAAATACATTATTACAATTTATTTCTAGACAAAAGAAGTAACACTTTACACAACAGCAAACTGAAAATTAATACCCCGTTGTCATTAAACTTAGCTGGCAACTTAAATCAAAAAGCCTACTTCTCTTCTTAGGACCACACAGAAAGACAACAAGCATGCTACAACTTGAGATCACAATTTTTATACTTAAGCAACAGAATTAAGGGACGTTAACAAATTTGGTCCAGTTAAAGCAACATCAACATAGAAATGGAAAAGCATGTGTTACAAATCAAATTTAGATTCAGGCCATGCTGCCCTATTTTTTCCTAATACACCAGGAAACTCAGCAGTGACTAAAGTTGAAATAAACATCCAGGTCATGCTAAAGAGGCGGTTTACAGATCTCAAATAAGGGTTATAAATAAACCAGGGGTTCCCAAACTTGGCAACTCCAGCTGGCTGGAGAATTCTGGGAGTTGAAGTCCACAAGTCTTAAAGTTGCCAAGTTTGGGAACCCCTGAAATAAACAAAAGAAAAAGGAGAGAAGTGCATTGTAGACATATAGGTATATGGCATTAATTTTAATTAACTGCAATATTATATTCAGTATTATATTTTCTAGGGTAATCTATCTCCATGGGAGAAATGGAAGGTAATTTAGTAGATCATTCACCATTCATCATTCTCACCGTTTCTTTTTCTTCCTTCCTCTTTTGTCACTTTCTGCTGTGCTGTAACTTTCTGTGGAGAGCCTCGGCCTGAATTGGGCTTTCCTGATTCGTTGCTGATGACAGAACCATTTTCACTCAGCGACCGGCTGCAAGTAACCATAGCAACAAGGAAGAAGACTAAATTTTTCCTGCATATTTGTCATTTCAAGGTTATTGCATTTGCTTGGCCTGTATCACCGCCTATTCCAAGCCTGATTTTTATAGACAAATAAATATTTATAGTATGTTGCAATGAAGAAACATAAAAACAGCAGGAAGGCATCTATAGTATTTCCAGGGGAGGGGGTTGTTATTACAACCAGAAGTCAGAACAATATCTATGTGTGGTTATTGTTTTCTTTATAAGCTCACAATAATAAAGGGGAAATCTTGCAACAAAAAAGATAAAGGTTTTTTCCCCCTCACAGAGAGGCCATTAAATAAATAATTCTCAATACATGCATCTTTATTCTAATATTGGTTTAGCATATTGCTACAGACTCATTCCATGGCTTTTTATACAATCGGAAGAGAAATAAAGAGCATTTTCCGGTAGGGAATTCATCTTTAGCCATATTTCAAAAATAGCACTAGGATAAAGGGCACTATAGAAATCTAAAATGGTTAATAGTCTCTAAAAAGAGGGAGAAAGCTGTTTTTTTTTTAACCACTGCAAGATTTCCTTTTGTGAATGTATAACTAAGATATTCAGATGTGGATTCATATTCCTGTTCACAGTCTGTGTAAATATTATGCACACATTTTAAAACAGTAAAGCAAACAGCAGAGCACAGCTGGTTTAATAGTCAAATCTGCAAGAAAACAGGAGCGATCTGCTTACATTTTAAAAATAGCCATAAACCAACCATCACACTCCCTATGCCTTTTTAAAACAAGCCATGACTATTAACTCTATTTTGAATAGTTTATTTCACTTATCCTTACTTGGATTGGAACAGTTCATCTAATGTCCAGGACTAAGCATAACAGCAAAGAATGAATAGGGTGGTAACAGCTGGAGATCAAATCAAAATTTGTAATCTCTTCTATGTCACTGTGCACAAGACAGGTGAACAAATCTAAGGCAAGCATAGAATGGTACGTATTTACCTCTGAAACAGAGATGCTTCAAAGAAATATCAAGTGACAACTCACAACCATTTATTTAAGTTATAAGAGGTATTACTCTGACTATTCTCTGCCCTTGTTCTGATGAGGTTGTAACTGCGGAATACATTTTGTTTGATGTATTCTATGCTCTGATTATCCCAGTGAAGAAAACTAAGGAAGCTAAGCTCTCTCATAACCTTAAAATATATATCCTGTTCCTCATGTATTCCAAGGTATACTGTGTTGTATCTGTATACATGCATGAGAGTAGTCCTTTGTTAACTGTGTCTGAATGAAACCAGTAAGACAGACCGAACAATCTTCCAGTCTTAAGGTATTCTTTCTAGTTTCCTGCTTCCAAAAATTCATGATTTAAATACCTGGATTTTGTTGTGTTATTAATAACCTTTAGGTTCAGACTCTATAGTAAACTATACAGAGTGATCTATGTATAATTTGGACAAAGAATGTGCAAATAAGTTCCGTGAGGAATATACTTCATTCATTCAAAGTAAACCAGTTAATTTGTTGCTTGTATAAATGATATATATGCATTGGACTGGTTCGTCCAAATAGACTAGACTATTCTTACTTTATTATACAGATTGTTTTAAGCTCAAAAATACTTGGAAAAGTGTTAAAACAGCCATTTCTGAATTAGAAGCAACTGTTTGGATGCAAAACAGACCATGCTGATTTTGAAATTGTTTGAATTCCAATTGTTCATCTCCAAGACACAATTACATTACTGTAACAATACATAATGCTATCAGATTCTAGATTTTAATTTCAGAACAACTGCACAACAGGGTCATGATACACGTTTTAACATTTAGAGGTTTGGCTTTTCATGCTTCAACATCTATCATGCTGGGAGATGTAATTCAGCAATCTCTGAGATCTACAAGTTCCCGATCCCTGACATACTGAGAGGCGTCGAGTGAGGGGGATTCTTAAAGGGCACCCCCCTGTTTAAAAACAAACCTAGTCCATATATAAAACTGGGCCAGGATATTAACCATGGAATTATATACTCCACTCCAAAGAGCAATTTCGCGGTTATAACATGAACTAATTGAAGTTCTATGAATAGGTAGCAATTTCTGGAAATAACAGAAATTGAGTAGCAACTGTCAACTTGTCTTTGTTCAGACAGCTTTGGATGTCGTGCACCAATGAGAAATGAGAAAAGGATTTCTGTATTGTGGAACCAATTGGGTGTCTAGGGGCACCCCCCCAACTATGAACCAATTTCTTGACAGCACTATAATTCCATTTAGAACAGGTTGATTAGGTCTCACACATGCAGATATTGCAACAATGCACTATTTTTCTTGATATCTTGTTTAAAAATCTAAGAGTTTAAAACTATATCTGTGCCACAGAGGATTGAGCAGATTTTTGTGTATTTGAAAAGACTGAAATTGTAAGCACAGAAACCATTACAAAAAACTGTCAACCATCTAAGCCCTAGTCTTTCTGCTGATATTGCTCACCTCTTTCTTGTGTCATTGGACTTGGCAGTTTTTGCTGTGCTCCCATCCTGAACGATTTCCCTTTCCTGTGATGCAGGGGCATCTCTCACAGGAACAGGCAAAACTACCGTCTCTTGGGTGACAGGCAAAACATCATCCTCAGTCCCTTGTTGGCCTAAATGTTGCTTGGCGTAGTCAAAACCTTGAACTGGCTGGAAAAAAAAAGTGGGGGACTCAATGATATACATTGCATGTATCTAAAAGTGATGAAAATAGGTACTTAATAAATTGGTATTCACTTTTAAGTATTTTAAAGCTGAACTTAAAACTATATTTCCCCCACAAAATGTAACATCTACTGTTTAAACAAAGATTACTCATGCCTCCATTTTTGGCTGGTGTGACTGATGTGATTCAACTTCTTAGCATCCCTAATATCCTCCTATGAGTTGCTGTTAAATGGCAACAAAGGCAAGAGATTCTAGGAACAGTGGTGGTAAACAACAAAAGAAAAGAAAACAAAGGCAACAACAAGTGAGCACTTGAAAAGCATCACAGGATGATATTCGATCTGGCACAAGCTTACTTCTGCCAGACTACTGACTTACTGGACTGAAATCAATAAGTAAAATCAGACAAGTAAAAAAGAAAATTCACTTTTGACCTTGCAAAAATTACTTGTTTTGAAATATTAATCTTGTAAACTACAAAATAGAAACCAGTATTTCACACTTTTTAACTTCATCTTGGAACATATCCATTTTTAAACTTTACCAGCGGGACACAATTGTCTGTTACCCACAATACCATCTGCTTCATGTAAATATTAACTATTCTTATGACAATAAATTACATAACAGATGTATTACATATTACACAAGTACACCGGTTCTAAAATAATAGTTTAAACTGAAGCTTTACAATTTGTAATTCTTATTTCAATTTTTTTAAATCAAAAATTCATCTGTAACTATCACACGTCTTAACTTTGAGCAAAAGAAAGATAATTTAAGTACTTAGCTTAAGTTTTATGAGTTTCCCTTTGGCAGCATACAAAGGTGTTCTCGGGTAGCAGGACAGTTTCACAAAATGGATGTAAAGTAGATTTAAGGGGTAGAACTTAAAAATCCAATGTCCAAATATATTGTCATATATTTGGGATTGGAATGAAAAAAAATAAGATCCCTTAACAACCATTGCCAGAACTATAAAGATATATATAATTTTAGTGGGAAATCTCTCTCCTTTTCATTACTAATTAATACGGTTGGACCAGGATAAGTAACTGTGTGTGCAGAAGTAAAATAGGGTAATCCTGGAACTAGTTCTGAAAAGAAAACAGAAAGCTGATTTTTATTTTATTTTATTTCTTTTATTTTTAAACACAACACAAAAATCCTTCATCTTACATGCTATAGAAAGTGTATCTGCTTATTACAAAAAATGTTCATACATCTCTTCGATATTCATCGTAGTTTCATATTATTTCATATTATTTCAAGTACATCACATCAAATATATTTATAAACATTATCTTTTTCATGCCTCCATTCTTACTTAATTATAGTTATATTACACATCCTTCATTTTAAAACATGCCAAAAAACTTAGAGCATAGCCACATATTGGCATCATATTTATTAATTCTACTATCCTCCAAATCCATTATTCCCTGTAACCTATTTTAACCAAACATCAATAATATTTACTCATCTCTATTAATAAATGCTATTCAATATTCATTTCCAATTGCCACTTATAACTATGCATATACTGTATATACATTTATTATCACTTCCAATTACTTATCTAACTATGTCTATTATCACTGAATATAATAATAGTAATAATAATAATTTTTAGTGTCATTGTAAAAATTACAATGAAATTGGTTTTAACTTCACTGGTGCAAAATTATAACAGAAACAAAAAAGAGAGAAAAGAAAAAAGAAAAAACTAGCACGTGCATGGAGTGATTGCGGTTGAATTTAAAAGTCTCACAGCCCAATATCCCTAATCTCAACTGGTTTTAGTTTAACCTTTTATCTATCAGCCTGTATCTTTCCAGTAATAAAACAGTACCACGTGTTCTGCCATTTGTGGCATAATTCTTCTGAACATATCCTTAATCCAATTTGTATGGACTTCTCTTTGCAGTTCATTGTTTGTAAGTTCTTTCCTGTCATTTTGAAGCCCTTCTTCTTCTTCTTCCTTAGTCGGTTTGACTTTAAGTGTCAGGGTTGTTATCAATGGTGTTACTGGCAAAGTTTCTTTCTTTAATATCACAAGTTCTTTTGCTATTTCTTCTTCTATATCTTGCCATCTGAGGTGAAGTTCTCATCCGATTCATCTTTCCATGTTCCACTTTTCCCATTGCCAAACATAAGCCACTCATCAAAAGGATCAGCGATTTTAGTTTCTTTGTGGTTGTTTTTCTCTTTAATGCTTAAGGGACTAACCTGTTTTTTTCCATTTGATATGTAACTCCATCCCTTTCCTCATATTTTCCAATTAAATATTCTAATTTTTTTTCAAATGAATTAGAATATTGCTGTATTGCATCCATTATCTCTTGCAAGGTAACATTTTTTGTTGTTGTTCAGTATACGCCATTGTCTCCAGTTGTTGAAGAAAAAAGGCTGCTTCTTTTAACAAATTTAAATTCACAATAGAGTCTCTGATTAAAATTAGGCTTCAAAAGAGCATTTATAAAGAAAAAGAGAGCAATTCCTCTTTCACGTTTGACCAAACTGTAGTTCTTTTAAGATTCCAAGCCAAAATAAACAATAGTAGAAGCGAAGGGGGAGAGGGGGAGAAGCCTGCGTCGCTACGATACAACGCAGCAGCGAGATCATCACCAATTTATTTGCCACTGGACAGGTCATTCAGACCTAAACTGTTCTGTAGGGACAGCAGACGAAAACGAATCTTTACTGATCACCAGGATACCACAAAGTCCCTGTTTTATCCAAAGGAAGGGCTTCAAATCCACGGTAAACAGACAGCCCCCCCCCCCCCCCCCCAGGCTGGCAAAGTTGCTGATGGCTCCAGAAAGAAGGAAATGAAAATGAAAGTGGATTCTAGCTGGTGAGATGTTTATTGTCTTAAAAGAAACTGCTGCAAAAGATATTGCCTGTAAAAACTTTTTAAATTAAGCTGAAACTTTAAAAAAAATGAAACTAAGCGGCGGAATTAAGCTCTGGAAGACTTGGTCAGTGGGTTATCATAATCTCTCTAATTGATATTTCAAATGGAACCTATGAAGAATTCTTAAAAGAAACAGAGTAAGTTTTTCCTCTTCTATTTTTTTTCTTGTCTACAACCTATGGACTAAATCTCTTCCTTTTCATTAGTATGTGTGATTTTTAAATCTTTTTCCTTTTTTTACTACACTTAAGAATACTTAAGAATTTGATTTCTTTTTGAATTGTAACAACTGAAACAACAGAAGGGAGAATGGCGCTGCTACTTGTAAACTAAAGTTATGTGGGTCACAAAGAAAGCTGATTTTGATGTAGGTCTACGATCCACTAACATTCCAATTGTGAAACAAAAATCAACTGAAATAATACTATGAATCTGTACAGTCAGCTTGTGTATAATATGTTTCTGTATATAAACTTTAGAATATAAAAACAATTTATTTCTACAGAAACTGAACGGTGAGTAAATATTAGCACCTTTGAAACTTGTCACTATTCACACATGGGTAAGATTACTTAACAAGAATAGAAAATCCCTATTTCTATGTGACACAAAATAAACTAGGGAAAAAAACCCAGGAAAACATCCATTATTATTTAACCGAAAAAAATCCTTGGAGGAATAGAAATATTATTAGCATCATATCGTCTTCTCCAATCTTAACAATTAGTAATAGCTATAGTACGTAGACTTATATATTGCTTCTCAATGCTTTACAGTCCCTCTCTAAGCAGTTTACAGAGTCAACCTCTTGCCCCCAACAATCTGGGTTCTCATTTTACCAACCTTGGAAGGATGGAAGGCAGAGTCAACCTTGAGCTGGTCAGGATCGAATTGCTGACAATCAGCAGAATCAGCCTGCAATATTGCATTCTAATCACTGTACCACTACAGCTCTGTTGCTTAATGAATGCTTATAGGGTCAATAAGGTTTGAATCTGATGGTTCTATGGTGAATGAAACCCGCAATGGTTTCAAATTACTTTTATCACTAACACAACTTTTCCTATGAACCCAAACATCCTTTTTAAAAATGCTGGACATCTCAATGTTCAAAAAGTTGATTCATAAAAACTTTACTCTTCCTGTAACGTGAAATTATTCATTACTTTGTTGAAATAAACAGTTGGAAGCACTTATGCACAAATCACACATGCACCTATTATCTATATATCTGTACCCAAATTACATCTGCAGTTTTCAAATCTTTATTTTTTAAAAGAAAAATATAACAGATTGAATATGTACAGGCAAAGTTTCTCATCCTTTCTCAATTCTTAACAATATGAATTACTGTAGATGATGCCTCTTGCCTCAGGTAGAGCTGCAACTGGCACACTAATCATAATTTCTGGCCACACCTCTACCTGCTGATGAACAGGAACTGTGAATTCTCTAGGGTAGGGACCGGCTGCTTATGTGGAAATTGTATAGGGAGAGTTCCCTTTCCTCCTATTCCTCCAAATTCATTAACCCCATTTGGTCTGATTTTTGGCTCAACATTAAGATGTACACAGCCTATAAAACTGCAGAGATTCCAACTGTGAACTAGCTTTACATTACCATTTTCTGGTATACAGTTTTGTAATCAGGATGCAATATGTGCCAAAAAGTTCTCAGTTTGCAAATCTCTACGTATACATTCACCAAGGTAGTGAAGATTCTGAAAGGGCTTTACTGCTATGGAAATATGGAAGTTTGGTTAGAACTGAAACTACCCAACTCAGAGCTAGATACCTAACAGCTATTTGAACCATGCAGAAGAATTGGTCCGAGTAACCCTCACATTAAATTTGCTTGGAGGGACTATCACCAGCACTTGCTTGATTCAAACTGCTGATCAGTTATGTTCCATCAACTTGCTGTTGTCTCATAGAAAGATATGACCACAATTTTGGCCCCAAATTTTTGCTGCTAAGTGAGGCACTTGTTCAATGAGTTTTGTCCCATTTTACAACCTTTCTTGCCACAGTTGTTAAGTGAATCATTGCAGCTGTTAAAATAATAATGCAACAGCATTGAAAAAAGTGACTTATGACCATTTTTCATACTTATGACTATTGCAGCATCCTCATGGTCATGTGATCAAAATTCAAACTCTTGGCAACTGGTTCATATTTATGACAATGTCCTGCGTCAGGTAATCAGCTTTTGTGACCTTCTGACAACCAAAGTCAATGGGGAAGCCAGATTCACTTAACAAAGGTGTTACTAACTTAGCTACAATGATTTACTTAACAACTGTGACAAGAGAGATCGTACAATGGGACAAAAATCACTTAACAAATGTCTCATTTAGCAACATAAATTTGGGGCTCAATTGTGGTCATAAGTCAAGGGCTACGTGTATTCCTGTAACCTTCTGATGATGATCTAATTTCATCTTCTAGTATCAGAGGTTTGTGCTAGTAGGAAATACCATCTAAGAGATGAGATAGGATAGGATAGGATAGGATAGGATAGGATAGGATAGGATAGGATAGGACAGGATAGGATCTGGAAGGGACCTTGGAGGTCTTCTTGTCCAACCCCCTGCTCAAGCAGGAGAACCTATACTATTTCAGACAAGTGATTCTAGTCTCTTCTTAAAACCCTCCAGTAATGGAGCACCACGATTTCTGAAGGCAAGCTGTTCCACTGGTTAATTGTCCTCACTGTTAGAAAGTTTCTCCTTAATTCCAGGTTGCTTCTCTCTTTGATTAATTTCCAACCATTGTTTATAATTTGATCCCCTCTTCTTTGTGGCAACCCCTCAAATACTGGAATACTGCTAGCATTCCAGTCACCCCTAATAATTCTTACACTAGCCAAACCCAAAACCTGCATTCTTCATATGGTTTAGTCTCCAGGCCTTTGATCATCTTAGCTGCTTTTCTTTGAACTTTTTCCAAAGTCTCAACTTTTTTTGTAGTATGGTGACCAAAATTGGTTGCAATATTCCGGGTGTGGTCTTACTAGAGTTTTATAAAGCTACACTAATCTTGGATATGGGTAAACTCTATTGTACAGAATTTCAGTGTCTGGTACTCTTTGAATCTTTCCTTTATCTTCTTTGAATTTGTTGCTATCTCTTCATTGAAATACCTTAGCATAGTAATTTCAGATAAAAAGGTCTTTCTGAGTTTGGAAATCTTTTATTAGACTTCCTTTGTTTTTCTCTGTCAATTTCCATCTATATCTTTACAGTCCGCTTTAGCCACATCTTTGCTGTTATAATTTAGCTCTTCCACTTCCGTGTGCCAGTAATAAAGTCAATTTGAATTCTGTGTACTCCATCTGCTGATGTCCCTATACATAAGCAACTTTTGGTTGCTAAAAGACTGCATTAGTAATGAAGAAATCACTGGATTGGCAGAAAGTATTAAATCATTCCACTTCATTTCTCTTTTCTAGGCCATACTGTCCAACCACATTTTCCTCTATACTGTTTCCAATTTTGGCATTCCAATCTCCATTCACAAACGGCACATCTTGTTCAGCTTTTAAATTGAACATGACCATGAAATTCAACTTTCCTCTTCATCTGCATCAGTAGTTGAAGCACAAACTCAGATAAGGGTCATATTAAAGAATTGCCCATGAAATCTAATTGATATTATACCAACTGCATTACAGTAATCCCTCGTTTTTCGCGGTTAATGGGGACCGGAACCTTCCACGAAAACTGAAAAACCGCGAAGTAGGATTCGCAATACACTATACCGGAAACTTGAGTTGGTGGACATTGTTTAAAGCAAGCACTAGGGGGCGCTTGCCTCCTACCAATGCATTTTTTTCTGTATTTTTTAAAAAGCCGCGAAGCAGTGAATCCACGAAACATGAAGCCGCGAAAAACGAGGGATCACTGTATACCCAAGAACTAATACAGCTACATCCTTCTTAATCATGAAACTATATTGTTCCTTGTTTATTTTTTCTGCCCTGAGTAGTAACAGTGCAATCTTCTGACTGAAAGCACCCAATTCCAATCCATTTCACGCTGATGTCTAAAATATCAATTTTAGTTGTTTCATTTCCTTTTTCACTACGTTGAACTTTCCAATATTAATGCTTCTTAAATTTATATTCCACTATTATTCTTTCCTTGCAGCATTTACTTTTCTTTTGCTGCATGCCAACATCAACAGCAAAATAACAACAACCAAAGGCTTTAATCTCACCGTTTTATAAACATATTTCTACTCTGAAAGATCCTCTGCTCTTCCTCAACAGCATATTGACAGCTATCCAACTTGAGGGACTCATTATCTGACTTGATATTATCAGTTACTTTTTTCTTGTTTATCCATGTGGTTTCCTTGGTAAAATAAAGCAGTGGTTTTTACCATTGCCTTTTCCACACAATATGAAAATATGCTTAAAGTGATAACCCACCTCCAGCAACTTCCTATATTGCTGCTGCCCAAATAGATGTCTCCTTCTTTTAGCTGCAAAACTAGTAGGAACTTCACCTTTGGGTAACCCTGTTGGAGTTATATATTCTTGGTATACATTCCAATGTTCTTGTTCATTCTTCCCAGGAACATTCCTTCTCCACCACAATGAGGCAGCACAGCAGGATGTGGGAAGAGGCTAATGGACTGGTAGATAAATTATTAATTGGCTGGAACTGTTCTATTTCTTGTTTCAAAAGAAGCTCCCTCCCCCCAGTTTTTAATTTCATTTGAACTTCCAACTGTTGCAGCCCTTTCTATCTGCCCATTTTGAAATGGGGCTTTCCTTGGTTTTATATTGGAAACTGGAATAAGTTCATTGATTTGGCAGAAAGTAAAGCACATCCTCTTGTGTTTCAAGTTTAAAACCATTCGCTGCAAATTGATGCTATTAATTAAAAAGGAACAAAGGGTGCACTGCTATAGGAATGGAGTCAAAAGATTAAAAATAAAAAGAGCTCCAGTGCACTCAGATTAAATAATTCAGTCTTTTATCATATTCAGGTTGCATCAAGTAAAAACTAAATTTGGCTATGCTCATTTTCAACAAATATTTTTAAAAAGAGAAATGCATATATGCACTGATTCTTCTGTGGGGAAGGGGAAAAAACCCATATTGTAGTTAAGTCGTTTGAAGCAAAATCAATGAAGATGGTAAAGAAATCAAACTAGTCTCAAGATGCTGCACTCTTTTTCAAAAAGCCACCGATCTCTCTCAAATGACAAGTCATTTGTCTCGATTCCTTTAAGGAACTCTTCCTACAGTGCCGCCTCAGAGGTGCAGCAAAACCTTTCTCCTCTTGGTCGCCATGCACTGCAGTGTTTAATCTGAAGGTTTAATGAACTGCTTAGATCCATTCATTGAGGGAGGGATTTTTATGAAATGGTCCAGTAGGCAGGCCTCCTGTGCAAAGAGCTGCTGTGTACAGAATGCTGTTAGCAGCAGGAATACAGGACTGATTACGCAGCTCTATGCACTGTGTTCCCCTCTGAGACCTGAAATCAGAGCAAGCCGGGCAAGGAAAACAGACACAGACACGAATTTTGCAAGCAACACAAAATGCCGAGATTTCTCATCACAAACTTGGATTGCTCATTCTTAAAAATAATGCACCAAAATGTTCTTAACAGCCACATTCAAAATATAAGCAATAGTAAACAGGATTTTAAAACAATAAAGTAATCCTATTGCAAATCTGATTTTTCATCCAGAAGGAGTGTCAGGCATTGTTTTTAAAATAGCATATTTAAATATGATATGCACTATTATTAACAATTACATACACTGTGAAACTTTTATATTGAACTATTGGCTACTTTTCTTTTATGATAAATCAATGTTCAATAAGGTTAAAATGAAAACAATATATTAATCAATACTAATAAATACTACAGCAGAGAAATCAGAGGAATCTATGGGAAAATGCTTCAGATGGGAGCCATTTTTCTGAACGAAAGGATTCCCTCTCCTCAGAGTTACTGCAGGGGCAGCCTGTGAGGCAGTGCCATTCGGGAATAATAAAGTTAAAGTATTCCCAACATAATCTAAATTTTACTCACATACATAAATACAGTTGCTGTTAAGTTTTAAAGGGGAGCCATAACTAACTCACCCTGGAGAGGATAGCTGCAATTTATCAAATTATAATTTATCTGGGTCTCTCAATTTGGCAAAGCTCTTACATCCTCCAATTACAATATGTTTTCATACTCAAAAGATAATATTAAATAGATCACTGTATATTACTGTAAAGCCACAGTATGTTAGGGGAGAAGGGAATTACTGATCTCACCAGCATTTGTTTAAATGTCATGTTTCTGCAACTTTAAAACAATTACTTAAGATAGTAATAACTAAAAATAGTCTCGATCTAATTAAGCTATTTAATTAATTAGTCTTCTTCTAAATCGTTCTAAACGTAAAGGTAAAGGTTCCCCTCAGACATATGTGCTAGTCGTTCCAGACTCGGGGGGGGGGGGGGGGGCGTGCTCATCTCCATTATAAAGTCGAAGAGCCAGCGCTGTCCGAAGACGTCTCCGTGGTCATGTGGCCGGCATGACTAAATACTGAAGGCGCTTACTTTACCTACCTAAGGTAATGCTGTTACCTTCCCACCAAAGATGGTCCTTATATTTATATTTGCATTTTTACATGCTTTCAAATTGCTAGGTTTACAGAAGCTGGGACAAGTAACGGGAGTTCACTCCGTTACGTGGTGCTAGGTATTTGAACCACTGAACTGCCGACCTTCTGATTGACAAGCTCAGCATTTAGCCACTGAGCCACGGCATCCCTATTAGTTCTACTATTTTTTTTATTAAAATAAAATAAAAACTGCATTGTCAGATTTTAACATCAAACATCTTTGTATTATCCATAATTATTATGACATTATTATTATTATGACAGAATAATGACTTTATGTCATTATTATGACATAAAGTTATTTTAATAACTATTGCAGATTTTTTTAAGGAAAATGAGACCAACTGCCCTAAATTCAATTAAGGCAGATATTAAAAATCACTTACTTCAGAATCTGAAATCTACAATATGAATCTAGATATTGAACAGAAGATTTTCTCCATGATTTTAGAATGGTGGGACTAGCTTGGTTTGACATGCTGACTCAATAAATGAATAAATGTCTATATTTCTTTGCAACTACGCTAACCTAATATTCTGGGTTTATTTATAGTTTTTATATTGTAGTGCATAGATATTAATATATTTTTAGGCTACTCCAATTAAGTAACATGCAGTTTTAGGGAACTAGAAAGGCAAAGAAAGTTGACAAGTGGCCACATGACATTTTGTGGGTGATGGATTCTGAATCATGTATGCTGCATAGGATCCATACTTTTACACACACACACACAAAATTTTCTAGCCTTTATAGTTTGAAATACTGAAATAATAGCACCATCCTTACAACAAAAATAAAATAGGCTTTGCTTCTGTCAGCAAATGAAACTAATTTATTCAACTATAATTTTGATGCAGAAATAATAAAACAAGCATCTGATGCCATGTAGATGCCTATCTCCTTATTACAAAATTCACTTGTAAAGTAAAAACAAAAACAGAATGAAAAGGTGCTTTAGTGAGTCTTAATAGTCTTGACAAACAAGGTCCATGTGATATCACCCATTACGTGCAATTCTCTGAATGACTACTGGTGGGGAATGGTGTGAGTTGGAGAACTCTGAAGTTTAGCATGCTTCCAGTTATGGAAATTAACTTAAAAAATACCTGTCATTTTCTATGATATGGAACAAAAGGACAAAGGATAAAATATTCTTACTATGAATGAGGGAGACTTAACAAGCCTGTATTTACTTCATTTTCATCCAATTACCAAAAACAAGTGGTGCCTTTTCGGATCTCAATCATGCTAGGCCTTGTCAGTAGGAATGGTCTCAATCTTTCTTTGAACACAGATTAATGCCTTGGTAAAACTTGTCTAAACACAGCACAATTAACTCATCTTGCACACATGAATGAAGAACGTAAGTCTAAAGAAACAAATTCATATGCCTGAGTCTAGGATGTAAATAACCTACCTTGGCTCTTTGTGGCAAGTTCATCATGGTGTCTGCTTTGAAGTCATTTTTGTTCTTCCTGCATAGAACAGCTGTGATGATAAGGATGATGACTGTAACAACTGCTATGGGAGCCAACACTGCTGCAATGATCCATAAATTGTTGGGTGGGTTTTTAACTACAGCTGCAAACATCAAGATAAAAGGAAAGAAATAAACTTATAAAGTTTACTTTAATGTATCAGAGCAATGATCCATTTGACTGAATTAATTTTTCTCTAGCCTTCTCCAATCTAAAATCCTTCCAGATAAACAAGACTGCAATTCTTCATGCTAGTCTCACAATGCATCAGGGGAATGTCAGTTTAGAAAAGGCTATTCTATTTGCTCAGTCTAAAAAAAAATTATATTTCTCCTATGTTAACTGAAAATCTCTGACAGGAGGTTTCTCTAAGCATACCAACTATGCTCTATCACGAAGAAATAGATTGCCCCCTCACACACAATTATATTCAACAGCATCAATTTTATTTAGATATTTATAAAAAAAAAGCATAGGACCAACAAACTATAAATATAGAACATATTACAAGAATGTGTGCATATGAGTTTTCTATTGTTAGAGGCTACCATCTAATGTAATTTTTAAATTAAAATCTCTCTGCTGTTGTAAATTCATTAAATCATTAATGTAATGATTTATTAAATTAATGATTTATTCATTAATTTTTAATGATAATAATTTAACATTATTCATTAAATAAAATCATTTATGGCATAGTATTAATTCTGCCCAGAGTAGCATTGTTGCTGCTTCAACATGAAGATATCTGACAAATAAGCAACCAGTCTAAAACTGATCTTAGCACCTAAAAATGGGGAATATTTGTACACTGATCTTCAAAACATACCTTTGGGCTTCTTTTTGAACTAAAGTGGTCAAAAAGTCTATAAAAATGAGTTTTACTATAGTACTACTTTTTTCTTCCATTTTTAAAGATATCTTTTGGAACACATGAAGTTAGTCTGTTGCAAGAGAAAATTAATTTTAGCCATTATTAGAATAGTTTTACATCTTCCACTTTTATTAATATGATTTCTAAAGGCAATGCAACATTATATATGTATGTTGGCATGGCAAAAAGTGACTCCAAAATCCATCTTTTAGGGCCTAAATTGAAATGCAATGAAGGAGTGGTACAAGAGTCTTGGCCTTAAAAACAAAACTTCCACAATATAAACTGCCCACTAAATTTGACTGGCAGCAGAGTTCCTTTATGCATTTTCAACTAGAAAACTAATGTGTGCTTTCCACAAGTTCACTTTATGGGGAAAAAAATGAAAGTATCTGCATGGTGTCACCTATTCAAGCTTATTTAATAAGCTAGTGAAGAGAAAGACCAGGGGAGACATGATAGTAATGTTCCAATATTTGAGGAGCTGCCACAGACAGGAAGGGATCAAGCAATTCTCAAAGACACCTCAAGGCCAGACAATGAGCAATGGATGGAAACTGATCAAGGAGAGATTCAACCTAGAAATAAGAAGAAATTTTCTGACGGTGAGAACAATCAACCAATGGAACAGCTTGCCTTTGGAAGTTGTGGGAGCTTTATCACTGGAGGCTTTCAAGAAGGGATTGGATTGCCATTTGTCAGAAATGGTTTAGGGCCGTGATGGTGAACCTGTAGTATGCGGAGCCATTGGTTAGGGTACGTGAGGCATTGCTCTGTCAGCTCCAGCAGGCATGCATGAACTTGCCAGCTGACTTTGGCCTTCTTTTAAGGCTGTTTTTCGCCCACTAGAGCCTTCAGGGAAGCCTCTAGAGAGCACAAAATGGCCCTACGAGGAAATTGGAAGTCCCTTCCTAAACTTCCGGTTTGCCCAGAGGGCCTCCTGGGGCAGGAGAGGCTGTTTTCGCCCTTCCCAGGCTCCTAGAAAGCCTCTGGAGCCTGGGAGGGTGAAAAAAGCATGCAAAAAGAGGAGCATTAGTTGTGCGCGTGGGGGTCACACGCATAGCATTTTGGATGTGGGCACACCCACGCACGATCCCCCTGCACTCCCCTTGCTTTTGGCACGCGATCCAAACGAGGTTAGCCATCACTGGTGTAGGGTCTCTTGCTTGGGCTGGGGGAGGGGGGAGGTTGAACTAGATGACCTATAAGGTCCTTTCCAATTCTGTTAATCACTAGCTAAAATTAAGGCACACAGAACTAAGGGATTTCTTTACTCAGTTGGTCTGTGAAACAAGGCTGCATATTGGTTCCTTTTATTCAGCTTCCCTATATACTCTAAAATCAATAGTCATAAACTGAAAAAAAATGCTAAACTATTAAATGCAGATGTTCTCACAATTTTCTATTTCCCAATTGATTTGAAATGGGTTTTACCTGAACTTAACACTTATAGAGATGGTAGAACAGATTAGTTTTCTATTTTTTTATTACCTTACTGTTTTCAACTATTATGAAAACCAGCTCTGAAAATATAATAGTCCTAATTACATAAAAATACATAAATACATAAAAAGTACCAAACATATGTAGCTTAACCAAGTGCTAATACTACTGTAAAAAAAATTAATGCACAGGTATGCAAAAGGAATTTGGGTGAACTATTATCTATCTGCATAAATAATATTTAGGTCAATAGTCTATTTTATATAAAGTAGTTCCTATTTCTACTGGGTCCAATATGAGAACATATTAGTAAGCAGTTGTTTAATTCTCATTTGTGTCAGAGTTTACTATTTTTCCTGGTACAAACTCTACATTGCTAACTGAATGAATCCCAGACTACATTTTATTCTGCAATGTATAATACATTGTAATATGTGGAAATAAACAGAAATTATCTGCAATGTTAGAATAATTTATCATACACTTCTTTCTTTGTCTACAATTAATATACATAATTTCAGTCTTGACGAAACTATTAACAAAGAGCCAATGCTTAACTGTAATTTAAAAATGCCTTGCTCTGCAGGAGATATGTTGACCTACTTAAGAGTATTAGAATCTAAGCTTAACAAGTTCAGATATTGATCTGTTTTATCCTCCTTTATACCAGCAAGTACTGTAATAGGTTATTCAGTTATCTATCTACTCCTCACAGTTTCCAAATAAGCAAAGACACCAATTTCAAACAATTTTACACTCTAAGTAAAATACCATTTTACTTTGCACATAACAAAAAGTTACAGAAAAGTCTAGATAACTGTTGTGATTGAGGGCAGATATAGGTTGCTTGCTTTCTTGCTTAAATAAAGGAAAGAGACAAGAAGGTACATAGGTTCTCAAAATCATTCATCTCTTTGTTCAGTAAGACAAGAGGTTGACAATCCAAACACACAAATTGGCTTCTGAGAAATGAGCAGGATATGGAATGTTGTTGTTATATAAACCATATATCTCTTATTACAAACTATAACAGTATGCAGCTTCTCATCTATCAATTTCTTAAAAATTAGATGAATCTAAAACAAAAATCACAACAGGCAGCAAGAAAGAAGTCACTAAGACAAGTTGAAAGTATGCTGTGCAATCCAAAACCAAGATTGTATATTTGTATAGTCCATGTCACATTTACTGCATTGAAACAAGCTAAATCTAAGATTTCTTTTAATTCTTCACCTAGGACAGTGTTTCTCAACCGTGTCAACTTGAAGATGTCGGGACTTCAACTCCCAGAATTCCCCAGCCAGCGAATGCTGGCTGGGGAATTCTGGGAGTTGAAGTCCCGACATCTTCAAGTTGACACGGTTGAGAAACACTGACCTAGGCAAACATTAGGGCATGCTTACACTTCCTATAATCCAAAGGTCAATGTAAATTATAATATCATATCATACTCTCACACACATATTTATACATACATCCTATATTCTCAGAAGCTGTTCCAAATAATATTGTTCTAAAGAATGTGATATAGTATGCAAAGAGAAAAAAGCAACTAATAAGCAACTACAGAAGATAACATTTTAATAAGCCTTGGCACTAGAAGGTTTCTGTTTCATTTTCGTAACAATCATAAGAATTACAATTAAACATCTAAAAGAGGAAGAGGAAAGCAAAGAAAATATTTCTTACGATCAGCTTGTACTTGAACAACATATCCTAGGGTCAAGGCCATCCTTTGTGAATCAACCGTAGTCAAACGTTTAGCAGCTATTGTGCCCAACAGAGGTTTCCCATTGTATAAAGTATAGTAAGTCAATTCAGCAGGCTCACGAAGACCTGGAATTCGCTGCATTTTTACCATCTTAAAAACACACACACACAAATAAAGACCATAGAAAACAATTACACCATAATGTTAATATGTTCATTTCTATATCCTACAAAAGACAATATTAATTTGCAAATAGGCTTGTAAATTTAAATTACATTTTCAATTAAATTTGCAACATTCATGAATATTCAGGAAGTTATTTAGTTCAGAAATACCAGTGGGAACTTGTTTGTATCCCATATTGACAGGTTATATCTCAGTATTCCAGACACTAACTCTTTGTTCAGGAATTGATTTCGTTGGCAGAAAGCTCACAAACAAAACCTGGCTGGATTAGTTCATTTATTGAGAGAACCAAAAATAAACATACAAAATTTGTCTTCTATAGTACACAGGAGTATAAGCCTACTAAATGCCAGGATTTGCACTGTAGTCTTTTCACCTGTCAGGATAAGCAGAACTTTCACTGTTGTCTTGTTATCTATGAAAGTCACTTGATCCATATTCACATAATAGCCCACTGCAAATTTGTTTGCATTTCAGCTTGTAGGTACTAAATTAACCTGAGTGATTCTAGCTTCTTGGTGCTTCATAAACTCTGCTCCAATCAAAACAGATCAGACATGTAGGTTCACACACTAAATAACAAGATCTTGCTCTTAGATTTTCTTTTTATGCAACCATGTGCAAATCAGATAACCAACTAATAGAGGGGAACAGTAATTGGGGAAAGTCCTCCCCCAAACCTGGAATACCTTTATTCATGTGTACTAGAGGTACATTAATATATTTGTTACAATATTTAATATTACCTACATAAAACAGAAAACTTTGGTGTAAAAATATGAAGTTTCTGGTTGATATCCTGAGTGATTCTAGCTTCTTGGTGCTTCATAAACTCTGCTCCAATCAAAACAGATCAGACATGTAGGTTCACACACTAAATAACAAGATCTTGCTCTTAGATTTTCTTTTTATGCAACCATGTGCAAATCAGATAACCAACTAATAGAGGGGAACAGTAATTGGGGAAAGTCCTCCCCCAAACCTGGAATACCTTTATTCATGTGTACTAGAGGTACATTAATATATTTGTTACAATATTTAATATTACCTACATAAAACAGAAAACTTTGGTGTAAAAATATGAAGTTTCTGGTTGATATCCCCAAAAATACTGCAAAAGAAGGAGAAACTTAAGAACTGTCTTTAGTTCTTCTACCTGCACAGTAAAGCTGCCAATAGTAGTGGCTCGTTTAAATCGTCTTTCTTGTTGATGAGACATCATGAACAGTGGTGCTAAACGTTGCTCCATGAGTCTTGCAAAACTTTGGTTATTCACCCCCAGCAATGTAATGTCAACTCCCAGTAAAACTACAGAAAATAGAAGGAAAATACATGCTGCAGCAATGAGTTAAAGATATATAAACATATATGCTTTAAAAATGTTTTTTCTTTCAACATTTTCAAGTGTTGTGTGTTTTTTTAATGTACAATATTCAATCCAGCATAGGGCCTGCACATGTGTACAAGTACCGTTGTTGGGGCGACTGAATGCTACCACATGTTTATTGGACCCGTGTCCCTCCTGGCTGGTACTGGCCTCCAGGGAGGTTACACGAGGCTTGCTCCAGGAAATAGTGAATGCCTCTTTGAGTGAGGGATTTCTACCGGCCGCCTTGAAAGAGGCGGTGGTGAGACCCCTCCTCAAGAAGCCTTCCCTGGACCCAGCATTGTTGGTTAATTACTGTCCGGTCTCCAACCTTAGCTTTCTTGCTAAGGTTGTAGAGAGTGTGGTAGCTCAACAGTTCTCCCGACACCTGGAGGAAACCGTCTATCTAGACCTGCGGCAGTCCGGCTTCCGTCCCGGGCACAGCACGGAGACGGCATTGGTCGCGTTGGTAGATGATCTCTGGAGGGCCCGGGACAGGGTTTGTTCCTCTGTCCTGGTCCTATTAGACCTCTCAGCGGCTTTCAATACCATCGACCATGGTATCCTATTGCACCGACTGGAGGGGTTGGGATTGGGAGGCACCGTACCAGTCACAATGTGTGTTGACAGAAGGGGAGAGATCGACCTCGAGGCCCCTCTTATGTGGGGTACCTCAGGGGTCGGTCCTCTCGCCCCTCCTGTTCAACATCTATATGAAGCCGCTGGGTGAGATCATCCGTGGCTTTGGGGTAGGGTACTATCAGTACGCTGATGATACTCAGCTGTACATCTCTACCCCTAGCCACCCCAACGATGCCGTGGAAGTGATGTCCCGGTGTCTGAGGCCGTGCGGGTCTGGATGGGGAGGAACAAACTTAGACTCAACCCTTCCAAGACCGAGTGGCTGTGGTTTCCGGCATCTCGATATAGCCAATTAACTCTATCTCTGGCTATCGGGGGCGAGTCATTAGCCCCCGCGGAAAGGGCCTGCAACTTGGGCGTCCTCCTGGATTCGCGGCTGTCCTTGGACGACCATGTGATGGCCGTGGCCAGGGGGGCTTTTTATCAGGTTCACCTGATACACCAGTTGCGCCCCTTTCTAGATCGGGATGCTCTACGCACAGTCACTCAAGCCCTCATTATGGGGCTCCCCTAGAGGTGCACCTGGAGACTCCAACTGGTGCAGAGTGCGGCCGCGCGGGGGATTTTGGGAGTCTCACGGCACTCCCGTATAACACCTCTCCTGCGCGAGCTGCACTGGCTGCCTGTGGTCTTCTGGGTGCGCTTCAAGGTGTTAGTAACCATCCTTAAAGTGCTCCATGGCACAGGTCCTGGCTATCTATGAGACCGCCTCCTGCCATATACCTCCCTTCGACCAGTCCGCTCCCACAGAGAGGGCCTCCTCAGGGTGCCGTCTGCCGGTCAATGCCGGCTGGTGACCCAGGGGTAGGGCCTTCTCTGTGGCGGGCCCGTCCCTCTGGAACGACCTGCCCCCCCGATATTTGCACCATCACGGACCTACACCTCTTCCGTCAGATGTTAAAAATACATTTCTTCTATCTAGCCGGCCTGGCATAGACTAAGAGTATAATTTTAAATTTTTAATATTTAACTGTTTTAACTATTTTAGCACAGATCCAATTTATTTAATGCTATTTTATATTTTGTATGTGTTGTGGGTTTTTATCTTTCTGTGCACCGCCCTGAGTCCCACCAGGGAGAATAGGGTGGTATATAAATCGAATAAATAAAATAAAATAAATAAATAAATACCGTGTGACCTTGAATTGGTCTTTAAAATGTATCTTAATCCTGCAACATATTTGTAAAACGTTTTTATTGAAAAATGGCTTGGAAGCACATTCCACAAATCCTATTGTGGACATTATCTTATACCATTTTATAGCTATTCTTATTATCAGAAGATTATATATTTTTTCACTTCTGCTCTAAAAGGTTAAATAATTGTTTTATTAGCATCATTTTACTTTGATTAATGTTGTGTGTGTGTGTGTGTGTGTGTGTGTGTTAGATTTTTAAGGGCTGATTTAATAATTAAGAGACCAAAAAAACCAGCAGCAATCTTAATGGGTCTCTGTTCCAGACGGCGCTTGGGCCACTTCCTGTACCCCTGACCGGCGCCCCGATGGAGGACCTCGTGGCCGCATGGAATATTGCGACCACGGGAGCTTTGGATCGGGTCGCGCCCTTGCGGCCTCTCTTGCAGCGGCGAGCCACCCTGGCTCCTTGGTTTACCGAGGAGCTAGGGGTGATGAAACGCCACAAGAGATGCCTAGAGAGAAGATGGAGGTCTACCCGTTCTGAATCTGACCGGACACAGGTAAGAGCCCATTTACGGACTTACATTGTGGCGCTGAGAGTGGCCAAACGTCATCATTGTGCCACCCTCATAGCATCCGCAGAAAACTGCTCTGCCGCCCTGTTTGGGGTGACCCGCTCCCTCCTTCAACAGCGGGTGCGGGAAGCCCCGCTACAGGGTAGAGCAGAGGAATTTGTGACTTTTCTGCAGGAGAAAATCGCTCAGATACAGAACGAGTTAGCCCCCATTGATGGCCCAGTGGGATGCCACGAGACAGATCTTGTTTGGGAGGAGTTTGACTCCATTACTTCCGAGGATATGGACAGGTTACGTGGGCGACTGCGAGCCACCACATGTTTATTGGACCCGTGTCCCTCCTGGCTTGTACTGGCATCCTGGGAGGTGACACGAGGCTGGCTCCAAGAGGTTGTCAACGCATCCTTAAGTGAGGGTTCCTTGCCTGCTTCCCTAAAAGAGGCTATGGTGAGGCCCCTCCTTAAGAAGCCCTCTTTGGATCCAGCTCTATTAACCAACTATCGTCCAGTCTCCAACCTTCCCTTTCTGGCGAAGGTTGTTGAGAGTGTGGTGGCACAACAGTTTCCCCGTCACCTGGAGGAAGTTGATTATCTAGACCCGCGCCAGTCCGGCTTTCGGCCCGGGCATAGCACCGAGACGGCATTGGTCGCGTTGGTCGATGATCTCTGGAGGGCCAGAGATGGGGGTTGTTCCTCCATCCTGGTCCTATTAGACCTCTCGGCGGCTTTTGATACCATCGACCATGGTATCTTATTGCATCGGCTGGGGGGGTTGGGGGTGGGAGGCACCGTTTTACGGTGGTTCTCCTCCTACCTCTCTGGCCGATCGCAATTTGTGTTGACAGGAGAGCAGAGGTCGACCCCGAGACCCCTCACATGTGGGGTGCCTCAGGGGTCGGTCCTCTCGCGTCTCCTGTTTAACACATATATATGAAGCCGCTGGGTGAGATCATCCGTGGTTTTGGGGTAGAGTACCATCTCTACGCTGATGATACTCAGCTGTATATATCTACCCCAAACCACCCCAACGATGCCGTAGCGGTGATGTGCCAGTGCCTGGAAGCCGTACGGATCTGGATGGGAAGAAACGGACTCAAGCTCAACCCGACCAAGACCGAGTGGCTGTGGTTTCCGGCTGCCCGATTCAACCAGCTGATTCCATCGCTGGCCATAGGGGGCGAACATCTTGCCCCAGTGGATGGGGCGCGCAACTTGGATGTCCTCCTGGATGCCCGGCTGTCCATGGAAGACCAAGTGACAGCCGTGGCCAGGAGGGCGTTTTACCAGGTCTGCCTGGTTCGCCAGTTGCGCCCCCTATTGGACCGGGACGCCCTTCGCACAGTCACTCATGCTCTCGTGACATCCCGACTGGACTATTGTAACTCTCTCTACATGGGGCTCCCCTTGAAGTGCACCCGAAGACTTCAGCTGGTCCAGAATGCAGCTGCGCGAGCAATAATGGGTACCGCAAGGTTACCCATGTAACACCGTTCTTGCGCAAGCTGCACTGGCTACCTGTCGTCTTTCGGGTGCGCTTCAAGGTGCTAGTTCTCATCTTTAAAGCGCTCCATGGCTCGGAACCTAGCTATCTGCGGGATCGGATTCTGCCCCATACATCCTCCCGGCCGATTCGCTCCCACAGAGAGGGACTTCTCCGGGTGCCGTCCACTAGACTTTGTCAGCGGCCGACGCCCAGGGGATGGGCCTTCTCTGTGGCGGGCCCAGCCCTCTGGAACGACCTTCCCCCCGACATTAGAACAACTACGGACCTCCGCTCCTTCCGTCAGAAATTAAAAACTCACTTTTTCTGCTTGGCCGGCCTAGGTTAGTCTCTACCTCAGGGGTTAGGAAATGTTAATTTTAAAATGGGAATTTTAGTGCAGGGATAGTTAGATTTAATTTGTTTTTATTGTATTTATGTATGTATATATTTTATGTTGTTTTAATTTCTCCCTGTGCATCGCTCCGAGTCCCCTCGGGGAGAGGACGCGGTTATATAAATAAATATTCTATTCTATTCTGTCTGGATGATCTCTAGGTTGAGTCGAAGGGCAGAGAAGGATGACAGTTGGTCTCCTCCCTTAAAACGGGCCTAAAAACAGGAGCTGTAAAAAATATTCTCTCATATATACAGGAGCTGTAAAACATTTGCTCAGCAATATGAGTCCTGTAAAAAGGATGATGTAATCAGGGAAGCTGGTTAGCTCAAGGCATAGAGAGGCCTGCCTCGAGTGCTGGAAAGCACCAGTTCAAATCCCTGTAGAAGAAGTATGGCCACCTGAACAGGGCTAACAAGCCCGAAATGGATCCATCCTGGTCTCTTAATTAATTATTAATCATCCTTAAAAAAAAAATCTAACACATATCTAAAAAGACAGCAGCAATCTTAATAGGTCTCTGTCTGGATGATCTCTAGGTTGAGTCGAAGGGCAGAGAAGGATGACAAGTTTGTCTCCTCCCTTAAATAGGCCTAACAAACAGGAGCTGTAAAACATTCGCTCAGCAATATGAGTCCTGTAAAAAGGATGATGTAATCAGGGAAGCTGGTTAGCTCAAAGCATAGAGAGGCCTGCCTCGAGTGCTGGAAAGCACCAGTTCAAATCCCTGTAGAAGAAGTATGGCCAGCTGAAGAGGGCTAACAAGCCCGAAATGGATCCATCCTGGTCTCTTAATTAATTATTAATCATCCTTAAAAAAAAAAAAATCTAACATATATATATGACTATGCCTCCGCAGACGATGCCTCCTTCATACGCGGGAGAAAACCCGAACAACCAAAGACCTGCATATATATATATCTTTGGTTGTTCGGGTTGCCTGCGGAGGCATCGTCCGCAGTCACAGTCACAGACAAAAGCCTGCCTGATGATGACAAGTGAGATCTTGTTGAAACGTTGCAATAACATCTCCATGCTATATACACGGGAAAATTCCCGAGGCCAGCAATGCCAGCATACCTACACCCGTGAAAATCTACGAAAACATATATATATATATATATATATATATATATATATGTGTGTGTGTGTGTGTGTGTGTGTGTGTGTGTGTGTGTGTGTGTTAGTTTTATGAGCTGATCAATAAATTAAATTAGAGAGAGACCAGGATAGATCTATTTCGAGCTTATTAGCTCTCATCAGCTGGCCATACCCCTTACTGGGATTCGAACCGGGGCTATGTTGCATGTAAGGCAGGAGGCCTAACACTTAAGCCAAGCCAGTTCCCCTTATATATATATAGGTAATTGTTTCACAACAACCTGTTATTATTAGGCCCCAATTCAGGGAGGAGACACACTGTTTCCTTTACTGCCCATCGGCTCATCGCTAGAGACCATCCAAACAGTAAGCCAAGAATTACGTTGTATAATATTTTAGATATGTGTGTTAGTTTTATGAGCTGATCAATAAATTAAATTAGAAGAGACCAGGATAGATCTATTTCGAGCTTATTAGCTCTCATCAGCTGGCCATACCCCTTACTGGGATTCGAACCGGGGCTATGTTGCATGTAAGGCGAGAGGCCTCACACTTAAGCCAAACCAGTTCCCCTATTACATCAGCTTAGACAGGGTATATTAGTATAGGTAATTGTTTCACAACAACCTGTTATTATTAGGCCCCAATTCAGGGAGGAGACACACTGTTTCCTTTACTGCCCATTTATTTTATTGATAAATTTATTTGATCATTTATTGATCATTTATTGATCAGCTCATAAAACTAACACACATATCTAAAATATTATACAATGTAATTCTTGGCTTGCTGTTTGGATGGTCTCTAGCGATGAGCCAATGGGCAGTAAAGGAAACAGTGTGTCTCCTCCCTGAATTGGGGCCTAATAATAACAGGTTGTTGTGAAACAATTACCTATACTAATATACCCTGTCTATATATATATGCATTTATACTGATAGATAAATAAATAGAGAGACTATGATAGATCTATTTTGAACTGTTTAGCTCTCATCAGATAGCCATACCCTTATTGGGATTCGAACCCAGGCCGTTTGCATGTCAGGCAGCAGCCTTAACCATTAGGCCATGAGTTCTACTCCCTTATCAGTTGAGCCAGGGAAATAAGTCAATGTTTATGTTAGAGCAACTGGTATGCCCAAATATGGGAGGAAGGGAGCTTACTGCTACCCATTTTGCCTTTCAGCTCCATATATAATGAATTTCCATGTTAAAAATACAATACAATAGCAGAGTTAGAAGGGACCTTGGAGGTCTTTTAGTCCAACCCCCTGCCTAGGCAGGAAACCTATACCGTTTCAGACAAATTGCTATTCAACATCTTCATTAAGACTTGCAGTGTTGGGGCATTCACAACTTCTGGAGGCAAGCTGTTCCACTGATTAATTGTTCTAACTGTCAGGAAATTTCTCCTCAGTTCTAAGTTTCTTCTCTCCTTGATTAGTTTCCACCCATTGCTTCTTGTTCTACCCTCAGGTGCTTTGGAGAATAGCTTGACTCCCTCCTTTGTGGCAACCCTTGAGATATTGGAGCACTGCTATCATGTTTCCCCAAGTCCTTCTTTTCTTTAACCTAGACATTCCCAGTTCCTGCAACCGTTCTTCATATGTTTTAGTCTCCAGTCCCCTAATCATCTTTGTTGTTCTTCTCTGCACTCTTTCTAGAGTCTCCACGTCTTTTCTACATCGTGGCGACCAAAACTGAATGCAGTATTCCAAGTGTGGCCTTACCAAGGCATTGTAAAGTGGTATTAACACTTCACATGATCTTGATTCTATCCCTCTGTTTATAAATACATATTGGCCAAAAATGATTATAAAAATGTGGACAAAATGTTCTCATGGGTAATCACAATTGCTAAAGGTCACCATGAAATAACAAACAGTACCTGCACACATGTACATTTGAATATTGTACATTTTTAAAAACCCCAAACAACACTTGAAAGTGCCAAAAGAAGGAGGAGGGGGAATTCTAAAAGACCAGAGAAACAGAGTTGTAGCTTATTTATTGAGAAATGGAGAACAGGGATTCCATTAGATTTACACTGGGAATCACAGAAACACAAGAAATATTTCGCCCTCCAAGAAACGACTGGTTTCTACTTCTGTTGCAGCCAAAACAAATTGGAAGTAATCAGCTACATAAAAAAGTATTTGTTTCAATTCAGGAGATAAATGTTCTCTGTGGAAGTAATTTAAACCAAAGCACAGCTGTACAAAACCTGCAGATTTCGAAAGTTCCACATTTCTCCACAAAACTGCAACATGAATGAATTGTGCTGAAGCATGGTTGCATTGCAGAAAAAAAATATTGTCCATATTCTTACTTTCTTACGCAGAGAAAATATGGAACTTGCATACTGTTAGTTAGCCATGCAGTGAGATTGCTCATGTTTTCTTAACTACTGTGTTTTAGGATTTAGCAAACACAAAAAGAAAAAAAATAAACAAATCCCACTTGTATTTTTCCAAGAATGTGTCTTTTATTCCGTTAGACAAATTGGATTTTCTCAGGAAATTAATTTCACTGGTAGAGTTGTTTGGTATATAGGGGGCAGATTGTTGAAAAAGGAGAGCTAGCAGGAAAAAAATCAACCTTTTTCATATGCATGCTGAGGAACAGCGTAAGTAGGTTGCTATGAGACAGCCAGATGTATATATGGCCAATATGTATTTATAAATCTACACTTTGTATACCTCGTTATTTTTGTTAAGGTTCTGAAACTTGTAAACCTTGGGCATATTATTTGTGGATATGAAATTTATAGTTGTTTTTTCAAAGAACTAACTGAATAAGGCAATAATTTGCAGAAGAATATTTAATACTTTACGGCAGGGGTCTCCAACCTTTGCAACTTTAAGTCTGAAGGACTTCAGACTTAAAGTTGCAAAGGTTGGAGACCCCTGCTTTACGGAGTCACCTAAAAATGGCAGATATCACGCCCATGTTAACAGCGTCCTCACAGTGTCAAAGTTCTCTCATGTGAAAACAAAATTAAAGGTAAGAAAATTAGGAAAATGCTGTCTTAGAAAAAATAACTCTTTACCTGTAATCACCCAGTAATCTCTAGTTGCTTCTGAAGAATCAAGATTTGGATATTCCAGTGCTTTAAAATAAAACAGGAAACAAAGCAATTAAATACTCAACCAGCTTTACATTTTCCAAAATGTCTTTTTTTCTTGTGCTATGCCAAAAATCTGCAAAAATGTCAGTTTTGTTTTCTTACCAGGAATCCCTGATGCAAGTATTTCTTATTTTTAAAAGTCTCAATAAGCTCCAGAATCAGATCGTCAAGTTCATATACAAAGGGAAAATCACACAGATCATCTATACTTTCCAAATAAGTTTTATAAGGTTACATTATAAATTGTGCACCGGAGAAAATATATGAATTGGTGTTCTTTGGAAATCAAGCCCCACATGTAATTTATTGCTACTCCTATCTGGCATAAAAACTGCAGTCATAATTCCCTTCAGAATTTGCTAAACAGGTTTTGGGTAACTATAAAAATAAAAGACAAATAAAATGTGATTATAGTGAAGGTGGGGGAAATCCACTTCAAAACTAGTTCAAAGGGTTACAAAAAAGTTAGCTATCCTATTCATCCAGATGATGGGCAGAGACAACAGAAGTCAGGGAAAACCATGTCCAGAAGCCAATCAGGAAAATAGTCTCCTTCTCTCAGGTTAGCTTTCTTTTTAAAGGAGTCTTTTGTAGTTGGAGTTTTGTCCTTCAGAAACAACTGAAAGCAAGGAAAGGGGGGAAAGTATATTTTCCCAAAACAGAAGCAACAGGGCTACATCTATAAATTTAGGCACAAGCTAGGATTAGTAAAATTTGCTGTAGTATAGATTCCTTATTACATTCATTGAGATCTTGTCTCTATGAAGTTGTGAGAGTTCCTGGAGCTGAGGGAGCAATTAGTTCTTGAATTAATAGTGATTAAAATCAACCTCTCGAGACAGCAATTGTTCATTTCTTCTTCTTTTTCTTCCTTCCAATTTCTTCTAGGTCACTAATAACACTCACCGAGTTATTCTATATACAAAAAAAACCCTAAATAAATTCTTTCTTTTGAAAGAAGTATTTCTTTCTTCATCGTATGCCTTCTTGCCACGTGAAACTATTCAAGAAACAAGATTGTCACAAGACTCTTCTCTGGAAAATGAGTAAACGAAAAGGCACTCTGGAGAAAAACAGCCTTGGATTTGTGAAAAAAAGATTTGAAGACCCCCTTCTAGACTGCAATAAGGGGTCCCAATGTACTACTTCGTATGTCTACACTAGGGGTGTCATTGAGGGCTGCATCAGGGTTGTGTTTGACCTCGAGGGGCTGGGGTGGATGTGGTCAGGGTGGGCATAGACAGCTTGACATCTCTCCTGTCAGAGGCACCTGAGTTTGAGTAAATATTAAAAGAACTATAATGGGGTTCATATAGACCAGGGGTGTCAAACTCAAGGCCTGGGGGCCGGATCTAGCCTACTTAGGCTACTTAGATCTGGCCTGTGGGGTCACCCTGGAAACAGCTAAAGACTGACCCAAGCGTTCTGCCAGCAAAAACAGGTTCCTGAATTCCATTTTCAGCTGCCAGGGTCTCCTGCAATCATCTGCCAGTGAAAACGGAGCTCAGGAGGCTCACACACTGCCTCCATTTTTACTGGCAGAGGGTTGCAGGAGCCCTGGCAGCCAAAAATGGAGCTTGAGAGCCTGTTTTCACTAGGAGAAGCACCATGGGCCGGTCTTTCACTGTTTCCAGGGTGACCCATTGGCCAGATCTAAGTACTCCAGGTCTTGAGTTTGACACCTCTGGTCCTTATGAACCCCATTATAGTTGTTTTAATATTCTGGATTGATAACTACAAATTATGTATACATGTTCAAGGTTATTTTGCTCAAATTCCAAAAAAAAATTTTTTCACAAGAATTATTTCTTCCATATCGTTCTCCACATTTTTTATATATATTCAAGGTGGCAAATCTGATATTCCTTCCTATTTTCCACACAAGATTTGTATATACTTCTTGAAAAGACAAGAGTCATTATAAAACTAGTCAGAAGAATGCTCAGACAGACCAGAATTTACTCTCCCATCCAGGCAGGTCTTCTAGACTGTTAAAGTCCCCCTCCTTGCAAGGTTCATGAGGTACAGCCACTCTTTGTTTAATGGCTACCTCATTTAACAACTGTTCGCAAATACAAAGGTAAATTAAAAAATATATTTTCTGACCTTTGTACACCTTTAGGACCAAATTTTGTGTGCATAACTACCAAAACCTTCACTGTGAAATGTTAGCAAATTTAAGGAAGCACTATATTGCACAGAAAAGCAGCTTCAGGAAGAAACAGTCTGTTTAAGCAATCTCTATACCCTGCGAGGGGCAAAGAAAAGGGGGGAAAGAAAGAAAATATGTCAGGCATAGGTCATTGTGGGAGGCAATATTGAATGGGGCAGCAACAACCAGGGATCTTTACATCATTTCTCCCTCTCCCTCAGAGATGTGTGTTCACTTAGCAACCATTTTGCTTAATAATCTTTTAGTTTTGATTGGATCACAGTCGCTAAACCAGGGGACGATATTTAGACTAAGCAACAGGCCTCCTCTGCAGCAGCTCCAGTTTCAAAACTCTTTCTTTATGAAGCTTCATGTAGCCCCCTGCTTGTCAATATTCTATTAAGAAATTAAAATTGTATTGTTCCTTTGATGAGCTTTCATCCCTGATTGACTGAATGAGAGCATGTACCTTGGGGTATGATTTATTCTATGGTTGCTCTAAGCCACAAAGAACCCTTCAAGATTGGAGGCAGGTTATAATACACAACATGTAATAAATAACTATTTTCCAAATTGGTACCACCCACATGTTTTAGGCGTGCTGGGAAAGATGAAAATTGTAATCTGGATTGGTTAAAGCTGATGTGCACAGTAAACAGACCCATAACTGTATGTAACAATACATATACATACAGATAATATGTCCAACATAAATGCTAATTCATTCATTAATACATTAATGCAATATTAACAGCATTTTAGTTTAAAAGACAGATATACTGATGTGCCAACATTCACATATGCCATGTAAGAAGAAACATTTTTCTGAGCAATCAATTATCAAAAGTAAATTTCATTGCAGCAATTTTATTCTATTTATGACTTTTTAAATCATGTATGAAGGAGATTTTACTGCCTAAAGGGAAATGACACTATGAAAATGTTCTGTGCCTTTACCAATAAATTAAAATTATGCAGTAGCAAATTAATAAGCTATTTCTAGATTGATATTTACAGAAGAGAAATAATCAACCTTGTATGCTCTTCAGATTTATGAGACAACATAGCAAAAAAGCAAAAAAAAGTAATTATGTGAAAGAACAGGAGAGGACTGCAGTATAATGAAAAGAAACATGAAAAGATACAATTTCTGAAAGATTCTTGGTGTATATAATGTTGAAAGACTACGAAAAATTTGCTCCATCAACAAATGAACAGAAAGGGATCCAACTCAACGTTTATTTTGCAACAAAGTAAGTCACATATACATATTGTTCTTTTAAATCTATTGTTTATAAAAATTTGGTTGCCAGCAAAGTCACTGAATAGTCATTTCATGACCACATAGCATACTTCAGAAACCAGTCTGGGGAACTAGTACTACTTAATTTTATTAAGCCCCTTCAGTATTTCTTTTCAGATGCATTTTAAAAAGAGGTTTCCCCCATATTCCCTTTTAAGGAAAGATGGTTGGCAAAATAAACTAACATTTGTTATATGAAGCAAACTAAATAAATGGTTCTTAAATACTAAATATTTCCAAATAGCCTATCAGTTATTAGTAAATATGTTCTTGAACTGAACTCACCTCTTAGTGACTTTTTGATTCTGTCCATGTCGCTGTCATGGCAGCATATGAAAATGAATTGCTCCTTTCCACAGAATACCTTTTTAACAATCTAGCCTGCAGCTCTACTATTTATTGTTATTATTTGAGGGTCAAATGAAGTCCTACCCTCCTTAGCTTTATGGGATCAGTCAAGACCAGCAAGCAGTTATCACCTCCTGAAACTTCGTTTAATATAAAAGATTGCCAAGCATTAGGGGAATATGAAAAACATGGATAGTTGATCCACGGTGAATGACTGTTATCTTTTGGGCCAGCTGGAGATAGATGCCTGGGTAAATTTTCTACGAGTTGATTACAACAGGGGTCCCTTTGTGGTTCCACGGATGGGTAGCAGTGCACACAACCTAATTCCCACACATGCACAAATGAAGTTTCACGTGCTCACCCACCATTTTGGTGGCCCGGTTCCCAACAGGTTGAGGACCCCTGGATTACAACAACAGTTCCAAAGAGAGGGTTTTGAAACTTTAATTTTACCTTTTTATTATTATTATTATTGTCGTTGTTAACTATTTGGTCGTTAACATAGTATATGCATGACAAGCTTAATAACTTGCAAATAGATTTAGTAGTTTAAAATTGGGCTGTTTCACAAGGGATGAGAAACTAATATTGTTGTAGTATATTAATCAGTATTCAGCTAGTTTAGTTTAGTTTACTTTATTGTCATTGCACCTCATACAACAAAATTAAATGCCATCTTCAGTGTACATTATAACTATAAAACAGTTATAGGTAGGATAATATGTGTATGTGTTAGGGTTTTTTCCAACATTTTAATGTTTTGTTTGTTTTGTGTTTTCTTCTTGGTTTCTTTTTAAATAAACTTTTGAGGTTTTTTTGAATTTGTATTTTAACTTTTTTTTAATAAAATAAAGAGAACAATAAAATAGGGAGTAATGTAAAGAAGACTTACCTTCAGCAATAGTTAGTGGTGGGAAAGTAAGATAGAATCCCACCAGTTCTGCTGAAAGCTGATTAAGAAGGTTGCTTGAAACTGTGCCATTTAAGACTGTACTTTCATTTCTCACCACATAAAACAGAGTGACAGCCTGAGACACATTTGATGTGTTCAGGATCTGAAAAAATAAAACAATTGCAATAGAGACAGAGTGGATAAATTCATTTTGATTTATTGCTCTTTCCATGTATTATTATAATAGTGCAAAGATCAAGGGTAAATGTTAATCATGCTAGTACTGTAAAATACACATGCGCCCGGGTATTTTCACTCTTTAGATAGACAATTCAACCAACCCAACAGGCAGTAGAAAAGAATATTTCTATTTCACAAACAAAAACTCATCTTGGAAGCACATTTTATATATATATATGTAATGATGGGCCATTTGCCTGTATATATGAAAGAAAATGTTTGATTGTGCTCCTTTTTCAAATTTTAAGAGCATAGCATTCAAAACATTAAAATCACATTTGTTCTTATAGTTTTTCCCACCCACCTTATCTGTAGAGCTGTCAACTATACAAATTACAACCAATTTTATACTATGGAAAGTAGAATTGGCGGGGGAGTGGGGGGAAATGGGAGGGGGAACAAGCAGGAGAAGTAAAAATGGCATGTTCCATGCACGGGTGCGACAATATTTCATTCAGGTTTCTTCTATTAAAACAAATAGGGAGTGGAGGAAGTTCAAATGGGAAATGTGTCTTGTCTTCATGGTAATGCCATTTTCAACAGAGCAATGTTATGCCCACAAAGTTTACCACATGCTTTCAGTGCATATTATGCAAGTCTAATTGCACAGACCTGCAGCAAACATCTGGGGCAGACAAGACTGCCATCCTTTCTTGATGCTCAAAGAAGAAGCAAAAGAGCACACATAACTCTTCCTCATCTCTGTTAGTTTAAAAAATGCTCCCAAAAATATGCTGTGCATCATGCATGAATTAAAGGAACCAAACAAATTCTTGCTTACAGGCACATTCTAAATGTAAGAAAACTCAAACAGATTTAATACAATGAGATAAAAGATCTCATCTATGATAGGACGATGCTATTACAAGATTCTGTATTGATGAAGGACAAAAATATAAGGGAGGGAATATACAGATATCAGGTCCAATCACTCCTATCACTCTGGTTCATTGCTGGATTCTTGTTCTATCTGCTTTGAGGTTATATTATTCTAAGAATTAAATTATATTTAAAAAGGCACATATTTATATGATACTAAAAAGGATTGAAAGTTCAAACTGATAATAACATAGATCAGTTTGCTCATATAAAAAATATTCAAATGCCAAATAAATTATTTCTTGTTCTGAATTCAGGATTTTTTACATAAAGCAATTACTGTATATGATTCATACTCTTTCTACACAAAGTAAACAGTTCACTTCTGCCAGTCAAGCTTATCAAGCTAAATTTTTGACACTTCTTTCCTTTGGCATGTCCCTGTGGATTTCTGGCATGACTAGTCAACTAGAAAGGATCCTATCAAACTTTATTTTGATTTTTACGATTCAGTATATAGAATATGACTACATATCTGGAAATGAATATATAATTAACTGAATGTAAAACTTGGAAAAATGTTTGAAATGATTATTGAATTCTGCCATTGCTCCATTTAGTAACACACATTGCTTTAAGATTCCTTCATCAATCAGTAGGTGGTTTTAGGGGAAAAAGAATTATGATGGCATATATATTTTAGTTAGGTGTAGCTTTTAAAAGAGTTCAAATGTCGATAAAATAAAAGTGACTGGTTTTGTTTTACAGCATCTAAGAAATGTAGCAAGTTTTACCACTATATTCTTAAGTAATCTTTCAATGATAACTACAAATAAAGGGTTAAGATCCATTATTCATACAGATTAACTGATTTTAAATGTGGAAACGGATTGGTACCCTCTGCTTTGTGAACTGGCCAGTTAATACAATTCAATTGGTTTTGCAGCTACTGAACAGGATTTTGGTCCTCATGTTCTCTTTGTAATTTTATAGGGAGACAAGTTTGAGATGAATCCTGTCATTGCTAATTACTGTGCATGGGAGTCCTACAATAGCTAGCTAACTCAGTCAGTCAGTCAGTCAGTCAGTCATTTAACATATTTATATAGCCACCCATCTTGTAGAACACAACCCTGGGAAGCTAAAAGTAATAAACACAAACAAAAGAAAACCAAGAAAAACCAGGCATCCAATCCATCATCAACATTCATTAATGCAATCTGCTTAGCACAGGGGTCTGCAAAGTTGGCTCTATTAAGACGGGTGGACTTCAACTCCCAGAATCCCTCAGCCAGCATAGCTGGCTGGGGGATTCTGGGAGTTGAAGTCCACCCATCTTAAAAGAGCCAACTTTGCAGACCCCTGGCTTAGCATATAAATAATTGCAGAGAGGATAAATATATTTCTGCACTTCTGAATCTTTTTTTAATACACAGTCCAGCTCAAAATCTCAAATTCTGTTTGTCAGAATTCCTTGAGATCCACCAACAGCATTCCTTTGGCTCTGAAGAAAGTGACATATTGAATGGAAAAGTGTGACAGATGTATATAAATAAAATACAATTTTGTAAGAATAGCTGCCCTTGTACATGCTTTTATAAACATAGAACTAAGATTCAATACATATATGCAGTGGTTAAGGTGTTAGACAAGGAATAGGGAGACCTAGAGTTTAGTCTCGAGTCCCTTCGGGGAGAGAGAGCGGGATATAAATAAAATTTATTATTATTATTATTATTATTATTATTATTATTATTATTATTATTATTATTATTATTATTATTATTATTATTATTATTATTATTATTAGTCCACTCTCAACCATGAAATCTCACTGGCGTAACTTTGGGTTGGTCATACTCTCTCAGACCAAAATAAGAAGAGCATTATAGATACTGCTTTGAGCTCCTGTACAAAAAAAGGCAGAATATAAACCTATTAAATAAATGAATAATAATAATAAATGGATGATAATAAAATAAATAAATAATATATCACAACTGTCATATGAATCATAAATTTTATCTTCATAAATGGTAATAATAAAATATATTTATATTGCCCTTTCAATTATACTGATAATATGATAAAAATAAGACCTGCAAAGAATCTTCACCTGTTGTATGTGGTAATAATTTGATAAAGATAAGAATTTTTACCTGAACATTTAATTTGCTAGTGGTATTCAAGACCTTCCTCTCAGCATCTTGAAATGCCCTCTGCAATCTTTGTTCCATTGTCTGAACAAATCTGCATGACTGTATGTTGTCTGATTCATCCACAAACTGTAATTCTAGATGAACAAGAGCCATTGCATTTAGTGAATATATATTCTTTGCTTTGTTAAAACTTGCAACTCTACACATATCTTGAAGAACAAAGTCTCTTCAAGTCAAACTTATTGTCAAGCTTATAAGTGATATGTCCCCTGAGATAATGTCCAAGGCATCCATTTTCCATTAATGTCTTTTTATTAGGATGACTTTATCCTGATGACTTTATCAACACGATCAGGTAGTCTTCTTGCAACAGTACTGAAGTGGTTGGCCATTTCTTTCTTCTAGGATGATTTTTACTGCCCTACCTAGCCTGATATTTCATGGAACTCTCCCAGCTATGCTTAGCTCCAAGTCCAGACAAGATCAGCCACATTCACGCTAATCAGGATTAAGCCCACTGAATTCAAAATTTACTTCTAAATAAACAGAACAAAATTCACTGCACAAGATTTCATACTATGGCCTTAAAACAGAGCAGTAAATATTTAGTACAAATATATTTTGCTTAATCACCATTCGTTCAGTGATTGTTTGAAATTTTGGCAGTGCTGAATAAATGTTACTTATGGCCAGTTCTCAAAATTCTGGCCACGGCAGCACCCCCACAATCACATGATCATGGTCCAGGTACTCAGGTGTCCAGTTCATGATTACAAAGTCACAGGAAGCTGGGTCACATAATCACTATTTGCAAACTTCCCTGCTGGCTCTCCACAAGCAAAGTCAATGGGGAAGCCAGCAAAAATGGTCACAAGTTGCTCCAACTTTTTGTCCAGCCTGTAGTACTCCCCATCAGCCCACAGCTTCTGCTGGTCCTCCTTAATCCTCCTCTGACTTGCACAGTCTATGCCAGCCCTCTCGCAACTTGCATGCAACCTGTGCCAGCCATCCCCCACAGCACCCCCACGCTCCTTACCTGCAACTCCTCTCCCTGCTTAATGACTTCTGTGTCTTGAAGTTACAATGACAATCGGGGGTGCTTGGGATTGTTGTCGCTATGTGATGTCATCATGTGATATCACACTTTTTAACTACATTTCTTAGCAATGGCAATTCTACTCCCAGTGGTGGTCACAACCTGAGGACTATCTTAGTAATGCTAGTAGTATGAAGCATTATGTTTCTATTTCAAGTAATTCAATTCCAATCCAACTAATTATGATAGATACAATCAGTACTGTTGTTTGAATTTTTCCCTCCTTCCTCTTTAATTCTTTTGCTTTCTGTGTCATGTTTTTAGATGATAAATGTAAAACAGACAGTTTTAATAGTGATATTTGTTAACCATTCTGTGAACCTTTTTGAAGAGTGTTAAAAACTGTTTTAAAGAGCAAGAAAATAGTGTGATACAATTAAAAGAATAACAAAAATCAAATGTTGTTGTAACACATATAAAAAAGTGTGCTTTGTTGCTTCAGACCTAGTAGCTTAAAAGAAATTTAAGCAATTCTCTTAGCTAATTCATTGTTACAATTAAAATAGCTAATTTTATCTAATTAAATGCCACTCTCTTAATTTTCAAGGGGAAGATTGACCCAATTGTTCTCAAGTACTATCTGACAGAAGAATAAGCCTTAAACAGGGAAGGAAGGAATGCCCACTTTAATATATTTTGATTACTGGAGCACAGTGTCTTTGGGGCCAAGTTTAGTTCCTCATTCCAAATTAGAAGAACCTTGGGTGTACAAAGACCTATTTACTTCCTGTTCTAACACTGAAATTTGTAGCTGTACTAACAGATATAACCCTACTACCTCTGAGATTGTACATTAGAGAAAGTTTACCTGTTTTCAGCTGAAAATGATATGCTGGCAATGGGTTCCATGGCAAGGCTAAGACAGCAACAGAATGAAGATTTGGCACATGTTTCCTAATATCTAAAGTGGCATTAGTAACACCATAAGCAATTAGCATTTCAATAACCACAGCAGGTATGAAAACGAGTCTGTCCTGAGTAACATAGTAACCAACTGTCACATTGTTTGATTGTTCCAGAATTTCTATCTGAAAAATAAAAAAGATAAATATGCATTTCATATTCTTCACAATTAAGACTTTTGATTCAGATCACTAAGAGAACTGCATGACTCTTCTGTTCAAGGAATTTAAAAGATTAAACTGTTAATCTCAAAGAAATGATCAAGACAAAATTGCCCTTTCAATAAAATTATGAATAATTAAAAATGTTTTGTTACATTAACAGACTCATTGAAGAATGAGCATAAAGTGAAAAGCACTTGACCTTGGCGACCTGACTTACTTCAAATGGATTATTCCCTTTGTTGACTAATTTACTATTCATTAGTCCTATATTAGTAAACTCTAAACCAGTTACAGTGTCTTGGAAAAATGCAAGTTGTTATAGCCAAATACATATGATAAGTTTCTTGGTTCTATGTTATACTATATGCATATATGAATTAAGAGCTTGTCTTACAAGACACTGGAACATTGGAATGGAATACTAACTAAGCATTTTACAAATGCATACAGACCATTATTCTTTTGGAATAATGCAAAAACAGCAATGGAAGGGATACTAAAGTTGTAGAAACCAAAATATTATGCAAACCGGAGAACAGCTTAATAACAGTAATAGCTCTCTATTGTATCTCCTTAAATATTCTGGAAGTAAATTTTGTATGCTGTTCCCCTTTTTCAGATTGATCTATTGCCACACCTATAAATTAACTGGTGTTAACTGAATAACAGAGTTAGAAGGAACCTTTTCTAGTCCAATCCTATGTTCAAGCAGGAGACCTTATACCATTTCAGACAAATAACTGTCCAACCTCTTCTTAAAAGCCTCCAGTGATGGAGCATTCACAACTTATGAAGGCAAGCCAGTCCACTGGTTAATTGTTAGCTTAAAATATATCTAAATTAATAGAAGTCCCATTTCACTGGAATGAGTTGCATGTTCCATTCCGGACACTGCATTTTCAACCAGAGAGTGCTCATTGCAAACTGCCCAGATTTGTCAATCTTAATGATCAAAGCTCCTGCTCTGCTCTGCCTAAAATCAAGGAAATATACTCTAAAAGAAACTGGTAAATAAAAATAGTTTTCTTTCATATTTGTAATTCACAACAGTTCTGCCAATTCTATACATTTTCACAAAGACATTAAAAAGAACTCTCAGCTTGTGCCCTTAATCTGATTATAAAACAGACACCAAACTTGCTTACTTGTGCATTGACATTTTGATTGAAAGCTTGACGCAATGCCAGGGTGAGACCTTTAGTGACATTTTGTTTCAAGGAGCCACTCAGCAGCAGTCTTCTTGTATTCAGAAACAATACTAGAATATAAAGATGCGTATTTATTTACAAGTATCCTTTGTTCTCCAGTTTTTTTCCAAATCACAATGCCTGGCCATATAATTTATAAACAAACTGAATTCTGCAAAGGAATTTACATTCAGTACTGAAAACTTGAACTCAGGTAAAGATTATTATTTACAGTCAAAGACCATTATTAATTGTTAATCTTTTAAACCAACAAAAGCAACTATGCCATCATAATCATAATTAAATAATTAGAAATCCTTATTGATAAATGTTTCTTAGAGCAATATTTCTGTCCTAGAAGAATCTGCAGCCTCTCATAAAGGTTTCCTAATTTGCTACTTAATGACAAAGTCTTATTTTGGCCTTTTTAATAAAATTGGCTTTTATACGTGATTCCAATTTTGTAATTGTTCTGGATCCATTTCATCAAATGCTCTCATGAATAGAATATCTGGTGGTATTCAGAACAACTTCTCCTATTCTGGAACTCTCCAAATGTACCGCAACTCTCAGAAATCTAGGAGCCAGCTTGAGAAAGACTGCCTTGGAGGAAGAAGAGGACAATACAGGGGAATTAAGCAGATCTTGATATTGCCAGCACCTTAGAAAATGCCATTTGTGGAATCCGGAGGTTCAGGAAATCAATGTTCCCTAGCTGGTCCCATCCTTTATCTCCAGGCATAGATTATCCACAGGAACAGAGGTAATAGTATGTTCAAACAGAAGCCTAGAATCAAAGACATAATTTCCCATCTAGAAACACAATGTTCCCAATTCCCAAATCCTACCCATAATCATGGGAAGGCATGCTTCTCATACAGTTCAAATTAGGATCTTCCTAATAAGCTTATACATTAGGAAGGTATAAGACTTCTGGCAAGATCAGAAGCAGACAGACTAGAGTTAAGAGGACAGATAAAAACTGCTCCTTGAAGGAGGAGATCTCAAGCCACCAGCAATACATGGGTGGGGGAAAGAGTTAGAAATAATAAATATTGAATTTATTAACAATAGGGTTTATATTTTATACTGAGCAATTGCTGAAACCCATTCTTAAGTGCTTCAGTAATTCTTGTAATAACTTACTCATTAAAGACCTCTGTCTTTGAACCCTTATCAATATGATTCCAAGTCTAGTGCCAGCTAAAAGAAAATTGATGGTTGGAATGAGGCAGTAACATCAGCTATAAACGTCTTAAGCTTGATGAACAAACCATGTATGTTTGTAAAATCTTTGCTAGGCAGTTCCCTTTCTAACGCATATAATTGGAAATATGGGGCATCATGTAGAATGCAAACTGTTAAAACCTGAAAGGAGTTTCCTGCTATTTTGAGGTGAGAAAGTAAAGAAAATTGTAAGGGAATCATTATAACAAGGATATCAGAATTAGAAAAAGATCTCCCCAAGCCTAACCCTTCCTATTTGCATAATATGGACATACCCTATTTGAAGTCCTTGGCGTCAAACTTTGTCCCTTACCCATCAAATGGTGCCCATCTATGTAATACACAAGATTCTCAATCTACTAGATAAAGAGGTTCCCGGCCCCCGGTCCATGGACTGGCAGTAGTCCACAACATGCTAGGAACCGGTTCGTGCAAAAAAGCAAAGCCCCATCTGTGGGATGCCGGCAGCCCATGAAACCATGACTTCTCTGGTCCATGGAAAAAACTCTCTCCAAGGAACCAGTGCTTGGTGCCCAAAAGGTTGGGGGGCACTGTACTAGATAACGCTTGGCCTTGAGATTAAGCAAACTTTTCAGCCATTCATCATTAATGGAAGTGCCACTAGTTTAAGAATTTTGAGCTATGCTGTGTAAAAAAAAGATTTAAAAAATACTGTCTATCCACCTAGCTATCCTTTTCACTTTCTATGCTAATTAAAAAAAACCTGAAATTAATCATTATATTTTCATAATCAAAATCAATATCTAGCATCCACATATACACATATTCATACCTGTCTTAACAAGCAGGTTTCTGGACAGCTGACATTCCAGAGGGAGAACTGTTGTCACATTAACAAAAGCTGATTCAGTAGCAGCAACAGAAGCATTTTCAGCAGATGTAGGGAGAAGTCTAGCTGTTTTCGCTGATGCTGTAATAGATGTCAAAGCTGCTGTCATTGTTAATGGGTATGCAGTTGATGTTTTACTGATGTCTGGGCTTGTGGATTTCTTGGTGTCAAGTAATGTTTCAGTTTGTCTTGGTGCATGTGTTGTGGGCACTGAAGCTATACTAAATTTCTGAATTGGGGATGAACTAGTGATATATTCAGATATTACAGAACCATCCCTTGATACAACTGGAAAATTTGCATGTATTACTACTGGGCTTAAAGTTGGTACCATTTTTGTGACAGTGTTATTTTTTGCTAATGTTGACTTTAACGTGCTTAATGCCATCACAGATGGTGAATTGTCAGTACTCAGTGAGAACAAGGATGAAGTCAGCATTGGTGATGTTGGAGCTGATTTTCCTGTAACTGGTGTTGCTTCTGAAGTTGCTAGAGATGATAATACACCAGGAGACACAGACGGTAACACTGTAATGACAGAATGAGTAAAGTTGGTTGTTGGCAACAAAGAAGTTAGCTGCGTTTCTGATGCATGGGTAGAAGTTATGATAGCTGCAAAAGTGGTATGTGTTTGCAATGGAGTGATTGCGGTGATCTCATTAGGTATTTTAACTGTACCTTGGACATTATTTTTATTGTTTGTGTACAACATTCTAGTAGTTAATGTTGTAGATGGTTTGCTCAATTGATTATATGTTTCTGAGTTATTTACAAAGTCTGTTGTTTTTCTTATGATCGAGTATTCTTCAGTGACATTTAATATTGGCACTGAGCTTACAATTGATTTAGGGGGAGCTTTTTTATTACTAATTGTACTAACTTCATTATTTACTGGAACAGTTAATTTAGTAATGAACTGAGAAGCCGATGAAAATGGAAGTGAAGTGTAAAACATGTTTGTTGAGGCAAAAAACTTTTCAGAGTTACTTGTCTGAGGTTTGGGTGTCCGGTGCAGCCAGGAATGAGAATGTGTTGACAAAGTTGTAGAAAATGTATCCAGATTAGATGTTCGAGTGTTAGTAGCTGTGAAATCTTTAGATGTAGAATAGGATTGCTTTTGATAACCTGAAGTGAAATTAGTATTTTCAACTGTGAAATTTTTCAGAAAACTTTGAGATGGGTACATGTTTCGTTCTGATTGTAATAATGGCATTTCTGTGATCTGTGACAAGGTACTTTGGTTTTGAAAAGAAGGTGAATATGATGTTTCTATGGAAGATAACGGTATGTTAAAGTCTGAGAAACCTTTAGACTTCATTTTAGTGAAAGGTACAATTGAAAGTTGCTGAGCAGATGTTACACTAATATTAACTGATGCTTCTGAAGAGCTGGAAGGTTTGTTTTTTACATAATTTGTTGATTGCTTCCAGACAGGAATCTTTGAATATGTTCTTTCTAAAGCTGTGTAACTTGCAATATCTTTTGTGGTTAGGAATATCTGGGTTGTCTTCTTTCCTAAAGACGCACTGCCATCAGTAGTGGACTGCCAATCTCTATTGCCCCCGTGAGGAACTAAAGCTTTATTTAACATATCTAACTTGCTTTCTGAAGTGGCAGCAGTAAGGCCCATGGAAAATGTTGCTGGGGTTCTCAAATGATTGTCTGATGAGATAACTGAGACCAAATCATTTATGCCTAAAGTAGTCATAGCAGTTTTGTAATTTGTATCAGCCATATGTGAAAGTTCATCAGCAGAATTATTTAAAAGTGGCTGAGATAAATGTTTTGAATGTGAGCCTAAAGTTGTGAATACTATTGAATTTTTCTCTTGCTTTGTTAAACTAAGATTTGGATTTTGTTCTTCAGATTCCATTGGCTTTAGCTTCATAGAATCATTAAGTGGAGTTATAGATGTGACAGTAGAGTGAGATTTCAAAAGGTCTCTTAAAGAAGTTGGCAAAGAAACTGGAAAAGTTGTAAAGGTTGTTCTTTCTTGTGAAAAAACATTTGGAAGCATTTCTTGCCAAGGTGCTTGTTTGCTGACTGGAATTGTTAAAGGAAACTTTGTGGATGGTATCTCCCAAAGCCAGTATGGAGGGATATTATTTGCACCAAGAACTGTGAATGCTGTAGAATCCTTTGTGAAAGACTGTTGCTGCAACAATTTCTCCACAGAAAAATTAGGAGGCCATGTAGAAGCTTCATAATTTCTATCAGGAGTATCTTTTTTAAAAACCCAGGTTAATTCTGTGTTGTGAGAATTTGTTAAATTAGTCTCTGAAACAAAGTTAGAATTTGAGGTTGAAACAGTAGAATGAGCTGCAATGTAGGATGGCCAATTTGTCCTCATAATTAAGGAAGGAACCTCATCCATTGAATAGGAGGCGGGAACAGTTGCCAATGTTGGTATTTGAACTATAGCATTATCTTTTATTATTGTTTCTGAATTAACTACAGTTTGCATTGTTGAAGAAGACGTATTAGTCAAATGAGAAAGCCTTTGACTTTCAGGAGATATTAATGCTCTCTCTCCTGTAGATTTTGATGTTATTATTGAGGACACACCAGTAACGGCTTCTGATAATGAAGACAGAGCACCTGAGGTATGTAGAGCTGATGCAGAAATCCACGGAATTGTTTTCCTGCTTTTAAGAACTTGATATGATGTGGATACATACATGCTGCTTTTTTTCAGAGATGTTGTTATATCCATTGTTTTACTTGTGAATGGTGGGGTAAAAGAAGCTTTATGAATTAATTCAGAAAAAGTATTATTTTTCCTAAAACTCAGTGCAGCTTTCTGAGTAGGTAGTACATCAAAAACCTCACTGGGTATTAATGCACGGAAAGCAAATGGATGCCATTCCCCATCCTTTGGATATCTATATCTCTTGGCTATTTCTATGGGATACTTATTAATCAATTCAAAATTATAACTAGAGGAGGAGGTAGCACCCCAAGATTCATTACCAACCTTTCTGGGTAACACGTATTTTATTGTGCTCAATGAATTACCTGATTTTTTATTCGAGTTAGATTTAGTTGTGTTTGTGCTGAGTAAATGTTTCACATTTATGGACAAGGGCATTTTAGTAGATGACACAGACGACTTGGAAACAACAATGGTATGAGGTGCATCCTTTATCAAAGACAAAGGGGATGATAATGGAAAGTTTGGAAGTATGTTTGATCTTAATGTGATTTCACTTGAAATGGAAGATGTTGTACATGGAATTATATGAGATGACAAAGTAGTAGCTGTATGTGTCACTGATGGCGATGTAGACAATGCAGGGGGTACACTAATTTGAGGCAAACCTGATACAATAGTCATTTCATCAGCTTCCTGAGGTTTCGTTGGTGATTCAGTTGATACCTCAGAAGGTTCCTGTGATGCACTGTTGCCACTACCTTGATAGAGAGTTGGTAAAAGCCTAGTTTGATCCATAGTTCTAGTCCGAGTTCCTGCTAATGTACTTTTTATTATCTGAAGCAAATTAGCATTCTCCAAGGCTTGCCTCATTGAAATGTCACCCACTGAGGAAGACTCAAGTTCTTTAGAAGGCCATGTTGGTGATAATACAGCTCTCCAGTTAGTAAAAGGTTCTGAAGAGGGAGCAACATTTATCCGTTGTTGCTCAGCACCTGAAAGATAATACATTTGTAATGAAAACCTACCAAACTTCTATTAAAACAAAACACATGCATTTGAATTTCTTTAGAAAGGGATTGCACCCATTTCCAGCTCTCTTTCAGATACAACAGTTAATTTGAAATCACGTGGGAGCATAGACTGGTCAAGGATGAATTATACCAGCATAAAAATCCAGTTTCCTGGATTCATCGGCATCTAGTCATGTCGCAAATAGAACATAGTTGTGTTCTGTCCCAGCCTTCCCAAGTAGTGATAAGACATTTACTCGTGAGTAAAACAAACCCGTTTTTATAACAGGACAGTAACAGTCTTTTATTCACATGTATAAACAAAAAATCAAACATAATTAGTCCCAACAAACCTGGGTTTAGCCAAGAAATCCAAATTGCTTGCTGTATACTAGAAAAGAACGGATGTCTGTGACAACCAGCCACTCCCAAACACCTCCTATTTATTTCCCAGCCAGGGAGGTGTTGGCTATTGTCTGTGTCTGCCTCTCTCTGAGAGCCAGCTTATTGTTTTCCTTTCCTCTCCTCTCTTTTCTTCTCTGGGCATAGGTGCATCTGGGATGGACACCATCTGTTTCTCCCCCTCACTCAGCTCAGCTGCTTCTCCACCTGAGACAGGATGGAAGGCCCCGGCTCTACCTCTATCTCTGATGCTGTTTCCTTGTCAGAGCCTTCCAAAGGCTCTGAAGCTGGCCCAGGCTCTCCTTCTCCGTCCTCCTCATCTGACTCTGCAGCTAGCTGGCAGCCGACAGGCCACAATAACTTGGAAACAAGAGGCTCAAAGTATATCCGCAAGAGGTAGATAAAATGATATGGTAAGTAGTCCTACTCCTCAGGGAGAACAGATTCTCCTCATAGAGTAGAGAAAGCTCCTGGGATAAATAATAATAATAAAGTTCTGGGCAACAGTTTCATTGATACTGGTAAATATACAAAAAGGTAAAATGTACGGTAGCGAGGATAAATTACAGGTGAATATAAATGCAGTTAACATGCCTAAAAGGCCTATGACTCCCAACCCTGTTATCAGTTATATAAACTACAAAGCCTTGACCAGGCTGCACTTGAAAAATTCTCAATGTTGTTATCAGCTACAATATGCCAACATATTAAGAAAGTTGGAGTCAGAAGCCAAACAAATGAAAGAAATGCTAACATGTATATATTGGTGACTTGGCAATCAATGCTGCCTAGAAATATTGTCAGCCTTGGCTGGGTTCCTTCACAGAGCAGCTCTAAGTGTTATCTTGCCAGCAATTATGTATATAATATAATTTCAACAGAATTAAAAACAGTACACATTTTAAATTAAAGAAGAATAAGGAAATATAGTTGAAACATGAAAAAGAAATCAAGGAAAAGGAAGATGCTAAAGTGGCTTCCAGTCTTCTTGACAGCAGTTACAGATACATTTATTTTTTACCCTCACTCTCTAAGAATACATCATAATAGTCTTCTTTCCTTCTTAAAGTACCCTTTCCAATCTTCAAATCCATAAATCACAAGTTCATTTTTTTTCAGCAAAAAGTCCATAAGGGGTTTCAAGTCAGTAATAAATGAACTTATTGATCTTCCTGTAATCAAACAAGTTGATTTTATCATCTCTGCTAGTTCTGTCACTTTCACCAATCAATCCACCAATGTGTGAAATTCAGATTTTCTCCATTTTTGTGCATCTATCCCTCTTTTCTAATTGACTGTCCATTAGTTCCAGCAAGAAAAGTTTTTGTTTCAGTTTGATGTTGATTTTTTTTAATTTGCATCATTATATGTATTTCAATCCAAAAAGTTATTGCTTTTTTATAAGTCTACCAGGCATGATGAAATGAGCCTCAAGTGCCGAAAGCGGGGGAGCGCAGGGGGATCATGCATGGTCGTGCCCACACCCATAAACCCATGCATGTGCACGCAACCTCCTTGTGCATGCATGCGCGTGACCCCTGCCCTCCCCCCGCTTTTGGCATGTGATGGACCCATTCTTCGCCCTCCCCAGCCTCCAGAGGCTTTCTAGGAACCTGGGGAGGGCATGGCTCTATGTTTTCCACATTTTCAACATATCTTTATGTATCCTACATAATATATGCTAGATAATAGATAGATTTTATAAAGTAGTACACAAATGGTTTTATAAAATCCTAAGCTATGTAAATTTCAATCGTTTGAAACACTGTTCCCACTGTTCTTTCAATACTTTATGTCAAAAGTCCATACAGTCTTCACTTATTCTTCTTTGGTTTCAAATTTCAATAAACATTTATACATTTTAGTAATCACATGTTCAACATTTGTACATAGTGCAGCTTCAAATTCTGTCTTCTAGTGTTAAATTCAAAAATGTTCTATTATCTAGCTTAAATTTTGCTCCTAGTTGTATATTTGAAAACCACTGTTGGAATCCCAGATTGTGCGCTTTTAATTCTAACGCTGTCTTTTTGTTGGTAGAAAACCCACTCTTTCATCCAGACTAAGCTGCAGACTGCAAAGTGAAATTTCAGATCAGGCAGTCCCAATTCTCAGCATTACTTCACATCTTGAATTATTTTATATTTAATTCTTGGTTTTTCCCTTGCCCTACAAACTTAAACATATATTTCTGCTTTTGTTTAAATGGTACATCAATTGTTAAAAATGATATTGTTTGAAACAAAAATGTTATTGATGGCATAGCATTCATTTTTATCAAAGAAATTGTCCCCAAGAATGACAATTGGAATTTTTCCCACCTTAACATTCCTTCTTAATTTCATTTCATGTCCTAACATAGTTATTATGGTATAACATAAAATTCATATTAGTCATAATGATATCCAATTATTTCACTTTTTCTCAATTTTAAAACTATTTTGTCTATCAATTCCTTTTGCTCTTTGATGTTAACAAATTAAATTTTTACAACATCAGTTGCCCTTGTTAACAGAAAGGAGAAGTGAAATAGAGGTAAAAATGAATTATGCAAAAGAAAAATAACTGCAAATAAACCAGGGAAATGATTGGCATATAAATTGAGGGGGAAAAGAACAAAAAATCTATTAAAAAATGCAAGATGGGTATACCATAATATCTGATAATTTAAAGATGCAAAAATATTTCCTCAACATTAATCTAAATTATGCAAAGGAGAAAAAAAATCCCTGGCAAAAACCGATGAATATTTAAAGAAACAAAATTCACCAAAGATCACAGAAAAACAGAAACAATTAATGAATAACAATAAGAAAAGTTTGTAAAAAAGGTCAAAATAGGGTAAGTTCCTGGACCAGATGGTCTTACTATAATTATTTTGAAGATGAACTACTACAACCTTTGCAACATATTTAAGGCAGTGGAATAGAGGCCAAAGTTGTACTAATAACTAAGAAAGTCAAGTTTTGATCTCTATAAACAGTTACCACCCAATATCATTACTGATTAGTAATTATAAATTATTTAAGCTGCGAGAATGAAATTAATTTGCAAGACTATTCATGGAAATCTATGTGAGATTTTATGCAAAAGACAGTTGAGGGACCATATTAGAAATGTATTGGATATTTTGGGATACTTGGAGCACACAATGAAAAACAAGCAGTATTGATTGTTCTTGACACAGAAAAGGTCTTTGACAATTTAACAGGACTTTCTTGTTTATAATTTTGAAAGATATGGATTTTTGAGAATGTTATCAATGTGTAAAACTGTTCACCAAAGGTACCAATAATTGTAAAAGATGAATAAAGAAAAGCTTATGATTCAAAATGGGACTAGACAAGGATGTTCCTTGTCACCATTGCTATTTATTTTAGTCTTGGAAGTATTCAATAGAGATATAAGATGAAAGAATTTCAGGAGTGAAAATTAAAAGAGTAACTTATACATTTCAAAAGTTTGCTGATAATCTTGGATCAAGATCCCTTAGAAGGAATATAAATATTAATAGAAAAACTGAAGGATTTAGGCATATTAGGCATAAAGCTGGCTTTAATAAATAAAATAAGAAGGTGTTAACATAAATACAAACATCAATCCAGAAATATTTTCTATGTGCAGATAAGGCAGGGTGAATTCCTACCAGGGCTGGGAAGGAGGGAATGCTCATATTTTATCTTAATAAACAAAACAATTTGGCACTGTGAATGTATGTTAATTAAAGGCAATCTCAGCAATCAAACGTCTTGGGAAGTTTTTGGAATAAACAACTTAGAAACTCAAACAGGAAAATGGATAAAAGATAAAAAGTCCATTCTTTACTTTTACACTTTCAACCTTCATTTGACATGCCTTTATACATCTTAGATAACTTATCTGGTGCTAAATACCAATTTTTCTTTTAGATTATGATTTAATGTAAATTTTAAACCTTCTTCAACATATTTTCGCATGTACTGATTCAAGTTCTTCTCTCAACTTTGGTATGGGTCAGCAAAGTTGAGAGATAAAATTTTACCATACTTCAATCAGTTTGGCTTTGCCACCATTTCTTTTCTTCAAAAAGCTTCCTGGAGTGACACCCAAAGGGGAAACTTCATAGAGAGCCCTATTTTATATTTATTCTTAGTATGGCACATCTAACAAAATGATTATTAAAATCAACATTAACTTTACTTTTATCGTACCATAAGGAGCTGTGCCATCCAAACCTTAATTCATGGCCCTCTAATTCAAGTAACCTCTTATTCTGTAGGCTCATCCAAAACCCCTCTTTCCTTAGCATCTTGCAGTAGCTTATATCTAATTCTTGGTTTTTTTCCCCTTGCCATTTATATCATTTATGGTGGACATGTGATAAAGCAAAAACAAAATCTGGAGTATGATTAATATTTTAATACAGAAAATTTTGAAAATGGAAATAAAAATGAAACCAGAACTTTTCCTTTTGGGCCTAATGGAAAAAGAACTGGGCGGGGGGAGGGGGGGATGAAAGTGTGTTATTATATATGTTGACAGCAGCAAGACTATTGTATGCAAAAAAAATGGAAGGACACTTCAATTCCTACTATGGATAAATGGTTGCAGAAGTTGATGGAGTGGCTAAAATGGCAAAATTGACTACTTTGATTAAAGAAAAGAACATAAGTACTTTTATTTCCACATGGAGACCTCTTCTGAACTTCATGCTTGAAGTAGAAAAGAATGAAACTTTGATTTTGGGTTTTACCAAGTAGACTGATAGATCTTTACAGAAATGGCTTGTTCATATTATTATGAAAAAGCAAAAAGTTGTGATTTAATTTAATTTAATTTATTTAATTTTTATACCGCGTCTATCTCCCTGAAGGGACTCAGGGCGGTGCACAGGAAGTTAAAAAGCGGAGATACAAACACATAAATAATAAATATATAAAACTGCGAACAATAAAATCTAATTAAATTAAAGCGTCCTGTGCGAAAAACAGCTCCCTAAAAATTACCCACAAATTAAAATCAAATTAAAACAATTTAATTTAATTTAATGTTAATGCCTTATTTTACTGCAACAGAGTCGGAAGTCAATGCTTCTTTTTCTTTCTTTTTCTTTCTTATCCTTCCTCACTTTTCTTCCTCCTTTTCCTCCCCACTGCTTTTATATTTACTTGTGTATTTTATATTTTACAATATCTTATAATTCAATAAAAAAAATTTAAAAAGGAAAATGGATAAAAGATTATCCAGCAATATAAAGAACACTCCATTTTGATTTCTCTACTTACAATTACTCTATCTCAAAACACTGACACAATACAGCTAAAGTAAAACTCTTTAAAGTCTACAATCCTTTACTTTATTCAATAAAACATAAATATGCTTGATCGTGCCTTAATGTGCAAGAAATATACAGATTAATAACTGGAATGGTAGTTTTATTTTCTATGATGGTATCTCATGCATCTGAAAATCTACTGTCTCTGCCTAAGCAACTCTGTCAGTGAAGGCAGGGACTCATTTTAAGAAAGCTGGCAGGGAAGACAAGATAACAGATTAATAATTAGAAGGCCATCAACCTTCATAACAAAGGGAAATACCAGAGCATTTTCAAGTTGCCAGTACATTAATCCTATGTTTCTAATGCTATTAAAATTATTAACGTGACAGCAATTGGGGGAGGGAGTGGAACTGTATAATTAACTGCTTTTGGAAATGAAATGGAACCAAAAATGTGGCATACAAAGATGAACACAGATAAAACAAACAAGAGAAAAAAACCTATCTGTACTTTTAGTAGGGGCTTATCTCTACACCAAACTTCCCCAACTTCTACTGTACAAGCTTCAATTCCCAGAGTTCTCAGTCTGTTTGGCCTATTTCAACATATCTGAAGATAAGGGACTTAAGAAAATATAGTAGACAAAAATGGGATAAAGTAAAAGCTACTGTAGACAAAATGTGAGCCCCTCATAATTATACATAATATATATAATAGATAATATCTACAATACTCCTCTATAGATATGCTAACTAGCTTTTACATTTCCCAGAATGGGAAAGTAAACTAACTTTCCTTTTAATTGATATATGATTCACCTTGAATTGTTCCTACAATGTAAATTAATTCAATACATTTCAAAATTGAAATCCATTTCAGAATACAAAAACAAAAGCAATGGCTCTCTTTTTCTGAAATAATATTTGGTTCAAAACTTCACAGTGTCCCATTTTTAAATGCATAAGAATGCTAACAAAGAAGGAACTGAAGAATTAGAAGCAGCTCAGATATATTGTAGAGGGGAAAGGCTACATTTGAATCTGTAATTTTGCTATTATTTGCAGAATGTGCTAACCTCTAAAAAATAAAGGATGTTACATCCACTTACTGATGTAACTCCAATTTACATGTAAAAGGATGGATAGTCGTCCTGCTGGAAAATCATTTACCAGACTAGTCAAAACCAATAAAGTCATGAGCATTCAATCTTTCTTGAACAGTCCCATATACACAACTTCTGCTTCTTAGACCTCTTCAAAGTTAACCTTACCTACTCTGATCTTTCTTTATCCAGAGACTATTTTTTTTAACTGAATTCAAATGCTGGAAGAAGGGAAGCAATGACCTGTTCTCATATTCAGCTGGACTAAATACCAGCTACCTCCTCCCCTATGTCTTTATCTCATACCCTTTTAAGCACATTGGATCAGTCCAAGGATGAGTACTTCTCTCCTCCACTATCAATAGCAATAGCAACAAGACTTACATACTGTCCCATAGTGCTTTACAGCACTCTCTGAACAGTTTACAATGTCAGCATATTGACTCCAATAGTCTGGTCCTCATTTTACTGGCCTCAGAAGGATGGCAGGCTCAGTCAAGCTTCAGCTGGTCAGGATCAAACTCCTGGCAGTCGACAGGTTAGACTGCAATATTGCATTCTAATCACTGTGCCACCAAGGCCCCCTCCTAGCCCTAACAAGGTATCTGACACAGGCACACCTACTGTATTTCCTAATTTTGGGGATTCTAGATGTGCTATTGGCGTAATCTTCTCCGTTGCTTGCTCATAAAGTAGCAAGTAGCCTATATATAATGAGAAATGCAGACAACGTACGACTTTGGGTTGCTTTGCATTTTGCATAGGCAACATCTTAATAATGTATGATCCAAGTGGAACTGTTCTCCTTAAGATGATAATGACATTGAATTTGGGCTTATAGCAGAACTTAGCGCTCCGTTCAGTACTACTGATGTCCTCTCCCAAAGGCATCATTAGTAGGCTGCTTCCCTAATTCTTGCTGGCACCGCCAAGGGCAGCCAGTTGGCTGAAACAGCAGAAAATTACAAAGCAATGGCAATGAACAATGCAGAAGGGTTTTGGTTTTTTTAATAGAATCATTATTTTATTTTATTTAGACTTTATAGAAGAAAATCATTATTCAGAAGTATGTCAACTGCCCATCAGAAAAATCATGGGTATAACTGGTTTAGATATAATATGTAACATATCTATTGTATTTTAAGGTTTAAAATAAATACCTGTTACTAAGTGCCTATTAATACTAGAAATAATGATTCATGCTTTAAATCAATCCTTTTAAAAGTCCACATATATACTATCACTAATAATAATTTATATTTACTTATTTACTATCCACTGAGATGCAGTGGCCTAGTGGTTAAAACAGTGGACTTGTAAATTGGAAAATTGGCAGTTCAAAACCCATGAACTATGCGATGGGGCAAGCTCCCCTTCCTTGCCCCAGCTCCTGCCCACCTAGCAGTTCAAAAGCATGCAAATGCAAGATAAATAGCTATCACTTTGGTGGAAAGGTGACAGCATTCTGTGTGCCTTGGAATATAGTCATGCCAGCCACATGACCATGGAAGCATTTTCAGAATAAACTGACTCCCTCAGCTAAGAAACGGAGATGTGCATCAGACACAACTGTACCTTTACCTTTTAACTTTACCTTTATTTACTATCCAAGACCAAATCTCCAAACCTTAATATATGCATAAGTAACTACATTTAGTAAATATATACAAAAATGTTGAAACTATATTAAGTAAGCATTTCATTGTAGGGACCAAACACTTTCTATTACCTAAGGCTACAAATACTGCCTTTAAAACACCTGGTATTGGTTATTTAATAATACAGGTAGTCCTCAACTTATGACCCTAATGGAACCTGTATTTTCACTGTAGGTCATAAAACAGTGGAAAACAAATAATTGAAATTGCTAAATCAAAAGGAATATACATATTTTGTAATAAATTATATAGCCTTGATTCAAATGCTGAAAAAATGGAAATGGCATTTATTGATTTACTTATTTCTTTTCTCCACAACACCTCTTAGAGCTTCAAAAACCTTTGGCCAAAGTTGAAGACTCCCTACAACTGTGGGAAGAGGGTTTTTTTGTTTGTTTTTTAAGCGTATTTGTCCTTCCATCAGTAAAATAAAAAAAACCTTTCATAGCTTGTACGTTCTTTTGGAATCTAATATTCCCATAATCAGTGCAATATTATTCAAGGAGTATTCAAATTCAGATGGTTACAGTGCTATCCATATATGGGTATATAACAGTCCCTTTATACCGCTTTGCCAGAGTTTTCCCTCAATGTCAGACAATGATTTACTTCCAATTCACCATTTCTTTTACTCCAGGCAACAAAAGAGCAGGAGACTTCACCGTCAGATCTCTTCCATGGGGCACCTATTCCAAAGTTTGATCATGATGCCTTCCTCATGCATTATTAACTGTTCTCATTCCCTTCTCTGAGACTTCCTCCTTTAGGTCAGTAAGCAGTACTTACTGGGAACTATCCATGGTCCTGATTTATAAAAGCTGCAATGACAAAGCAGGGTTAGTCTGGAACTAATTTGTAATATTTTGTTTATATTGATTTGTTCTGTTTCAGCAATAGAGCAAGTCCCAAAAAACCTTAAGTGCCAAACCTACATATAACTCCCCCTAAGATTAGCTATTACAACAATTACTAGGTTGCCTAGATTTCCATTGACAACAATAAATATAAAGTAGGATTCACTCAGAATAAGATTTCCTCAATCTTTACAGCACTCTGCCTTATTTAGAACATTACTATTTATTAGTAATAAGTATTAATTAATTGTAATAATACAAGTATTACTATCTATGATGACAAACTTTCTGTAGCTAGCACTCTCAATTTAGCCTCTGATTCCTAAAGGACACTTATTTTTGTTGAAGCTCAATGCAAAGTGCTTTTAATGGGCATTCATTAAAAGAGCGCATGATATAAAAGAAATAATCTAAGAGCTTTCTATATCAATATATGATCCCTACCAAATTATGAAATTCACATAAAATGGATTTTTTGGCGGAAAAAATCTGAAAAATCTACCAAGATTGAACATCAGCCAAAATTCTTCCCCTGTGAGATCCTTTATCCAAGCAGAGAATCTTACCTAATGGAGGTGAAAGTAACTCTGAAGACTTACATATAGAGGTAGTCCTCAATTTACAACCACAATTGAGCTCAACATTACTGTTAAGTGAGGCATTTGTTAAGTGAGTTTTGCCCCATCTTATGACCTTTTTTGCCACAGTTAAGTGAGTCACGGCAGTTAGTAAGTTAGTAATCCTGTTGTTAAATGAATCTGTCTCCCCCATTGATTTTGCTTCTCAGACAGTCACAAAAAGGGATCACATGACCCTGGGACACTACAACTGTCATAAATAAGAACCAATTGCTAAGCATCTGAATTTTGATCACATGATCGTCAGGATGTTGCAAAGGTCGTAATTTTGAAATACAGTCATAAATCATATTTTTCAGTGCTGTTGTAATTTTGAACTGTCATTAAATGAACTATTGTAAGTCGAGGACTACCTTTATGCAACTAAGATACTGTTGTGCCTACATTTGATGAATTCTCAGATGAGGAATAGGAGAGAAAGCATTGGAAGAAGCCTCAGAAGATTCAGCTGAAACACAGCTCACAAGCTGAAACTAAGCCAAACAATGCTGCCAAAGATGAAGATATTAAGGTCAGTCATTTTCCCCCATAGTCTAGGAAATACTTGGAGTGCAAGAGATAATGTGCAGTAAAAACTGGGACAGATCTTGCATGATTATGACTTTTGCTAGGTTTTAGGAAATTAACAACTCAGACAAAAAATTCCCTATTGCAGTATTTAAGCTTGTGTCTGACAGTCTTGTGTTATCAGCAACTATGGGCTAGTGATAAGCTGCTTGACTTGTTAGTCATGGTTATGATTCTCTCTACTTCAGCCCAGTTTTTGTAACTCTGGATACTTTTTCAGACTTCTTTATGGCAACACCTTGAAAATGAAGAATTAGATACATTAGATTCTGGTTAATGGCCCTGCTTTCATTGTGAACTTGCTCTCTCTCCTTTGCCATACTTCTTCCTTTTCAGTTTAGTCATGAACAAAAAACAGATCCTGCATACACTGCATGAAATCTACATACTATATGCTAGCATCTTCAATTACTGCAACAACTGTTTAATACACGATTCAGTAATAAACTTTATTGGCTTCTTAAAAAAATTTTAACCACATCTGTGGAGGCTGCAGAAAAATTGAAAACTCTTCAAGCTGTAGCTAGATCACAAGATCCACAAAAAAGTCAAAAATGGTATATTCTCTGAGATCCATTTTTCCTAGCTAAAAAGTGCAAAGATAAAATATTTCAGACATAATTGTCACAATTTTGATGTTTAAAAACACAGTGAGAGACATAAATAAAGTGAATTAAAGTGCGGATTATGTAAAGGAAAAGATCATTCAAAAATGAGAGAATACAGTATATGTAGTTCAGGGTTGAACTGTGGAATCCTTAGTGCTCTCTTGCAGGCATTTCATTTGCTTGCAGACACTTCATTACCCAGCTAGGTAACATTTTGGTGCAAATGTGGTTGGTTTGCCCTGCCAATTTGGTAAGGATGTAGTTTTCTCCTTGGTAGTTCCTAGATTAGGGCATTACTTTCTACTTGATTGGTGGTCTGGTGTTAATCTCTGCTTATCTGGATGTTGGCTACAGGGAATGTATCCTGGATTTGTTTTAATTGTCTGTTTTGAATGGTTTGTAAATGTGCTTTATCCTTATGCTTATTAATTGGTGTGAACCCTTTCCAGGAATTCCCTAGAATTTTGGGATTAGAAGGGGGGGGGGGGGGGAAACAGAACAACAAAACACATCCTCTCCAGAAGGATTCCACATAAAAGATCTTGTTAAATATATTTTACACCAACATCATTCAATATGTGTTTCCTTACAAAACATCCTTGCTTTTATTACATCCAATTCATGTACAACTTGAACTCTTTATTTTTATCATCACTGCATTTTGGGGAATTTGTTTAGTATATGTTTACACTATACATTTATTTTTATTTTTTTTAAAAAATTTATAAGCCGCACCCATCTCACCACATAGGGACTCGGGGCGGCGCACAGGGAATATAAAAATATAGATATACAATTATACAAAAATAAAACATTCTTAAAACTAAATTAAATCAACCCACCCTGCGCTAAAACCCATATTAATATACAGCAGTCTATTAAGTGTGCAATAGCAGAATGTCTAAAACATGATGTACGTACCATAATTTTTTTTTTAAATATTTTATTCCTAAAAATGCTAATCATCATCTGGGCCTTCAGCAACTTTTTGTTGGTGGAAGGTCTTGTAAAAAATGCAATATCTATGAATAAAGTGAAGCATAATAAAATCAAGTAGGACCTCTATTTGCTCTAATTTTCTACTATTCATAAGCAACCACAAGTATCAATTTGAAAAATAATTTACGAAGATCAAGATAATTTTGTTTCACAGGAAAAAAGTGGTAGACAGACAGACAGGAGTTCTATTTATATGTAACTTATAATTGACTCATTTTTTTCCTATGAAACAAAACTACCTTGGTTTTCTTACATTATTTTTCAAATCCATATTTATGGTTGCATCATACAATCATTTTGGTTCTCAATCAACAATACAGACTACTTGTAAACTTATACACACATTCATGTTTCTAACTTCATCACATCCTTGGCTCAATCCTTGTTCAATCACTCATGTAAGTATTCCATCTATTTTCAAAAATGCTTTATTTCCATAATACATTCTTATAATTGTCTTTTAAATTACAGGAAAGCAGATTACAATTACATATTAATTCCAGTTCTATATTAAGCTGGATATTAAAACTGCACATCAAAAGAAATGTGACTAATTACTCAGACAGGTATAAGATCACTTATATGTGGATATGTTTAAGAAGAGGCTGGAAAGCCATCTATTGGAGTGTTTTAATTCAGACTTTTTGCACTAAGCAGAAGACTCCTCTTTCAATAAAATATGGAGTCTACATTATTTAAGTATGAAGTTTTCTCACTCTCCTGCACACAGAATCTACATGTCCACATAAGTAATCTACATTATTACTAAAGCTCAGAGCTGGAAGGGACCAAATCCAGAATAGTTTGGATTGGGGTGGGCAGTCACTTAACAATCTACGATTCTCAATTAACAACGGGGGATGTTAGGATTGCCATTCTAGGTCATTGCAGTTTCTATGACATCTTGCTTTAAAATCATAATGACTTACGATGCCAATTCTAGTCCCAATTGTGGTTATAGGTTGAAAACTATCTGTAAATTTCTTAAAATCTGAATCATAGTTGTGACAATGCCCACTACAATAAGTAATCATAAAATACATTTATTCTACCAAAACTGACACTTGTTTTGTCATGATTTCTAAGAAATAGCAGGTTGATTAATAATACTTAAGTAAAGCTTATTGTAAGTATTGTAAAAGGAGAGAAGCAAATATCATTTAACAAAGGTTAAGGAGACAATACCTTTATAAAACACGTGTTACAACTACGGTTTAACAGATGAATATGTGAATAATGAGAAAAATGACAGTTTTCAAGAGAACACTATTATAAAAAAGTGTTCCCTGCTGTGCATTCTACTAGCACCTCTGTGATATGCTGATAAGCATGAAAATGGAACTTCTAAAAAGCAAAGAATCTGACAATCTCATTAGTAGAGATCAAGGCTCTCTGGAGAAAACATAAGCAAACCATGTGTATCTAATACAATCTATTTTTCCTTACTTCCTTCATCTTAGCCTTACTGTATTATGATCAAATTTTTTTAAAAAATCTTAAGAGCAATTCAGATCAAGCACTTTTCTAATACTGTACATCTACCTCCATGAAGCATAGAAGTGCATCTCTAAAGTGCATCTCATTTTCAGCCCTCAGAATATATTCGGCAACCTGTGCCTAAAGACAAGCTCTGAGCTAACATAAAGATAGAGCAGTTTCTACTAGTAGGATTTAACTGAATTATTTGCCTGACTCTGTACTAACACAGGCAGTGCTTCAACACTGCATTGTAAAACATTCTTGAAGATAACGAGATCCATATGGTAACTGAAGTACTAGCTGTGAAACATCAGAAGAAAAATGATGGGGTGGCAGTTTCTAACATCCAATGGGACAGCTAAGTGGTTTCTTTGCCACTATGCTGGAACTTAACAGTATCGCTACCAAGCTATCATACTTACACTATGATAGCCTTAATGCCATACAGAATAAGGGGATAAAACAGTGCAGCCAAAATAATGGTCCCTTCCCAAAGGACCATTATTCTGTTAGCAATTTTATTTCCTGCCTATCACATAGTTGTTCCCCAAATCTAACACTTGGCAACATTTGGGAGGTTGATGGTGGCATTTAATATATGAGAGTTATGGTAACAATGGCAAATGGATGGGGTAATAATAGTTAAGGCCATGTTTTCTGGTTTGTTTTTTTCTAGGATCTAGGAAACAATGCTGAGGTCTTTCTCTACTTTTAAGCTATACTATGAATAATGTATGCAATATTTTACAGTTTTCATGTGTCTGCTACTTCAGAATGGAAGAAAATTGCACCACTAATGTTTAGCAATCAGGGTCAGAAAAGGAATTTGCTAGTTGTGCATATCACTTCTAGTGGCCCCATTTAACATGCAACACCCAGAGGACCCAGATTGTTGGGGGCAATATGCTGACTCTGTAAACCACTTAGAGAGGATTGTTAAGCACTGTGAAGCAGTATATAAGTCTAAGTGCTTATATATTTTTCTTCTTATATCACACCATATACGGTATCCCAAGGTTCAGGATGACAGCACCTATCATGTAGAAGATAGAGGTTCTAGCAGTCCCCAACAAATGGAATTCAAATTACTTGGAAGCTCATACCACAATCAACATCTAACCATACTTATAACATGGGAATTGGCTGGATTGATGATGATAATGATGTTCGTCCATCGTGTTCGAAGAAGACCGTGACATCTAACAGGTTGTGGGATGTCCACGATGTTTCTGCAGGTAGCGGTAAGGTCTATACGGGCATGAAATATTCTGCCACATGTCAGGCAGATGTGTGGGCACCATTGTTGTAGCATTTGCAGCACTGGCTTTGTGGAGTGCTCGCTTCTCTTGTGCTATGGTTGTTCTTCTGTCCTCAGATGTCTGGCAGCCTTGGTGGATCAGCATGCGCCATGTTGAACGATCTTGTGCCAGGGTTTCCCAGGAGGTAGGGTCAATTTCCAGGGACTTGAAGAAGGCTTTCGATGCATCTTTGTATCGTTTCCTTTGTCCCCCGTGTGATTGCTTTCCTTGAGACAGCTCACCATAGAGGAGCTGTTTGGGTATGTCTGACATCCTTGCAAAATGGCCTGCCGAGCGTATCTGGGCTTTCACCAGCAGGGTGTGAACTGATGGCAGGCATGCTCTGGAGAGGACTTCTGTGTCTGGCACTTTGTCCTGCCACCGGTTCCTCAGTATTCTAGGGAGGCAGGTCATGTGGAAGGCAGGTCTAGGGAGGCAGGTCATGTGCCTAGCATGCTTCCTGTATACAGTCCAAGTCTCACTGGCATACATCAGGGTAGTTAGCACTACTGTTCGGTAGACTTTGAGCTTTGTAGCAAGGCTTATTCCACTGCAGTCCCACAGGTTGGTGAGTAATCTGCCAAATGCAGAGCTTGCCTTGGATATACTGCAGTTGACCTCAATGTCAATTGTCACTGCACCGGAGAGGGTGCTGCCAAGGTATGTAAATTAGTTCACTGCTTGCAGCTCTTGTTCCTTCACTATGATGGTTGGCTCTTGGTGTTGGGCTTTCGGAGCTGGTTGATCAACATCTAACCATACTTATAACATGGGAATGACCATTGGTCTTACCTGTGAATGGTCTTTCTCTAGATGCTGCGGAGTGTCCAAACGCGGGTTATCCTCAGCTCATGAAAGAAAAGACTGAGGAAAAATATGTAAAAACGTATTGTACCTCTGTAGCAATATGAAAGATAGAAAGAACAATGGTCTAAATCAATTTGCTACCTATTTCAACTGAGCCTAAAAGACTGACTGGTTTCCCTACTCCCTCCATTCCATAAAACCTTGTCAAGACCGGATGCAAAGACAGAAGTGTTGGAGCTTACTCCCTATTCTTAGAAGCAATCTACTGTATGTTAGAAGGGACAAACTCTACTTGATGAATTGTGAAAATAACGAATTCTTTGTGAGGTTAATGTGTTTACATTTCACCTTGAAGACAATTGAGGTAACTAACAAGAAGCATACAAAATACTTTCCTATTGTTCATTTAGCCATATTTTGCTTTTCTAATTTAAACAAAATTTGGGTTATAAAGTGAACTATTAAATTAACTACATATATCAGGGTCAAAATGATACAACACAACACAATGTGACTGGTTAGTTTGTGGTTAAATATGTCATGCAATATTGTTATTGAGTCCCTATGTATCTTTCAACATTAAAAAATGAAGTTGTTTTACTGAATAGCATTTGCATTATATTCTAAACGCAATATGGACAAATGGATTTCCATATATTCTAAACGCAATATGGACAAATGGATAAATGATTTCATCTGTCAGGATTCTAGTACATTTGAAAACTGCTTGCCAGCAAAGACAAAATCATTACTCTAATCCTATCCTAGGCAGGTCATGTATCTCTTATTTTCTTTTAAACAGCTTTCAAATAAATGAAAGCTTTGCTGCTGGAGATCTCACCTGTAACATTAAAGATATATCTGTTTCTGTGCACACTGAAAGAGAGCTTAGGCTTCAGTCGCCTGAAAAAATGTAATAAAAACATGGAGATAATGACAAATAATAAGTAGCAACTGAGACAAATGTTTTTATTATTACGTAAATGTCTAATTTCAAGAGAGGTTGGCAAGGGAAGTGGGGGGCTTAGCCTAAAATTTTAAATCCTACTTCTTAAACTGCACTTGCATTCACCCTATGATGTGGGAGTTCCATCAAATTAAGGAATATAAATTCCTGATGGTACATTCCTGAAAAAATTCTGTTTCTATTCATCCTACGTTTCTAGGATCATATTCTAAAAGGAAGAATATATCAGAGATGATAAATAAGTCCATATTATTAATAGTTGGAATCTATGCATATTGTTTATCTTAGTTAACTTAGTTACTACTAGCTATACCCGGCCACGCGTTGCTGTGGCCCAGTCTGGTTAAATGGCCAACCAATCTGTGTGTAGATCTACACCTGCACACATACACCCAACCACCATATAAGCCCCAACCTACCTACTTACTGTATTTTTCTCTCTCTCTCTCTCAATCTATCTATCCCTCTACCTACCTACCTACTATATTTCTTTCTTTCTCCCTCTACCTACCTACCTACCTACCTATTGTATTTCCCCCTCTCTATCCCTCTACCTACCTACCTACCTACCTACTATATTTCTCCCTCTCTATCTATCCCCCTATCTACCTACCTGCCTACCTACTGTATTTCTCCCTCTCTGTCTATCCCTCTACCTACCTATCTACTGTATTTCTTTCTTTTTCCCTCTATCTACCTACCTACCTACTGTATTCCCCCCCTCTATCCCTCTACCTACCTACATACCTACATACTATATTTCTCCCTCTCTATCTATCCCCCTATCTACCTACCTGCCTACCTACTGTATTTCTCCCTCTCTGTCTATCCCTCTACCTACCTACTGTATTTCTCTTTTTCCCTCTACCTACCTACCTACCTACTGTATTTCCCCCCCTCTATCCCTCTACCTACCTACCTACTGTATTTCCCCCCTCTATCCCTCTACCTACCTACCTACTGTATGTCTCCCTCTCTCTATCCCTCTACCTACCTACCTACTGTATTTCTTTCCTTTTCCCTCTATCTACCTACCTACCTACTGTATTTCCCCCCCTCTATCCCTCTACCTACCTACCGTATTTCTCGCTATCTATACACCTACCTACCTACCGTATTTCTCCCTCTCTGTCTATCCCTCTACTTACCTACCTATTGTATTTTTTGCTTTCTCCCTCCACCTACCTACCTACTGTATTTCTCCCTCTCTATCCCCCTATCCCCCTACCTGCCTACCTATCCCCCTATCCCCCTACCTTGCTTCTCTCCTTGATTAGTTTCCCCCCATTGCTTCTTGTCCTGCCCTCAGGTGCCTTGGAGAATAGCTTGACTCCCTCTTCTTTGGGGCAACCCCCGAGATATTGGAAGGCTGCTATCATGTCTTCCCTAGTCCCTCTTTTATTAAACTGTATTTCTCCCTGTCTCTCTATTCCCCTATCTACTGTAATACAATAATATAATAGCAGAGTTGGAAGGGACCTTGGAGGTCATCTAGTCCAACCCCGCTGCTCAAGCAGGAGACCCTATGCCGTTTCAGACAAATGGTTTTCCAGTCTCTTCTCTCTTCAGTGTTGGGGCATCCATAACTTCTGGTGGCAAGATGTTCCACTGGTTAATAGTTCTCACTGCCAGGAAATTTGCCCTCAGTTCTAGGTTGCTTCTCTCCTTGATTAGTTTCCACCCATTGCTTCTTGTTCTGCCCTCAGGTGCCTTGGTGAATAGCTTGACTCCCTCTTCTTTGGGGCAACCCCTGAGATATTGGAAGGCTGCTATCATGTCTTCCCTAGTCCCTCTTTTATTAAACTGTATTTCTCCCTGTCTCTCTATTCCCCTATCTACTGTAATACAATAATACAATAGCAGAGTTGGAAGGTCATCTAGTCCAACCCCGCTGCTCAAGCGGGAGACCCTATGCCGTTTCAGACAAATGGTTTTCCAATCTCTTCTTAAAAACACATCCAGTGTTGGGGCATCCATAACTTCTGGTGGCAAGATGTTCCACTGGTTAATAGTTCTCACTGCCATGAAATTTGCCCTCAGTTCTAGGTTGCTTCTCTCCTTGATTAGTTTCCACCCATTGCTTCTTGTTCTGCCCTCAGGTGCCTTGGTGAATAGCTTAACTCCCTCTTCTTTGGGGCAACCCCTGAGATATTGGAAGGCTGCTATCATGTCTTCCCTAGTCCCTCTTTTATTAAACTGTATTTCTCCCTGTCTCTCTATTCCCCTATCTACTGTAATACAATAATACAATAGCAGAGTTGGAAGGGACCTTGGAGGTCATCTAGTCCAACCCCGCTGCTCAAGCAGGAGACCCTATGCCGTTTCAGACAAATGGTTTTCCAATCTCTTCTTAAAAACACATCCAGTGTTGGGGCATCCATAGCTTCTGGTGGCAAGATGTTCCACTGGTTAATAGTTCTCACTGCCATGAAATTTGCCCTCAGTTCTAGGTTGCTTCTCTCCTTGATTAGTTTCCACCCATTGCTTCTTGTTCTGCCCTCAGGTGCCTTGGTGAATAGCTTGACTCCCTCTTCTTTGGGGCAACCCCTGAGATATTGGAAGGCTGCTATCATGTCTTCCCTAGTCCTTCTTTTATTAAACTGTATTTGCTGTCAGATGGGTGATTCTTTGTTACAGTTTGGTTCAGTCCGTATTAAACAGTTTAAAGCAGCTGCCTGCCTCCGTTTTTTTTTTTACCTCAGAGAACAGTCCTGAGCAGAATTTCTCCCCCCCCCCTCTATGGGCCACCTGGGAGTTTGCTATCCTCTGTGCCTTTTTGGCCCCAAGAGGCCGCCGTATGAGGACTTTTCCAACACTGACAGTTGAAAAGCAGTTTGATGGGCGTGGCTACAGGGATGTTAAATCACATTTCAGTGAGTACATTTTTTTGTGTGTAATTTGTACACAACACACGTGTTCTAGGCACAAAATGATTAGCTATTCTATTATCGGAAGTCCTTGGCTACGTTGTCTGAAAGTTTCGTTTAAATCGGCCCAGTAGTTTTTGAGATTAGTGGATTCGTACAAACTATTTTACATTTTTATTTATATAGATTAACTATCAATAAGGTGATTGGACACGCCATACCATCCTTTAATTTACCAATATTTGTGGCAAAAATATTAGGTTTTCTTATCTTTTCTGTGTGAGACATATTAACGATTCCTGCAATAAACAAATTTATATTAATAAGAAAATAAATCACTGCCACGAAAACTAACTCTACTTTTAGAGGATGAAAAAGCTACTGCTGGAGTCTGAATTAACAGAACAGAACAGAGGCTAAAATTTACAAATCTCTTTTATTGAAATCTACAGTTACCACTTAAGAAAAAACAATAAATGTCAGACTTGCTACTGATACCTAAATGAAATGTTTCCAATAAACTATGTTGTAAATTGCAAAGTGTACTGTCTTGCAAAGACACAATAAATCTCACTGAAACACATAACACAGAAAGGCCATTTTGGAAGAGGCTCACAAAGTTTTGTGAAGCTGAAAAACACACCATTAGCATTCACTTTGAGGATTTTGCCTCTCTTACTGACCAGCAAAAGGTAATATCTCATCCTTAAGAGCTGGATGTTGACTCTTTCATCTTCTCAGCTTTTAAAAAAATTCACTGCAAATACTTTTTGGCAAGATACTATTTTTTACTAGTAATAAAAGCAATCATCTAACTGACATATGAGAGATGGATGGTAATTGAGGGTTAAAATGCAACGTTAAATATCTGTGAAAGCAGTTGGATACTATATTTTTGTAATCTATAATTAAAACATCTAAAAAAGACTATAGAATATACATATACAGCTCAAGATTTGTGAATAACTCTGTACTATTCCAGTTTACAAAATTGAGGATGACAAAATAGGCTCATAAATTAAATTTTTTAATAATGTTCATTTTAGTGGGGCAGATGGATTAATATAGATGATGTAGATATAGATGATATAGATGATGTAGATATACACATAGATATATAGATATAGATATGTAGATCATGTAGCGATTATGGTTGAAAGAATTTATTAACAGTATTTTGGCCAGCCAATGCAAAATGTCTTAAAGTCCATATTACTCTTTGGTACACAGAATTTAAAAATCGTCTTTTTTCCTCTTGGAACCCACAGAATACATGTTAACTTAGAATTGTCATTGTTAATGAAGTGGATTTAAAAATAATAATAAAATACCAAAGATTTAAAATAACTTCCCATTCTGACCATTCTTTGAAATTATCAGATTGTTCACTCTTTTGCTCTTTACAACCACCCCATCTACAATTCTTCTGTTAATATATGCGAGAAGTTTCCGATCATCTGATTTTTTATACTTTGAGCATGCATACATTTGGTACACCATAAATATTCCACTGAAAAGGTCAACGTATGCTGTCTTTATAAAAATAAAGGATGCTCATATGAACAGGCTGCCTGCCAGAATCCAGGACAGAAAAGTACATGTTGATCTCCTCCCTATCCAGCAAATCCATACGCACTGAAAAGTGGAGGTGGAAAAAATCTCACATAAACTATCATAGTTTCTTGCTTTTCATTGCTCCAAATAATCATAGGAATTGCAAACAAAGAATTAAAAGCAGTATATGTACCTGACATACATTTGAAACCTTAAAGCAAGTTCAGAATAGTAACTCTTTTGCTAATTTATGATATCCCTAAAAATTGATTATTGTCTACAGTTTATTTACTTATCAATCCTAACTCTAAAAGAGATGCTTTGACAAACTATTTCATACTACAGAAATGTATTTAAATTAGTGTTCATTTCCTGTAATAGTATGTGGGAAAGACCTTAGGGGATAAGGCAAAGAGACGCTTCTAAGGGATCAGCCAGGTAAAGGACAACATATCCCACATCTGGATAGTGAGTGGGGCCAGAGATCAGAAGGGCCCTTTCCCCTATTTCATGGGCTATAAAGGAGACAGGGGATAACTACATTTTTCATACTTGCAGAATTCTCTCAATGTAGTTTTATAATAAAGTTTAATAAGATAATCTGTTCATGTTCTTTAGCTCAGAGCTGAAGAAGCTTCTTGGATGAGAAGCAAAACATCTACAAAGAAAAACCAGAAAGTCCAGTTGTCTCTTGAAATAGCACCTTTGGGACAGCCAATTCTAGAAGTGCTCCTTATCTGAACCTTTTAGTTCTATTCCTTTTTTTTTTTAATAAATAAAAATAATTTACATGACATGACTAACCATGGTTAATAGCAATAGCACTTAAATTTATATTGCTTCATAATACTTTACAGATTTATATTGCTTCATAGTGCTTTACAGCCCGTAATTATAATTTGCTCAATTGACCCTATTTTCTGGGCTTGTTTAACACATGAACTGTAAACCTGTCATCACACATGGTGCCTTTGCCAATATATTAGGCTAGAATGTGCTTATTCTCCTGTGCGCTGCTTGGAGAGTCCATGCATGGGTTAACTTCTGTCCAACTGCACAGAGACTGAGTGTAAATTCCTTGGCCATGCCTCCCCCCCCCCCACCTCTCTATCTGCTGAGTCCAGTTTTCAACTCAGTCTAAGCCCAGTTAAGACGTAACCAAGGAATCTCCAGGCTCTGAGCAGATTGACTTGGACTCTCCTTGATATTGTTTATTTATTTTATTGTTTATTTCCTTGTAATTATTTGTAGAAGTATTTATATCATTTGTTTTTTTCTTCAGAGCAGGCTCGGTTGGAGGGATCCCCTTGCCTGAAGTGGCATGTGGGTGGTGCTGGACCTACTGGATTGCCAGAGGACCACCACCCTCATAGCTCACTAGTTTAGTGGTCTGGAGGCTTAAATCTCCTTTTTTTTCCTCCTTTTTTTCTCCTTTACCATGCTTAGCGAGTGGCAGCAGCTTCCCCTTTTTTCTGCAGGAGAGCAGGTAACTTTGAAATTGTTGTGTGTGCCTTTTTCTCACCATTGGCACACCAAAATTGTGTCTGCCTCATGGCTACTGGCAGTTCTTCTGGCTGCATGCATTGCAGCCTTATTCATGTCAGTTTGATCTCCACCCTTGAAGCCTTGGCGAGTGGAGTTAAGCCATCAAGTCTTCCTGCCTCTTCAACTTCTATCTTGTCATAGGAGTAGAACTTTTGCTTCAAGCAGTGAGGTGCTGTATTGAATTTCACAATGGTAGAGAAAGGCTCAGCAGACTATGGCGATCTGGTTGAACCATCTACCAGTCACCAAGGGAGGCCTGGCCCTAGGAAACCTGGGGCTTCAGCTTCTAGGACCCTGAGGGGAGTTAGACCCCCAACATTCCTCCAGTAGGAAGGGCACTCGGGGGGGGGGGCAGGGATAAGGAGACTGCTCGAAAGCAAAAGGCCCTAGAAAAGCAATTTGCCTGGGTGCAGAAACAATTCTCAACAGACGCCCAGCCTAGCAGCCCACCTGCAGATAGAGATTTCCCCTTCCAGATGAATCTCCTCTCGCCTATATTAGAGGAGGATCAGGAGGATTTATCTCGGGATGAATCCATTGGGCCCATGATTCCAACGCTGTTTCTGTTATGGAGGATTTTGCCGCCTTTGAATGTATTATTGCCAGAGAACAGGGACACTTTGGTTCCACACAGAAGGGCATCTCCCAAGGCCACATTTACACCCACTGCAGCGGAGCTCCGCCCAGTGGAAGACCACAGTCCGGCCCTTTCTGCATAAATGCGTGAAGTCATTTCTAGGGCCATTTCTCAGGGGATTGCAGAAGCGTGACATCGGAGGGATCGATGGCTCGTCAGGTTGGCTCCTACTCACCCTCTTCTACAGGTATCTGCTGATAGGACACCTCTGCCAGGACCCCCTTCCCCTTTCCCCTCTCTGGGCAGTGAGAATTCTTGCGGGGGGGGGGCAGAGGATCAGCCTGAACAGGACCTGTCAGAGGACGAAGGGCTTATCCCTGATAAACCTTCCTTTACAGTCCTTTTTAAACTGGCCTTATTCAAATCTTTGCTATTTAAGGCCAAGACAACTACTCACATGGAGCAGACTAAAGTAGATCCTCCGGATCCCAGTGAAGGCCTGTTTAATGAACCCACTACAGCGCAGGAGATTATTCCATCTCCTAAACTATTTGTCGACATCACCCAGCAACAGTGGGCACAGCCAGGGCCACTAGCTGCTCCGAGTGGCAGTGACAGACGATTTTATACAATTGAGCCATCTCTGGAGGAGGTTCTCCAATTACCTTCTGTTGATGCTCCTGTTGCTTCTTTGACTTCTTCCTTCATTCTTCCTTCTGACCAAATGGAAGGATTGAAGCGGAGGACAAGAAGGCTGAAAGATCATTTCACAAGACACATCAGATGGCAGCTTGGGTCGTTAAGGCCACCACTGCGGCCTCATTTTTCAATAGGGCCTCCCTTCTCTGGATTTGCCAGATGCTTGTCCCTCCTGTCCTTACAAAAAGGGTCTCATGGAGGAAGAAATTTGTCATCTTCTAGAGATCAGGGCCGTAGAACTAGAACCTGCAGGGTAAGAGAGAAGGGGATTTTACTCCATTCTTTTTCTAGTGCCAAAAAATTCAGGGGGTTGGAGAGCAATATTAGATCTGAAGCAGCTCAACATCCATCTCCCACCACCAGACTGCTTCATCTGGGAGCAGTGATAGACACTTTGGACTGCAAGGTATTTCTCTCCCAGGACTGAATAGACAGCATCAGGGAGCTTGTAACCCAGGTTCAAACATCTCCCTCGGTCTCAGTAGGTCATCTTTCCCGACTCCTGCGGAAGATGATCTCCTGCATTGCAGTAGTTTCCTGGGCACCCCTACACACTAGAGACCTTCAGTGCTTTCTACTCCTGCTACAGAAGGTCGGCACCAGCAGTTCCAGAAGGGCGGTGAGGATTCCTCCAAAGGTTCTACGCTCCCTCAGGTGGTGGCTTTCTCCAGCCATAAGGAAAGATTGCCTCTTCAAAGAGCCAGACCATCTTTCTCATCATGTCAGACACCAGTCTGTTTGGCTGGGGTGCCCACCTGCAAAATCATATGACTCAGGGCAGGTGGTCTCCAGAGGAACTGACTCACAACATCAATTGGCTGGAATTGAGGGCGGACCATTTGGCTCTACGGCACTTCCAGTGGCAGATCTTCAAATGACATGACCTCTTGCTGACGGACAATGTGGCCACCAAAGCCAACGTCAACCACCAGGAGGGCGCTCGGTCCAGGGCTCTCATGGCGGAGGCAGAGTTTCTTGGTCTGTGGGCAGAGAAGCACATCAGTTCGGTGAGAGCAGAACATATATCTGGAGTGGACAACATTCAGGCATACTGGTTGAGCAGGACCACCATAGATCATTCGGAGTGGCGACTGTACCTTGTTCCAACAGCTCTCGAGACAATTCAGCCATCCCTCAGTCAACCTCTTCACCTGACCGGACAACACTCACCTTCCTCGGTTTTCTACCAGATATCTGACTCCAGGAGCAGAGGATGCTGATGCCCTGTGATGCCCCTGGCCTCAAGTTTCCTATATGCATTTCCTCTCCTTCCCTTCATCCCCAATGTGATATGGAAGATCTTGGCAGAGGAGGTGAAGGTGCTGCTAGTCACTCCCCATTGGCCCAGATGGTCATGATATGCTGATCTTGTCAGTCTGTCAATCTCCAAGCCCTGGGAGATCCCTCGGAATCAGCTCTCTCTCAGCCAGGGGGTCTTGTGCCATCTGGAGCCTCAATAGCTCCAGTTGACCATCTGGCACTTTAGAGGGACCTCTTGAGGAAGGGCTGTTTCTCCAACAGGGTCATTCAGATGATCCGGGTGTCCAGGTGACCATCAACCACCAGAATCTATGGCATGACTTGGGCCACCTTTTGTAAATGGTGCTCCCAGAAACGTATCTCACACGTCAGGGCCTCATTTCCACAAGTCCTAGACTTCCTGCAAGAGGGCCTTGATAGGGGGCTATGCCCCAACACCCTCCGGAAACAAGTGGTGGCCTTTTCTATGATCCTATTGGCAGATGCCATCCGATCATTGAGTCAACATCCCAGGGTGCACAGTAGTCCACTGATATCTGACTTGGGAGCTTCCCATTGTATTACGGGCACTCACCATTTGAGCTGTTGAAATCAGCCACCCTCCACCATCTGGCTCCAGGCCAGGCCAGTTCTGGGCCGAATAACGAACGGCACACTCTACTAGAAGTGCCACAACCACAGCTGCTTAGGCTACACAGGCGTCATTTGAAGAGATCTGCAAGGTGGCAACTTGGACATCTCCTTCAACTTTTATTAGGATCAGCTGACGCATCGTTTGGGAGATGGGTCTTACAAGGGATTCATTCTAGCCAAGCGACCCCAGACCAGTCTCTTTCCCACCCCAATGACATTTAGCTTGGATATGTCCCATGCTTGGACTCTCCAAGCAATGCACAGGAGAATGACCATTGGTCCTACCTGAACGGTTGTTCTCTGTGCACTGCGGGTAAGTCCAACCCTCCCTGGAGCCTACTTGGTCCAGGGTCTAGGAATATGGAGAATTCGACTACAGTTCACGTCTTCAGCAAGACCGCAACCTCATTGAAACTGGACTCAGCAAAGAGACAGAGAGGCATGGCCAAAGAATTTACACTCAGTCTCTGAGCAGATGGACATCAATTAACTCATGCTTGGACTCTCCCACAGCACACAGAGAACAACTGTTCCAATAGGACCAACGGTCATTTTATGTCTAGTGTTGTACAAACATGACAAGCGTGGTAACCTAGTAGTGAAGATGCTCAACGCCTACTCCGAAGGTTGCAAGTTCAATCATAGGTAACAACAGATGTTTCTCTCCTAGGGTGCAAAGAAATAATATCTGCTGCAAATTCTGTGTGGCATCAGGAAAAATATCTAGCCAGTAAATGCTCAGCTCCATCTAGTTGCCCCAACTCTACCTCAAATTAAGGGATTTCAGGGTCATAAAAAAGGGAATAGTGTTGTACAAACACAGCCTACCTCAAGCTCTGATATTATTCCTTATTACCTCAAAGGCTTTTTCTCTCATAGTAATGATATAAAAGCATCAGATTCCCTTACTCTTTTCAGAGAGAGACAAAGAATATCTGACTCATTCTTAGGAGTCATGTGTTACTCATGAGGTTAATCATAAATTCATAAAGCAAGTGTCATAATTATCAGGAAAGTTTTGTTCAAGTTTATCTCTTTTCTCCTTAAATGAGTTTATTAAAGATTTTATTAAACAAATATAAATAATCCAAAAAAAGCCATTGGGACAATTCACCATGGGCAGCCAAAGAACTGGATAGGTGAGAGGGTAAGCAAGCAAATGAGCAGAGCACAGAGAGGTGGTGGCAGCTTCCCATTTTCTCTTGGTTTCTTTTCTCAAAATTGTCACCTTTATCAAAATCCTTTTGTAGTTCCAGTGAAATAACTCTAATTCACATCTCTCTTTTAATTTATTGTTAGTATCTCTTTAATTTTTAAACCACAATCCAATTCCATTTCTAAATCCAACATTTCTTTCTTATAAATTGCAAATTTTAAAGCCACCTGAAAATCTGTTTTGATTTAATTCAGTGGGACTTTTTCCTCATCAATAATACACTTTGGTACCCTTATAAAGTTAAATAGTTTGAGAAGTTCTTGGACCCAAGCACCAAACATTTCCTTTAAAGTAGCCATCTGATACTCTCTAGTATCCCAGCTTCAAGGGCTCGCAATCAGCTCAACAAAGTATTTTTGCGATGAGATAGGATTCTTTTAATTAAGTTCAAAATCTTTTTTTTAATTAATTTGAACCTGTTACCTTTCTAAAATCAACACTATAATCACCATTTTGCTGCATACTGCAAAAAAGAAAACTCTTACAAAAATATAGGAATATAGAAGTATTTATTTATTTCTAAATGGACTAAAAAAAACTCATCCAGTGAAAGTCAAATTTGCAATTTTGAAGGTTTTTCAATCTTGAACAAACAATAAATTTTTTAAAAAGGTTCCAAAGTGATTAAAAAAATGAGGTTTGATCAAAGTAGGACTTCCAGTAGGGAATAGCGAACTGATGTTCCACAAACTCTGTAAGAGATAGTACAATTGAAAGGCAACTGGATATTGGATCCAGTTGTTCAGCCTTCTTCTCCTCAGTGCAGGTCTTTGCATTGGGAGGACATGTTAGCTCCACTTATTCCAGAAGGAGCGTTGGTCCTACCTGACACACTGCTTCTCGTAGGGAAGGGAAGAGGATCCAGGAATTGGTGTTGCTCTGCTCTTCTGCCTGAAGACTGAGCCTGCCATCTTTTTGGTAAATCCTGCTTTGGTGGAAGACCTTCCCAGTTTTGGCAAAGGCGTAGCTAGGACAAGGCTTGTGACCTGTGAAAATATTAGCCCCTCCCGGACTGTGGACCAGATGGTCCCTAGGGTGAGACTGGACCCTCTTCCCTTCCCCATGAGAAGCAGTGCGTCACGTAGGACCAATGCTCCTCCTCCATTGAAGGGAAGGGAAGAGGATCCAGGAATGGGACTTACCAAAGCCCTTCCATCTTACAGGTGGGCCACAAGTCCCTTGATCCATGTGGACCCTCTGGAGGACTCTCCTGCCAAAGGCTGCCTCAGCAGAAGCAAATGTGTCTAGTTTGTAATTGTGGATAAAGGGAGATGGAGAGGCCCAAGTCGCCGCTCTACAGATCTCCTCTATTGAGGTCTGAGTGGCCCACGGTGTTGTCATGGCCATGCTTCTGGTAAAATGGGCCGTCATACATCTAGGCATGAGAAGGGCTTGTACCTCATATGTCCTGGTGATGCATGCTTGAATCTACTATCCCACCGTCGTCAAGATGACCCAGGTACCCAAGGAGGAAGGCTGAAAGGAGACAAAAAGTGACTCCATCCTCCAATCTGCTTGATGTAAATACGGAGAGCCCTCCTAACGTCCAAGTTGGACCATTTCTTTTCCCGGGGCCCTGGACAGAAGTTTGGCAGAATCAACTCCTAGGCCCTATGGAACCAGGACTTCACCGTGGGGATAAAGGAGGGATCCAAGTGTAATACCACTCCATTCAGATGGAATATTCAGAGGTCTTCCCTCACCGAAAGGGCCGCCAGCTCTGAAATCCTTCTGGCTGATATGATGGCAACCAAGAATGCCACCTTGCAGGAGGGGAAGCGCAAAGACGCTGGTCTCAGAGTTTGAAGGGGATCTCAATGAGTGCATTTAACACCTTCGAGAGGTCCCAGGTTGAGTACCTGTGTACCACTGGAGGCTTTAAGTTGCTTCTTACCATGTCTATGACTGCTCCCAGATGCAGTAAATTGTTGGTCAGTGTCAGGTGCCTCTGTCAAGTCTATTGAAGTCAGGAAGTTGCCCTCCCTGATGCACTCCAGGATTGACTGGAGGGACTGCATCTTGAATCACTTGTACATAATGTACTGGTTGAGGGGCTTGAGGTCCAGAATAACCCACTATCCCTCCGAGTTCTTTGGAACCAGAAAAAGGATGGAATGAAACTCCTGCCCTGAGGAGCCAATTGAATGGCCTGAATATTCAGAAGGTGCTTAATAGCAGATTCCATCAGGCCCCTTTTGATTGGGTCCTGTGATTTGGGGCAGGATATAAAGAAACTTGCAACAGTATCTAGAAAAAGATGTGGAGAGGGGACACCCTTGTTTTCCACAGTAGGTTCAGAAAAAAGGTGGTTACCTGAATCCCTTGACACCTAAGGCATATCTGAAGCAGGGGCTGTGCCTAAATTAGCAGGGGCTTTCACTTTATTCAATAAAGATTTGAACAAGTCCTGAACAAGCCTGTGAAGTGGGATGGTTCAGGAGACATACCTTCATCCCCAGGTAGAGCCATGGCTTGGCTCTCCTCACTGCATATGGAGGGAGCCTGAAAAGGTACACAGATAGGGTCCACCCAGACTCCCTGTAGAATAGGTGCCAACCGCTGAGCCTGGTAGGGAGGCAAAACCCGGACAGGTTGGTTATTTTGTTGAACTGCAGAGAAGCCCTGGAAGATTGTCTTTAAAATAAGTCCTCTTAAAGATTCATGCAATTTTGCCTCCCAGTCTCCTCTGATCTCAGCCAAGCTGCCGTTGGGATGAAGATGGCCTCAGGTAATGGCCTTGCCTGGCTCTCCCTTTCACTTGAAGGTTGGCTGGAAATTGCAGCAGTAAAGGCTTCAGAGCTGTCAAAATTCTCTGGCCTTATTGGAGAAATCTGCTTTTGAGCTTGTGGAAGGCTGAGAGTGGCTTTTACCTCTTGCTGCCGAGACAGCAGCACCCTGACTGGTAGATGGGGCAATGGATGGGGAATCACTTCTCTCTCCGCCCTGTACCTGATTAACTTGGCTGGCTAGAAGCTGGGAGGCTGCCATGTCCCAGTGCGTTGAGGCAGGCAGGTTCACGATGAACTGACAGCTGTTGTGGCTTTAAAATAACGTCAAACGCTCTGCCACTGTCAGTGTGCCTGGACCAACCCAGGCAGCAACTGAATCCTTCTGTGCCAAGGGCTTAAATGGACACTTAAGGGGTGAAGCCCCTCTCTGCTGTGGCGCAGGGTGGCAAGGATCTGGCTTGCAAATCCAGAGAAGTGGCTAAACCGGCAAACTAGTTAGCCGACAAGATTGCTAACAAGCTATTTCTTCAGTTCTGTTTTTTCCTCTTTCTTTCCGTTTCTATCCTAATGAAGAAAATCCAGGAATAATAGCTGTATGAGGAGTAAAAATGTTTATGTCCCAACTGGCAAAAAAGACTGCGCCAAAACTGGGAAGGTCTTCCATCAAAGGAGGTGTCACCAAAAAGATGACAGGCTCAGTCTCCAGGCAGAATAGCAGAGGAACACCCATTCTTGGATTCTCTTCCCTTCCCCCTATAGAGAAATGGCTGTTTCCTCTGGTTGCCCAGAAACTCGCTCAGAGAAAGCCCCTCAGGCTGATGATTCTTTTCATCTTTTGAATCCAAACTGGCCATGACAAAGTTGGAAGTTACCTATGACCCTACTTTCAGGAACATACTGCATTTGGGGTTTTCCCATAAATGTATTTCTATCTGACTTTCTGCATTTAACCTCATCACTTATTCTGCTACCAAGAAAGAGACTCCTTCAATTAGGATTCCAACACCCAAAAAATTTTATTTGGACTCAGATTGGCATTCCCTATCTATCAAACAATATTTGGTAGAGTGGTGGATGTTGGATGACAAAAGATGGGGTGACAAGTGAGAGATGGATTTTTATCTTTTGGCATCTTTTTTTCCCCTCTTTTTACATTAATAGTTTTTCTAAATCACAGAACAAGAAGACAGAGATTTAAATGTAAACCAGATTATTTCTCATGCTACAAATCTCTTCCCATCTTCATTCTGCAATTGGTTGCCATCCTTTGATATTCAGTCCAACCTATGAGATTCCTGGGGCCACAAAGGAGTCTCCTTACCTAACCAACTGAATTCACATACTGTATAATATTGGGGATGGAGAGGGGGGAAATTTGTACCACAATTACATGAGATATGCATTTTGAATTCCTGGTGCAAGAGAAGCAAACAGAATGTTAGAATGACTGGAAGGCCTATCTAAATTCAAACCCTTGTGGGAAACAGCAGATGGTATATGTACAATATGTTTCCTTCAACACTGTATTTGTACACTCTCAAGCCCAAGCTAACTACACCACTGTGCTACTGCACCTGTCAACAATTCAGATTTTGAGGGGAGGAGAACTTGTTTAGAAAGGGAGACATTTGTATAGCTAATAAGAAAGTGGTAGAGACTGCCCTTTAAAATTGTCTCTTTAGCCTTTGAGGAAGATTCCCTTCCCTAGCTTTCTAGCTGAGTCACACATTGGCTGGGTACATCTGTCAGCAGCTGTAGGGAAAGGTAAGGAGACTCAGGTGTGGTGGGGAACAGAAAAGGTGAAGAGGGAAGAGGAGAAGGCCAGGCTTTGGGGAATGGTGGTGGTGAGATAGTACGCTTGTGTGTCACTGGGCCTAGCCGGTTGGGGTCTTCCAACCTGTGGCAGGTTTGCACACAGAGTTGGGCCTAGTCATCTGAGACCTTCTAGGCATAGTAAGTCAGGAAGGTGTCCAGGCTTCTCAGAAGTTATGAGGAAGGAGAAGGCCTGTACACCACTGGGCCTAGCTGGCCATGATCTTCTGGCTCACAGTAAGTTTCCACATGTCAATAGGCATTAGGCCTCCCAAGCCTTCCTCCATCTCATTGGATATCTCTGCATGGTCGCTTAACGACTGCAATGGGGAAAGCTGGGATTGTGGATGTTGAGCAAGGCAACCATGTAGCCAATGACTACAATGACTTATGACCAAAATTCTGTCCTCAATTTTAAGTGTAAATTGAGGACTACCAGATTATATAACTTGAATTGTTGTCTAAAATAAAGAAGCCAATCCAGCTATGTTGTATCAGTAAGCCACTAATAAAAAAAGCCAAGCTAGCCCTGTTACGTCTGTAAGCCATTCAGTAAATCCCTGAATAAGGTAAATGTCTGAAGAGTCAGAGAGTTAAGATTTATCTCAATGTCTAGTGTGAAGCCTGACAATTGTATATATTGAAGCAGAGTTTGGATAGCAACCTCTCAGGAATTTGGATTTTTTTTTTTTAAATTAAACAAGGAGGAATGGCTTAACTACTAACATCATAATGGTATGAATGGTCTAAAAATCCCTTCTATGATTTTCGCTTATGGATGAATTAATCACTTTTCATCTTCACTTCTGGATCAAAGACTCTTTGTAAATACCGTAGATGCACTTTGTAATTTGCAATGTGAATAATTACATGAGGAAATGTTTATGGATAATTAATATTGAGTCTGCAAGAAAATAATTGGTTCAAACAATTTTCCTGTGTCATGCAAGAATTTAAATCATATGTTTATATGCAGAAAAATCTTTTTTTTTTCTTTGCTGGGTCGTAAGTCAAAAAGTCTTAAAGTAGTTTCCAAGATAAAATGTTTTTGGGTACTTTACAGAAAATGTTCATAGGCTCTAATGAGGTATAATTGTTACATTTTTCTAATTTGCAACTGCAAGGTCACAAACAGATCAATGATTTTCTGTATCAGATTGATTCATTCAGTTCTTGCTAAAGGAGAGCTTTACCATTCAGTCTCAAATTAGGTGTTTATCTAATCATTTAGACCCTGTAATAAAACAACCAACTTTGGTATATACTCTGACTTCAATAAATCAGAGCTTCTGAGATAATTTATAACAGTATAATAGAAAGTGAAGATTATGTAACTTGCTTATTTAGATATCTTCCCAACTTTGAGAGGTCATTTAACTAAAGATAGATAGGGTTGATTCTGATTCCATTACCAATTTAGAGTCCCAGAAAAAACTCTGTTCACAGATTAACATAAAAGGACTTAATAGATTCACTATCTTTTACACTCAGGAACATAGACACTGCAGCCTCAAAAGAGGCTGTCCACATAAATATTTGCTAATACCATTTAAGAAATGAACAAATGCTGCTTAAATTTCATTTATTAATGCCTACAGTTAATTGTTCTGATTTTTAAGCATTTTGCATTTCAAATGTTCAGGCACTTTTTGCAATTAAGGATTTTAATTATTCTGTTTGCTATGATCAATTTACTTCTTTTTTTTCCCCTCTGTCCTTATAAAAACAATCAAGGAATTTTAAGAAAGAGTAGGCTAGGATAATTAAATCAGAATGGAGCTGGAAGGGACCTTGGAAGTCTTCTAGTCCATCCTCGTGCTCAAACAAAAGACCCTATATCATTTCAGATAAGCGACTTTGCAGTCTCTTCTTAAAAACGCCAGTGATGAAGCACCCACAACTTCTGACAGCAAGCTGATATTGTCTGACTGTGTGTCTATCTCTCTATCTAATCAGTGTTATTCATTATCATGAGACAATAAGCCACTAACTTGAATCATTTGAATCACATAAATAGCTGAGGTTAGGTCTACCAACAAAGAGTAGTGCCGGAGACAATGTTACAATGAGGCACCATTTCTCCAAAAGTTACAAGAGATCTGTAATGGGGAAAAAGATTGACTCTCCCTTGCCATTGTCAGCACCCAAGGTTTATAAACACATTGGACTGTGTAAGAAGGAAAATGTTGCAATAAGATGAACCTTAGCAAAGCTATACATTTCTGAAATATAATGGAATTCCAAATCCCTCTTAAATTACAGAAGCCTTGAAAATATGATTGAAGGCTCTATTAATTTCAGGGTTTTTCCTTTCAAATGATATGAAGCATGGGTGGGTTCCGGAGTCACTACTGTTGTTTCACTCGTGGTGCATCGGGCACGCTGTGCGCACATGCATACTGCAATAAAAATTGTTCTGCGCATGTGCGGAAGCAAAAAACAAGATGGCAGCGCCTACAGTACTGCCCAGAGAACCAGTTTGGGGGCGTGGCAGGCCTCGGTCGCTGCCGATTCCAGCGACCCAGGCCACCAAATCACTACCAGTTCAGCCGAACTGGTCCAAACCAGTAGGAACCCACCACTGATGTGAAGATGTTTAAATAGGGGAAGATCTATAATCAAATGGTAAAAAAAAACCATGCTGTTGTAAGCAAGGATTCATCTTGGCTCCCTCAGCTAAGAAATGGAGACTAGCTAGTGCCCCCTGGAATCAGAGACGACTGAACAGGGGAAACCTTTATCTTTATCTTTTATCATTGTCAGTCAAACTCACTGTCTTTAGTTAAAAATCCAAGAGCCTTGTGCCATCGTATTAACTAATATATGTCATTAAGGTTCCAGGGTCTTCATTAAAATTGCCCTGATTTACAGACAGAAAGAGATCAGAGGATTAAAAGCAATGTAATCAAGAGAAAATGTAATGAAGGCAGTGATTCACCACAAACAATACTAAATCTCCCATTCAAAATAAGCTAATTTCATACAAGCATGTAAGATTTCATTTAACTTGGATCACGTAGGAGGAGAGCTATGTCAGGTTGTGGAGTCTAGCAGCACTTTTCTGACTAACACCTCCCCTAATAATGTCTACACTGAGAAGCACCAAGTTCAACCAGAGGGAGTGGAAAACCAAGAAACTGGCATAGATACAGACACTAATCTTGTTAACCAAATACAAATCACATGGCATCATTCCTGAAGGATTGAAAGTGAAGAATCCTTTACAGTCTGCACACCACTCAGCAATGACCCAAGAATATATTTAACTTGGAATAATTCCTCATAGAATACCAAGCAAGCTTTTGTTAACTTCAAGCTCCTATCAGGCATCTAACAGATAAAAGTGTCTCAGAATTCATTCTATGTCTTTTTGGGAATCACACCGTTTTCAAATTGCTCCCAGATGTTACAATTCTAGTTCTCGATATTACCATAATTAGTAAGAAAAATAAACTCAGGAGATATTCTTTAAAAATTAGCTAAGGTTTATTGCATAAAGATGTGAGACTGTTTTGGAAAGCAAAAAGCATTTACATGATTATAACTACATGATTATAACTACTAAAAGAAAATTATTTTCAACAACAACAGCGTGGAAATAAACAGTTAATTTATGAATATTTCTCAACAGCTGCATAAGGATGAGATTACAGCAGAACTTCCAACAGAATAGTATTCTTGAGTGTTTTCCAGAAAGGGATTCACAGATGCAAACGACAAACATTAACCAAGAAAGCGAGCACTTGTTGGAGAAAGAAAATGCAGAAAGGTCAGGGACAAGAAATGGAAGCTTCTGCATCCATCGTTTCTAATGAAAAAACTTTCCACTCCCTTTCCACTACTATTATCTCTATATTTCTTATTTCAAGCACTTTTCAACTGCTGAGAATGCAGCTTACAGAAAGAAACATTTCATATTAATAAATACAAGTTTCTAAAGGTCATTCGGGAAACAAAGACCTCTAACCTTTTGTAATATGGATAGCTTCTTTACAATGCCATCACTCGTTCTCCTGTCTTCTCATGTGAACCTTACAGAGAATAGAATCTTAATCCAAAGATGCACTCAACACAATTTCATCCAGAAGTATTCAGTTATAACTCCTATCATGACCAATCAATTCTTGCCAGTTGGAATAATGACAGTTCATGTCGCCACAACTAGAAGGAAAAGGGATTAGACTTAGACTTATACAACATGGTTGCAGGCAGAAGCTCTAAAAAAATCCAACTACCATGGGCAAAATTCTGAGAAAATGGCAATGCTCCAGTGTTCCTTCCTCTATGTATCATTCAATCCAAGTATACATGACAGAGTTGATATATCTTGATGTATGTTGGATATATATATTCATTCATATTATATATTTATTTATCAGCACAAACGTAACACAAATACAACAAAGGCAATGATAAAATAGCTTTCTGCCTGGATGGCTCCTAGGGTGAGCCGAAAGACAGAAAAGGGAAGCAGTTCTGCTCCCTCCCATATTTGGGGCATACCAGGGTGTTGTGACACAATATATACTTATTCCCCTGGCTCAGCTGATCAAGGAGGAGAACCTGTGGCCTAGTGGCAATTACAACTGCCTCACATGTAATACTTCCCAGGTTCAAACCCCAGTAAGGGTATGGCTAGCTGATGATAGCTAATTAGTTTGAAATAGATCTATACTAGTCTCCCTTTATTTATTTATTAGCACAAATGTAACACACACACACACGTGTGTGTGTTACGTTTGTGCACAAATATAACAAAGACAACAAAAAAATAGTTTTCTGCCTGGATGACTCCTAGGGTGAGCCGAAAGACAGATAAGGGAAGCAGCATGCTCCACCCCCCCCCCCCCCATATTTGGGCATACCAGGGTGTTGTGACTATATATATATAGTCACAACACCCTGGTGCTTCCCTTATCTGTCTTTCGGCTCACCCTAGGAATTATCCAGGCTCACCCTAGGAGTTATCCAGGCAGAACTATTTTTTTTAATATATGCTGGTATTGCTGTCTTCGGGTATTTTCCCGTGTATATAGCATGAAATTGTTATTGCAATGTTTCGGCAAGATCTCACTTGCCATCCTCAGGCTTTGGTCTGCGATTACGAAGGCGTCGCCCTTCCTTAAATCTTGGTGGGGGGGGGGGGGGTGGAGTGCTGACTGTTGTTGTGAGTGGGTTGATTGGCTGTGCAGCTGTATCATGATTGGTAGATTGATGCTGATTGGTCTTATTTGTATGTTTCTCCTTATTTTGAATTTCAACGGCTTGGGTGGAGGGTGGGGCTCGTCTGTTGGTCAGTGCTGGTTTCCAGATGTCTGGTAGGCGGGAGGTGTCGTCACGTTTGTTCATATTGTTAGGTTGCTTTCTCTATTTCGATAGCTTCTCTGATTATTCTCCTGTTCAGCTGTTCAGTCTTGGAGATCATTTTAGTTCCTTGAAAGTCAATGTCATGTCCTGTAGTTTTGAAATGCTGATAAAGAGATGAGGTATCAAGATGATTTTTTCATGCATTTGCTATACGTGCACTTATCCTTCTGTTGATTTGTCCTATGTAAGTGGCAGGGCAGATTTTACATGCAATTTTGTAGACTCCTTGGCTTTCTAGCTGGATCTTGTCTTTGGGATTCCTTAGGATATTAGTTATTTTTTGGTCAGTGTTGAAGGCTGTCTTGATGTTGTGCTTGTGGAGAATTTTGCTGATTTTGTCTGTGGTACCTTTAATGTATGGGAGGAGGGCAATGCCATTTTCCTGTTCTTTGTCTTGGTTCTTGGGGGGTGTCTCTTTTTGGATTAGTTTGGTGATTGTTTTTCTTCAGAATCCGTTGGATATTAATGTATTTGTGAGGAAATGTAATTCGGTTTTCAGGTGGTCTTTGTCAGCTAGGCGTTTGGTTCTGTATATGAGGGTTTTAACTACAGAGTTTATCTATGCAGTGTGGTGATGGGATTGTGCATTTAGGTAGCAGTTGGTGTGTGTGTTTTTCTGGTAGATGGTGTGGAAACTGATATATATATTAGTTTTATGAGCTGATCAATAAATCACACATATTAAAAAAATCACACATATTAGAAAAAATTAAAAATCACACAACGGAACTCATGGTTTTCTGTCAAAATGGTCTCTGGTGATGAGCCAAAGGGCAGAAGAGGAAAGCAGTATGCTTCCTCCCTTAATTGGGGTCCTAACAGGATGTTGTGGAACAATTATGTGTGTGTGTGTGTGTGTGTGTGTGTGTGTGTGTGACAACATCCTGGTAAGCCCCAATTAAGGGGGGAAGCATACTGCTTTTCTTTTCTGCCTTTTGGCTCATCGCCAGAGACCATCTAGACAGTAAGCTATTAGTTTTGTTGTGTCTTTTTTTTACATGTGTGTTAGGTTTTTGAGCTGATAAATAAATAAATAAGGGAGACTAGGATAGATCTATTTCGAGCTTTTTAGCTTTCATCAGCTAGCCATATCCTTACTGGGATTTGAACCGGGGCTGTATTACATGGTTGCAGATGGTTGCGCACTCCGATCCACACGGCTCCTCCTGCAACCCAGGAGGTCAGGGTGTTCAGAGCCAGGGCCTAGGCTGATGTTATGCAATGCCAGGTCTGTGGTCAACAAAGCCCCCCTCATCTACGACTTGGTGTCGGAGGGGGAGCCGGACCTGGTGGGTATCACGGAGACCTGGCTGGGCCATGAGGGAAGAGTTCCCCTCGTGGAAATGTGCCCGCCAGGTTACCGGGCATTTCATCAGCCTTGGGCCCAAGGGCGGGGTGGGGGGGGTGGCGGTTGTTACCAAGGAAAGTCTTGGACCGAAGGAGATCACTGTACCGCAGACAGCCGGTTGTGAGTCCCTATGTGTGAAGTGGAGCCATGGGAGGAAGTTGGGTTTGCTGATAGTGTACCTGGCTCCCCGCTACGTATCAGCAGCCCTACCTGAGCTCCTGGACCTGATCGCCGAGGTGGCAGTTGAGAACCCCAGACTTCTAGTCATAGGAGATTTCAACTTACCATCGGTAGGTGGATCGTCTGAGGTGGGTCAGGAGTTCATGGCCTCCATGGCGGCCATGGACCTGACCCAATTAATTTGTGGCCCAACACACACTGGAGGACACACACTGGACTTAATCTTTGTCTCCGGCCAGTGGATGAATGATCTGGGATTAGGGGAAAAAGTCATCGAACCCCTGTCATGGTCAGATCACTCTCTCCTTTGGCTTGACTTTCCAACCACTGCACCCCACCGTGGGGAGGCGGATCTAATATTCCAAGATGGTTCCGCCCCAGGTGCCTGATGGACCCAGAGAGGTTCCAGACGGAGCTTGGGCCAATACCTGACTCCCTGGCCCATGTCCCGACTGAGGACCTAATGGCCGCCTGGGATTTGGCAGCCACGGGGGCCTTGGACCGGGTCGTGCCACTGCGGCCTCTCACCCGGCGTTGCTTGGTTTTCTGAGGAGCTGAGGGAAATGAAACGCCGGAAGAGAGCATTTGGAGGTCGAGTCGCACCGAATCTGACCGGACACGGGTGAGGTCGTATTTGCGGACCTACCTCGTGGCGCTGAGTGGCAAAACGGGATCATCTCACCACTCTCATCACATCTGCAGATAACCGCCCTACCGCCCTGCCGCCCTGTTTAGGGTGACCCGCTCCCTCCTTCAACAGAGGCCGCAGGAAGATCCCTTGCAGGGTAAGGCAGAGGAATTTGGATGTTATCTGCAGGATAAAATCGCTCAGATCCGGGGCGAATTAGCCTCCAATTGTGTTGGTCCAGACGAGATGACAGAGACAGATCTTGAGACCGTTATCTGGGCTGAGTTTGATCCCATGACTCTCAATGGCATGGACAGGGTGCTGTGGCATCTGAATGCCACCACATGTTTATTGGACCCGTGTCCCTCCTGGCTTGTACTGGCCTCCCAGGAGGTGACACGAGGCTGGCTCCAGGGAATTGTTAACGCTTCTTTGAGTGAGGGGTTTGTGCCAGCCGTCTTGAAAGAGGCGGTGGTGAGACCCCTCCTCAAGAAGCCCTCCCTGGACCCAGATGTTTTATCTAATTATCGTCCGGTCTCCAACCTTCGCTTTGTGGCGAAGGTTGTTGAGAGTGTGGTGGCATGACAGTTCTCTCAGCACCTGGAGGAAACTGCCTATCTAGACTCGTGCCAGTCCGGCTTCCAGCCTGGGTACAACACAGAGACGGCATTGGTCGCGTTGGTGGATGATCTCTGGAGGGCCCGGGATAGGGGTTACTCCTCTATCCTGGTCCTATTAGACCTCTCAGCAGCTTTCGATACCATCGACCATGGTATCCTGCTGCACCAGTTGGAGGGGTTGGCACCGTATTGTGGTGGTTCTCCTCCTACCTCTCCGACCGGTTGCAGTTTGTGTTGGCGGGGGGGCAGAGGTCGACGTCGAGGCCCCTTGCTTATGGGGTGCCTCAGGGGTCGGTCCTCTCGCCCCTCTTGTTTAACATCTACATGAAGCCGCTGGGCGAGATCATCCGTGGTTTTGGGGTGGAATTCCATCTGTACGCTGATGACACCCAGCTGTACATTTCTACCCCAAACCACCCCAACGATGCCGCCGATGTGATGTCCTGGTGTTTGAAGGCCGTGCGGGCCTGGATGGGGAGGAACGGGCTCTGACTCAACCCGTCCAAGACCGAGTGGCTGTGGTTTCCGGCGCTGCAACATAGCCAGTTAGTTCCATCTCTGGCTATCGGGGGGGAACAGCTAGGCCCCGCAGAAAGGGCCCGCAACTTGGGTGTCCTCATGGATTCCCGGCTGTCCTTAGATGAACATATGACAGCCGTGGCCAGGGGGGTCTTCTATCAGGTGCACCTGATATGCCAGTTGCGCCCCTTTCTGGATCATGGCGCTTTACAGACAGTCACTCAAGCTCTTGTCATTTCTCGCCTGGACTACTGTAATGCTCTCTACATGGAGCTCCCCTTGAGATGCACCCGGAGGCTCCAGTTGGTGCAGAATGCGGCCGCGCGGGGGATTTTGGGAGTTTCAAAATACTCCTATGTAACACCTCTCCTGCGCGAGCTGCACTGGCTGCCGGTAGCCTTCCGGGTGTGTTTCAAGGTTTTAGTGACCATCTTTAAAGCGCTCCATGGCAGTGGGCCTGGTTACTTGCAGGACCGCCTTCTACCGCATACCTCCACTCGACCTGTCCGCTCCCAGAGGGAGGGCCTCCTTAGGGTGCCGTCTGCTGGACAATGCCGGCTGGCGACGCCCAGGGGAAGAGCCTTCTCTGTGGCAGGTCCCGCCCTTTGGAATGACCTCCCCCCAGACCTCCGGACTATCACCGACCTTCGCCTCTTCCGCCGGACTTTAAAAACCTATTTTTTCCGTATGGCCAGCCTGGCATAGCTGCTACAACCATGTTTTATTAGATCTGGGTTTTAAATTAACTGTCTCTTTTTAGCATGGGTTAAATTGTTTAATAGTAGTTTTAAATTTTGTAGAATTTGTACTATTTGTATTGTTGGATTTTAAGTTCCTGTGCGCCGCCCTGAGTCCCTTTTTGGGAGATAGGGTGGGATAGAAATTTAATAAATATAAATATATAAATATGTTAGGCAGATCTATCCTAGTCTCCCTTATTTATCCATTTATCAGCTCAAAAACCTAACACACACACACACACACACACACACATATATATATCTATAATTATTCCACAACACCCTGTTAGGGCCCCAATTAAGGGAGGAGATATACTGTTTCCTTTTCTGCCTTTCGGTTTATCACCAGAGACCATCTAGACAGAAAGCCAAGAATTCCGTTCTGTGATTTTTTTTAATATGTGTGTTAGTTTTTTTGAGCTGATCAATCAGTCTCTCTGATTTATTTATTGATCGGCTCAAAAACATAACACATATATATAATTGTTTCCACAATTGTAGAATTTGTACTATTTGTATTGTTGGATTTTAAGTTCCTGTGCGCCGCCCTGAGTCCCTTTTTGGGAGATAGGGTGGGATAGAAATTTAATAAATATAAATATATAAATATGTTAGGCAGATCTATCCTAGTCTCCCTTATTTATCCATTTATCAGCTCAAAAACCTAACACACACACACACACACACACACACACATATATATATCTATAATTATTCCACAACACCCTGTTAGGGCCCCAATTAAGGGAGGAGACATACTGTTTCCTTTTCTGCCTTTCGGCTCATTACCAGAGACCATCTAGAGAGAAAGCCATGAATTCCGTTGTGTAATTTTATATATATATATATATCCTTAACGTAAGCATTTACAATGATACATAGAGTACTGTGATATATCTTGAAAGTATTCTGTACATAAGAACAAAATCTAAACCAGTGCTCCCCAAACTGCATACATACTTGAAGGGAAAATATCACAGGAGAAGTGTTCCTACCTATGAAAAGTAGTATGTGGGAAAATATATTGCAGCTCTTTGGTATGCAAATATTTTTAGTACGAAGCTCTTCAAGCATTGCCAGTACCAATGCTATATTAGTATTTATTTATTTCCAACGCAATGGAATTTTAAAAATGAATTATTTAAAAGGAGGACTCTGTTTGTATATTCACAGGAAAACTCTGGAAATTGAACAGAAGAGAACCATACTTTGTGAGTTGGGATTTAGATTTTAGGTTTAGATTTTATTAAATTTATATCCCGCACCTATCTCCTATGGGACCCAGGGCGGCGCACAGGGATTTAAAAAAAAATAAACAATACAAAATATCAAACATCCTAAAACCCTATTAAACTTAATACTCCTGTGCTAAAAATATTGTTTAAAAAACCCTCTAATTAAAAATTTGTACAACTAACCCTCAGTCGTTTATCGGGTGGATTACCCTAAGCCGGCTTGCTGAAACAGGTGCGTTTTTAAACGCTGGCGGAAAAGGCAGAGGTCCGAGGTGGTACGGAGATCGGGAGGTAGGTTGTTCCAGAGGGTAGGGCCCGCCACAGAGAAGCCCCTTTCCCTGGGCGTCGCCAACCGGCATTGCCCAGCCGACGGCACCCGAAGAAGACCCTCTCTATGGGAGCGGATCGGTCGAAGGGATGTATGAGGCAGGAGACGGTCTCGTATATAACTAGGCCCCGAGAAGTTTGTACTTGAGAACAGGCCGGATCAGAGACTAGGGGCTATGGAAAAAAGCATTAAAAATCAGCCCAATGGAAGAGGGCAGCTGAATAGCCACTCCAAACAATGCTAGCTGCTCCATTTTCAGTCCCCCTTTTCCTTGTCATCCTTCCATGCTTCACTATAACATACACACACACATACAAACACAAGAGGAAAGCAAAAACATGCCCAACCGTGGCAACACATATAGACCCACCCTAATTAGAGCCTCTGACATAAATACACACAAACACACATACACAGGCAGCACATATGATATGAACATATCCTGATTAGTTCCTGGGAAGAAAGCAAACATGCATTCCTTTAGGGCAGTGCTTCTCAATTATTTTCTGTCAGCCCCCCCCCTAGGAAGAAGAAAACATTTCGCGCCCACCGCGCGACTGTAAATAGTATCATTTGTCTATAAAATTGTTATAAGTACACCTCTGCATAACACTGTATCCTTATTAACGTATAAGAGAATAAAAAAAGAAAGAAATGTGGATCAATTTACAACAAAGAATAGCTTTAACTGTAGCAGAAAAGATTTAAAGTGCATTAGAAATTTTAAAAAAATTAAATCCTTTGCCGAGGTCAAACGCGCCCCCCTTTACGGAGCCTCGCGCCCCCCCTGGGGGGGCCGCCCCACTATTTGAGAAGCACTGCTTTAGGGATATAAAACAGTTCTTCATTTCAGGGAAGAAAACCTTGGTAACTACTATGACCACTAATCTGTCTATTTGTCAGCACAATAATTCAAGAATCTGAACAAAGAGAAGTCAGGTGTGAAGGAAAAAAATCAAAATTCCCCAATATAATCACTATGGAAGAAACAGTAGAGCATGGATGTCAAACTGCAGCTTCACATTGTCATCACATGATGTTTTCTGATGTTTTTTCCCTTCGCGGAGCTGGGATGGGCGTGATACAGTAGAGCATCACGAATGAAGGCAAAGATACACATCCCAGGATAATGTTGCAAGATCCAATCTGATTAGGTCACCAGGACCAGAGGTTTTACTCTCCTGAGTTTTCAGACTTGTGCTTGAGCCCATCCACAGGAACCTCTCTCTTTGGAATATGTTCTTTAGGCTATTCATGAGTCGTACTTATGTAATGCCTTCTATTGACTGATTAGTGTGTTTGGTAATTGGTGATTGGTGTCCAGTGATTGGCTGTTGTTTCCTTGTGCTGCCTTGGAGCTACCCTCCATCGACAGTGGTCCTGTGGGACAGTCCGAGACTAGTCTTGAGGTTCCTTCTTGGGAGGAGTTTGACTTTGTTACCACCGAGGATATGGACAGGTTGTCAAGGAAACTTAGGGCGACCACATGTTTATTGGACCCGTGTCCCTCCTGGCTTGTACTGGCATCCTGGGAGACGACACGAGGCTGGCTCCAGGGCATTGTCAACGCATCTTTGAGTGAGGGGTCCGTACCTGCCGTCTTGAAAGAGGCGGTAGTGAGGCCCCTCCTCAAGAAGCCGTCCCTGGACCCGGCATTATTAGAGAACTATCGTCCAGTCTCCAACCTTCACTTTTTGGTGAAGGTTGTTGAGAGTGTGGTGGCCCAACAGTTTCCACAACACCTGGAGGAAGTTGATTATCTAGACCCGCGCCAGTCCGGCTTCCGACCCGGTCACAGTACCGAGACGGCATTGGTCGCGTTGGTTGATGATCTCTGGAGGGCGCGGGATAGAGGTTATTCCTCTATCCTAGTCCTATTAGACCTCTCAGCGGCTTTTGATACCATCGACCATGGTATCCTATTGCGCCGACTGGGGGGGTTGGGGCTGGGAGGCACCGTTCTGCGATGGTTCTCGTCCTACCTCTCTGGTCGGTCGCAATATGTGTTGACGGGAGGGCAGAGGTCGACCTCGAGGCCCCTCGTATGTGGGGTTCCTCAGGGGTCGGTCCTCTCGCCCCTCCTTTTCAACACATATATGAAGCCGCTGGGTGAGATCATCCGTGGTTTTGGGGTGGAGTACCATCTGTACGCTGATGATACTCAGTTGTACATATCCACCCCAGACCACCCCAACGATGCCATCGAAGTGCTGTCCCGGTGTTTGGAGGCCGTACGGATCTGGATGGGTGGTAACAAACTCAAGCTCAACCCTGCCAAGACTGAGTGGCTGTGGTTTCCGGCACCCCGGTTCAGCCAGATTATTCCAACTCTGGCCATAGGGGGCGAAACACTGGCCCCCGTGGAGAGGGCGCGCAATTTGGGTGTCCTCCTGGATCCCCGGCTGTCCATGGAAGACCATGTGGCAGCCGTGGCCAGGGGGGCGTTTCATCAGGTACGCCTGATGCGCCAATTGCGCCCCTTACCCGACCGGGCTGCCCTTCGCACAGTCACCCAAGTTCTCGTGACATCCCGACTCGACTACTGTAATGCTCTCTACATGGGGCTTCCCTTGAGGTGCACCCGAAAGCTACAGTTAGTCCAAAATGCAGCCGCGCGGGTGATTATGGGAGCCACTAGATGCTCCCACATAACACCGATCCTGCGCGAGCTGCATTGGCTTCCTGTGGTCTTTCGGGTGTGTTTCAAGGTCTTGACGGCCATCTTTAAAGCGCTCCATGGCTCGGGGCCTAGTTATCTGCGAGACCGCCTCTTGCCCCATACATCCCTTAGACCGATACGCTCCCACAGAGAGGGCCTTCTCAGGGTGCCGTCGGCCGGGCAATGCCGACTGGCGACACCCAGGGGAAGAGCCTTCTCTGTGGCGGGGCCAGCCCTTTGGAACGACCTACCCCCCGAATTACGCACCATCACCGACTACCGCCTCTTCCGCCAATGTCTAAAGACATACCTATTCCAACAAGCCGGCCTAGCCTAACCTCCCATGGGGACTTTTAGATAGTTTTATTGGGTATTTTAAAATTGGGTTTTTAGCATAGGATAAGACGGTTTAATTTATATTTTAAATTGTGTATTTATTTTTGTACTCTGTATGTTTTTTAAATTTCCTGTGCGCCGCCCTGGGTCCTTTGCGGAGAAGGGCGGGATATAAATGTAAATAAACTAAACTAAACTAAGTCTTCAGCTCCTAAGTGTAGATCATCCGTTGGAATGTTATCACTTCAACCCTCCCCTCCATCCTTGGTCATGATGACATAATATAGTATTACAGTAATAAATTGCCACTACTGCATACTTATGTGGGACTTCTTGAAGTACACCCACCCGTTCCGATTGTTCAGATTATAATAGAAAGGGGAATGGTAATTAGCTTTCTGATTATGCAAAATATATCTTCATCTATACAATTTCTTCCGTTCCTCTTTCAGCTGCAAAATGTATCCTGTAGTTCTCTTCCAAAGAGTTCCTTCAAAGAAGGTTATTTTCAAGTAACAGAACAGGCTGAAGAAAATAGGAGGCAATTTAGGCAACCATCAATCCCACTTCTCTAGCTAAAATGAGGTATTTTAAAATATATGGGTACTGTGCTCAGTACTGCAAAACTCAAGTTGAATTGGTACCAAGAAATGAAGGGGGCCATGCACTATGTTGTAAAATAATTAGAGATTCTTTTGTGGAATCACACTTTTCAGAGGATATCTTTCCCAAAACTTATATACTCCTTAAAACTTTACTACCCTCGGAAACACATACGCAGAAAAATTGTTTACCTAAATTATGCAATGTAAAGAGAGACCTTAAAAAATCTGTAAAAAAAACAAGAACATCACACTGATTGTGATTTTGTAGGCTTTAATACAAAGAGACTTCTCTTGTGTGCAGGACTCCAGTGAAATAGGATCCTCAATCATACAGAAAGCTTACACCTGTGCCTCATTTTCTAGTCAGTTTGAGTCCTCCACACATTTAGCTGAATATCTGGAGCAGCTGTCAGATGGCTTGGGGTGCTCCTTTGCATTTAAGAAGCAGTTTAAGTGCATGCCTTTCTAAAGAGTCGAAAGATTTTCTTATTACCTTCTTTCCCAAAGAATGTCAGTTATTGTAAAATGGCATCTGCCTAGGCCACAGCTAGACAGGATGCACGTTATCCTGCCAATTCAGAGGAAGATGCTAATGGATGCCAGATGGCTCAAATATCAATCAATCAATCAATCAATCAATCAATAATTTACTTATATACCGCATCCTCTCCCCAAGGGGACTCGGAGTGGTGCACAGGGAAAAATTAAAACAACATAAAATATATACATACATACATACAATAAAAACACATTAAATCAACTGTCCCTGCACTAAAATCCCCATTTTTAAAATTAACATTCCCTAACCCCTGAGGTAGAGACTAACCTAGGCCGGCCAAGCAGAAAAAGTGAGTTTTTAATTTCTGACGGAAGGAGCGGAGGTCCGTAGTTGTTCTAATGTCGGGGGGAAGGTCGTTCCAGAGGGCTGGGCCCGCCACAGAGAAGGCCCTTCCCCTGGGCGTCGCCCGCTGACAAAGTCTAGAGGACGGCACCCGGAGAAGTCCCTCTCTGTGGGAGCGAATCGGCCGGGAAGATGTATGGGGCAGAATCCGATCCCGCAGATAGCTAGGTCCCGAGCCAAACATGGTAGTCCTCAATTTACAACCAGTCATTTAGTGACAATTAGAAGTTACAACAGCACTGAAAAAAGCAACTTATACCCATTGTTCACACTTACAACCATTGCAGCATCCCTCTGGTCATGTGATCAAAATTTAGATGCTTGGCAACTGGCAAGTAGGCATGATGGTTGCAGTTTCTCAGGGTCATGTGGTCTCACCTTTTGCGACCTTCTGACAAGCAAAGTCAATGGGGAAGCCAGATTCCTTTAGCATCTGTGATACTAACTTAACCACTGCAATGATTCTATATATACTATAGTATTAATATTCTATAATATATAGAATTAAAGAGGCCATCTTTATAGATGTAAGTTACCATATTTTTTGGAGTATACGATGCACCTATTTCCCTCCATCTTATACACTGAATACAGCATTTTTGCCTCCCGAAACCCCACTCCCTTCACCAAAACGGCCATGCATAGCTTTTAGAAGGCTTTCAGAGAGCTCCTGGGGGCTGGGGAGGGCAGAAATGAGTGAAAAACGCCCCATTTTTGCCCCCCTCCAGCCCCCAGTAGCACTCTATAAGCTTCCTAAAGGCTATCCATCCCCTTTTTTTGACAAAAAATGAGCCTGTTTTTGTGAAAAATTGGTTGTTTTTTGCTCATTTTTGCCCCACCCCCCAGGAGCACTCTACAAACCTCCTGAGAGCTATTCATGCCCCTTTTTGAAAGAAAAAAAATGGACCCATTTTTGCAAAAAATCGGGCCATTTTTAGGAGGTTTGCAGAGTGCAAAAACTTTTTTTGAAAAACTTTTCCTCTTCAAAAACTTGCTGCGTCTTATACTCCGGTGCATCTTATACTCCGAAAAATACTGTAGGTTACGGGATTTTTCTATTTGTAATTTTAAAATAGAGTGTATAGTTGTATTAGCTTGTGCTTCGTTTGATGAATTGGAAGCTACTTCTTTATTATTAGTAGTCTTTGTTTTTTCTTTTCTCTTTCTTTCTGTTTCTTTTTTTTTTAATCTCTTTTTCTTAATTTTCTTTAATTTTTTACTTTAATTGGCTTTCCCTATGTCTGTTAAAAATTCAGTAACATTTTTACAAATTATTTATCATTTGCATCAATTACATTCAGCAGTGCTATAGAACAACCTTCGGAAAGCAAGTGGAATTAAATAAACATTGAAGATCTCTAAGGATTGTGATATTTTTACAATGATTATTTAACATGATAGACATGTACATGTATACTTGAAAAATCAAATGTGCTGATCTCTGTATTGATTAAGCCAGCTTTTCTCAATCTGGGTCACTTCCAGTTAAATATACCCAGAATGATTTATTAGCTATTGTCATACTGGCTGGAAATTCTGAAATAACACATCTGGTGGCTATGTCACAGGTTCCTTTTTTTTTAGAACCACTAATAACCAGGCTGACCCAGACTCAACAGACATTAAGCAATGGAAACTTGGACAATTGGGTTTTCTGTCTCCCTTCAATAGATTTTTATTTAGCTTGCAGAATTCAATCTTTTATCTTTTTTTTAGTTTTCAACTTTGTATTCCATGAAAGTCTTTATAGGTAATCCTTGACTTACAACCATTCATTTGATGACTGTTTTTAACAACAGCACTGGAAACGTGACTTAGGACTGTTTTTTACACTTATAACTGTTGCAGCATCCCCATAGTCACTTGATCAAATCCAGGCACTTGGCAGCTGGCATGTATTATGACAGTTGCAATAGCCCAGTGTTATATGATCATCATTTGTAACTTTCCCAAACAAGCAAAGTCAATGTGAGAAACCTGATTCACTTAATGACCGCATTATTCACTTAACAACTGCCATGATTTGCTTAACAACTGTGGCAAAAATGTTGTAAAATGAGACACAACTCCCTTAAAAACGGCCTTGCTCAGCAACAGGCATTTTTGGCTCAATTGTGATCGTAATCTGTGCTTTTTCTTCATTTTTGTCTGCTTTGTTTCTGGCTGGGCTTCTTGATTCTTTTCCTCTTTTTATGTATCTTTACTGCATCTGAGGGAAATTGCTTGAAGATCTTTTATTTATGCCTGTCTGGAAAGGAAATAAATGCCTCCTTCCCCAGTTTTTCCAGTTCCTGCCTCCTTTCCTGTGGCCTTATCTATCTTTTAGTTTGCCTCTTCGTTTTGTTGGATCTGATTACTCATCCTTTTCTTCCAAAGGCCCATGGGGGCAGAGCTCTCTTCTCATCTTCTTGCCTTTTTTCCCTTTTTTAAAAATATTGGGAACACGTTGGCTCTTTTCTGATCTTCTGGCATTACCCCTGAGCTTCAGGATTTCTCAAAGATTTTAGTCATTGGCTCTGAGATGACATCTGCCAGTTCTTTTAATATCCTGGGATATAATCCATGCAGTCCAAGAGGCATGAATTTATTCAAGGCAAGTAAGGATTCTCTCACCAATTCCTTATCTATTTTCATCTGCATTTCTCTTCTGCTCTTTGCAATACAGCTTCTGAGAGACTAGAACTGTTTTTTATTTTGTGAAAATAGAAGTGCAGGTTAGGAATTAAACAGTTCAGCTTTCTCACTGTTATCTGTCACCATCTTCTTGTTCTGTATGTATACAGGTAGTCTTCGACTTACAACAGTTCATTTAGTTCAGTTCAAAGTTACAATGGCACTGAAAAAAAAATGACTTATGACCATTGTTCACACTTACAACCTTTGTAGCAGTCCCGTGATCATCTGATCAAAATTTAGAAGCTTGGCAATTGGTTCATACTTATGACCGTTGCTGTGACCCAAGGTCATGTGATCACTTTTTGCACCCTTTTGACAAGCAAAATCCACTGAGAAGAAAACAGGTTCACTTAACAACCATATTATTAACTTATCAGTTGCAGTGATTAAGATAAGTGGCAAGAAAGGTCGTAAAATGGGGCAAAACTACTTAACAAATATTTCACTTAACAACATAAATTTGGGGCTCAATTGTGGTCATAAGTCGAAGACTACCTATAGTTGGTTCTTTTTCCCTTAATATTTATTCAGACACTTTCAGCAGTTTTCATCCTCAGATCAGCATTAAATTAACAATTTACACTTTAGATTTAAAATGAAATAAATTAGCAATTAAATTAATAAGTTATTTTGTTCAGGCCAGGCTGGCTTGCTGAAAAAGTCGGAAGGACGGGAGGTAGGGAATTATGCGAAGCTCCTGGGGTAGCTCATTCCAAAGGGAAAGCCCTCTCACACAGAAGGCTCTCCCCCTGGGGGTCACCAGCTGACACTGTCTGGCTGATGGCACTCTGAAGAGGCCAACTCTGTGGGATCGTACTTGACGGTGGGAGGCTACCAGTGGCAGTAGGTGGTCTTATAGACATATATTGCTTCTGATATACTTATAGACTTATATACCACTTCATAGTGCTTTACAGCCCTCTCTAAGCAATTTACAGAGTCAGCCTCCAATTTACAGAGTTGCCTCCAACCATCTGGGTCCTCATTTTAGCCATCTCGGAAGGATGGAAGGCTGAGTCAATCTTGTGCTGGTAAGAATTGAACTACCGAAGTGCAGAAGAAGCAGAAGAAGCTTGCAGTACTGCATTTTAACCACTGTGCCACCACGGCTCATTATAGTTTTCTTTACATATAATATACAGTATTGTTGGTCTTTACATATAATGTAGGTCCATTTCTTCTTTCATTGGATCTGGGAGTTTTAGCCACCTATATCCTTCCATGAATTCCAATCATGAGAGTCATCCCATCAACTTTAAGCAATTCCTACAATATAATATTTACCTACCTTTACAAGTTCTGCTTGTTTGTTCCCCTTACTCTTAGTATATAGGTATCTCAACCATTTAATACTGTGCTCCTTAGGTTTGCCTACTGTTACCCCAAAAAATATTTGTTCAGCAGGATCTCAGGTTACTTGTTTTCTTCTTTCTTCCTTGTCATTTTATTTTTCTGAGTTAACCTTTGCCTAATTCAGGTTGCCAAATACAGTCTATCTGCGTTCATTAAATTAATTAAAGCTATTCCTGGAGATTTTTTTTGACTAGGAGCAAAGCTAAAATATTTTCAATAAAGGATAATAAACTATATATCTTGATACAGACAATCCACTAAACCACTGGGCCTAGAGGGTTACAGCATCTAATATTCCATTTTAATCCCATCTAACAAATGGGATCCAGCTAGAGAATATAGGATCATTTTAAATATATTTTTTAAATAAAGGTATAGTAGTTCTCGCTTAACAAGCGGTTACAAGGTTACAACAGATTTCAAAAAAGTTCCTTACACCCATCCTGAAAATTTCAACTGCTGCACCCCTCGGAGGTCATTTAATTGATTTTCCGATGTTTGGCAACCAGCTCATATTTACAACCAGATGTAGTATCCTGCAACCACATGACCTTGATTTGCAAAGTTTTTTTGCTATTTTCAGAAAGAAAAAGGAACTGGATATGCTGGATTTGCCTAACACAGTGACTCATTTAATGGCCATTGTAAAAATGGTCATAAAATTGAATCCATTCAGCTAGTGACCTGGTTAAGAATGGCAAGAGTTTACAACTAAAATTCCAAGTTTTAATTGTGATTGTAAGTCAATTAAAGCTGAAGCTATCCGAGCTTCTCAGTGGATTGGATTATATTTATTTATTTATTTATTTATTAATTAAATTTATACCCCGCCCTTCTCCTTGTTAAATTTGTCTAAATAATTCAGGACTGAAAAATATCTACAAAGATATCTGTTATTTGTTATCTGTTTGTCTCTTATAATGAGAATATTTGCAGCTGTATAGAAGTATAGATAATTTCTAGTTTTCTTATAATAAATATTATTCAAATATGAGAATCCTTTCTATAACAAAAAGGACAAAAACAATGCAGACAGTGTTCAGCTCAATACACTATTACAAAATACCTAATTCTCTTCACAAAATCAAGGAATAAAAAACTGTAGCAGTGAAGAGTTTAAGTGCCTTGCAAAATATACATCTTAAAGAGGCCCATTTATGACCCAGCATTGTCTTAAATATAGATTCGAAAATAATGTTCCAGCTGATGAATGAGCATTCTAAGCTAGAAATGCAATTAGTTCAATTTGCTATCTGCTGTTAATTGCAATAATTATATTTATGATTTTATTGTAGAAAACATTTCACTTAATTATCAATATAAATAGTCTTGTAAAATATTTATCATGTTTAGATTCTATAATACAGAGTTCTATTAAATATTTAAGCAACACAAATGGATGATCACTGCAGCAAGTTAGATATCCATGGCTGTATGCCAGAAATAGCACTTCAGGCATGAATTAATTCAGCAAAATCTCTATGAACACCTCAAATGACAATAACCTATCCTGTTTCCCTGAAAATAAGACCTCCCCAGATAATAAGCCCAATCAGGCTTTTGAGCGCATGTGCTAAAATAAACCCTCCATTGAAAATAAGCCCTCCCCTGAAAATATTGCAACACAGTAGCAGTCATGAGGTGACCACGCTCACTGCCTCCTGCACCTCAAAAACAATAAGACCTCCCCAAAAATAAGGCCAAGCGCTTATTTTGGGGGTTAAAAGAAAATAAGACCCTGTCTTACTTTGGGGAAAACACGGTAAAAAGAGAGATGTCAGCTTTCCTATTCTTAATACATAAAAACATTTGAGGTTTATGAAATAAACATTTGAGGTTTATGAAATTAAGAAAAACCCAATGTTCCAAAAAGCCATACATTTTTAAATAAAAATACAATTAGCTGATCACTTGAATAAATATCTCTCCATAATATGTTCTCTATATAACTTTAACAAATGTTCATCCTTTTCATTTTTATAACTTTCATTTTGATAAATATCATCATTTATTTCCTCATAAAACTTCTCTCTTAGTTGGTCAATAGTTGGCAGTTATTACCAATTTCCTGTGGAAAAGAATTCAAAGATTAACCATGTATATGTAAACAAGTATTGTTTTGATTGTCTAAATGAGGGTTGTCAAACTCAAGGTCTGCAGCCCAGATGCGGCCCGCAGGGTGCTTAGATCTGGCCCACAGGGCTGCCCTGGAAATAGCAAAGGACTGGCCCATGGTTCCTCTACCAGCGAAACGGAGCTCGGGAGGGCCTCAGGCAGCCCTTGCGAGCTCTGTTTTCACTAGCAGAGGATTACAGGAGGCATTGCAGCCCAAAACAGGGTTCGGGCACCCATTTTCGCTGGCAGAACACTCGAGCCTCGAGTCCCTTCGGGGAGAGAGAGCGGGTTATATATAAATAAAATTCGAAAATTCGAAATTCGAGCCACCACAGGCGCCCCCGACACGAGTGATGGGTAGTAACAAACTCAAGCTCAACCCGGCCAAGACCAAGTGGCTGTGGTCTCCGGCACCCCGGTTCAGCCAGATAAGTCCAACACTGGCCATTGGGGGCGAACAACTGGCCCCCGTGGAGAGGGCGCGCAACTTGGGCGTCCTCCTGGATTCCCGGCTGTCCATGGAGGACCATGTGGTGGCCGTGGCCAGGGGGGCGTTCTATCAGGTACGCCTGATACGCCAGTTGCGCCCCTTACTGGACCGGGGAGCCCTTCGCACAGTCACTCAAGCGCTTGTGACATCCCGGCTGGATTACTGTAACGCTCTCTACATGGGGCTCCCCTTGAGGTGCACTCGAAGGCTACAGTTAGTACAGAATGCGGCCGCGCGGGTGATTATGGGTGCCACAAGGCAAACCCATGTAACACCTCTCCTGCGCGAGCTGCACTGGCTGCCTGTGGCCTTTCGAGTGCGCTTCAAGGTGCTGATGACCATCTTTAAATCGCTCCATGGCTCGGGGCCTAGCTATATACGAGACCGCCTCCTGCCCCATACATCCCTTCGTCCGATCCGCTCCCACAGAGAGGGTCTTCTTCGAGTGCCGTCGACGGGGCAATGCCGCTTGGCGACACCCAGGGGAAGGGCCTTCTCTGTGGCGGGCCCGGCCCTCTGGAACGACCTACCCCCCGACCTCCGTACTATCTCGGACCTCCGCCTCTTCCGCCAACGTCTTAAGACGTATTTATTCCAACAAGCCGGCCTAGGATAGCCCCCATTTCTGACTTTTTAAGAAAATAATTTATAATTGGCAAGGGTTTTAACATTGGGTTTTAGCACGGGTTTATTAATTTAATACATTTTAATGGATATTTATTGTATTTTGTGTTTTTAAATAATGCCTGTGCGCCGCCCTGGGTCCTAACAAGGAGAAGGGCGGGGTATAAATTTAATAAATAATAATAATAATAAAAGCTGGCCATGGCCACCCTGGCCGCACCTACCCCAGCCTCTCAAGGTCAAACACAACCCTGATGTGACCCTCAATGAAATGGAGTTTGACATCCCTGGTCTAAATTCTCCATCAATTTGCCTTATGGATGACCCTGTCACAACTTCTTATAACCTACTTTGTCTGTCTCGTATATATCTTTACAATTTCAGCTACATTTATTTTTTTACTAATTAATACCCTCACCTCCTAAATTTTGTAACTTATCCTCTAGGAAAGTTGTTGTTTTCACTCTTTTATAGTAATACTTTACAATATTGAAGTGATTTCAATATTCTGACTGTTCCTGTGATTTTCATTGGAGATGTACTATATACACAAAGATCTATGAAATCCTGAATCATTCCAGAAAGAGGAATCTTGCCATTTAAAATTCAACTTAAAATTACTCATACATTAATATCAGTTATCCACTGCATTCTCTATTTTAGATAAATGACATCTTTATTTTATGTATATCTGCTTAGATGTAACCCACATTAACTGGCTTCTGCAGGGGAAACCTCCCATTTTCCAATGACATTGGTAGAACAAATCTTCACGCAAGGATTTTGCTTAATTTGTGCTACAGAGCAATACTGAACTTTAGAGCAGAACTAGAAAATGACAAATTATATAGATAATACTTAATACTGATTTCAAAATGAGTGTTCCATAATCAAAATGCTCCTTAAGAGATCCATTTTTGGCTGTTGCTTAGAGTAACGGGGGAGGGGTTCGTTGTCAGAAGCAAGTATAGAACAATTTCAGTGGATCACAAGCTTGACAGAATATATTACTTTTTAAAATTATTGTGCTGAACATTCTATTTAAAGGCATTTTTATTTGTACATCCAAAGTTCTTAAAAAGGAAGAACATGAGACTGACCAGCTTCCAAAAATATGTTTCACAGTGGGAAACAATAATGCTTTTATAACATGTTTGACTGAAAAATGTGAGTCAGAGTAGCTGGGTAAATAAATGGATTCAAGGAAGAGTATGTATTTAAAAGGTAGCCTTCCTTGATAAAGTACGGAATAAAAGCAAGAACATTTTGTACTCAAACACAGTATATCAAGAACAAAAATATCTCTTTACTCATCCACACATGCTTTGAATGCCAAACCCAAACCATTGTCATTTGTTTAATTGTACTTCATAAAAATATGCCCACAATGTTAAGTGGTACACATTTAACATGAAATATAAGCCAATTAAAAGATATAATGGATTGAAAGACTGCATGTAGTAGATGTTCTCCTTAATAAGAAAAAGAAATTCTAGTCTCCATTCTAGTCTCTAGTTTTTGGTCTACATTCCATAAAAAATGTAAGTTATTTTTCGAACAATAAGCAACTCTTGCTTATTTCAACAAGAATTATCTGTTTTGCACTCTTGAGAAAAAGGAGTGCAAGATTATCAGCATATATGAATCAGTGGTGGGATTCAAAAATTTTACTACCAGTTCTGTGGGCGTAGCTTGGTGGGTGTGGCGTGGTGGGCATGGAAATGGAAGGATACTGCAAAAATCCCCATTCCCTCCCCACCCCAATAACCTGCTTTCCAGCTCCATTCTCCTGTGCAGGGCAACAAAAGAAGATCAACTGGGAGGCTGGGAGGCAGAAGGAGCAGGCCCAGCCTATTTGCCCGTTCTCCAAACTCCTCAAAATTTCTGCTACTGGTTCTCCAGAACCTGTCAGAACTGGCTGAATACCATCTCTGATATGAGTGCCATAGTGTATGACCTATTCACGATATTTGCAATTGGCTTGTGTTTCCAAGCCAATTTAAAAATTGAAGAATCTTCTTGATAGCACAAAAGGGCAAACTATTCGAGGGACAAAATGTTATCCCACAGGCAGTATTTCAAGCTTTTGTTGTTGTTCAATCGCTAAGTTGTGTCTGGCTCTTCATGATCCCATGGACCATACCACACCAAGTCCCCCTGTCTTGCACTGTCTCCTGGAGTTTGTCCAAATTCATGTTCATTGCATCAATGACACTATTTAACCATCGCATCCTCTGTCATCCCCTTCTCCTTTCACCTTCAATCTTTCCCAAACTCATTTCTCATTTCGTGGCCAAAGTTTTTGAGCTTGACCTTCAGTAACTGTCCATCCAAAGAACAGTCAGGGTCGATTTCTTTTAGGATGGACTGATTTGATCTTTCAGTCCAAGGGACTCTCCAGAGTCTTCTCCAACACCACAGTTCGAAAGCAGTATTTCTAGCAGTTGTGCTATTAAGTTAGTTTTCAGACATTTAAAGGGTAAATCTCTCACAGCCACAAAATCTGCATTTTTACTCATCTTCCTATTCTTGCACCAATACAGGTTAAATAGGCCAGTATGCATGTTAGTGAAAAGCTGCTGATTTACATATTTATCCAGCAAGAACTTTAATCAAACACATAATTGGCATTATCTCAAAATAAAATTATGCAATTCAAGCAGTAATGACCAGTTAAACATTGCTTTTGAAATCAAATTAGAAACTACCTTGGCATTTAACTATGTATTAACTTCATTTACTGCAAAAATTCTTAGCAATAAAAATCCCAAAGGAGATAAAGATGAGGCAAGATTTTGTTATTGAGAATATCATCTGGTAGTTTTCATAAGCAATGATCTTGGCAGGCTCCAAATACTAGTTAAAATCCTACTGCCAAAAACAAGGGGAGGTAATATTATTTTTCCATAGTCAGTCAGAGCAATGTCTATTCCTGAATATTACAGGTTCCATAGTGCTTTAGTTACAGCTTGTATAAGCTACAGTTGTTTACATAAACTTTCTTATCTATAATGAAACTTCAGCACAGAAAATACAAATGATTGTGGAAAAAAACTGTATACCCATTTTTTCTTCTGTCCAATAATGTCCAATTGTCAGAAACTGCCTGAACAAATCCCTGTAGTTTTCTTTGCAAGGTCTTTCAGAAGTAGTTTGCCATTGCTTAATTCATAGGCATGAAAGAAAGTGCCAAGCCCAAGGTCACCCACACTGGCTTTGTGCCTAAGGCAGGTCTAAAACTCACAATTTCCCAGTTTTTAGTCTGATGCCTTAACCGCTACACCAAAACTGCTTCTGTATCTATATATCTGGGCTAATCCATAGTTCAGATTCAGTTCCATGCTTGTGCTTCAGAGCATACAAGGGAGCAAACAAGCAGCCATGTTTTTCCCTTCCTTAAAGCGGCTTTGAGGAATTATAGATAAATGCTATCATGTTCCTGTGCCAAAGCATTCTTTGGAACTAATTCAAAATATCACACAGTCCAAATATATATTACAAATTGTGGGGAACAATCCACAGAACTTTCTTCAATCCACATAGCAATGATTTAATGAGCATTTCTTTCAGCTAAATCAAATATTTCTAACTGCTATATAGAAGAAGACACACGCATATCTGGCAGCAAAACCTAACACCGTTACATCTGTGTACATACATATACACACTAAACTTGTTCATATAGTCCTTTCTGCTAAGCTTGTTCACATATGATTTTACACAAATAGTCAGTGCTTGTCCTTTCATGAATGCCTATTTCCTCTGAAAATAAAAGTTAAGATACTATCTAATTAAGTTCTCAGATAAATTGAAATTTTTTCATCAGCAAAAAGGAGATGGGGGTATCTAATTAAGTTGTCCATTCCCTTCCCCCAGGCATCAAAGCTTCTAAGTTTTGCTCTGGAGAATTGCAGAACCCTCTAGAATCAATCTGAGAAAAAATGCAGAACAGTACAGAGAAGAAATGAGATGAAAATCTTGTCCCATAAGCAAAAGTCTACTCACACTACATAGTGTTGTGATAATTTAATAATAATAATAATAATTTATTACATTTATAAACCGCCCCCTCTCCCCGAAGGGTGGCATGCAGTGCCCTCTTTGTGAGCACGCAAGCTGTCACGCCAGTTCAGCTGTTGCGCATGCATGCACATCTCCCATCAGCCAGCTGGCTATCAGGTCTCTGCCATGCATGAGCGGGCTGCGTGCATGCATGCATTTGGACGTGCTGTGCGTGCATGCACAGAGTGTGGTGTGCATGTGTATGTATGGGGAGGTTGTACACACAATGCATTTTGGGGGTTCAGGTGTGTTTTGGGCACTTGGTCTGGAAAGGGTTAGCCATCACTGACATAGTGATGAAGAGGAAAAAAATCTGCTTTTTAAATCTGAAATACCTCATAGTATATCAAAACTGCTTATCTAATTATATTCCCAAATGACAATGAAGACTTCATAGACTATGTAATAATTTATTATGTGGCCTATGTAATTAATTAACTAAACCACTTTAAGGCCTAGAATGATAAACACATATTTTAGTCCATTTCTGTTGCTCTTTAATATATTTTGTTGCTATCATTTTATTTCAAAGGAGATGAGATGATTTATAGGAGATTCTGAAATTATGAAGCACCCTGTGCTAATTACTTTTACTCAGATTACTTCTCTCTAAGAGCTTGATGATCGAAACTCTGTGCAACAGGTATTGTTCAGAAAGAAATCAGTATTTCATCTTGGAAGACCTCTTGTGCAGTATCGCTAAGAAGATGTATGCCCCTTTTATCCATCTTTCAGAACATCACACTTTCCCCATGAAATGAAGTAAAATGTTTTAGCACTTTCCAAAACTTTCTGTTTTAACAACAGTAAATAGTGTACAATAATTGTTATTCAATTTCTTCATGTAGCCCCCAGATGGTCCAAATAGAGAAATATAGCCCTTTTCCCATATAGAACAATATTTTGTATGTGGAAAAAATACAACTCTTCTAAAAATATGTTATCCATTGCTTAGTAAGCGTGCAATTACCATCTACAACAGTTGAGAATTCTTATCCCTGTGTAAAGTATCACTAATCAGATGTGTTTGAAATAATTCATGGCATTATTGGGGATTTTTTTTAGTTTTATATTTTTAAGTATTTATAAATTATGTACTGGCCTTTTTTAAAAGTTGGCAAATATTTCTACAAACAGCTCTGCAAAAAAATTCCAAATTTCTCTGTCTTTTACTTACTGAAAGCTGTTTAAAAATCTATCTATCTATCTATCTATCTATCTATCTATCTATCTATCTATCTATCTATCTATCTATCTATCTCACTTCAGATTTCTACTCCATGTGAACTAGATATTAGACTATTGCTTTTAAATGTGCCATTGCAAAACAGTTGCACAAAGGGTAAAATATGGTTGCAGACAACATGAATTAAATTTACCATCTGGAGAAGTTCTTATTAAAGCAAGCATTGCTAAGCAACAAAATTCTAATTAACTTATATTGGTGGGTATGAAAGTACTGATAGAACTGGATTTTCCAAAATTATATAATAAAAGACAAATACTTAAATACTGAACTATTGCACAATTGTGATGCAGTATTGGGAGTTAACTGATGCTGTAATGGGAGAGACAAGGACTAAAATTAGAAATACCATTTGAAGTATGAATCAGGCCATTCATCCATCTAAATTCTGCATTATAAATGCTGACTAGCAGTAGCTTTACAGCATTTCAGAACTTTTCTCTGAATTCTACATTGGAAATACCAAGGATATTCTGTATGCTAATCATATACTCTACCAGTAACTCATGACATTTGTGACCATAAGAATAACTTGAATCAAACAATTTACTATTAGATATTGCAAACTGATAAACAAGATTTCTAGCAATCAGGCAAACATCCAATTAGAAATTATGAAACTGATAAAATAATTGTATACCAAGAGAATGGTCTCTGTGGTAGTAGAGTAGGCAGCATATATGCATAATATAAAGAAATGAAAGTTAATGGAAGTGGTTATAGTGAAAAAAAGATCTTTCAAATAGTATGTTGATTTGAAGAATAAAAATATCAAGTAATTATTAGCATAATGTAAATGGAAAATTCAAAGTATTACATTGGTCAAGAAACTTATTTATAAAGCAATTAAAAATTTCAAACTATAGTATAAAATTAACTTCCAGAATTGTATTTCTAGAGCAGTTAGAAATGTTTAAAGTACATGACTGAAACTGTCAACAAAATAATATTGGTTTTTCAAATTTTATTTTTAAAAAAAACCTGATTCCAACAAAGGACAATGAACTAATAGGTTTAAAAAGACCTTTGTGAAACCAAAGTTGAAGTTTTGCATAAAAGAGAAGCTCAAATAGAATGCCGATGCAATATTACACAACAAACTTCAAGCAATAACAGTTTTCTTTCCACTCCTCATTTATGTGTCCTTGAAACTGCTTTAGAGGGTCCCCAGATCCCCTGAAGCAGATTGGAAGGGAAATTCATCTGCTGGCACAGTTCAGCTTGCTGGCAGAATGATATTATTGGATACAATTCAAGGTTCTCCCCAAGTCTATATTTGCACTGAAACAAAAACAAATGTTTATTACCAGTATCAATCCATAGAGAAGTGTAGACAATTAAGGATCAGGAAGAGACTATTCAGTTGAATGTATTTATCATTTTTATTTACTTCAACCAGAAAGAAGTTCTTTTCTCCAGAAACAAAGGACTCGGCCCACTTAAGCAGATAAGCATAAATCACTGACTATCGTTTTGAAAGGTATATTATTTGGGGAAGAAAAAAATCTGAATTCTATACATTTTAAACAGTATATCACAGGTGGTTTCAGAAGTATTTTGCCTGGGATTCTCCTTCTACCCATTTTGCAGTGATGTGAGGCCCTCGCTTACACTCTGTATAATCCTGGATTTATGAAGGTAATGGGACATTTTAGTAACATGTCAATTGCGGGGGGGGGGGGGGGATGGATGTGACAGAAAAGAAGTGAAAAATGCCATAGAGAATATAGAACAATCGCAGGAAGAGAAAGGATGACTCCCATATGAAAAACTATAAAACAGATAAATCGCCAAGCAAAATGAACAGAATGTGAATATAGGTAGTCCTCATTGTATTACCATTGTTTCAGCAACAATTCAAAGTTATAACAGTGAACGAGGGGAATATATTTATTTATTTATTTATTTATTTATTTTATTAAATTTATATACTGCCCTATTCTCCGTGGTAGGACTCAAGGCGGTGCACAGAAAAGTAAAAACCACAACACATACATATAATATAAAATGGAATTAAATAATAAAACCTGTGCTAAAATAGTTAAGACCAATTAAAATATTAACTTTAAAATTATACCCTTAATCTATGCCAGGCCAGCCAGATGGAAAAAATGTGTTTTGAGCGTCCGACGGAAGAGGCGTAGGTCAGTAATAGTGCGGAGGCCATATGACAGATTCTCATAGTTGTGGCCATCTCAGAGTCTGCGCTTGGCAATCAGCTCGCAATTATGACATTTCAGCTTTCCACCGTCACATCTTTACCATTTGTGACCTTCACTGCAACAAGTAAAAGCAAAGGGGAAGCCTGGAGAAGGTTCAACGATCACATGACTGTGACTGTGTCACATGACTCCATACAGTAGTCACCTAATAACGACAACAATCAGGACTGCTGCAAATATTCTGATCAATTAATAAGTCATGTGATGTTGCACTTTATGACTGCATTGCTTAGTGACAGAGTTGCTATCCCCAATTACCATTGTTAAGTAAGTTTCTTGTATAGGAAGATGTGAAGTCCACTTAGAACAGAGTAAGAATATTGTTCAGAATTCCACTATGTAAGTAAAGTTACACTAATGGAAAGCATGAAAAATGATCCTTTGCAGTATTATAAAGTAAAGAGGTTGCATACAAGAGGAGAAATAGCTTATTTACGTGGTTTCTTCCCTATCTGTTTCTACAATCTTATCCAATCCAGCAGGATGGGAGTGCTATGCATATTGTTCGTTAAAAAGTGTTAGTTGATAGAGTGCAAATGGAGAGCTCTTTCTGCCATGATGCCTCTTCCTTTGGAATATCACACTTTGGAAGATCAGTCTGAATCTTCTTTTGCCTTCCTTAAGACATTGAAACCTTGCTCGGTACCCCAGCTAAGGCCCTAGTAATGTAATAAAGCCCATCTCCTGGTCGTGTTAATAGTTGTTTTATGAGTCTTGGCTGCCATGAGTTCTTATTTTTTCTACTGCATATGTTTTATCTACTTTTATTGTAAACTGCCCAGAATCCTGGGCAGATGGGCAGCTTTTGAAATACATGATGGATGGATGGATGGATGGATGGATGGATGGATGGATGGATGGATGGATGGATGGATGGACGGCACACATAGGGGCAGGCAGGCAGCCTGCACTGATTTTATAATATGCATAAACCAATGATATTTGGGGTAATGCTGAAGTGAAAGTAATTATGGCTGATAAAAACAACGCAGACAAGAGAAAACTATTAAAAGGAAGTAGAAAAAATATTTTATTATTATAAAGTTATAATATAATATTATTTGATTTGATTGTATAATGTGTATACAGGGAAAATAATAATTGAAAAGAACATAGTAAAAAAAAGAGAACGTTTAAAATTAAAGATCAATCCTTACTGACCTTTGGAAGGACAGATACTGAAGCTGAAACTGAATTACTTTGGCTATCAAATTAGAAGAGAGAACTCATTGGAAAAGACCCTAAAATTGGGAAAGATAGAAGGCAAAAGGAGAAAAGGACAGCAGAGGGTGAACTGGTTAAATAATGTCATCAACACAATGAACATGAATTTGGACCAACTCTGCCAGATAGTGGAGCAAAGAGGGCCCTGGTTCACGCAGTCGCAAAGAGGCATACATGACATAGTGACTGAACACCAGCAAAATTAAAATAAAGAAGGATAAGAAAATGCAGAATGATTTTATGTCTTTTATTGAAATAATATCTGATAAAACCAGTTTTCTAGTACTATTAAATAAAATAATATAGTTTAAATATTTAGAATAGTTCAAATAGCGACACAATATTCACCTGTATTTCCAGGTAACGACATTTCATTATTATAAAGATAGAAAATATTATGCAATATACAACACATGCATTTATTTCTGTCTATTTCATTCGTATTTTGGAATTTTCTACTAAGGTATATGCAACCTTTTTAGAAATGTGGTTATTATAGTTAAACAAGTTTTAAGTTCTATGTCTCTCATATGAAATCATGAGTAAGTACAAGTGAAAATTGTGGAAAATAATCTATATACGAGGGGAGGGAGGGGGGAGAGAGAGAACAGAAAGGGAACTCATAGTCGCCATATGTATCTGCTCCTCTATCACAGAAATGCACATATGACGCTACTAGATCTAAACATAAATTCTCAGAGGTTTCACACATGTAACTATGCAGAGTATGATATAGTTACATCAAGATAGCTGGAATCCATATCTACTTTTTCATGCAAACTCTAACATACTTTATCTTATCTCTGACCCAGTAAACAATCTGCACAATTCCATTTTATTATTAAAATTAACTACATACCAGCCAGGTAACAGCTAATTCTGGAGCTCTTTTCTCTTTACCAGACTATTGGATATTGCACACAAAGAATGATTGACTCAAACTAATGCAAGTTTACTTTACATATATTATACAAACAGGTTTATATAAATATAACTGTATTTATGAACCAAAGGATTTTTCATAAGTAGAAAATTACTGGATCTGAAAATAAGCACATAATTTGGAGATATCTTCTACCCAATATTTAGATCCATGATGTTGAAAGTAACATATAATAATACAATGTTTGAATTTCATTACGGATATTCTTTAAAAATTAATTCTTATAAATAGTAGTATGCTAATTAAATAGCATCCTAAGAAAAATAAAGAATAAGAGCAAGAAATTAAAATGGGGCTACTATGAACGATGACATGTCAGTGATTTTTGTCTGATTCAAGTAGAGTTAGTTTTCTCTGACTTAACTTGAATGAGAATCTATGTCATTACATGGGAGAGGCAATGAGCAAAACAAAGGAAGCCATATCACAAAATGGTCCAATGAACTTGAAATAGGGAACTGCCAGTCAATGTACAAAAACATCTACCACATCCAAAAGAGATCAATGCTCTGTTAGAACAAGGAATTTCAATTAATAAAACCACAAAAGAAAACAAACTCACAAACTTCATCAACAATTTCTAACTCTCTGTAATTCCTTATAACCTCTGTTAGAAATACAGAGGTGAAAAAGTGAACAGTTTGCAAAACACTAGGAAAAAAATAAGAAAGCATTATTACTAATAACAGTAATAATGAATAAAAATTTAATCCCACTGAAACTAGTTCCAATACTTTTTAGTAGTTCTTTTCAACATCAGTCCATCTTAAGCATGATTAGGTGCTCTTGAAACTGAAAAGAAGTTTAACACTTCCAAAACTTAGTGTCTTTAAGCTGGACTAAAATTTATTTAAAAAATTATACACTCCGATAGTTTTAAGTCCTTATCTTAGTGTTACAGATTCCACAGTTTGGGAGCTTCAACAACCATAGTCAAGGAATATTTCGCAGAAATATTTCGTGGCAATTGTGTCACCCAAGCATATTTATAAAGTCTGTGATTATATACAGGGATTCATCTAATTTGAATCTTTGCTGTTGTTACTACTTTAAAAAAACAAAACTGCATAGGAATGGTTTTCAAAAATAATAAACACAGAGTGATCTGTCTCCCTTTTGACAAAACAAATCACAGAAATAAATTCGGGTAAGAATTGCAATCTTCTCTTTCAGTCTTTCTCTCTGCAAAATAAAACATGTAAGGAAGAGAACTAGGAGGAAAGATCGCAGAGCACTCCGTACACCGTCGGTAACTTTACAAACACAATCCCCAACGCCTATTAAAAAGTAACGTCACGTTATGCAGAGAGGGGGTGGGGGGTCACCAATCTATGTGATTTTAAAATATTCAAAGCCTTCGGGAGCATTCCCAAAATCAAGCACGTACTCCACGGCCACACAAATAAGGGTTTTGGTTCTTGCAATAAAGTGCAGCTATTCTGTAGACAGGGGTTAACTTCTGCGAAGGTAACAGCGGCAAGACGGGAAATGAAAGAACATGGCCCCTATGCGCTACATGGAAAGGACTCCTTCCTTGGTTTAAAAAGGGAGCATCTGATAGCAGACAGCCGATCATCCTTACAAACCAGCGCAAAGCTCCATGCAAACCCCGTTACTCAGTAGACAATGGCAGCATATTCCGAGACGAGGAAGTGCTCGGACAATAATAACTGCATCTAGCGGCTTGCAGCCAAACGACCATCACCAACCACTGAGCTATCCATCACTGAAGACTTGCTTCCCGCCTCCCGCTCGTTGATTTACCGACCCGGCTCTGCAGGCGCGTTTCTTACCTCGCTCCGCCTGGACCCGCTGGCAAAGGACTAAAAGCACGCCAAGCAGCATGACAGCCTTAAAGAGGGATCCTCTGGCGGCCGGGCCGGGCTCGGTACTCCTCCGATCAGGGCATGGCGGGGGTGGCGGCAGCGGCGAGAGCATCGGTAGACCACAGCCAGCGCTGGCCGCCAAAGCCCTCGAGATGCCCGCTGCAAGGACTCCCTGCAGGCATTCAAGAGGCTCGCACTTCGCGACGGCGCCTACCGCCACCGCATCGTCCCCGAGAGCCATTGGTGGGCCGGCTGGGCTTGCACATTCCCGTCGAGGGTCCGGCGCCTGCCTGGGTCTCCTGTCACGGCGCGCGGGTTCCCATAGCCGCGCGCCTCCGCCAGGCCAGACAGGGCAAGGCAGGAGCAAGCGGCGAGCCGCCTTTTGCCTCAACAGCAGCAGGTGTAGAGAGGCTGCTGCCAGAGCCTCCCGGTGCAGCAAGCCGCCCGTCGCCAGGCCCTTCCCGCCCTAACCTTGGGCGCGGGGGGCGCCTGAGGCTGGCAACGGATGCCGAACGGACGGGAGTTGTGATAGCGGCGCTGAAACGGCGCTTCATCGACAAAAGAATCACGTAGCAACCCTCCGCCCCTCCTTTGCTCCGGAGTCGCAGGAGATGGCGGCGCTCCCAAGCCGAGGGGGACCTCTTCTGGGCTCTCGAGGCCTCACCGGGGAGAAGTTTCGGGCGCGGGGTCCTCGGCGCGATCCCAGAGGCCTCTTCGATCCCGGTGGAGGCTCGCGCGTCCCTGGTTCCCCTCTCTCTCGAGCCGCGAATTCGTAAATGCAAGCTGGCCGCGCAAAAGCCCTTTCGTGCTAAAAGCCGCCTGCCTCCATTGGTTAGGGTTGTCATTCGCCGCTCCAACTTTTAAAAATGAGTATTGTGCTGTGGGGCCTAATGGAGTTCATAGAGGTCTCAGGAAAAGAATCCTTCACAGAAGCCATATTTATATCTATATTTATAGACCGATGCGTACTGTTGCTTTTCAGAGCAAGCAATATCACGCAAAGGAGGAACGCATAGTGATCTAAGGAAATGAAAACGCAAGATAGGAGAAACCGTCTCCCCAGACTTTTACTGGTTCCTCGCTACTGTATTAAAACTACATGAATTCAGGATTAATCAGCATTTGCACATTTTAACATTTCTCCATCTTTTCTCTTGATAGAAAACATTCTACCAAGGTACATACATTCACTAGTGCTGAAGGGTATATAATTTGCAAGTGTTCGCTCCATATGCAAGTCCTTGCATTACAAAATCTAATACTTGCAGATGATTTGAGCAACCTCTTTATGCAAAATTATATATGCATCTACATTCGCAACTAACAGGCACATAATATCTGCACAAGCATTCCAGATATTTTCATCTACATTGAACTGCTAAGTAGATGTTATATAGCTTATTGAAGTGTTTGCTAACCATTTCGATTATTCTAATGCTTAAATTCCATTATCTATGGCATTTAAAATGTTTTCATATTCAATTTTCATCATATTCAGTACTTTTTTTCACAGCAACAACCCTCATATTTGTACAAGACTAATTTTATCTTACACTTTTTCTAATTCAACAAATATATAATATATTTTCTTTTGAACATTCATACGTATCTCAATGGCGGGTTGAAAAGTAAAACTTGATCTACAAATTCTTTTCCACATTTGAACTTTCCAATTGTCACTTATTTGTATCCCTTCAGTCAGAGACACTTTCTCAGGGACATTCACCAAACTTTTTCCTATGGTTTTTGTGTTCGCTCTTGCTAACTTTTCCTTCATATGTGGGGATAAAAATAGATTTGTTTTCTAATTGTCAGATGCAGTTGCAATCTTCACATAAAGATTAAATAAGATACATAATTAGTTTACAAGCAAGCCATGCCCATATCTTAGTATATTGTCCAGTTGAATCAACCTTGCCCGCAGTCTTCATTTTTTTAAATTCCTTTAGTGTTTATGATTTCCTTTTCATTATTAATTTCAGTTTTATTCTTCAAATGATTGTTATTTACATATAAACTTAAAAAATACTTTCAGCACCTCTTCATTTCAATTTCATCCCAAATTGCATCATGCCTATTTTAATAACCCTTACTCTGGCTCCTTGTTTAGCCCTGCCTTTTTAAAACTTAACTAAGTAATGTTGTCTTTTACTAGATTCCTTGCAATTATTTTCTTCTTTATATCCACAATATATATTATATTGCTCTCATTCTCCTTTCAACGATATTCTAGCCGCAGCTTTTTTTCATATCCACTATTTGTTGTATAATTCTACGAAGCATCCTTTTTTAGACTTACATTTAAGGTGACAAGCAAAGACTATCCTATAGATATTCTATAAATGTATATATTCAATAATGAGTGGGCTGACTGCTGCCTTCAAGTGATATACAGGAAGGGGTGTGGTGAGATTCTACTAACCACACCTGCTCATTATGAAGGTTTTCATAAAGCATGGATGAGATCAGGCTAATAACGGGGAAGAACCATAGGGAGATAGTGGGAGTGAAGTGTGGCTTGTTAGTTTGTTGGGTGATATGGGGTGGGGTGACTGCCAAATGCTTGACCAAAGCCCTCGTAACCTGGTTGAGGCTTATCTGTGTCTCAATAGTGAGGGAAGACCACCCAAGGGGAAGGCAGCCTCCCTACCTAGGACCAATACTGTATTCCAGCCTCCTGGGCTCTAAGCTCCAGCACCTGGTCTCTTGCTCCTTGGTAGCTTCAGACTCTGGTTGCTGCTTCTTAATACTAGATTGATATGTAGTAAAAACTGATTCACAACTTGATCCTGAATGAGGACTGAACTGACTTTCAGCATTGAAACTTGAAGGGAGTGTTCCCCACTTAGAGATGTGTTTTCTGGTTTCAAGTACAGCACTAGCCACAATTCCAGGTGAGAGATGGGGAATGGCCATTGGCATCCAAGAATATCTGGTGAGCTTAAAAGATCAGGTGTTTGTGGCCATTGTGGTAATAACATCTCCACTCTTACTGCATATGCATACGGCTGGCCAGAAGCTCTGTTTCAATTAACCAAGTCTCTTCTGGGTAAGAGAGTCGCTTTGAAGAACTACCATGAGGAATACTCTTGGCATCTATCAGATGAAGTGGCTTGACTTCACGGAATTAGATTCAAGCAGATCAAATTCTTTGGAAGTGCCTGAGAACATCTAAGATCTCAATTATCTGAGAAGAGTTTAAATTAGTTAATCCTGAGGATCACCGTGGTGAGTTTAGATACCTATGTTCTGGATTAGACTCCTGGGAGTTAACATTTGATTGGCTCCAAATGATGATTAATGCCTCGTTGTGGAGGAAGGTAGTGCTAGTTGCCTTGAAGAATATAGCTATACACTCCTTCACAAGATACTACCCTTGGATCAGACAGTGTTGAATAACACTTTTTCCCCAGTTTTCTATCTGTTTCTAGAGAAGTTATTGAAAGGCTAAGGTGCTTAGCTTCAAAAGGCCCCTGCAAGTAGATTCTCTGGGCCCTTTCCAGCCAGGGTGCAGGCCAGGTTCCAGTACTGAGAAAGTGCGGTCACATGTGGATAGGTTCTGGATGGGTTGGGATGGGGATGGGGCAACCCATCTGGATCTCCTGAACTTCTTGGCAGCATTCAATACCATGGAGCATGGTACCTTTCTGGACTGGCTTTGCAGGTTGAGAATGTGGGACACTGTTTTGCAATGATTTTACTCCTTCCTCTACAACTCAAAAGTATTGAGAGAGAAATGTCTATTGCCTCTTGCCACTCCTTTTTAATTTACACAAGAAATCACTAGGTAAGGTCATTTAATGGCACAAGGTGCATTATTAACTGTAATCTTGATGATACCCCAGTCATGCATTTCCACCCCCGGCTGGGCAGGCAATGCCATCCAGCCAGCTCTGAATCAAACCTAGCAAGACAGAGTAGCTTTGGGGTATTGCCAAAGGTCTGGTGTTGCATTTTACCTTCGATGAGGTAATACTTCCCTGGACGGAGCTGGCAAACAACTTGGGACTCCCTCCTAGATTTGGGAGTCCTACCTTTTGGAACAACCTTCCATGCTTTAGACATAGATTTTTTTTAAAAAGAAACATATGTATTAGGAAAAGGGGGAAAAAACTGGAAACTGATTGAATTCTCCTTTGTAACTTTTGCAATGAAGTAAAATCATAAATCCAATTTAGTGGTTAAGAACACTTGCAAGTAGTATCACCCAGATGAAAGAGATTACTTTTTGATGGATGAAAATATCCTTCAACGCGGGAAAGAAGTAATGTTGTGAAAATGAATTTTGCAACAACACTGATAGGTATTTTGAAAGCAATACATACTTATATAGCTTTCACATAAATATTTTAAACAGATTACAGTAGCAGTTAAATTATTCAGTATCTCCTTATTAAAGTCATGTCATTTTAAAGGTAATGCTTTTAATTTTTCTCAGTTTAAACAATACCATTGGGAGTTAGCTGCCAACCGCACAGTAAAAGAGGGATATTATTTAGTACCTTGCCATCTTGGCCAGTTCTTGGTTCTAATTGAAGTTAGAATTTGGTTGTATTTTCAGCAATGAAGGCATATTTGAGTATTTTTGAATAGAACATTTATACTTAATTTTTCCTTTAAAGAAAAATATGAACATGGGCCAATTCTTATTTAAAGATGGCTGATAATGTTTTGTGGGGTAGGGATATCCGCTCATAAAAGGATCATTATGCTTAATCAAGTAATGATACATTTAACATATTTCAATTTTTTTTCAGAATACAATTTCCTAGAAAGACTAGATGGAAAAATAATTAAAGCATTTGGCATGTACATTGCTTTATGTAGCAGTGCTCTTGCTGCTTCTGAAACCCTGAAAAGCCTGGAGAAGGACTTAAGTAAATTGACAATATACTATTAAAAAATTATAAAATAAAAAAATAAATTTGAATATACAAGAAATTTGGAATACAGAACTTAAAGAGACTTCGTAGCTTGCTGTGAGAGAGAGCGGCTGCTGGCGCTCCCAATAAAGGGAACGTTTCATTGACTACAAAGGGTTTGTCGTGGGAGCTGGATCAGAACAAGAGGACTTGACCTGATTTGGCTTGTTTTGATGCCTAGGGTATTTAGCTTTTAATCACCTTTGGGCACAGAAATATTACCAAACCTGTAGGCTTGAGACACCAAATACGATGGCTGCTGCAGATTTAACCATGACACCTGTGGATTTCATCAGTTATTTGAAACTGGATCTCTTGGAAAGATGCCTGCTCAGGATTTTTTTCCCTCACATTTTTGTGGAATGTTGATTGGCACATCAAGTTATGCTCCTGTCCTCCAGAAAAAAAGCTGCATCAAAGTAACAAGCATATTTCTTTTTCAGGCATCCTTTTTCTTATGTCATCTTCCAGAACACTTCTGAAAAACGGGGAACCCCCAGAAACCGCATATGGGAAGAGGCCACACAGGTGCCATCTAATTTAAAAGACACGGCCACCTTTTCATTCCACATGGGGTCAAAGGCCTCCATCAAAATGTGTTTGGGAACCTAGGGAATTTCCTAAGCTCACTCTGAAATCCAGTTGTATCCATCAGGCTGGGGGGGGGGGGGGAGGACCAGTTAAAGAGGTTCTATTGCACTGCACTGCAGACCAGCACTGGAAAGCTCAAAATAAATTAAGGAGTAACCAGACCACTGATGTTGATATCTTAAATACACAGATCATGTTACAACGCTCTGAGACAAACACCAGATCTCAGGTGTGATCACTATTTGCACAAAATGATTATTTGGCTCAAGCTGATAGTTGTCATGGTGGCCATACATTCCCAATCTGCTTCAGACTCCATGTCCGGGACGCCCTTCGCACAGTCACTCAAGCACTCGTGACATCCCTTCTGGACTACTGTAACGCTCTCTACATGGGGCTCCCCTTGAGATGCACTCGGTTACAGTTAGTTCAGAACGCGGCCGCGCAGGTGATCATGGGAGCCTCAAGGCAGTCCCATATAACACCTCTCCTGCGCGAGCTGCACTGGCTACCTGTGACCTTTCGGGTGCGTTACAAGGTATTGATGACCATCTTTAAGGTGCTCCATGGCACGGGGCCTAGTTACCTGCGAGACCGTCTGCTGCCCCATACGTCCCTTCGACTGATTCGCTCCCACAGAGAGGGTCTTCTCCGGGTGCCGTTGGCCGGGCAATGCCGGTTGGCGATACCCTCTGTGGTGGGCCCAACCCTCTGGAACGACCTACCTCCCAAACTCCGTGTCATCTCGAACCTCCGCCTGTTCCGCCAGCGCTTACAAACGCATTTTTTCCATCTAGCCGGCCTAGCATGAACTACCCGATACCGAACTGAGTATTAGTGATCAAAGTTTTAATCTGGGGGTTTTAATTATGTTTTAGCACAGGGTTGAGTTTAATGTAGTTTTTAGGAGTATTTTGTATATTTGTATTTGTTTTTAATTTTCCTGTGCGCCGCCCTGGGTCCCTCTGTGGGAGATGGGTGCGGGATATAAATACGAATAAAATAAAAATAAAATAAAATAAATAAATAAATGTCCAGGCAAAGTGGGTTGAAATCTTGTAGCCATACAAAGGTAGGAGATTATATTGCTACTCTGCAACATAAAACAGCTCAGAGAGACTGGTATAGCAGCAGAGGTCCCATTTATTTCTATAGTTGAGTTTCACATCTAGGATCTTGCATCCGATTATCTACAAAGCAGTGTCTCTAGACTGAATGGTCAACTCACCACGGCCAACTTACTGTGGGACACCTTGCTGCAGGACAATTCAGCAAATACAAAAGTTAAATTAATTTCAATGGAGCCATAGCCAATAATAAAAAGGTGAATTCAGAAATATACAACTTATAATTGAGAAAACATGGTCATCAATAATAAAAGTAACTGAATGAAATGATTAATACAGCACTGAATTGTCCTGCAACAAGTTGTCCTTGGTCAACTGGCCATGGGAATTATCCGACAAGTTAGCTGTGGTGAGTTGGCCATGGTGAGTTGGCTCTGGTGAGTTGTCATAGACCTATCTCAAGAAGCCATAAATCTCCTAAATGATTAAAAAAATCAACCCACCCTGTGGCTGCAATTAATGCTATACTTGGCTGGGCACATCTTCATGAAAACCTTCTCATGCTAATCCAAGTTGAAATTATACACGCCTGTCATTCATGATTAAATCTTGAATGAGGATGGCTTATTGCAGGCCAATCTGCAATTCAGGAACCACAGCTAGACATTAGGACCACTGGGGAGCCAATGACTTTGGCTGAGGTAGAAAATTTTTACTTAGGCAGAAAAGAAAGCATGTATGCATTTTGTAAAATATGCTTAAAACGTGTCAATATCTGTAAAGAGAAGTATGGAGAAATACAGAAAGTCATTAAGTGCTTAAAATCTCTTAAATGCTGATGACTTCTTCCTCCATCCAATAATGTATGAAGCATTTTTTTTCAGATTTAGTTATTTTTTTAAATTATACATAACTTGCAGCAGAAGTAGTTTATTGGTTAACAAAATATTTCCAAAATGTGAAACAGAAAATTAATATATGGATACAAAAACACCACTGCATCCACTGCTCTGAGTTAGAGAGGGAATAAGATCATCCAAATGCATTTATCACAAGATTCTGATGATTGAAAAACATACATTTTCACCAAATACACTGGCAGTTCTGACAAGGATGATAGGCTCCTCCATCTTTAAAGATTCTCAACATTTAATTAGGGTTTATTTTTGAGATATGCCTAGAGGAACCAGATGCTGAAAATATTGAAAAATCCATTGGAAAAAAACTGTGATTCAGGACTCTGCCTACAAGAACATATGGCTTTTATGAAATAGGTTGAGTTCAACCCACACAGTAATGCTTCCTATCAAAGTTATTTTCAGCATGGTTGCAAAAATACAATCAAGGTTAGCAGCTCCATAGGACATTAGCAGGCCATGCTGTACATGCTATTTATGCAAAATACAGATGCAATCCCCTTTGCAATACTTACACAGGCCACTAAATAGAATGATCAAAAAGCATTTCATCCTGGTCAACAAACTATTCAACCAGGCTAAAATCAAATTGGAATACAACATGGGCATAGAATAATGCTGTTGCACAGCCATTTTCTAATCATCTGCTTTACCATCTGGTTTATCATCTGGTTTACCATAAATGGGTAAACCTTCCACAATATGTTTGAAATTTCTATAAGGAAATAGGAATGATGTGCTAGCATAGCACTTTCGATCAATGTCAGTCATTAAAACTGCATGCTTAGTATCTTTCTTTTGTATGTTGTTCTTAAAACAATGTTATCTTCAACAAGATTTGAAATAGCTTGAACTATTCTCCACTATTAACTGTATTTATTCCCCACTATTAACACCATTTATTACCATTATTTGAAATGTCATGTACAAATTTGTTATGGGGCAGTGATGGCTAACCTTTTCGCCATCAAGTGCTGAAAATGAGGGGAGCAGAGGGGGCGGTCGTGCGCCTGCATGCCCGCACCCATAATTCTGTGCCCTCCCCCCCCCAAATACACGCGACACCCCCCTCCCGCACTCCCCCTGCTTTTGGCATGTGATAGCACAGTGGACCCGTTTTTCATCCTTTCTTTCTAGGAGCCTGGTAGGGTGAAAACGACCTCCCCCCCCCCCCCCCGGAGGCTTTCCGGAAGCCGAAAAGTTTACCAACTTCCGCTTGGACCAGAAGGCCTGTTTTTCACTCTCCCGAGGCTCAAGAGCCTTTCTAAGACCCTGGGGAGGGTTGACAACGGCCTACCCCCCTATGAGGCCCACCAGAGACCAAAAACAGCCTGTTTCCCGACTTCTGGTAGACCCAGAAGGCCTGAAAACCAGCTGGGCACCAGATACATGCACACAGGAACTGAGCTCGCATGCCCACCAATATGGTTTGCCATAGGTTCGCCATCACAGTTATAGGGTTTTATTTCTGTAAAAATAAATATAATAATATCCATACGAGAAACACACTTTGGGTAATACTGGTGGGATTGTATAATTAAATATACAATGATGACCATCTTTAAATCGCTCCATGGCTCAGGGCCTAGCTATATACGAGACCGCCTCCTGCCCCATACATCCCTTCGTCCGATCCGCTCCCACAGAGAGGGTCTTCTTCGGGTGCCGTCGGCCGGGCAATGCCGGTTGGCGACACCCAGAGGAAGGGCCTTCTCTGTGGCGGGCCCGGCCCTCTGGAACGACCTACCCCCCGACCTTTGCACAATCTTGGACCTCCGCCTCTTCCGCCGTCTTAAGACGTACTTATTCCAACAAGCCGGCCTAGGATAGCCCCCCGTTTCTGACGTTTTAAGGAAATTTGTAATTTGGTAGGGTTTTCAATATTGGGTTTTTAGCACGGGTTAATGAATTTAATTACATTTTAATTGATATTTATTGTATTTTTGTGTTTTTAAGATGCCTGTGCGCTGCCCTGGGTCCTAACAAGGAGAAGGGCGGGGTATAAATTTAATAAAATAAAATAAATAAATAAATAAATATAAAAGGATTTTATTCTTGATTATTTGTTTCCTATGCCATACATATTAGAGATGTACAGAAAACAGCCCAATATCAAGAAGTAGATGGAACCTCAACATGATTTAGGGAATCTGAGTTTTCAGATCCAAAAGCTGAAGTGTTTGACCATGGTGTTAATTTGACCAAGTGAAAGAGACACTTGAGGATATATGGTGCCATTTTGGTTTGCTTAACTTATCCAGAAACTGAATTAGGTAAGATCCTGAGCCCTGCAACAAATTGCAAATTACAAAGGATAGAGCAAGAAAGTCAAGCCACCTACTTGAAAGTTAGCAGGGAGAACTATAAGAAAAGAGTATTTGCCTGACCAGATGTTTAGGGCAAATAAAACTTCATAGCCTCATCCTAAAACTCTTGTTGTCATGCCATGTTGGATTACCTAATTGGACTTTGAAATGGATACTGATTGCTCTTGGATCCTTCCTGGATCTGTGATTTATCTCTCTGGAAAAGTAAGCTCTTGTTGTTTTCTAGGCATTTATTGCAGAAAGTGTGCAACATGTGCCTGAGTTACTTTGTTATAAATTAAACACTTTGTGAGGTTGTACCAGAAACTAATTCTGTGTATAGTTGACAGCACAGAACAAAGTATCAAGGGCAAAATGCTAACACTAATACACAATATAGTCCTGACCATCAATACGTTGTTTTTCTCTTGTACAATTCTACAGGAAACTCAATGGCAATCATAAATCAGAGCCTAACATCTATGCAATAAAATATACTCAGAATCATCAAGAAGAAATTGACAATTGTTTCTTATAGAGTACCAAAAAAAAGAAAGAAAGGAAACTACGAACAAATAGGATAAATAACTCACCACTGCATGAAAATGCACAAGGATTTATATGAAAGATTTCAAATCCTCTCAAATTGTTGTTTAGAATACTGTTTCACCTATAAAGTTTGTTTCATCAGCTATGTCTATAACTTTGAAGTTGGATAGTCCTAAACTATCTATACTTTTTTTTTTTGGCCTGTTTCTCTTGTCTCCAATGTTATGCTAGAAATAGACTAGTGTCATAGCCTGAGAAATTCTGGGCATTGTGCACATGAGGCACATTTTCTACTATTGTGAGTCAAATACATACAATGGTACAACATTCACCACAAAATCTATTACATCTATTTCTTTTCCTTCCCCTTGACTTCCTCCTTAAATTAATGGCTCCAATTAGCTCATTGTAAGAGTTACTTTTATGCAGAATTCTCATGTTTTTAGAGCAGAATTGTATACATAGGAATGGCATGTGCATTTCCCCATAAAATTTCCCATAAAAGTTCATGACTTTATGTTCATTAATTATTTTTACAGTATATTTGTTTCTCCTCTATCACTTTGTCTAAAGGTGTCAATACAAATACTTTCCTACCACTTTGAAACTTTTCCTATCAGCACAAAATTCAAATACTGAGAGCGAGATGAGTGGTACCTAAATTTCATAACCAAAGAAATGATGCTGAAGATGTGATCTTTCCTTCTAAACAAAGGAAGCTATGCCCTTAAAAGTTGGAATAAAGCTTAACGAATGTACCGTAGGTGGGTTTTTTAAGTATAAAGAAAAGTCAAGAAGAGCAATTGCTGCAATATATATTTTAATTCAAAGTGAATCTTGACAGTATTACACCATAAATTCTTATTTTGACACTCACCAAAATAGTCACCTGGAAAACCCGCTTTTTGTGACAAAGTACAGAAGGCTTGGTCACATTTAAATCGCTGAGAACTAGAGAGAAATACTATCGCAAACTGTAGGAAACATTATATCCATAAAAATTTTCCCAGTCCTCTTATTGTAATATTGCACAGTGCAATTGCTACATGACAAACTAGTGTAGCACAGAAATCAGGAACAAAAAAGCCACAATTCTCCAAATCATTATTAAGCGATAATAGTTCAAACTTAACAACCAAACCTATATACTCAGTCCTAAAACAAATCTATGGTTTGCAGTGTGAATTTTAGTTTTAACAAAAATCAAGTTAAATTTAGCAGTTAAGTACAGAGTATTTAAAAAAAAAAGAGCAAAATAATTAGTAAATACAGTAGTATACTTGATCAATAACACACCCTGAATTAAAGTTAAAAACTGAATACAAGGAATTAATATAAAAATTACTCTCCAAATTAAAAATAGTACACAGTTTATCGTGCAGTGTTTTATTTAAAAAGCATTAGCTACAGCCACTAAGTAGCCAAGCTATTCAATAGCTAACCAGAGTCAACGTGACCGCTCTGGAGTGAAATCATGGATTACAGCCTCAGAGAGGGCATACGATCCGATCCTTCTTTGCAAATCTCATTAAAGAACTGGCTGTACATTATTTTTAGTGTTGGTTGTGGTAGATCCTATTTTTTATTTCCGAAAAGTTAAAAACATGTTTTACAGTACACAAGGAACCACAGGCTTCCTCTGGAGTATACTGATAGTTAGTGTTTAACCTGGCATATTGTTCCATGTACATTAGCTTTGTATCTTGAACGCAACTGAAAAGCAAAGTAAATACTTCAGAGAAAGGAAGATCCAGTTTTTAAGGAGAACATTTTCCTCCATTCAATTGTTGTGGAAAAGTTACCTTGTGTTTTTGTGGGTCTTGGTGAGTCCAATGCCAGCAATGGAAACAGCACTCAAGAAACCCCATTCCCAAAACTGGGAACTTAAGAGAAGATAGGAATTTATAGAACCATAAATATTAAGAAGAATGACAAATCTACCTGGTGATTTTCTGGATTTCCTCTATATAAGTATCAGAAAATGACAAAGTTTTCAAAGGTATCAGGTTACTCTTATATTAAGAGAGATACATATAGATAAAGAAGTCTGTTTATACAAAATGCATATAATTATCTGTGAGAAATCACTGAAGTTGAAATCCAGCATACTCCTTTGGGTACACTCAATGACTAATATGGGCCTACTGAGTCTTTTTTTTTCTTTCAGTAGCAATTCTTTCAATTCCACAAACTGGTTTTTAATCTTATCAGTATTTCAGAAGTGCTTTTGCTCAACAAGGCAGGGGGCAAAACTGCCCCCACTGGCCCCGCAGAGCTGTGGCTCTCTGATTGTAGCTCAAGCATAATGAGAAAGAGAGAATTTATTACCATGTTCGGTCATTACAATGTACTGCTGGTCTTGGTTTTCTTTTTTTTAATGAACTAATACTGCTATATTTCAGATGCAGGCACATTTATTTCAATTAGACATTCAGTAAATAAAACACTGCTTGTATTAATGGAGCAAAGGAAAAAACTCTTTCAACTGCTAGACTACTCTGGCTTCAATCTTATGCACACTTTCCTAGAAGCAGGCCCCACTTATGTGAATGGGATCGCTTTTAATCAACATGCTTAGGATTGTGCTTGAAAGAAACTCTTTCCACTCCTATTCCAGTCTATGCTGCAAGAACCGTATTCCAGGAACATTTATTTAAAAAGGTAAGTAAGTAGTTTAAGCGTCTGCACAATGTCAATATGAACACATAAAAATTATATTACATGAATACAGCCACTTATATGCAATGATAGTTAATAGAGATAAAATACTGATGCAAATAACACACTCAAAGTAACATATGCAAATTGTTTTCCATCATTTACAATATAGTAGTTACAACACTCCAAACATGAAAGGAAACAAAACAAAACCAACCCTCTACTTCCATTTCATGTAATTAGATTTATACAGAAATTAGAAGGCTAAAAACTAGTTAAATCACCTAATTTCACAGCTATTTGAAGTGGCAATCATTATATAGCAGCTTATCTATGATACATTCAAGATAAATGATGCAATTTATTATTTGCCTCACAAGCTAGATCACAGCCTCACTTCCTTTAAATCCACCATAGCACTACAGTATATTTGAGGTCTATGAAAAAAGTAGCTACCTTTTATAGAAAATGGATGATTAAGTCTTTGGTGCTGCAAAAGCAATTTCATTTGAACTAAAAAAAAACACAGATTGACTACCTAGGGAAAATGCATGTCATCTGTTGTCCCTGATGGAATGTATTTAAATAAGAAAATACTCCCCAAACTCTAGAACAAATACCATAATGTAAAAAAGCTAAAACCTCTCCCATGCATAAATGAAAAATTGCACAAAAAGTACTCACATCATTTCAAGCTTCAACAGTAAATATTCTGCTACTATTTATTAAATACTGCATGGTTTGCTCAAGCTAAGATGAAACCACAGTATGAATCAACAAGCATTTTGCTTTTATTTTCTTTCGCTATCTACCCAGATAATTCTTACTATACCTTTAAACAGGTTATTAAATCCAGTTGGATATAAAACACTTTGAAAATAAACTACTTTAGATTGTATTGCAGTTCCACCAGACAGTATAAAACACCATTTTTTAAAATTCAACAAGCTAACGAATCAACTTTTCCTAAACACTACAAAATGCTTTTCTTGAAGCTTATTTTAAGGAAAACTATCAGACAGCGGAATTCGTTTAACAGCAACGCATGCTGTTTTCCAAAAAAGAAATCTCACCCAGTACTAAAATCATACCACGCACAACAAAAAAGAAAGAAAGTAGTGAGCGTGCATTAATCTATCAAAGAATCAACAAATCTGAGTGTTAAGTGCTGCAGTCCTCAACATTTATAACGCAGTGACATTAACAACCTTGAATATTTAAGGCACTATGTGGGAACCGGTTTACAATGCAGCTGAGATTATCAGGACACCAACATTTAAGAGCAGTTTTCTAGGTAACTGCATTTTTGTCCATGCAAGGGACACATGCAATGTGGAGAACAGTTCAACCTTTTTAGGTATGTGATTCAACACAGAACATCAAGATACATAATACAAACAAGTTACTCATACATGATACTGATGACATGTGCATCTGTTGCTCTAAACCTGTACACTCAATGGCTTCCCAAATGTAGAAGTGCCTCGCACTAGATCAGAAGGCAATTTTATAAAAATAGTAGGAGCAAAACTGAATTTTTACTCCCTTAAGTCACCTGTTTGGAGTTATTTCGTAAGAAGGTAACATGACTAAAGACAAATTTATACCAAATGTGCAAAACACACATTAAAAGTGAGTTAAAGCTCAAGGTTATTTAAATTGCACCCAAGTCTAACATGATTAAAAAAAAATAATTTTCTTGTGCCATGGCTAATATTTATTAAATACCATGTTTTCCTCTCAAATCACATATTTTTCTATATATCTATGTATATATATATATTTATCTGAGCTTTGACAGCATACTGTAATTTGAGTCTCACATAAATGGATATTGGCTGAGTTTTGTTGGACTCAGTGGAAATCCTGTGTAAGCAGGTGATGCAATGTAAGAATGTGGTGGGAAAATTGGTTTATATCGAGTCTGTTGAATGTTTGGGGAAGGCAGTAGTCGGGGATTTATGCCCACTGGGATCTGATGAATTATGCCACCGTGATGAGAAATACTGTAACTGGGATGATGTAATATTGGTCTTGAGGTACATGGTGATGCAAAAATGTGGGCCACAGGTGCAGCAGTACTGAGGGATGCAGATGATGGGTAAGGTAGAATTGCAGGCTGTCCTCCAAGATGTGTATTGCCAGCCAATTGTGCATGAACTGAAGTATGAGTGGGACTTCCATGTGGAAGAGAGAATGCATGACCAGCAACATTATTTGGGATGAATGTCTGCTGCCTCCAATGACCACAATTTCCATTCCACTCCTGAGACCCAGATCCAAATGGCTGAACCTGTTCAAGGAAGTTGAAGAGAAATAATAGTTAATTTTAAAAGAGAAATTAATCCTTTCTCTCTGTCCTACTAATACAGCCTCAAATACCATAGGAAGTATGCTTTCTTACTAATATATACCATCGCAAACACAATGATATACAAATGTTTTTTTTGTTTAATACCCATTTAAGTTCCCAAGTATGGCCAAATGCCGATCCAACCCATTGGACAACAGCATTTTCCTATCTACTTTGAGTGAACTACTGGTATATTTCATTAGGTTATTCCAGTTTCGAACATTATGAAAGAAAAATAATAGCTTGCACATGTGCACGCTGTCTCATACACTCACACAAAATATACTTCCTACAATCAGTTCATTTCATTCAGATAGCTGTGATGCATCTAATTAAACTGAAACAACAGCTCATATAGAGCTAAATTAAGAAGTCTTCAAGGCTTGAGCACAATATAACTTGCCCTATAGATACAAATTTGTGCAGCATATGTCATAATTAGTAAAAGACAAATATTCAAGGACTAGAAGCAGTCATAGAAAATACATTGTATCGATGTTACTCTTGACTTGAAGGAATTTACATCAAGGAAATAATTACAACAGTGGCAAACATTTTTAGATTAAAATGAGCAGCCTGAATGAGTTCGAAAATTGTATTTGCAATATAATATTCTCACACATACTTGACTGAGGTTTGAATGCTGCTGATGGAATGCTGACATAAATTTTCGCTGACGATTACCCAAGCCAGAAGAATGGTTGGTTTTTACACGAGCAGATCGACGTTTTACCAGCGGTTGGCAGGTATTAACTGAGAAAATACAAATAGATTTACTTCTAAAACCTTATTTATTATTCAAGTAAAATAAAAACTTTATATTTGTTGCTGATGTTAAACATTACCTAAAAAATTATGTGGTGGTTTTGGGATGAAGACCTCACCAATCCTGATTATTACTTGAGGGGGGGGGGGGGGGAGTGTTATATAGACATGAATTGGCTTCATTACTATATAAAATCTGAGTGAGTGGAAAGACAAACACAAAACATACAGGTAGTCCTGAACTTTCAATCATTTAATTACTGTTCAAAGTTACAACAGCCTTGGAAAAAGTGGCTTATGACCCATACTTGCACTTGCAAACCATTACACCACCCCTGTGGTCATGTGATCATAATTCAGGTGCTTGCATTTAGCACCAGCTGCATATCCTTGTGACTGCACGATCATGGTCTGTAACTTTTTTTTTTGCTATTGTCCAGCAAAAAATGCCCATTGGTGAACTTGGATTTCTTTAACAACCACGTGATTCATTTAACTAGTGCAGTGATTTGTTTAATGATTACTGTAAGAATTGTCATAAAATCTGACTTGACATACAATAGCAACGACTTACAATGGAAATTCCACTCATAATTGTGTTTGTACAGTAAGTCGAGGCTATACATCTTCTCTTTTTCCTGCTGTTTTTGTTCCAGTAAAACCTCTCCAGAGGAACTGTCAATGATGAAGCAGTTCATGAACATGGCATGTCAGGTCCATCCTACAGAAAAACTTTCCTGCACTTTCTAAAATATTCTAGCATAAACTTACAAATGATACATGCCCCTTGCTCAAAGACCTTGATGTAAAGCTCCCACATAGGACATCCTCATTTTCCAAAGATACAATCTTTTAAAGGATTTGGGAGCAATGGAGAAAACGAGAATAATCAACTAACCAAGCAGTTCTTAATTCACTGATTGGAAGCAATCGGTATTAAAAGACTGACGAAGAAAGTAACCCCACCCTCTCCCCCCAAAGTACCTGAGTTTGCCATTTGCCCGTCTACATTTAACCTGTTCTGTATCCTTATTGGTGGTACAACCACAGTGCATACAGTTGGTTTGGCTTCTAGGTTAGCAGAGGCTCTGGTTTCTGTTTTTTTATTGGAGGCTTCTGAAAAACGATTTCCTAGAAATGGGCTATCATGACCTGAAGAGTCAGAACTGGGGGAACCATCCACAGTATCACAGCCACTTTCCTGTTCATCGTCTGATATGCTGCAATATAAAGGAAAACACCACTAAGAATTTATCTGTTATATAGGGTTTCTATCTTTAGCAGTATACTATTGCTAAAGGGATACTCAAAGCCTATTAAAACGAATAACAGAAGTTCTTTCACATTTAATATTTTGAACTTTGAAAAAGGAACTGAGACTGAAATTAACAATCAAAACTTTCACATCTATTTTTAAAGATACTTTTTGGAGCATGAACTACTGAGAAACATTTCTGCATCTTCAAAATCCAAAGATATTAGGTGAGTAAAAAAAATAAATGTTTTCAGTCCTCAATTAGGAAAAAGGATAATTCTAAGCAAATTCAGAATTTTAATTTTGATTTACTGAGTATTGGCCCAATTTAGCTGGATTACCAATCATAGCTAAAGAAAGAAAAGGTTTTTTCTTGGGGAAGTCTTCAGCAAACCGTAGATGCAACATGCCATCCGTCATTATTAAAGCAGCACTGTAGCAGCTTGTTTTCAGGCCTGATCAGCTACAGCACCAGAGCCATTAACTGTTCAAAATAGCTCTTCTTCCTAGCAACAGCTAATTTCATTTACCTTAAATGATGTTCTCATATAACCAAATCTAATTGGTTGTTACTAACAGGAGAAAAAAGATGACTTTTAAAAAATGGGATATATAAACTGTAGCCACTCAATGCTGCTAAAAGGATAAAAAATATGGTGATAGTCTTTAACCTAACAATTATTAAGATTTTCCTTTTTTTTCCCAACAAAAAATTGTCAAACATTTGCGTCAGCTTTAGTAATACTAATGTCTTTTTTAAAATTAGAGTAACCTAGTTGTCATGGCAATTGTCAGAGTAGCATGATAATTTTATATGTCTTTAAATGATCAGATTTCCAACTGAACAAAACCGCTCCTATTCATCCTCTCTGTTGAAGTATTCAAAATATAATAATTTATATTTTAAGAATATGTAATAAAATTGATTCACTGAATTCAAAGCCACAAGAACTTTCTTAGCTTACAGTTTAAAACAATGGGGCGGGGGGCGGGTTGTACATAGTTATAGCTTTGCTGAATTGCTACTTTAACATCAAGATCCTTAGATCCTTCATAAAGTTCCTACAAAATGTTGTAAGAAAGCTTTTGGATAAGTAAAGCAGAATACACAGGAACAATGTAATATACTCCAATCTTTCTAAATTTGAAATGGGAAAACCAACAGAGGCTGTTACATAAAAGCAGAGATTATGGTTAACCATTTTCAAACAAAACTTGCCTTGTTCAAAAGCATTAACTCTAGTTCCTGTTCAGATATAATTCATCTTGGTTTTAAGTTGACACAATAGAAGAAGAAAATAGCAACAAAATATTTCATTTCATTTCATTTTATTAAATTTATATACTGCGCCACTCTCCCCGAAGGGACTGCAAAATATATTTTGCAGACACATAGAACCATGCCTCATTAGGCCAGATTGGAAAGTTAGTACTATATATGATTCACTGATGTTAATCATTTGCAATTCCTACCTGTTAGGTCTCTTACAAGGGGATGGACTTGACTGTCCAGAAGAGCTTGTGCTCAAAGTGCTGTCGGGACTACTCAATGAACACACACGATCAATATTTAGTGTACTCTGGCAAGCTTCACAATCAAGACTTCCTTTGCATCTGAAAAAAAAGAGGGACATACTCATGCCATACCTACTAACATTCAGTCCTCAAGTATCTCTCTGTTATTGTTGTTGTTGTTGTTGTTGTTGTTGTCGTCAGGATTCACAGATCAGTAAAAGTCCAGATAACATAGTACAAATAGTTTTCTCAATTACCACAAAGGACTTTGTGCTCACTTGACACACCCACACATGACCCATCACAAGAGCTACTGACCACACAAACTCTGTAGAAACAGAAGAACACTGGCATGGACAACCCCTAAGCTCCACTGAAGAATTTCTCAGCCTGGTAATGAAACATTCGGAAACTAACCCACAAGCCTGGAGAACCAACCTTCACCCAGAAAGGACTTTCCCCTCAAAGAATCAAGGGAAATCTAATTTGACAATTCTAAGTTACTTCAACAGCAAAATGTTGTAAAAATAAGTCACAGTAGCCAGGCAGATGTATTGACCATCTCTTCCCCACTAAGTTGGACGACAGCCTACTAACACAAGAAGAAAAGAAAAGTAGCAACACTTCATCTCCTTTCTGACTACTTCCTAAGACTCAGACTTCACCTTGTACCAGGGCTTGGTCAGATGTACTTTGTCTTTCTCCATCAGTGTCTCAGGCTTCTTTTTAGTGGTTGTATCTCCCACAAATGTTTGCAGCTGTGGGAGGAGGGTCATTCAGTAAACCTGTGGCTCTACATGCTTGGCAATGCCATGCTGTGCACATACACTCTTCATGGAATATTTTTCAATACATATCACGGAACATGCACACAGACATGAGCTTATTTTTGTTCGTCATATACAGTACAGAGTCCTTCTAGTTTACAAATGCAAATTTCAGTTAAAAAGCTGCAACAAAAGCTGATTCAAATGATGTTGTATATAACATACGGGCGGGGGGGAATCCATTTGATTCCTAATTTTTTTTAAAAAGGGAAGCCCTTTATTAATGCAAGATTTACAGTCTTCGCCTCACGAGCACTAGCACACCTACAGATTATAAGTGCAACAGGAGCACCTACTTACTCTGCAACTGAATGCCTCTGCATTGCATCATCTTCATCTGTGTCACTGCTGATGGTAATCACACTGGCTGCTGGACTTGGGGAATCTGCAATGATGATAGCCTGGCGCTGCTTGTTTGAAACAGATGGGTCAGGATCCTGCCTGACAGATGGCATACAATAGCTGTTTTCCTGCCTCTCTGAATTATGATTGTCCTGTGTTTCTACCAAACTTAGTTTTTCATCAGCCTTCATATTAATTATCTTTGGAGATACAAATGCCGAATTTTGGATATTGGTATTTTGTAATGCATTATTCCTGTGAAGAAGACATTTATTTAGATCCTTCGTAAGAACAGTTTTACAGAATAAATGCACTAATTTTATTTACCTTTATCAAATTAATGTAAGCTATGACATAAAACTTTAAAACGTCAATGAGTATAAATAAATCAACATATGAAACATAAAACAATGAACATACAGGTATCATGGAAAATGTTGTTTTCCAGAATAACAATGGAAAACGTTTTGGATAACTATTGTGTATCACAAGCAGGGTTGTTCATATGCTGGAATGCAAGGTTCGGAGTTGGATCTATCATGAGATGTAGAACAATACACTGGAAGTACTGTTTTTTTTTAAAAAAGGAAAGAAGAAATGAAGAAATGCTGGCTTGGACACCATAGACATTTTTGTATCAGATTCAAAATCCACTGAAATCATCAGGAACTATATTCAATGACTTCAGTGGACACGAATCAGGGATTACTTAACACAGTTCACCACTGTAACTGTCCTTCCCGGTCTTAGGTTTCTCCATTACTGAAATGTCCCATACCTTTGTAAATAACTTCTGTAGTGATGGGGTACATTTTCTCCACAGAGCACTTACAGTGTTTCTTGCTGCCAGCAAAAGAGAGACTATTCTTAATACTATTCTAAGTCATATTATGACTATTATTATAATGCTAATTTCAATAGTTAAAACTTGATAAATCCTCATGCACATAAATTTAGGAACAACTAACTAGTGCTATCAGTCTTTTTAAAATAATAATAATAATAACCCAAAGTATATTTCTGCCCCAGACACAGTTGAAGCCACTGTGAAAAGGAAAGATAAAATCAGAGGACAGCAAAATTCTACAGTTTTCAAGGGAAGAGAGTTGGCTTGCTTCCCTTGGTTTTAATCAATAGGTTCCGAACAAATTTGTATTTATGACATTTAATTTTTAAAGTCACCAAAGTTCTAAACAAACATTTAGCTACTGCATATCAACAACTTGACGAGCATGTAATATTTCTAATACACAACCCCCTTTTTAAAGGGATTCTGAAAATATGGTAATATCTAAACTAACCACAAATCATATTCAATACTAACCTCGCTTTATTTCTCTTGGTAGGTGTGGGTTGAGGCCAAACTACATGTGCAATGCCCATACTGATTGGCTGAGGAGCAGATAAAGTTATTTGATTGGTTAAGAGTGGCTGGGTCATCACTGAGTTATAATGGTTACCATGAGGAATCATCTTCCTGGGTAGGACAGAGAAAATAAAGAATTACTCAAAAGTGGTGCCTTTAAACAAGAATTATATAAAACAAAGCATACAACTTCAACATACCCCCATTCTCCAAGCCTCTGTGGGCCAGCCACAGAATCAGAAGCCAGTGTTGTAGCAGGAGCCACAGACGTTATGTGTTGCCACGTAGGAAACAATAGTTGCTGACTTCTATTAGACCATGTCTGTTATAAACACAAAAAAGATATAAAGTTGGATCTTAGTATTGTCAGGAGTAAAATAAATGAAAGTTTCTAAAGTTTTTGGTAAGATGCCGTTTCAGTTTTTATAACCGAGATTTTTTTAATGTCTATGTGAAAAAAATATAGTTTAATTTTCTATGCAGAACAAATGAATATGTTACTTAAAAAATTAAACACCATCAAGTAATATGTGCAGTTCTGAAAATGTGAAATCCGCAGTAATTGACATACCTGAGAGAGGACTCCTCTTATTTGGAGTAAGGTTGGGGCCTGTGTTACCAATGGCACTGCATTATCTACTCTCACAGAGTACCCATTGGTTTTCCCATGATTAGCAGGAATCCCTAATTCAGACAAGAATAATACTTAATAATGATACAAAATAATAAGGAAACAAAATTAATGTTTATATGAGATTCGAATATAATTTACAGAGCCGCCCACTTAACATGTGACTCAGGCCCATGAACACAATGAAAAACAATAAAGGGCAATTACAAACTAAAATATAATACAAAATAATAAATATGTTGTGTCAGAAGCACTTGAAAAAAAGAAAAAGAGTCAATCAAGATAAGGTCACAAAAATCTTCTGGTCCAATGCCTGGTGGGAAAAACGGTGTTCACAGTCTTACAAAAGGCAGGCAAGAATTACCTGCTCTAGCTCTTAGAGGAGGGGTGTCAAACTCACGTCATCGTGTGACGTATGGGGACTTTTTCCCCGTTTGCTAAACTGGGCGTGGGTGTGGCGAATGTGTGATGCATCCGGCCCATGGGCTGGGAGTTTGACAGCCCTGCCTATGCTGTTCCATAAGGCAAACTTGAGGACAGAGAGGGCACAAATCCTCAGTCATCCAAGATGATATTGCTTACGCGATGGCACCCAGAATATGGCAATCCTTTCAGAACTTATATTATTTATTTATTTATTTAAATTTATAGACCGCCCCCTCTCCCCCATGGGGACTCGGGGCGGTGCACATGAAATTAAAATCTAATAAATAACAATATACAACATACAAAATATTAAAACTGAATTAAATTATCCCTGTGCTAAAACCATATTTAAAATCCCTAAAAACCTTAACAATACCCTTAAAATTCAAATTAAAACAAATTTAATTTTTTACGGCTTAAGTAAATTGAGAAAAGCAGTCCTGCAAATAAACAGGCCTGGCCAGGAATGGCTTTAAAAGTGATAAACAGCACCTTGAATTGCACCTGGAAACCACTTTCTGGGGAAAGTGACAGAAAAGATTGCACATGATGATCACAAGGCACTTGGCAAACTTGTTGTGTGAACAGGTTACCAAGCAACCAGATTTTATATGATCACGTGACTATGGTGTGCACCATTTTGCAACAGCCAGAAGTGCTTTACAGGCCATAAAGCACCCTTTCCAAAGACATCATTAATTTGAACTACCATTAAGCAAACAGCTGTTAAGTCAAGGCCTATCTGCATCTACTTTTTGAGACATATTCAAATCAGAGGCAGGTTTTCCACTCCCTTAAGTTTGGCTATGAGTAGTTTGAGAAAAAGAATGATAACAGGAAACAGAAAGAAGAGTTTTAGACCTTTACTCAGAAATTGCTTCCTACTTATAAAGAAGTCATATGGGGTTGTGAGTCACGTATCCCCTGTTCTTTCAGTACATTTTATTTGGCTCCAATCTTCTTACTGAATCATAATTTAGCAATCAAGAACCTTCCTGCATGTCATCCATCTCTGATCTGAGGATGCTAAGCTGTCTTAACTGAACAAGGAAAATCAAAGTTTCCAGGAGGCATAGTTTATCAGAAAATAAGCAGCCACCAAGAGGTTACCTGTCTCTGTGTTGGTTTAATTAGATGGAGGCATCAGTAATATACACCATGGTTAAAATGCAAATTAAGCAATGCTGAAATACTAAACTGAAGTAGATCTTAACATCTAGAGATATAAGGCTGCAAATTATAGAACAGTGTTGGCTGTATCAAATAAACCATTCACTCATCAGTGATATCCTTTTTAGTTCTGTGATTAAGCAGCCAGCAAATAGATAGCTGCAAGTTCTAGCAGGCGGCAATACTACTTAAATGTAGCAATAATTGAAGTTTCACCAAGACGGTACCACTTTAGCACCATAGACCTGAGCATCAATGATTAAGATGCATAGGGCATACTTTGACAGGAGTCAAAAAGACCAAGATTCTCATAAAATATGACTCAACAACCTCTGTCACACACAAGCAACAAGTACCAACAGGTGCACAATTAATCTAAGTTCATGAGCAACCCACTGAGTGTAAATCAAGACACACCCTTCAAATTCCAATAGGCAGTGGCATCAACGTACATTATTATTATCATTATCACCATCTTGTGCATTTCTCTGGGATTGAAGAACACATTTAACCAATTTCCCAAAGGGGTTCTTTCTGTAAGTTTTATAGCTCATTATTTTTTTTAAAAAGATATGAGATAACAATTGTCAAACAAAGGGTTCAATCAGTTTAGCTGAAATGGCAAGCAAGTAGTATTCAAGGTTTTTTTTTGTAAAATTGTTTTTATTTTTGGACAGACAAAGACAGACAATACATAACACATAAAACCTATCAAGTAGTATTCAAGTTTTGATTCCTCCAGGGCACATAAATGTATTTAAATGACCAATAAAAATGCTTTATATTGGTATTAATGAAATCTTATTTTTAAATCTAGAGGAGGAACTTGATACCACCAGGTCTTCTTATAACACTGATCATCGATATGTACGCACACTGTGTAAACAGCTTTAACGGAAATACTGAGTCTGAAGCTGTTTTGAATAAACTTCATCCTCTTCCCCACACCCTCCACCCGAAATAAAGCTAGAACCAATGAAGCAATGAAGTTATTTCTCAAGAGTTTATAATCATGCCCATCCAAGGCTTGGATTTTAATGGCACTCTCCAGGAATGTGGGGCTTGTTACATTTGCAGAAGGCAGCAGATGCAGGTCACCCTGCTGATAAAAGGGAAGGGGGCATTTATTCCTATCCCCTCTCCTTCAGCAGACCTTCCCCGTCCCCTATTCTGGGTTACCAGTTCTACTGAACAGGTAGCTTTTAAGGGAAAAACTGGTGTAATTTATGTATCCTCCCGGTTGGTGGCACGCAGCCGTTGGTTAAAAACGGTCGGGTGCCACAACCCCCGCAAGCTAGGTGGTCAGGGAGTACAGAGCCAGGGCCTGCGGCTGATGTTTTGTAATGCCAGGTCCGTTGTCAACAAAGCCCCCCTCATCAGTGACCTCCTGTCAGAGGGGGAGCCGGACCTGGCTGGAATTGCGGAGACCTGGTTGGGCCACGAGGGAAGACTCCCCCTCGTTGAAATGTGCCCACGAGGCTACCGTGCTTTTCATCAGCCCCGGGCCCTAGGTAGGGGCGGTGGGGTAGCGGTCATTGTTAAAGAAGGCCTGCAGCTGAGAGAGACCATTGTGCCACAGACTACCGGTTGTGAGTCCCTCTGCGTGAAGTGGGAGGCAGTTGGGCTTGCTGGTTGTATACCTGGCTCCCCGCTATGTAGCAGCAGCCCTGCCTGAGCTCCTGGAGGTGATCGCTACGGTGGCAGTGGAGACCCCCAGACTTGTAGTCATGGGGGACTTTAATCTGCCATCGCTGGGCGAATCATCCGAGGCAGCTCGGGAGTTCATGGCTTCCATGACGGCCATGGACCTGACCCAATTAATTCAGGGCCCCACTCACGAGGGTGGACATAGGCCGGATCTTATCTTTGTCTCAGGCCAATGGAAGAGTGATCTGGGTACAGGGGATATAGTCATCACGCCCTTGTCATGGTCAGATCACTCACTTCTCCGGCTCGACTTTCTGACCGCTGCTCCCCTCCGCGGGGAGGCGGAACCAGAGCCTCCTATCTGGTACCGCCCCAGGCGCCTGATGGACCCGGACGGGTTCCAGACGGCGCTTGGGCCACTTCCTGTACCCGTGACCCGTGCCCCGATAGAGGACCTCACGGCCGCATGGAATAGTGCGGCCGTGGGAGCCTTGGATCGGGTCGCGCCCTTGCGGCCTCTCTTGCGGCGGCGAACCACCCTGGCTCCTTGGTTTACCGAGGAGCTGCGGGTGATGAAACGCCGCAAGAGATGCCTAGAGAGAAGATGGAGGTCTAGCCAGTCTGAATCTGACCGGACACAGGTAAGAGCCCATTTACGGACTTACATTGTGGCGCTGAGAGTGGCCAAACGCCATCATTGTGCTACTCTCATAGCATCCGCAGAAAACCGCCCTGCCGCCCTGTTTAGGGTGACCCGCTCCCTACTCCAACAAAGGGTGCGGGAAGCCCCGCTACAGGGTAGAGCAGAGGAATTTGTGACTTTTCTGCAGGAGAAAACCGCTCAGATACAGAACGGGCTACCCTCCATTGATGGCCCAGCGGGATGCCACGAGACAGATCTTGTTTGGGAGGAGTTTGACTCCGTTGCTTCCGATGATATGGACAGGTTACGTGGGCGACTGCGAGCCACCACATGTTTATTGGACCCGTGCCCCTCCTGGCTTGTACTGGCATCCTGGGAGGTGACACGAGGCTGGCTCCAAGAGGTTGTCAACGCATCCTTAAGTGAGGGTTCCTTGCCTGCTTCCCTAAAAGAAGCGATGGTGAGGCCCCTCCTTAAGAAGCCCTCTTTGGATCCAGCTCTATTAAATAACTATCGTCCAGTCTCCAACCTTCCCTTTTTGGCAAAGGTTGTTGAGAGTGTGGTGGCACAACAGTTTCCCCGTCACCTGGAGGAAGTTGATTATCTAGACCCGCGCCAGTCCGGCTTTCGGCCCGGGCATAGCACCGAGACGGCATTGGTCGCATTGGTGGATGATCTCTGGAGGGCCAGAGATGGGGTTGTTCCTCCATCCTGGTCCTATTAGACCTCTCGGCGGCTTTCGATACCATCGACCATGGTATCCTATTGCATCGGCTGGGGGGGTTGGGGGTGGGAGGCACCGTTTTGCGGTGGTTCTCCTCCTACCTCTCTGGCCGATCGCAATTTGTGTTGGCAGGAGAGCAGAGGTCGACCCCGAGACCCCTCACATGCGGGGTGCCTCAGGGGTCGGTCCTCTCGCCTCTCCTGTTTAATGCATACATGAAGCCGCTGGGTGAGATCATCCGTGGTTTTGGGGTAGAGTACCACCTTTACGCTGACGACACTCAGCTGTATATATCTACCCCAAACCACCCCAATGATGCCGTAGCGGTGATGTGCCAGTGCCTGGAAGCCGTGCGGATCTGGATGGGAAGTAACGGACTCAGGCTCAACCCGACCAAGACCGAGTGGCTGTGGTTTCCGGCTGCCCGTTTCAACCAGCTCACTCCAACGCTGGCCATAGGGGGCGAACACCTTGCCCCTGTGGATGGGGCGCGCAATTTGGGTGTCCTCCTGGATACCCGGCTGTCCATGGAAGATCAAGTGACAGCCGTGGCCAGGAGGGCGTTTTACCAGGTTCGCCTGGTTCGCCAATTACGCCCCCTATTGGATCGGGACGCCCTTCGCACAGTCACTCACGCGCTCGTGACATCCCGACTGGACTATTGTAACTCTCTCTACATGGGGCTTCCCTTGAGGTGCACCCGGAGACTTCAGCTAGTCCAGAACGCAGCCGCGCGAGCAATTATGGGTACCACAAGGTATACCCATGTAACACCGCTCTTGCGCGAGCTGCACTGGCTGCCTGTTGTCTTCCGGGTGCGCTTCAAGGTATTAATTATCATCTTTAAAGCGCTCCATGGCTCGGGACCTAGCTATCTGCGGGATCGGATCCTGCCTCATACATCCTCACGGCCGATTCGCTCCCACAAAGAGGGACTTCTCCGGGTGCCGTCCACTAGACTCTGTCAGCGGGCGACACCCAGGGGAAGGGCTCTCTCTGTGGCGGGCCCAGCCCTCTGGAACGACCTCCCCCCCGACATTAGGACCACCACGGACCTCCGCTCCTTCCGTCTTAAACTAAAAACACACTTCTTCTGCCTTGCCGGCCTGAGATAGTTATTCCTCTGTTTTTGGGTTTATTGGGGAATTTTTAGTCTAGTTAGTTTTAACGGGTATTTTAGCACAGGTACTGTTTAATCTTTTTTTAATATGAAATGTTGTATATAGTCATTGTTTTTATTCTTCCTGTGCACCGCCCCGAGTCCCTGTGGGGAGAGGGTGCGGTTTATAAGTATTATATTATTATTATTATTATTATTATTATTATTATTATTATTATTATTATTATTATTATTATTATTATTATCATCATCATCATCATCAGATTCTTATCCTGCCTTTCATCTAAGATTTCAAACCAGCATATATACTCCTCTCTCCTCCATTTTTCCTCACAACAACAAAAGGCCAAAAGGCAGACTAAAACCTGCTATTCCAATAAACTAGACCTTTCCACTCCACACCCCACCTCCACCCCAAAAAAACCAGATCGAGATGCTCCTACCAGTGACAACATATGCCAATGTATTTCAATGATAAAATTATTGAAATTATTTAAAAAAATATATATTAAAAATTAGGTCAAACCTTGGACAGCAGGGGGGCATATAATCAATGTTTGATGAAAAGCATCACTGCAACCAAACTGAGCAGTTCCTGCCTGTAAGGGTATTCCAGGATGCATAACTGTGTGTGCTGTTGCAGCTAATGTCTGAAACAATAGGTATGTTATAAATCAGCAAACAGGCTGTTACACTTTTAAGGCTAAGCTAAAATGTACAGTATTTTGCTGAAAATAAAACAAAATCATATAAATAAGTCATATAAATAGGTTTATGTTTGGTTTACCACAATTACTTTAGGATTATATAATGTTCCTACAAGAATAGTGGGAAACAAACACCATACATGAAATTCAACTTGATACTTAGCACAAACCAGCAAAAACAGCATTTGACCACAGGAGGGCACTATAATAAAACATTTTAGAGTGTACAGCTTCAATTGTGTTTGGCTTGGGTTTTGTAAAATGTTTTCCAAGAGAAGTTCTAGACCAGTATTGCTCCAGAAACGTAGGGTTGTCGAGTTGTATGAGATTATTTTCCTCCCACCCCACATTCAAATGCAGCCAAGATCATCTACAGCATTTTTTTACAGAAAAGTTTTAGGTTGTCCTTGCTTATTGTCCACTTGTTCAGTGACAGTTCAAAGTTACAACAATGCTGAACAAGGCAGATTTAAAATAGGTCCAAATAGTTGCAGTTGTTTCAGCACTCTGGTGGTCCCACAATCACATGATCACCATTTGTGACATTCACTGCCAGTTTGCAACAAGCAAAATCAATGGGGGAGTTGGTAGGTGACTGTGGGATGTTGGAACTGCCTAGGATTCACCTAATGACAGCAATTAGAATTGCAGTCATAGGTTGGTACTGTCATATAGCACTTCGCCTAAAGACCCTGTTTTTTAGTGCCATGGTTCCTGCTCCCAATTACTATCAGTAAGTGATAACTATCTGTATACCTCTATTATTAAACATATATTTCTTTGGTTAAAACATTAACCTTCCAGAAAAATGGAAAAGATAATTTTTCATACAGAATAAATAGTTTAGTTTTTATACTTCTGATAAGTGGAACAATTTTCTGGGACAATAATTGGGAGGTTCATTTTTGTGGACTTCAAACCATTTTAATATCTACATTTGCATAATTACATTACAACAACACAAGTTCCTTTTTACTTCTTGCTGGGGGGGGGGGAGAAGGGGAGGGTTTTTTTTTACTTTTTTATAACAAGTTCCACAGACTCAAAAAGTATGAAAACTCTAGTATGAAATTCTAGAGAACAAATGAAATTACTGAACTTAGTTATTACTTCAGATTAGAGTTAAATGAAGGCCCATCAGTGCAGACCTCCTCCTTCTTGAGTAAGGGATCAAAGTAATATGCCAAGACAGAAGAAGGATAAATCCTAAAATGCAATCCCTTGTGGATCCTCAACTATTTATATTTTCAATCATGGAAACGTCCATGGAACTTCAGGCATGGCAAACAGTAATGCTTATGGCTGCAAGCAACATATATAGACTTCCTCATCTTCACCCAAAGGAAAACCTGCATGATTACTATGAGAACTGTCACGTACATATCTCTAAGGAGGAAATGTGAACATTCTATTTAAGGTAATACAAATAAGCCTGGGAATAATGAAGCGCTTGCATTTCCTGTTTTCCTATGCATCTCAAAATATAGCCACTGTTTTGCATGAAAAGAATGAAGACACTAACGTATTTATCAGGGTTATGTTTTTTTAGGTAAGAGCTTACATCAGATGAATAGATCATGCCAGTGCTGATTTTTTTAACATTTAATTTACAATTCAATTCAAAGCATAACAAAGTTAAATTGCATAAAATACCTATACCCACACTATCCAACCCTGCAATGAACATGCAGATTCATATCTTTCTTATTGAAAGTCTCTCTTTTTCTACTACTGTGATGATTTTATATTACAAAAGAAAAGCTTTTGTCAAATTAGAAATACTTACCTGGTTCTGTACTGCGCCAATCTTGGTGAAATTAGGCATCAGACCTAGTGCGTTGCTTGCAGCAACTGGTCCCAAATGTATTGTTTTATTGCAATTGCTTATCTCATATGAATTTGACCGGTACTTGCAAACATCCATGATGTGAAAAGATGATTTCACACTAGAGAAGGCAAAAAGAAGTCAGAAAGACTGAAGTACTCCATATCCTACAGACAAACTTAGTTTTAAAAGTAGCTAAAGTGTGTACTCGCTGGGGTACTGACTATACCACAGTGATTAGAATTTCATATGCCAATGACTACCGAGGTCCTGAAGTGATGCAAACAGCGCATATGTTTAAAATGCATCTTGCTTTCCCACTCTATACTGTTAGAAAAGTATGATTTCTCCCTATACTAGTATTTTACTCTGTACAACAGACTACATATGCATTATAAATGAGCACATTAAGGCAACAAGGGATAAGACAGCCAATTTTGATTTTGTGTAGTTATACAAAATACACAATAGAGTAAATAAAGTTTCATTTGTATTCCTGGTGATTTCACGGATCAGGTCAGTAGTGGGTTTCAATTTTTTTTACTACTGGTTCTGTGGGTGTGGCTTGGTGGGCGTGACAGGGGAAGGTTACTGCAAAATCCCCTCCCGATCAGCTGGGACTCGGGAGACAGAGAATAGATGGGGGTGGGGCCAGTCAGAGGTGGTATTTTACCAGTTCTCCAAACTACTCAAAATTTCCACTATCGGTTCTCCAGAACTGGTCAGAACCTGCTGAATACCACCTCTGCAACAGGTTACGATTGCCACCTTCTGGGATTTTTTTTTTTTTTTACTTCTCAGCCCTAGTATTCTTTGGAGGCTTCCCATCCCAATACTAACCAGGCCCAAACAAAGCCAGCCAGGTGCTGCCTTTTGCTGAAACGTGTGAAACCCCCCAACATTTCTAATCTTCATGCGCTTATCAGCCATCTGAAAGCTGCCTGTAATAGGTATACTGCCTCAGCCGCATCATCATGAAATGAACACTCATATTGGAAGTGACCATTGTCAGGAGGAGGTTTTCCAGAACCCAACACCACAGATCATACACAACACATCATGGTACCCAGTGAAAAAGGCTCAACCAGGATCATTATAAAAAGTGTCTTATGGGACATACTGGTTGCTGTGAGGAAAATCAAGGAGGTGCTTCATGGTAACAAAAGGATGGCTCAGTGTGTCAACTGGAGTGATTCTCAAATTAGCATCAATCAACAGCATTTTCTTTAAAAGGCTGACAAACTCTCTTCTGTCCGCTTTCTCTGCCAAAAGATCACTTCCTTCTAGATCCATCACCATGTTCACCTAGCATTGAACAATTAGATGCAAAAGTTTGTTTTAGGTTGTTTTCCAAATAAATAAATATTAATAAAACAGCATCCTATAATAGAACTACAAGATCACCAACAGCAAGTTCTATAAATATGAATTAAATCCAGAAAGATTTCGTTCTACATTGTATTTTACAGCATTTATATCTCACCTTTTCTCCAGAAATTCAAGGTCTCCCCATTTTTACTCCCTTGAGCAACACTTTGGGAAGTAAACTGGGAAGAGAGTGCAACTGGCTGAAAGTTACCCAATATGGTAGGAAGGCTTTCAGACTTCAATATGGTGAACTGGATCAAGTTTAATAATGTTATACTAAGTAGGTAATATAACCTACTGTTATATACTGTAATATAACCTACTGTTATTCAAAAGAGTGATAAACAGCAGTGGTGAAAGAAATATTGGAATTGTTAATAAGAAAATAACTTGAAAGTATCACAGGTATAAACAGGTATAATAAAGAAACAAGTGTTCTTCAAGTGCCAGATTAAAGACCAACTCCATTTTAATGTTAGCTTATATTAGTTTAATGGCATTATAACAAAGGATAATTCACACTATAAAACAAAGGATGCTAAAAATGGCAAAGAAATAACTTTCACATCTAGATTTTCAAAATTCTTGGAGGCATGGAATTCCTAAACATTATTAACAATATGGGATGGGTTTGAGGCAAGAGGCAAACCGAATTACTTTTAAAAATTCCATTAATTTCACATGCAATGATAGAACATGCAGATGAATACATAAATCTGAATATCATGCTATTCAAAATGCTCCCTGTAAGCAAAGCTCCAGGTAAAACAAAAGGGAGAATTTTGAAAGTGAACAGAGAACATTTACTACACAATAAATAAGAGGTAAAAGGCTCTTAATACAAAATATTTCAATGTATACACATGTACTCACATGCACTATATCATCCAAACAGTTGAAAATGTATTTCCGGGCTTCTTTGGATTTCATACCTGTTTCACCTTCATGTTCTTCCAGTGTCTTCAGAAATGTGAAGGTAGGGGAAAGATGCATATATTATTCTTAATATACTAGTGTTCAGTGCAGAAAACTGAACAGTAGAGATTACAGTACTATGCTATCTTTTTACTCTTGAAAAAATATGAACATTTCCAAATATAAAAAGTGCTCCATTAACTCCAGGTGTTATGTAACCACATTTTGGGTGCTTGACAATGGGCTTACCTTTATGGCTGGTTGCAGCATCCTATGGACACATAACCAGAACTTGTAACTCTTTTGCCAATTTCTGGCGTTTTTGCCAGTTTTTGCCAAAAAAAAAATACCCATTCAAAAAATAATGGGTTCATATTTATGACCAGTTTGCTTAACAAACTCAAATTAGCTAATGACTGGTGATTCGCTTAATGATTGCTGCAAAATGTGTCATAAAATCAGGTCCCATCAGGTGGATGCCTCATCACCATAATAACTTATGACCAGAAATATTTCCCAATTGTAGTTTTAAGTTGAGGACTGCCTCTATTGATAAGGTCTCCTAATGGAAGGTCCATTAGGTATAAGATTTTTGAACACTGCATTATCTTTCAGTTCAGTGTTAACTCCACAGTATGCTGATTCCTAATGTTCTTTCATGAATAAATCAAAACTATCTCAGTCTCCTTCATATATATATAAATGGATATATATAACATCGAAAAGGCTTTTCAACAATGGAAACTTTATTTAGAAGAATGAAAAATTTTGTACTGATGACTCTAAGACTCCAGAAGTTTATAAAATCTATAAAAACAATCAACCACTTAAATAAATGAAATGCACAGAATTCATAATATAAAATTAACAGTTATAACATAAAGATACCATCACAGTACAAAAATCAACAATCTACCTGGCATTCCCATTCAAACAGATACTCCAAAAAGCTCCTTCTTAATTACTCTTCTAAGTCAATCCAAGTGGATGCCAACTGAACTTCCAGAGGAAAATACATTTAATAGAGATAGAGAACACTGAGACAAACCTTTAACATCCTGATTTTTGGGAGATGCAAATTAGACAAGTCACTTCTAATTGAATTAGGCAATACTGGAAGCATCTGAGCTTCATAGGTTAACATTAGCACTTTGATTTGTATTTAGAAGCTTACCAGAAACTATTGCAGCAAAAACAAAATTGGAGGTGTATTTTACTGGTCAATAAACAAGCCAGTACATTTTGCACCAATGTAGCTTCAGATAGTCTTCAAAGGCAGCAACATGTAGAGTGCATTGTAGTAGTCAATTCTGGAGGTTAGTTACTGAAGCAGAGTCCTGCTGCTTCATAAATTAAAAGAATCCCTCTTTATACACCCATATAAGACTTACATTTTCTTGATAATCTGCTGCTTTTATAAGCCTCGAAGCCTTTATGTTGTTTGAAAAATAATTTTCTTTACAAGTTATATTGTTACGCAGTGTCCAGGATGTTTTGAACCAAATAATGGAACTAAAGCTGCATCCAATTGCTATTGTAAATAAATTCAACTGAACATTACTTCTGCTTGAATCCCAATGTTCATTGTTGGGAAACAAATCAAACAATCCACAGCAAAATTGTGTTTTCCAAATCATTATCCAGAAAGGGCAGACATTTCAGAGAGAATAGTGACAAAGTATCTCTTGTATGGCTCGGTAAATTATTTCCAAAATACATAGCCAAAAGCATAGAACACAGGAACTTGTTCTCATGAGGACTATCACTACCTTTAATCTCCAACCAGAATATGGTGCATCTTTTTCTCTACAGAAAAATCGTGTGGTCTTCGTTCCAAGATTCAACAATTGCTCCACAGGCAATCCTTGTGTTTGTGAAATGTAGCGAATCTATAGAGATAAAAGTATCACAGCACTTTTTTCACCAATGCATACACACCTATCAATTTTAGAACCTAAACAAGCACTTCACTGTACTTAATATAATTATAGAATATCACAATGGCTTAAGAACATAACAACAAAGATGGATCAAATCCAGGCTGTAACAGAATATTTGAATGTTGCATTTTATTTAAGAAGACATTAATCTTTAATTTAAACAGGCAGTATCCAGGATTGTTTTAACTAAACACTTCAACAATTTTGAAATATCTGAAATCTGTCATATTTTAGAGAGGTGAGAGGCTGACCCTTGTTATCTGGGAGGAGTTAAGAGTCAGTTGCTCTTGAGGAAGGCGAGGCGTTCCTTGAGATTGTGAGCTCAGTCATGTTTCTAGATCCATGCCCCATCTGAGAAATGACATGTGGTTGAGTCCAAAAAGTGATTAATGCCTCATTACAGGAAGGGAATGATACCACCTGCCATAAAGGAGGTAGAGATGCACCCTCTTCTCAAGAGGCCATCCATGAACCCCACAATGTTGGACATCCAATTTCCAATCTTCCCTTTTTAGGGAAGGTTGGTGAGAGGGTGATTGGCACACACTACAAAGGCCCCTGGGCAAAGCACATTATCTGGGCTCTTTTCAATCTGGGTTCAGGCCAGGGCACAGCACTGAAATGATATTGGTCACACTTGATGATCTCTGGAGAACTCAGGATGGAGGTGGTGTGATCATTCTGGTCCTTCTAGACCTCTCAGAGGCTTTCGATACTATTGACCATAATAGCTTTGTGGACTGGCTTTGGGGTTTGGAAATGGAAGGCACTGTGTTACAGTGGCTCTCCTTCTTCCTTAGGCGGAAGGCCATAGCCCCTTGCAATATGGGGTGTCCCATGGCTCAAGCATTTCACCCTTTCTTTTTAACATCTACATATAACTGCTAGGGGAGCTTGTCCATTGGTATGGGGTTTGGTATCATCAATATGTTGATGGTATCTCCATCCTTAGTTAGACTAATGATGCTCTGGCAGTGCTAGCCAAATGCCTGCAGGCTATAAGAGTCTGGATGGAAAAGAACTATCGTACTCTTCGGAGTATAAGATGCACCTTTTTTCCTCAAAAAAGAAGCTAAAAATCTGAGTGTGTTTTATACACCGAATACAGCATATTTTTTTTGCTTCCTGAAGCTCCACCCCTTCACCAAAATGGCTGTGGTTAGCCTTATGGAGGCTTTGCAGAGAGCTCCTGGGGGCTGGGGAGGGCAGAAATGTGCAAAAAATGGGATGTTTTCGTGAAAAACGGGCTTTTTGCTCATTTTTGCCCCCCCCCCCCCGGCAGAAGCACTCTGCAAGCCCCCACAAGGCTATTCAGCACCCTAATTACCTATTGTATTTTTCTATCTCTCTATTTCTCTCTCTTTATCCCTTATCTACCTACCTTACTACTCTCTCTCTCCCAGCCTATCTACTCTATTTCTCTCTCTATCCCTCTACCTATCTACTGTATTTTTCTCTTTCTCTCTCTATCCCTACTACCGTATTTCTCTATCTCTATTTCTCTCTCTCTATCCCTTTATCTACCTACCTAACTACTCTCTCCCTCTCTCTCTCTCTCTCTCTCTCTCTCTCCTTACCTACCTACCTACCTACCTACCTACTACTGTATTTCTCTCTCTCTTCCTCATCTACCTACCTTTTAAAAAAAAATTACCTCTTCAAAACCTTGGTGTGTCTTATACTCCGAAAAATACGGTAGCTTTGGCTCAACCCTGGCAAGATGAAGTGGCTATGGGTTTTTGTCCGTCTGTTTCATACCACCACCACCACCACCATGTAGATGATACTTCATCTGTGACTTTGGGATGGCATTTCCCTTGGCTGAGCTGCTGTGTAATTTGGGAGTCCTGCTGGAGTCACAGTTCCCACTCAAAGAGCAGGTGGCAGTCCTGGTTTGGGAGTGTTGCACATATTTTTTAGTGCACCAATAGTGTCCTTTTCTGGACCTGAAGGCCTTGCTCGTGGTCAGTCATGCTATGATCACCTCCTGTTTACTGCAATGCGCTCTGTTCAAGTGGACATGAACTGCGACTTGAACTGACCCAGAATGAAGCAATGTGCACAATAATGGGGCCTCCCATATTATACCTATGTTGCATGAGCTGCACCACCTTCCGGTTTGTTTCCAGGTGCAAATCAAAATGCTGATTCCTTTGGAATATTCTGCCTCTATCCTCCTAAATAATCCGTAAAAGCTTTGAAGACCTGACTTTCTCCCCCACCCCCCAAGCACTGGGATAAAATTAGATATAGAAGTATGGCTTGATGCCAGGTTTTGGGTTTTTTAAATGTTTACTTTCAATATAGTTTTATTTGTTGTTTTAAGTTGTGATTGGGAACTGCCCAGAGTTGGTTATAAGATGGGCGGCTTTATAAATGGTTTAAATAAAAAAAAATTGTGATGTGCTTTTATATTGTGATATGTTTTTAATTATTATTCTTGTAAATTCCCCAGAGTCACTTTTTGTGAGATTGGTGGCTATATAAATTGGCTAAATAATGAATAATACTACTGACATAATTAAAAAACACATAGCTGCAGATCCTTCTATCCTTGCAAGCCTGGAATGATATGGAGATGTGCAGTGAGTGGCACTGATATAAACTAAAAGTATATTTCATATGTATAAGTTATACAATAACTATTTGTCATAATTTTGCTTTTCAAATTACATTATTCACCTGTACTGTTTCATCCATAAAACTGTATAAATGAAAACTCTTTATTCAATTCAGTCTAACTCAACCAGTCTATAACAGAAAATAAATATTTTTGTAGCACCAGTGCAGTCTCTCTTACCTGATCGTATTCAAGGGCTCCTGGATATAGTGGCCATCCAAGGAATAATTCAGCAATCACACAACCCAATGACCACATGTCTATGGCTTCACAGAATGGCAAACCCAATATGATTTCTGGTGCTCTGAAAACAGAAGTGGCACAATGGTTTGTTGCCTTAGTTTTATATATAAATAATAACGAAAACATACATATAATATTGAAATATCAAGCCACATAGACTTTCTGTTCCTGCTACGTAAAGGATTTACATTCTGCCTTCCTCTTCCTTTTTCAAATGTGAATCCTTTATTTTAATTCAGTAACATGTCACTGAAGTTGTCTACTGGATATTATCTTGCTTCTGGATAAACTATTTGAGGAACTCAATGTTTGAGCTATGCTTTTCTTAATTGATAGTTAGCATGTAAACACATTAGTGAACTTCTCTTTTCTGTAGGAAAAGACTATGAAGAATTCACCTTATATCTGACAGGTGCAATCTGGATTTTTATTTATTAATCTACCCCATTCATTATTTTCTCTGGACATTTATTACAATATAGTAACAATAACTGAATTTTCAAAAATGTTTGGGTGCCATGCAAATAAAAATGACTCTTCACAGGTTTGCAAAAGGAATACCAAAGACAGCTGTTAACTCGGAAACTTTAATTCATGCCATCTTGAAAAATAGAACTCCTAAATATTTCAAATTTATGCTTCACATCCTAATGTGATCTGACACTCATGGTGAAGAAATTTCCCATGAAAAGCCAAAAATGGTAGCAGCGTAAGGTCTTTGTTGTGGTTGATTCCTTTGCTTTGAATTTAAATAGTTTAACTATGTCTGAAATGATGTAACTGTTATTTTTAGTATAATCTTTATGGAGGAAGAAAAAAAAATATTTCTGAGGATGACAAATACCCTTATGTCATCACTCTGGAATGTTTTCAATATTCTGGGCAGATTCATGAATTAATATAAAATTACTCTATTAATTTCTTTTACATGATGATTTAATATACTTCTTATAACCTCCTACTTTATTTATCTTTAAAACAAATTAACATACCACATTTTGTACTAGTTCATGCTTCACACCAGCGAACAGACAGATTTATTAAAAACTGAAATTTTTCTATTGGAGTTCATCATTTGACTTACCACTTGCTGTACCTTTCTAGCTGTGCAATGTCCTTCCTGAAGTATGGTGCCCAGGATTGTGCACAATATCCCAAATATAACCATAATAAAATCACACATTCATACTTATTTTTCAACAATCTCTATGAAATATGTTTTTTCACACAATCATATATACTATGATTAATGGAAATGTAGTTCCTAGCAATTACAAATAACATATTTATAGGTCCTGGATAGGCTATCTGTGAATCCAAAATGCCAAAATTAATGGCAAATATACCTACAAATTTCCAAGTGTAAATTACTTGGAAGCTGACCTCTCTAGGGAGGGAGGGAAAAAGGAAGGGTATAAAGACTGAACTGAACCAGTTAGTCTTCATTTATTCATTAATTCCATCCATCTGGCCACCTATCCCCCATCCTGTAATGCTGCCAAACGTATGTAGAAGTAGCCTTCACTTAACTGTTCATAGTTATGATGGCACTGAATGACAGGACTAAAAACTGATCCTTAAAGTTCCAGTTGTTACAGCATCCTACAATCACATGAAAAAAATTCAAGCACTTAGCAACCAGCTCAGACTTACAATCAGCTACAATGCCTCATAGTCATGTGATTGCCATTTGTGACCTTCCCTGCCATCTTTTAACAAGCAAAGTCAATGGGAAATAGCACGGAAAGTTGTTAAGTCCCTTGGATACATCTCCCCCATGCCTTTCTGCACTCTTTTTTATTTGATTTCTATACCGCCCTTCTCCCTTTCTTATAGGACATTCCCTCCTTGCTTGCATACACGCACGTGCCACTCTCTCCTTTTCCCTTTTGTTTATACACATGGTGCCTGCCTTCCTCCCTGAATTTTGCACACATCTATAGCACCGCCATTCCCTTATTCACATGCAATCTGCACCAGGCTTTCCAGATTATTCTCCTCCTTCCTATAGTACCTCTGTGCTCTTTACCTGGGACTCCCTGTTTCCTGTTTTAATGACCTGCAAGGTTCACACACACACCCTGGGACTGCCGTTACTAAGCAATGTGTCATGTGACAGTCTGTTTTATGACATCACTTAGTCACAGCAATCCCAATCCCGACTATTGTCATTACTCAACGACCACCTGTATGAAATGCATATTATCTTTTATAGTAAAGCTTCATTTGTCTTGTCAGTCTTTCTGTAAAGAGTCAAAATCTACACCTTTTTACTCATTTTTACTGGAAGCATTTCCACAGATTTTGCAGAAGGCGATATTGTGTTAAAAGAAGCAATGTTCCACAAATATAATTTCTCAATAATGTAAATCAATTTGTATCACTCGTTTCGGGTGTCACGTTTTGTTCTCAAGTATCATAAATGAGGAGCAAGGACAGCCCTCAAGGAAACATACTCTGTAGATGGAAGCAATGTATAAGAAGCCCCCCTTCTGCATGCCCAAGATAAATCAGGGATTTTTCCTGCAGCCTCTAATTAGCATGAAAGTATATTTTCCCAATAATGTTTAGATTGACATGTTAATCATACATGTAGGGCTCAGATTATATTGTCAGAAGCAAATGTTTTTTGATGAGCATACAGGCATAGCTCATGGAAAGTAAATAACAACATCTAATCACAAGAGGATTTTAGTATAAGACCATACACTTTTTAACAGTTTGGGAAGTCTAATTTATAAACTAAGTTGCAACATTTTGATGCATTCCAATTTGTATAAATAGGCATCTTCTATTTTTGTAATTTTTGAAAGAAGGCACATTTGGGCAGATCTTTTGCCACTGTTCCTTAGTCCCTTGCATACTTAACAAAATTTCTTTGATTATGTTGTCTTCTAATTTCCTTTTAACAACATCTTCCATTTTGCTTTAAGCCCATATGTAATTATTACTTTCAATCATTAAATTTAGAAAAGTTTATATGAGCTTTCAAGTGATGGCACCCTTCCCTATATGCTGGCAGGTAGGAGTACCTGGAGTTCATTCATCTAAGAAAGGGTTTTTTAAAAACAGTTGAAGTTCTGCCAGGTGATATTTCAATTGATTTTAAAAATTACATTCAGGGTGTAGGACTGTTCCCCTCATACCCTTGGCCGAACCTGCTTCACCACCAGAATTCCACCTCCGGAACCCGCTACCAGATCTCAGAGATAGCAAACAGGGCTAATTTGGAAAGCAAAGCAGGATGGTGTTGGTATGTGGAAAGGAGATAACCAGGAGATCTCACAGACACCAAATGCGGCTAATTTTGAAAGCAAAACAGGATGGTGTTGGTATATGATATTTCGATGAATGGACCGTGGCAAAGGGCCTAGGATGGAGGGACTGGAGCCCATTGGCCATGGCGAACAGCTAGGGGTGTGTCAGCAGAGGATAAATGTTAGGAGCCAATGGCCAGAGGCACAACCCCAGTGGTGAAACAGGCGCGGCCAAGGAAACGAGGCAAACAGTCCCGTTCCATTACATTCAGGAGTTGTGTTTGCAGTTGTTAGCTTCTCCTGTAAGGAGTTGCAGTAGTGCAGGGATGTCAAACTCGCATCTTCATGTGACATATCACAATTTTTTCCCATTCGCTAAGCCAGACTTGGGCATGGCTAGTGCCTGACACATCTGGGTTGCAGGCCACGAGTTGGACACCCGTGCAGTAGTATATTGTACAAAATATTAGTTTGTCGTTGGTTAATCAACTCATCAGAATACATGACAGAACATTTTCTAGCTGTTATTTTAAATGCTAAACTAACATATCAGAAACTTTTATGACAGACTGAGTAGAAGCCAACATACTGGCCAAAATTTGCATTGCATTCTGACGTCTGTATTTACTAGTAGAGAAACAGAATAATACAGATTACTAATCTGTCATGGTTTAAAATTGATAATATATAGTTCAGTAAACATATATGCCATTATTCAATAAATATTTTGATACAACTAAATGATTCTCATGTTTACATATAATTTTAATAAGGGATAGTTTTAACTACAAAATTAGTATATTTTCCTAAGAAAGGCTTTCCCCTTTTTTGGACTAATACAAGTTGTCCTCGACTTATAAACACAATTGACCATAAAAATTCTGTTCCTAAGCGAGACATTTGTTAAGTGAATTTTGCTCTTTTGACCTTTCTTGCCACAGTTCTTAAGTGCATCATTGCAGGTATTAACTTACTAACTTGGATGTTAAGTGAAACTGGCTTCCACATTGACTTTGCTTGTCAGAAGGTTGCAAAAGGGGATCACGTGATCCTGAGACTCTGCAACTGTCATAAATATAAACAGCTGCCAAACATCTGAATTTTGAACATATGATCAAAGGGATGCCGCAAAGGTCATTAGTCACATTTTTCAATGCTGTTGTAACTTCGAATGGTCACTAAACAAACTGTTCTAAGTCGAGAACTACCTGTACACTATTGATGGTTAAACTCCAGTGCTGAGATAGTATTAATTAATCCTTTCAAGAAAAAAAACTATCAAGGCTTTTTTCTTATTCAATATGCTTATTACAAAATGTTATCATGAAATTCCTCTGCTAGTTCAGGCTTAAAATTATTTCCATCCATGCTCAAGAGTCACATCCAATATTTTTACCAATAGTTTTAAATTACATAATTATTTTTAAATTGCCCAGTGTCACTAAGGTGAGATGGTGTAGAGAAATTAATTAATTAAATATAATGTATGACTAGAATTTATGACCACAAAATAGTATAGTTAAATTTCAGCATAAATGATGATTCCTTACATCTCATGAGAGTATTTAATTGCCACCACTGGTGATCTTCTAAAGCCAACAAGCTATCTTAGCTTTAGATAGAATGCTCCTTTTGGGGGACACATTTTTCCCTATGAACCTTCCATAGACTGGAACTGCGCAACTGAGGTAATTCTTTTCTGTGATAGCTTGTTTGTAAAATTTAAATCAATTTCCTAGTCTCATACAAAAGATTTGAAGGGGGGGGGGGAACTAATGCAACTAGTTTATTGCTATGAAGATTTCTGAGGGTGCTTGCGCCTCTGTTGCTGATTATGCTTATTTGACCTCCATACTATATAAATAACATGTGGAATTATAGTAGATCTGTTTTGAGACAGAAAGAGAGGGAAAAATGACTTGAATCAGTTAGACATGTCAGCCTTTCTAGGGTTACTATAGAGATTACCAGTTCTCGTTACAATATGCACTCCCTCAGACCATCCCAAGAGCTGGTTGTATTACCTTGCTTTTACCAGCGAATATAGATTGGGTATTGAATAGATCAGGCCTGCACAACTTGTGGATGAAAAAGGGCCACACTGATAAATTTAAAATAATCACAGGCCGCAAAGTAATACCTGGCATGTCGATCAGCTGTTTGGTGGCTAGTGGAGCGCTGGCAACACTGGAGCTGGTGATGTCGGTGAGGCCTGGAGGCATTGGAGGAGCTTGGCAGAGTTTCTTATGGGCAGCAGGAGCAGATCCTTCCTGGTGGTGGCGACATCTGGTGGTGAATTTATTGAGTTTTTAAAAAACACTGGTGGGCTGCACAGGGCAGTTTGGTGGGCCACATGTTGCCCAATGGGCCGTATGCTGTGCAGGCCCGGAACAGACTTTGTTCAAGATCCATACCTCTAGAGGAGCTTTGTTAATTAGTCCCCACCTTGAAAATTTCTCATTTCTGGTTCACTAGTAAAAGGCTTTCTCCTTCCAATATAAATAATGTACAAGAAGGATAAAATACCCATTCTAGTGCTGCTTAAATTATTTTCTTCCTTAAGGAAAGTCAACTGAAATCTTCAAAAGTAATGGATAAGGTTATCTTGGTTATCACTTGGGGCATATAATATTCTTTGCATTAATTTTTCTTGTGGGTCCACTTAAGAATACTGATTCTCTTTCAAGTATCTAATGTGTGTTTTTATTTATTCGGTCTAATTACCACCACTGGTGATCTTCTAAAACCAATAATTTAAGCAACTTCTTTAACTTTAAAAAGGTATCTTAGCTAAATTAGCTAAGGTCACATAACTCTTTAGTGTATCATTTAACAATGGCTGGGTTCATATGTCTTATTAAGTTATACGCTTATTTCAAGGTAATTCCACCTCCAACTTTGAATGGCCTTGTAAACCCATTTATTTAATCTAATGAACTGTGGTTTATTCAATGACAATTAACAATGACATTGTTAAGCAAACAATGCTTAGTGCATTATATAAACTAGCCAAGAATGCATTCTTGTCAAATTCTCCTAGTTGACATCTCTTGGTAACATTTGTTATTACTTTATTTATTTATTAAATGTATATGCTGCCTATTTGCAGTCACGAATCTGGTATGATGTGGTATGATAAAAGCTATAGAAGTAGCTCTCCTGCATTCAACAACGTGTATATGCAATGCATGAACTCTGGTTTGTCTATATTTCAACATGTATTTATAACCCAAGATTGGATCAAAATTCTACATTAATGTTCCAGATTAAAATATACAATTAATATGATAATATTAATAGCTTCTTTTTGAAAGAACATTTTAATATCTTGCTAAGCAAAGAACAAAGTGTTAAGACAAAACAGAAAAGAACTATTAGCTTCTAGCTTACAGAAAGATTAATTTCTATAAAAATTGTAAGAATTATAAAAGTTACTAATTGGTTAATAAAAGTCCAATGAAGTGGTTTGTTACACAAAAGATCAGCAATATTTCACATAAAATAGAAAGGTTCTATGCAAATTGTAAATTAATTAGGTCTTAAAGGTTCAAGACACAGCTTAAATAAAGATTAGTAAATATATACTCTGTGTGTGTGTGTGTGTGTGTGTGTGTGTGTGTGTATTTTCATGTCTTCTGCTACTGCTAGTTCTGAAACACGAGAAACTTGCATTTCTCAACCAGATTGCAATGTTAGCATTCTATCAGTATCAGGTGTGCTTCTTGGTGTGGCAAGCCTCGTAATCTCTGATACATACTGTAACAGGAAAATGTGCAGCTAACCAGATACTGCTGGGCTGCAATTTTTATCATCTTTTCTATCAACATTGACCAGGACTGAGACATTACCATTATTATCCCTGCATTTCCCAAGCACAAAAGTATGCTTTCTATAACAGATTTTAACTGCTATGAGTCTTCAATTTTCACATTATTTGAATTTTCCAGTATCTGTATAAAATAGGTAATTTTAAAAAATTCAAAGTCTCTTATATGAAATTAAGCATTTCAATCATTTGAAGCATATAAGCATTAATAATTTGAATTTACATATGTACATACACAAAATGTTTGTATGCTTCTCTAAAAGCCACTTGAAAACATACAAAAGAAAACATATTAAAGATGTAATTCCCAAGAAGGGGTAGGAAAAATGGAGAATGAATCAATGTACAAATCTTAGCAGCGATCTAAAAATTAAAAAAAGATAAATACAGAAGACAGAGTGATAGCTCACCAAGGAAAACTACAGACAAACTGTATTTATAAATACAGTTGGTGTCAGAAAATCTAAAGCAAAAAACAAAGATTTTTCTTACATGTCCAAAATAAAAGCTAGACTGAAAAGTACTACCTGCTCAGTGCAAATGGAAAATGTATAATCAATAATGAAAAAAAGACAGACAGAGCTATTCATTTTGGCTGAGTTTTGCCTAAAGGTAATCACTCAAAATTAGCACATAGTTGTAAAAACAAATCCTTTCAGGGTAAACCTCTTTTTTCCCCTTAAAATGTACCGTATTTTTCGGAGTATAAGACGCACCAGTAAATAGGGAGGGAATGTGTGTGTGTGTGTGTAGTTAGGAAGGTAGAAGGATAGAGAGAGAGAAAGGGAGAAATACAATAGGTAGGTAGAGAGAGAGAGAGATTAGGTAGGTAGGTTGATGTTCTCAGGTGTATTTATCTATGCCCTGCAGAAGGAAATCGCAGACAAACCTTAAAACTTCGTTTCTGCTTGCTCAGAAAAAGTTAAAGAGCCTTCCGAAAGGGGGGGGGGGAGCCTTTGCACTCGGCAAACTTCCAAAACAGCCCATTTCTCCGTGAAAATGAGGCTGTTTTGTTTTTTAAATAAAAAGCATAAGTAGCCTTGGGGGGGCTTGCAGAGTGCTCGGGGGGGTGGGGGGAATGAGCAAAAAACCGCCCCGTTTACCCAGGAGCTGCCTCCATAAGGCTCGGCACAGCCACTTAGGTGAAGGGGGCGGGGTTCCAGGAGGCAAAAAGGGTTTTTTTGCGCTTTGCATACTTCCTCCAAACTGCTCTTTCTCCACGAAACCGGGGCCGGTTTTCTTCAAATAAAAAGCATGACTAGCCTTGGGGGGGGGGGCTTGCAGAGTGCTCGGGGGGGGGTTAAAAAACCGCCCCATTTATCGCGAAAACGGGCCATTTTGGGGTCAAATAAATTGCATGCATAATCCTATGGAGGCTTATAGAGTGCTGCTGGGGGCTGGGGGAAACGGCCCGTTTGAGGCTAATTTCTGCCCTCCCCAACCCCCAGGAGCTCCATAAGACTAGGCACAGCCAGTTTGGGGTTCCAGGAGGCAAAAAAAATGCTGTATTCGATGTATAAGACGCACCCAGATTTTCACCCTCTTTTTAGAGGAAAAAAGGTGCGTCTTATACTCCGAAAAATATGGTAATATAACTATTGGAAAGCTAACACAGTAGAAGACAGAATAAGTTTTCTTGATAGTTATTAAAACTGGAAGAGAATAACAGAATTAAATTCAATGGAGATACATGCAAAGTTCTCATACTGAAATTTTTTTTAGGAATGGCTATAAATTGTTAAGTTTTTTAAAAGCCCCCTGTAGAATTAGATTAGATCTGGAAGTTTCAGCAAACTTCCAGTTTGACAAATTCAATGTTCTTCTGGAATGCTGTATCAGATTTATTGAAGGAATGTAAATTCCAATTCAACATTCCTATTCCAGCTTCAATTTGGGATGATTTTTATGCAAATCTTTTTTTCTAATCTCACACAAACATACATATGACATTTTAGTCATTGAAGTATCAGAAATCAAATTTGTCTTTCAATGTCTTTCTAATAAGATGCCTGGATAAGTTTTTCTACTCCCAGAGCTCTTTAAGACTCATATTGATTGGTTGCCCCATTAGCAAAGCTGTTTAAGTTGCATTCCAGTTGGATGGGAAGTTGCCAGAATAGTTTCCCTACATAAAAAGGGAGACAAAGCTGACTCAAAAAACTATAGGCCGATAAAGCAGGAGCTGGGTATGTCTAGTTTGATGAAGAGAAGGACCAGGGGAGACATGATAGCAGTGTTCCGATATCTCAGAGGGTGCCACAAAGAAGAGGGAGTCAAACTATTCTCCAAGGCACCTGGGGGCAGGACAAGAAGCAATGGGTGGAAACTAATCAAGGAGAGAAGCAACTTAGAACTAAGGAGAAATTTCCTGACAGTAAGAACAACCTCTGGAACAGCTTGCCTCCAGAAGTTGTGAATGCCCCAACCCTGGAAGTCTTTAAAAAGATGTTAGATAGCCATTTGTCTGAAAGGTTCCTGCCCACGCAGGGGGTTGGACTAGAAGACCTACAAGGTCCCTTCCAACTCTGCTATTGTATTAAAGCCTTACTAGAATTGTGGCTAAAATGTATGCAAAACATATGATGAGCAAAACACAAGGTTGGGTAATGGAAAGAAAGTAAGTAGAGGAACAAACGGAATTTAGACTAGAGTGCTCCACAATAGATGATTGTTTTACTTTACACCATCTTTTAACAAAATAATTAACAAATGGCAAAAACCTGTTTACTGCATTTATAGATCCTAGTGCAGCTTGTGATTCTATAAATAGAAACATTTGTAGATGAAATTGGCCAACTTAAATATGGAAACCAGATTCTTATCCTTGGTTCAGACGCTCTACTCAAACACCCATTTGAAAGTCTGTACAGGTGTAACTGGTTCTCTAAGAGTATACCCATCATCAATCAGTAGGCTGATGATACCAAATTATATATTTCCACCCCTGGTGAATTAAGCAATGCCATAAATTTCTTATCCTGGTATCTGGACGCTGTGACTGGATGGGGAACAAGAATCTTCAGTTGAACCCAGGAAAAACTTTGGTTTTGGGGGCCCATTGGTTCCAGGAGCATGACATCTTTGGTGTTGGACAGGGCTGTACAATCCAGGGGTCCTCATAGGATCATGACTCCTGTTAAATGAGAAGCCCTTTCTGCAGCTTCATCTTGTGCAACAACTGTGCCAGTTTTGGATTGGCAGGTCCTGCTTACAGTCATTCATGCTCTAGTTACCTTCACATTGGACTATGCACTCAACATAGACCTGACCCTGAAGAACATCTGGAAACTTCAGCAGGTACAGAATAAACCAGCATAGGCAGTTATGCACAGTACATATTACACTTCTGCTCTGCAAACTGCTCTGGCTGTGAGTTTGCTTCTAGGTCCAACTCAAGGCGCTGGTTTTAATCTTTAAAGCCCTTTGTGGCATGGTAGTGGGCTACCTGGGGGACATCTCCCTTGTATCAGCTTGCCTCCATTAGATCTGGCAAAACAGGGCATGCTACAGGTCCTGTTGGCTACAGACCTACATTTGGTGAGTCTCAGGGGACATGCCATCTCTGCTCAGGTGCCCACTTTATGGAACATCCTTGCACTTAAAATTAGATTAGCTCTATACTCCCCTTTTACGACTCGCATCTTGTAACTAATTTGGGGAAGAGTCAGGGCAATCGGATGGAAATTGGATTAGCTCTTGATATTGGTATCTTTTGCAGTATCTTTTGATATTGCAAAAGGCTGGAAGTCCAAGGCCTAATAATGTAATCAGAGATTGACTTAGAGCAGAACAAAGAAAGAAAAAAAGGACACTTTTATGAAAATGAGACTAAGTACCGTATGTCTTCGATTAAGAGGGGGGAAATCAAATTTTATCTACAGCAAGCAGCAAAAAAACAAGAGATACATACGAGAAAACTATGGGAATGCCCTATTTTTATTTTTAGTTTTTTATTTTTGTCTTCCTCCATAAACCTTTAGTGGCACATATTACTTGCTCCTTAAAATTTTCCCCACAACACCACAGATTTTATTGAAAGTGTGTGGGTTTTCCAAAGTCAAACAATGAGTTTCCATGTCCAAGTGTAGACTTGAATCTAGGTCTCCTGGGTTGAACACCTCAACCATTATATCACCACTTTATTATTCAAAAGAAAAATAAAAAAGGTATCAGTTTAGGTAAGCTGCTTGAGAAAACCCAAATGCCAAAACAATAAAATCTGTCAATCAGCAGCATATTTAGTCATTACCATTTTCAGTTTGTTTACATTTATTCCAGCCAGCTGAACCAGATCATGTTTTCAACCTTGAATAAGGGGGGGGGGGGGGAGAGTAGAGCCATGCAGATCATCTCCCCCATCCATGGTCATCCTCCTCTAACTTCTTGTAAGATGAAGCTTTTCAATTAAATACAGCTTATCTTAAACAAACTGCCTTTACACATGTAATAGCTGAGGCCTTCTTGACAGTAACTACACTTACAAACTAAGAGTCGACTTTGAGCAGCCTGACCTTGAGCAAAATGAATACACTTAACTGCATGTACTTCTGGCTTATTTCACTGCAGCAGTGAAACAGCCTCACCATCTATAGTAGTCAACAGTTTCTGATTACCACCCCCTGCCTATTTTAAGCTATCCCCCCACCCCCCAACATTTCAGTGATGCACAGTTCAAAGTGATAGAATAACATCTGAGGCCACATTCCAGCTCAAGTTGTTTACAGAGGAATCTTGGTCCTGTTCTCATGCACTGCTTTTTTCATCAATGACTGCACTCTTGTTTTTATTTCCAAAGCCCAAATAAAGTATTTCAGAATAATCCTTGAGTAACTAAATCAAAAGGAAATGTTCGTTTATGGAAGTTGACTGAATCATATAGCAACACATGAAAAGATGAAAAAAAAATAAAGATTTTTTTTGTTCAGAATACCATATTTACAGTGTTTCGCATCTACACTTTGTCATTAAAACTAAATGAATGCCCACATCTAATTTTATCTTATCTGTGGGACTAATCATAAAACATTCTCAAATTAATCTATTTAGAGTAAGTTTCTCCAAAATGGTACAACAATTCAAAGGGCCAAAAATTATTGCTGGTTTATTTTAAAATTACTTTTCACCACTCTAATTAATAAAACAACTAATTAATCACCCTTCATAATATCATTTTTCATCTAATCTTGGACCAGAAAATCCTAATACTAGTCCCATTGTTGCTGTTCATTTCTTTAAAAAGAAATGTATGGAGTTTTAAATAATTTTTGCAGCCTGGATCAACTTCTGGAAGTTGTTCTCTGACAGCAAGACTCAAAGGAGATACCTAAAATATTTCCTGTTTAGTTCTCAACAGATATCCAAGTTCATGAACTTACTCCATTTTAAACTACAGTTCCCACCATTAATTCAATATATACTACTTTAACATATAGGCAACAGTTCACTCCCAGTTACAGTTACAATAGTAGATATGCTTTAATATATTGCTTTTTCTCCTTATTTCTAGGATTTGATCTTACAAAACAGCAATTAAACCCACACCCCAAGAGCCCTATAGCTTAAAAATCTAGTTCTATCATTACTAAAGGTGATTAATTTAAAGTACAAGTACTATCTTAAATTTAGAATTAAAAATTAGTTCTAAACTATTACCATATTATTAGTAGTCTGCATTGAATTACAGGGGTGCTTTCTTTTTTATCTTAGACTCTATACTCAACTTTGGGTGAAAAGATAAATAATTCTATGCCTGTAACACCAACATCTTAAATATTGATATAATTTTTACTTTCTTTTTAATTTCAATATTTTAAAGGTTTTAAATACAATGTCAATAATTTTAAACATGTTATATAAACATTGCTACATTTAAATCTGCACTGAAATAATATAATGTATTGTGGTTTACATTATAAAAATATTTTTATAAACTAAAATTTTGAAGAAACTGCATGGTGATAAATATAGAATGCATATATACATAATAAATGCTATAGAAGCGTCTTGCTGTTTTTCTATTTAATATTTAACAAAATAAGCAGGGATGGGCTGCTGGGGGTTCACATGGGTTCAGGTAATCCTCTAACTAGAATTCTGCCCAGTTTGGTGAACCCCCAAATGTCACCCCTGGCTGGCCACGCCAACCCCTCCCCCCCTCCCAGGAGTCTCCATGCAGCCCATTCATCACGACAGGTAAGTGCATGGAGGCTTGGGGAGGGGGGGAGATGGGCCTGTTTCTGGCCTCTGGGTAGACTCTGGAGCCCAGGGTAAGCAGTTTTCAAACTCCCGGAGGCTCAAGGAAAGCCTTCAGAGCCTGGGGAGGGCGAAAAACAGACCTACCAAAAGTTCCAGAAGTCCAGACCCGTTGCTGCAATTTTTGAAGCCCACCCCTGAAAATAACATTCCAGCTAAATAATTTGCTATAATTATTGGCTTTCAAACTTTTTCAGTATATGACATGGTTTCCCAAACTATGAGGTGTGCCTCCCTTTAGGAGAGATAGGTAGAGTCCGTGAGTACTAATGAAGAAACTTAAGACTGTCACAAGAAATTCACTTTTTCCATACTACTGTTTTCATTTTTTGTATTTATTTGGTATTTAGATTGTTAAGGGAGGAATATACAATAAGATTATATATATAACAATATATATAATAAGGGAGGTGTGATGGCAAAAAGTTTAGGAACTGCTGGACAATGGAACCTGACAATAATAATAATTCCAGAACACTGATCTAGTGATAGATTTCTAATGATAGAAAATTGGCTGGATTTATCTTTTCCCCTCTGCAATTTACATCATTTATATGTCAATTATCATTTGTATAGTGCAATCATAGAAATTATATACATTGATATAAATGACATTTCTTCAACACTATTTGTTATTATCTTAAGTACTGTCAGAAAACCAACAGCCTTTCCTCAGTTAAAGACATACACTCTCCACAATAAAGTAAATCTACCAGTAAAAATTTCACTCAATGACCATAGATATAGTACAGCTGTATATTATCATTTATCCTTTTTTTTTTTACTCCCCCATCTTATTGGGGGGATGATGATGATGATGATGATGATGATGATGATGATGATGATGATGATGATGATGATTCTGTTGCTTTACATGTACACTGAGAGCTTCTGCATAGGAGACAAATTTCTTGGGAATCTAATCACCCTTGGCCAAATAAATTATTCTGAAAAGTACTGCAAATATGAAACAGGCAATATATTCAAAAAGGGGAAGTATCAGAATGTGATTCTTTATATTAGTCCCCATTTAGCAAGCAAAATTGTGAAGGACAATTTAGTGGCTAACTGAAATCATGATTGTGCTTATGATTTTACTTCAGCTTTCCTTTGTTTACAGACCTGCAAAGGTCATAAATGTGAGGATTGGTTGTAAAATTATTTTCTCATCACTGTCTTAAGTGTGAATTATCACTAAAGGAAGGACTACTTATGTTTTTTCTTACATTATTTTCTCTATTCAATCATTCAGAAACTATTGCAAACTTTAGAAAAGCACAAGAGTTCATCCTGTGTCAGGTCCCCCCAAATTCCCTTAGAAAAAGAGGCAGAATATTGATAACTTATCAGAACTATGGAGAAGGCATCTACGGTATATGGTAATGCAAGAACTCAATAGCTAACTGACCCAGATGCTTACTTTTTTTCCTCATTCTCCCCAAGAAAATCAAGAACCAGAAGGCTGGGAGATCAGGATGCTTGGGTTTGAAAAGAGGTTTCTCAGCAGTAACAGGTCTACTCAAATACAGGTCCTTACTTACAGTAACCTCTCTAATACATTAATCATCAGTTGCATAGTGATCCAGTCTCCAAAGGAGAAAAAGTAATTCCGAGTATGTATTGGTACACATATACACTTGTTGGTGCCTTCTTAAATGAGACTTTTTGAAGGGGATGTCAACAGGTGCCATCTACACATCCATACAATCTCTTAATTACCTTTCCTCTTTGGAATTTGGATCACTGTACAGCCTTACCAACCATTTAATGAGCAGCTGGAGCCGAGAGAAGATCCTGCATTCATAAACAGAAAAACCTTCAACTTCAGAATACAGGTGCTGGAGCTATATTTGTATCGGACTTTTTCTCTTGCTTGTCCCATTCCTAATCTTCAATTTCTGTCTGACTACACTTCTCTATGACCTGGTACCATTTACAGATGAACTTACTGCTCTCCAACTGAGTCCCAGTGATTAATGCATCATAACAGAGAATGGGTAAGGGAATTAAAATCATTATAATTTCTGCTTTTTGTATTAGAATTCCTTTAGCCCAGAAGGAATGAATGATTACAGGATAGACAGTTTTTGTCTTGGAGAGATGAGAGCTATAAGAGGGTGTATGATGAAGCAAACTGAGCAGGACCATGTCATATATATGGGCATTACAGTTGGTGAATAAAGTTAGACCTTCTTTGTAAAAGTTTACACTGCAGGTGTTTTTCCTGGTTCGAAATGGTGGATAACCAAGTCCTTGATTTTTAATCAAAGGAACTTTGAAATTATATAAAAAGGGGCGAAGAAGTTATAGAACACCCACCTGTTAGTTTGATGAACATTAGCGTGTGGAATACAGGCAGGCAAAACAAGGATTTATCCAAGAAAAAAAAGGGGAAGCTGTTCCCAAAATGCTCTTCATATACATACCTGAACAAAATACCTTTGCTGGCTATATTGGAAACTTTCCCAAAATCTCAGAACAAATTAGAAACCATATCTGTAAACAATGTGTTGATCAGTCCTGAGTGTATTTCATTTCCCCCGTCAGATAATCTCAGAATGTGTACTTAATTGTTTCCACTTGTACATAGCCTTTTTCACACAGTGTTCGTGTTGTTCATTCAATGTAATGTCAAGTTTTTACATGGTGCATAAGCAGACTCATCAAGGCTAACTGCCAACTATCACTTCATGATCTGCCATCTCTATTATCTAAGCTGACTGGAGCTGACAGTGAAAAAAATATAAAGCGTTTTTAGTTTTACAGATTTCCCAGTGGACAATACTCTTAACACTGAAAGTGAAAAAACATATTCAGAGAGTACAAGCTAATACTTCTTTAATTATCCAGTATAATTTCTAATAATTATTCTAATTATGTGCTTCTCAGGACATAACAAAACAATGAAGTTCTACTTAATTAGTCAAATACGGCTAGAAGCTATTTAAAGAAGTATTACCAAACCTTATGCATTTTGGACTGTGGAAAACAAACTAATTTAGTTACGTAAGTCAATGTAGAAAATTCAACTCTCGGGTGTAAGATAGTAGGTACATACCTGTAATAGCGAGATTGCAAGTATGTTGAACAGACTGTCTTTGATACATGACTAGCAGATCCAAAGTCAATTACCTTAACTCGGTAAGGCTGCCGTGTTGGATCCACCAACATAATATTTTCTGGTTTGAGGTCAGCATGTATTAAACCAAGACTTTTTAGTTTTTTCAGTGCAGTGGCCACCTGTTGCAGAATAGGCCGAATTACCCTTAGCTGAAGAGGGCTAAATTTGTTTTGTTTCAGAAAGTCATACAAATTCTGTTCCAACATCTCAAAAACTAAGCAAGTATGGTTATGATGTTGAAAGCACTCATAGGCTTTCACAAAATTAAACTCGTCGGCATTCTCTGTACTTAATCTTCCTAATATGCTCACTTCTATTTGTCCTTGGCGTGCATAAGATGGGTGGTTCTTCAGGATTTTGATTGCCACTATTTCATTTGTCCCTCTTTTCCAGCACTTTACGACTTGGCCAAAAGTCCCTCGCCCAAGGAAATCAAGAACCTCGTAAGTATTTTTCGCAGAACATAATACCTCATGCTGCACTAACTGATAATCTCCATCACCACTGGTACCATTTGGTTTTGAAGCTGCAGTAGTTGTCATAACTGTCATTGGATTTCCCAAGTTTGTTTGCAACATAGCAGGCAATATAGGCAGTTCATCAACAATCTGCATTGCGCCTCTCTGGTTTTCTAACTCTTCACTCTTACGCTTCAATCCACATTGCTGGGGACGGTCCAAGATGTTCAACTCACTTTCCTGTGTCCCAGGCCAAGGTGCTTCCACTTGAGGTCGCTGTGCCTGCACTGCTAAGATTTTTGTAGCACCTGCAATGGTTTTTAAACCAACAGTGCTGGTCTGCAACAAAAAAGTCTCTCTTTGAGGTCTGTCAAATATATTTGTAGCTTGCAAGAAAGCACCAACCCTACTGGGAGGCTGAGTGATTCCAAAATTGTTACCATTCAAATAGAGCTGTGGGTAGGCTCTTTCATGATATACACAACTACTTGGCTCCACTTTCAGTTTCTTCACATTAGAAAAGGCACTTGGCTGAGTTTGATAAATATATGATGGATAGACCAAGACTTGTGAGGCCATACCTGAAAGAGAGAGAACATATTAAGATACTCTGTTGCTTCCCATCCCTCCATATATTTATCTCTAAAGTCTCTAAAAATAGTTAATCAAAAAGCCAAGCCATTTTGTACATTAAATACTGAAGCTGCTACATGTTTTTCATGGTTTATACATGAGTAATGGACAAATTTCCTTTGTTTTTAGAGAAAATATACAGTGTACCAAAACAGATTTTGAATGTTTACCACTCAGCTAACTTTAAGTAAAAGCAGCTTTCAAAGTTACAGCACAGTGCTAATATCAAATACCTATTAACTACTATGAAACAAGTGTAACAGCAGAATCTAATTAAATCAATATCCCAAATGTGGGGAAGATTTAAGTTTTTGCCAATAACTTTCATTGTGACTAATATATATAAAAGAAAGTTTGTTTTTCCAGAGTACAGTAATCCCTCGTTTTCCGCGGCTTCATTTTCCGCGGCTTCAATGCTTCGCGGGTTTTTCAATAGCAAAAAAATGCATTGGTAGGAGGCAAGCGCCCCCTAGTGCTTGCTTTAAACGATGTCCACCAACTCAAGTTTCCGGTATAGATATATAGAATCCTACTTCGCGGTTTTTCAGTTTCCGCGGACGGGTCCGGTCCCGATTAGCCACGAAAAACGAGGGATTACTGTAATTCAATAATGGAAATTAATCATTACATGACTTTATCACCAGAGAAATAAACTTTGGTTCTTCCCAACTTATGATTCTATACAGATGGCTTAAACATGCATCATCCAACTCAAACTCTTGAATTGGCTTCTTAAATCAAAAGAATCCTCTTTGGCCTTTGAAATTTTTTCTCCATGAGTTTCTTATGAGAATATACAGCAGTAAATTCTGATATTCATCATTCTAAGAACTACAAAATTACATAATATTTATCTAATTTCTCAACAAAAAAGTAAAAATGGCTCCTGACTTCATTTGTATAAGTTTCGTATAAAGTATTTAATATAAACATAGCAGTACAAAGGAATATCTGTTTGTTCCTAACACATCACAAAAAAGGCTTTCAACCCAACACTTTCTTTATATTTCTTTGTCTCTGGCAATGTATATGAATGATACAATGGTAGGTAAGTAGCACAGTGTATGAATTGAATGGTCCTGCAAGTTCTTTTTTTCTTTTGCAGTAAAGTGATTTTTCAAAGATTAAAGTTTACATTTTGGATAGTAAACTGGGAGGATTATTTCTGACTCTTAGATACCTAGCAGATCTTGTGTGTTAAACAGAAATACCAAGTGACTTCAGTGCTTGATGAAAGTTACACACTTTGTTCTATTACTATAAAGCATGTTGAGAAAGGGACAGCTTTACCTTACATAAGTATATGCTACTACTCGAGTGTCTTTTCAGAGGATAGGCTTTTTAAAGATACAGAGAAAGGGAAGAATGAAGACAAATTAAGCTAAGTTGCTGTTTTATTGCAAAAGTTTAAGAGATCTGAAAGTGAACTGTACATGAATACAAACACTTGCATTTACTCCTGGTATGCAGTTTACAACTTCTGGGAGAAAGACGGAACAAGATTACACCTTTTAAATAACTACTATCCAAACAAAAAATACTGTCTTTTTTGGAGTATAAGACGCACCCAGGTTTTGAAGAGGCAATTTTTTAAAAAAAGTAGGTAGGTAGATAGAGGGATAGAGAGGGAGAGAAAGAGAGAGAAATACAATAGGTAGGGAGGTAGGGAGAGAAAGAGAGTAGGTAGGTGGCTGGGGAATTCTGGGAGTTGAAGTCCACCAGTCTTAAAAGAGCCAACTTTGCAGACCCCTGGTGTAGAGTATCCACCTTCTCAGATATGATATTTTAAGAAAACCAATTTTGCCAAAGGGGAAAAAATGAGATCTGAAGGAATAATAATGAATTATTTGTAAAAATGTTTAATATAAAGAATATATCTATCTTCTGACCTCATGAGTAATAACAGATCCAATGTAGTTTGCCTAAAGTTCTCAAATGGAATGACATAATCTTAAGGCAGCATTTCTCAACCTTAGAAACTTTAGGTTGTGTGGACTTCAACTCCCAGAATTCCCTAGCCAGCATGTCCACAAAACGTAAGGTTCCCAAGATTGAGAAACACTGTCATAAGGCTTCAAGCTCTGTCGAAACTGATGGATGGATGGGAGAATCAATTAATTAAATTTCTGAGTTATTTCTTTAAACTCTACATTGACTTCAATCAAACCTAAATAAAATTTCTGAATAGGGAATATCTATTTCTAATACTAGTACAACAATATAGAAACCATTTTCAACTACAAAGCAAGAGCTGTTCCTCAAAACTGTTACTATTATGGACAAAAGAAGGCCTGGTACAACCTCCTCATATGCAAAAGCTAAAATTTATGTTACCATCACATAAGCTTTTACCATCATGGCTGAAAATAGAATATTAGCTTATGAGATGTGGAACAGTCCATGCAGCATACATAGCTCCAAGTAGTGATCATCTTGCTATTGCTATGACTATAAATGGACATATAAAATATTTACTCACAATTTCATATCCTCCACCAAACGCCTGTTCAACATATTAAGCTATTTTCCTAAGCAATAATAGCCAAATGTGGATTCAACATGGAACTGATGACCACCTTAAGATCACGGCTTCCCTTGGGGAAGTAATGCAGTCACATTAACAATTAATCAGGGGTTCCTGGCCTGGCACAACTAGAAATGGAGAAATGGAGCTGCATATCAGGCATTTCCTGCTTAAATAAAACAAAACTAATAATCTGAACTATTAGAAGAAAATTAGAAAATGTAGCCCATAATTTAACTATAAATATACCAAACTGGCTATATAGGTAGAATATAATAATATAATAATCTTTAGAAACCTCAACCTATATACCTGGGATGGCGAACGTGTGGCACACAGAACTATTTGTCAGGGCATGCGAGGCATTGCCCTGTCAGCTGGCCAGCGTGCAGGTGCGCGCTGGCAAGCTGAGTTCAGCCTTTTTTAAAGCCATTTTTTGCTCTCCCCAGGCTTTATAGGAGCCTGGAGAGGGCGAAAAAAGCATGCAAAAAATTGGGGGAGCATCTGTTATGTGTGCATGCGTACTGGGGGGGTGGGGGTGTCGTGCATTGCATTATGGGTGGGCACACCCGCGCATGACCCCCTTGCGCTCCCCCCGCTTATAGCACGCGAGCCAAAAAAGGTTCACCATCACTGCTATATACTATATCTTGGAAATGCTCGTTACTTACTCTCTAGCTGCTAATACTAATCTAAAATCACCTTAACTTTTACTTTATTAACTTTAGACTGTCAATTTATAAGCCTTAGTTAAATTCTGAAATGAAGGCAGAAGTCCCTACATGTTATAGTGAACAAGTGAAACAGGAAAATAATCCTTAAATGAGCATCCCCCATTCCATATTGTCAACTCTGAATCGAGCCTGGCTGAAGACAGCTTGTGCTGCTTCATAGTTGTCACACTATAGGATGAGGGGGAAATAGCTAGACCCTAATGACGAACCTATGGCACATGCCACAGCTGTCACGCAGAGCCGTATTTGCTGGCACACAAGCAGTCAGCTCCAGCCAACTGAGTTTTGGCCTTCCGGTTGACCTGCTGGGCCTGTTTTTTGCCCTCCCCAGCCTCCAGAAGCTTTGCTGAAGACTGGGGAGGGTGAAAATGGCCTACCATGGTCCACTGGAAGCCGGAAACAGATCGCTTTTGAACTTCTGGTTGGTCCGCGAGAGCTATTTTCCCCCCTCCCCAGCCTCTGGAGGCCTTCCTGAAGCCTGGGGAGGGCAAAAAATAGCCCCAACAGGCCAACCAGAGGTTTGGAAACAATCCATTTCTGGCTTGCGTAGGGCCTCCAGGGGAGGCTGTATTTGCCCTCCCCAGGCTTCAGGAAGGCTTCTGGAGTCTGGGGAGAGGTCATGCACACATGCGCAGGAGATTATGCATACATGTGCAGGTGGGCGGGGAGCATTGAATTGGTTTGGGCACACGTGCAGGCACGATAGCACATGCACTCAATTTTGGCATGCCATAAGAAAAAGATTCGCCGTCACTGAGCTAGGCAATCTCGTAAACATAATAAAAAGGTCTCCCATGGGAACCAAGGTCATCCCAACAGGTGGCAAAAGGAGGATCAGAAGTGGTCAAGGGAGCCCGCCAACTGCTTTGATTGGATAATGTGACCAGTGACACCTGGGGAAGAAAACGTTTGCTTTTAATTACATGGTAACCACATGGTTGTCACTGGCTGTGCTGATATGATGTGTCCAATAAACATGTTTTCTGAGGAACGTTCCTGCTTTGGAGTTCTGGTTTCTTTGGATGCATTAGTCCGAACACTGACACCTATATTTACTCCTCTATATAATCACCACTATTTGCTACCTATCCATATTCTATCACAAATGAATATGTGTCTTAAAGTCATCACACAAAAAATGCTACACTTTACTTGTTCAGCCATGTCCTGATATGTTTTCCACCTATGCCACTTTGAAGCAATTAAGCAGAATTCAGAAGGACAATAATGAATTGTTGCTGCAACATGAAAATGCTAGATTCACACCTCATAAACCACCCAAGATGCAATTGTAAATGTGGATCAAAGGTGGGTTGCTCCCAGTTTTACTACCGGTTCACTTCATGCGCACTTCGCAAAACAATTTACAGTGAACTGCACACATGTGCGCACTACTAAACAAAATGCCGGCAAGGGCAGTGGCGACTAGGGAACCAGTTTGGGGGCATGGCCAGCCTGGGTCGCTGCCAGTTCTGTGACCAAGGCCAAAATACCACTACCGGTTTGGCCGAATCGGGCCGAACCAAGAGCAACCCACCTCTGATGTGGATCCCACATCCCATCTTATTCCATCCGCCATGCAGTCTTGGTGCCATGTGACTTTTACTTTTTACCCAACCTGAAGAAATACTTTTGTGGACATCTCTGACTCAAAAGAGAAGGTGGAGAGGACTGTCAAGACCTGAATGAAGAGACGAAGAATGGAGTTCTTTCATGACAATTTATAAATTTGCCCATCATTAGTAAAAAAAATTGAATGGTGATGATTATGTGAATAAATAAATACAGGTAACAAAAGAGCTCATTTCAAAGATTATTTTCTTTTTTATTCACTAAAGTATCCCTATTTAAATTAAAGTTATGGTCTTGGAATCATTATTTTTAGTTCAATAGTTTACCAAGTGAACCTTCAACCTTCTAAATTATGACATTTGAATTGGATTTAAACATTGCTTTGAGGGCTGTGAAATATTTTGAATGTGATATGAAAGATGTGCTTCAAAATAAATGGAATGGTAAACTCAATACTATTGCAACTCATTAAGAAGTCATGTTTGTTTCTAAGGCTGCATGGCTACTGTGGAATTCTACTCCTTTATATTAGTAAACTATAATTAAAAAGCACTGTCTATCATATGGATTGTACCTGAGAAAGTGTTTTGCTGGTTTCTATCCAGTGGACAATACATATAAATTATGTGAATAAATAGATTAACCATAATATCGTTGGCTTGGTCTAGAATACTGCAAACCAGTATTCAATAGATTATTCAATAGATTAAAATGGCTAGATTTATACAACAGACTAAAAATCAATTAATCAAAACAATATTAGGCCATTGAGCAAGAATTAAACTTGCTTTTTTTTAATTCCCAAAGCTTCTAAAAAGCCAACTCCACAGAGAAAAAAGCACATTAATGTTTAAATATTACTTATCTGCATGTTAAATAGTGACAGCAAATTCGTGCAATTATACACTAATTTACAAGAGCTTTACCCTTTTTGTAGTTGCTTTACCTCAGATATGAGCTCCAAACTTATGACCCAGAGGTTACTCAAGTGTTTTTTCCCTTTAAGAAGAACAGTCTGGTGACATTAATTTGATTGCTGCCAACTAATTCCCACTCATAAATATAATACATTACTTTTCTTAAAGGTTAATAAGTTTTCTCTTCTTCCAAAAATGGTTGTTTATAACGACATAAAGCTGTTAGGTAAATTTAGGTAAAATTACTAAAGTAGTGTTGCTTCACTACTGATATATAAAAGCTGACTGAAGCTTAGTATCTTTTTATAATGATTAATTTATAATAAATAGACAAACTTGACTAGCAATGTGAAGAGGGCCAAAGAATTAAAATATTAAAAACTAGCTATACCCGGCCACGCATTGCTGTGGCTCAGTCTGGTTAAATGGCAAACCAATCTGTGTGTAGATCTGCACACATACACACAACCACCATATAACCCCCAACCTACCTACCTACTGTATTTCTTCCTCTCTATCTATCCCTCTACCTACCTACCTACCTACTGTATTTCTTCCTTTCTCCCTGTATCTACCTACCTACCTACTGTATTTCCCCCTCTCTATCCCTCTACCTACCTACTGTATTTCTCCCTCTCTATTCCTCTACCTACCTACCTACTGTATTTCTCGCTATCTATCTATACACCTACCTACGGTATTTCTCCCTCTCTGTCTATCCCTCTACTTACCTACCTACTGTATTTCTTGCTTTCTCCCTCTACCTACTTACCTACCTACCTACCTACCTACCTACCTACCTACCTACCTACCTACTGTATTTCTCCCTCTCTATCTATCCCCCTATCTACCTACCTACCTGCCTATCTACTGTATTTCTCCTTATCTAGCCCCCTACCTACCTACCTACTATATTTCTTCCTTTCTCCCTCTACCTACCTACTGTATTTCTCCCTATCTATCTATCCCACCTACCTACCTACCTACCTACCTACCTACTATATTTCTTCCTTTCTCCCTCTACCTACCTACCTACTGTATTTCTCCCTCTCTATATATCACCCTACCTACCTACCTACCTACCTACCTACCGTGTTTGTATCTCTATCTATCTACCTACCTACCTACCTACCTAACTTTTTTCTCCCTCTCTATCTATCCCTGTATCTACCTACCTACTGTAATACAATAATATAATACCAGAGTTGGAAGGGACCTTGGAGGTCATCTAGTCCAACTCCCTGCCTAGGCAGGAAGCCCTATACCCATGATGGCGAACCTATGGCACGAGTGCCACAGGTGGCACATAGAACCATTTCTTAGGGCATGCAAGGCATTGCCCTGTCAGCTTCAGTGTGTATGTGTGCCCTGGCCAGCTGATTTAGGCCTTCTTTTGAGGCCATTTTTTGCCTTCTGGAGGTGGGGGAAGGCTGTTTTCCCCCTCCCCAGGGTCCTATAAAGCCTCTGGAGCCTGGGGAGGACGTAAAAAGCATGCCAAATGCAGGGGGTCATGCACATAGCATTATGGATGTGGCACACCTGTGCACATCGCCCCTGCACTCCCCCTGCTTTTGGCATGCGAGCCAAAAAAGGTTAGCCATCACTGCCCTATACCATTTCAGACAAATGGCTATCCAACATCTTCTTGAAGACCTGCAGTAATCCTGATTTGAACTTTTGGCTCCTGATTTGCCTCAACAGCCCCACCCAAAAAACGCCATTTTAGTGGCATTGACTTTAACAGTTAATCATGGCACAAGAATCAGCACTGGCAAGCTTGGAATTAAGGATGGCTTCTCTTGAATTTGTTATACAAACTTTGGTACAAGAAATCAAGGCCCAGAGAGAAGAAAATATCAACTTTAAAAAGGAGCTATTGGACACATGGAAACAAATGCTGGAGAACACACAGAAGAATGAAGAGTTGGAAGGGGGGCTGGTGGGGGCTAAGGGAGAGATTAAAAATGTTACTAATGAGGTTGTGGAAATAAATGGGCATGTGTCTAGGATTGATATGCAAAGGATGACATATTTTTTGAGATTTCAGAATGTTTCTGAGGAACTTGGTGAATGTCTCCCTGAACTCATGAGCACAATTATAGCAGACTATTTACATAAACCTAAGGATGAGATCAGGGGGGACATTGACCTAGCCTACAGAATAAACTCTGCATATGCCAGGATAAATGAAGTACCCAGAGAGATACATGTTAAATTTGTTAGAAGGTCAACCAGAGAGGAAATCTTGAAAGTGCAAAGAGGAGGTCCGTTAATTTACCAACAAAAGGAGGTTGCCATCCTGAAGCAGATCCCAAGAAAGATTAGAGAAGCAAGAAGGAAATTTTCCTTCTTGTCTAAAAAAATGTTTGATTACGGGATCTGGTTCAGGTGGGTGACGCCCGAAGGGATGCTGGTGTTCTGGGAAGGAGGAAGAGTGAGGATTAAAACAGTTGCTGAGGCGGAAGCCTTTCTTAAAAAACATTCCTCTGTCCTGGGAGAAGATCCAGGGGGGGCAGGGGGGGCCACGGCCCCACCCGCTGGGGGCCTGGAAGGATAGATAGAAGATACAATTGCCAAGAGACTTAGATCTAAAAAATAACTTTGCCTTGATTTTCTGAGTAATATTGTATAACATGTGTATCTGGATTTTTGTAAATGACTGACAGCATAGAACTGAGAACTTAGAAATATGTACTTGCTTTCACTTTGTAGTATATGAAAAATGTTTTTTGTTAATGATCTATTTTGATGTCCCGGAAGGGCCGACGACTTTGACGTGAATGCTCTCAAAATTTCTTTGTATCCCTTACCCTATCCTATTGAAAAACTGTAAAACCAATAAAACTTTTTCAATATTAAAAAAAAAAAAAAAGACCTGCAGTGTTGGGGCATTCACAACTTCTGGAGGCAACTTCTGTTCCACTGGTTGATTGTTCTGTCAGGAAATTTCTCCTCAGTTCTAAGTTGCTTCTCTCCTTGATTAGTTTCCACCCATTGCTTCTTGTTCTGCCCTCAGGTGCTTTGGAGAATAGCTTGACTTCCTCTTTTTTGTGGCAGCTTCTGAGATATTGGAAGGCTGCTATCCTGTCTCCCCTAGTCCCTCTTTTATTAAACTGTATTTCTTCCTCTCTCTCTCTCTATGGGCCATCTGGGAGTTTGCTATCTCAGTGCCTTTTTGGCCCTAAGAGGCCTCCGTACGTGGCTGAGGAAATGACTGTTGCCTGGTGGGAGGAGTTACAGGGAGGTGAAAACCTGATCAGTGGGTACATTTTACATTTGTGTACCTTGCACACAACACACGTGTGCACAAAATGAGTAGATATTCTATTATCGTTTTTGAGATTAGTGGATTCGTACAAACTATTTTACATTTTTATTTATATAGATTGGAGTGATGTACTTAAATGTTTTAGGGGAAAAAATAACAGTAAGGAAATCATAACGTTTGCCTCTTTTAGTCTTCAAATTATTACTGGGATGGGGGGAGGGGGGGATCCCAAGAATACTATTTTTCCAATCTTGGTATCTTTAATATATAGGTTTTTTAAAGTGAGAATAAATCATATATGAACTACTCAAAAACAGAATTGCCTGCAACGAATTTTTCAAGTCCACAAAGTATCCTGTACCCATCATCCATATTTAACATAATAAAGTACAGATGACATAATAGACATAATAGAGTACAGGGTTTGAAAGTCTGATACAAATTGCTGTTTTAGATATATAGGAAGCATAGTTTTTTTCTTACACCTAGAGGTGATAGAATATATATCAGAGGTGAGCAACTTTATGCAGTCGGAAGCCATACATTGTAGGGAGACATCCTTTGAGGGACTTCCTTGATTTGGCAGGAACTAAAATGCACCTTAACAGAGGGGTCTTTGGGAGTTCTAGGAATACAAAATAGAGAAATGATAATACTAACATTTTCTTTTCATTGTTACTTTCATTAAAGTAACAATGCCTTGGGTCCGTTTGGAGAAGGGCGGGGTATAAATTCAATAAAATAAAAAATCAAAGCACAGTAAAAATCACAGTGAAAAATTGTGTTTTGCTACTTATTTTTACAACATGATCTTGAGTGACTACAGTGTAATGACAAAAGATTTAGGGGCTGCTTAATATGCTAGTCTTCTTTCTAGTTAACTTTTTTTTTACTTCTAAAGATAGTATAACACAGTGACAGCTAACCTTTTTGCCATCGAGGGCCAAAAGCAGGGGGGGGGAGCAAGGTGATCGTGCATGCATGTGCCCACGCCCATAATTCTATGCACCTGCCTCCTGTGCATTGCGCCTGCCCCCCGTGCTCCCCCCGCTTTTGCCACATGATGACACGGTGGATCTGTTTTTCGCCCTCCCCAGGCTCCAGACCCTTTCTAGGAGCCTGGGAAGGCCGAAAACAGCCTTCCCCACCCCACTGGAGACCCTCCGGAGGCCCGAAACAGCCCATTTGCCAACTTCCAGTCAGCCCGGACGGCCCGTTTTTTGTTCTCCCCAGGCTTCAGACCCTTTCTAAGAGCCTAGGGAGGGCAAAAACGGTCTCCCCCCCCCCCGAGGCTGGAAACGGCTGTTTTCTGACTTCCGCTTTGCGTGTTGGGCTGTTTTTTGCCCTCCTGGGCTTCAGGGTCGAAAATGAAGGCAAAAATCAGTTGGCAAGAGTGCGCATGCGCACTGGAACTAACAGGGCAAAACCTCACATGCCCTAAGAAATAGCTGTGTGTGCCACCCGTGGCACACGTGCCATAGGTTAGCCATCACAGGTATAACACCTAGAGAAATTAATAGTTTAAAATATATTAAATATAGAAGCTATTGAATAAAGATGTTACAGACAATAAATCTAGCTAGAGATAAAAATACCTTGGAAAGAAAAAGAAAAGGAGGGAACTTAAAAAAGCTTTTAAAAGCATTTCCTAGTTCATCACTTTTCTAAATCGCATCTTCCATGAAGTTTTGAAATTTATTCTCTGTTAAATTCCTAAAGCAAAGGCTAGCATAACAAATTACATAAGCTAATTATGTGATGTGGGAAGAAATACTTCCTTTTGTAATTAATTTCATTGCATAACCCTATAAAAATATTCCATGTCCCCACACTATAATTTATTTTCTACATTTCCCCTCCCATTTTTTTTGCAAAGTGGAATGTTTTAGTCTTTTTAACTTTATAAAATGTTGTGGAGTTTTTTGAAAAAATATATTAAGTATTTTAAATTCAGACATATGATAAATACAAAGAAGGCTATTACAATACCAGCCACTTGACCTAGATTTTTTTAAACCAATCCTGGCATTTCTATTTCTTCAATTATATCAGCCAATATTATAACCTAGTGCCTTGCAGAAAGCACCTGAAAAGTATAGAATCCTGAAGTGGAGGAAATGTTTAGGAAAAATTGAAAATTCTGAAAACTTAGATACTTGAACACAAGCCTGAACACAAAAGATACAGAAAATAAAATGGGAGGCATCCAATGAAAATATTAAGACTACAGATAAACTGTACAAGAGGATAAGCTGGGAAAGAAAAAGAACAAGCTTTAGACATGACTACAGAAAAAATATGAGTAATCTGAATCTCTAATGATGGCACCAGAAAAACTAAAAATCAAAATCATCAGAAACTAGAAATGAATTCTAGAGGTAACCAATAAAAGTCCTTTGAGTATATGCAGGAGAGAAAAAGGAAACAGTCAGATCATTGATTGTAGAAGGTGATCATTTGTTGTCAGGCAACAAGAAAGAGGCTAAGCTGCTTAATTTCTATTTTGCATGTCTTTTCACAAAAGAAAAAATGGCCATATAAATTAAATAAAGCCAACTATTGGGAGAGGGAAGGTGTATAAAAGGAATACAGATTAAAAGTGGTAAGGAACTGCTATGAAATCTCCTAACTGTCTTGAATACATTTGCTGAAGTTGGCCCAGATGGAAGATATCCCAGAGTGCTAAAGGGACTGGAAGATGCAATTTCAGAAACATTGTTCAAAATTTTTGAGAATTCCTGAACTACAGAGAAATGCCAGAAGACTGACGAAGAGCTAACATTGTTCTTCAATCTTTAAAAACAGGATTAAAAAACAGAGACAGAAAGCCAGACCAGTCATCCTGACATCAGTACGTAGGGGAATTCTAGAAAAGATCAACATGCAGTTAGATGGAAAGACTGAGAAAGGAAAAACATATTACTAGAAGCCAGGATGAATTTGAAAGAAATAGTTGTGCCAGACAAATCTTTTTTTTTTTTTACAAAGCAACTTACGAAACGGTGGAGTATGCTCAGACCTCAGTAAATTGTTTAACAAGGTTGATCGTAATCTTCTTGACAATATGTAACAAAATAATATAGATTGTCCCACGTCAGATAGATTTGTAGATGGTTGCGAACGTTTAGCTAGTACTTGGTCCTTAAGGCGTCTATGTCAACATGGAGGAAGCTATGACCTGGGCTACCTCAGGGTCTGTCCAGTGCTCTTTCCCACTTTCATAGTGACTTAAAGGAGGGGATAGAAGGTTCATCAAATTTGCAGACAACCAAATGCTGGGGTAGATAGGATTTGTAACACCTCAGAATACAGGTTCAAAATTCAAAACAATAGGCTGACTTGAACATTGGGCCTTGTCCAACAAAATGCAATTCAGTGACAAGCAATATAGGATTCTGTGTTTAGGGAGGAAAAAACAGATGTGTAGGTATAAAACAGGTGGTAGACTTCAGATTAAGCATCAGTCAGTAGTGCTTAGGCAGGATGGGCATGCTTCAGGTCCTATTAGTTAAGGAATGTCAACTGACAGGGTCCCAAAGGTGTGTCTTTTATGTCATAGTGTCCATCCTATAGAAGCATGATGGCTAACTGCGGCACATGTGCCGCAGGTGGAACACGGAGCCATTTCTCAGAGCACATAAAATGTTGCCCTGTCAGCTCCTCTGGCCAGCTGATTTTCAGCCATTTTTCGCCCTCCAGAGGCTCCTCTAAAGCAGGGGTCCCCAACCCCCGGGCCGCGGACCGGTGCCGGTCCATGGCTGGGTGGGAGCTGTGCTGCAGGGCTGGAGAGGAGGAGGAGGGAGCAGCCCCCTGAGCAGAGCGCGTGGGAGAACGCAGGTGCGGCTGTTCGTGCCATTGGAGTGTGGCTCTTCCTCCACCCTCGTTGACGGAGGGACTCCTGGGCGCCACCGGACCGGCCACCAATTCCCTCCCCTGCTGGCATGCCGGCCACTCGTTTTCTTCCAGGGGCTGCGGTGGCTCTGCGGGCGGGGGAGGGAACTGGTGGCCGTAGGGAGGGTTGCTCTGGCGGTGCCCAGGAGTCCCTCTGTCGACGAGGGTGGAGGAAGAGCCCCCACCATCCTCCTGCGTTCTCCCGCGCGCTCTGCCCAATGGGCTGCCCCCTCCTCCCTCCTCCTCCTCTCCAGCCCGGCTCCTACCCAGCCACGGAGCCTGAACGAGCGAACGAGCAACCAAGCGCGGCAGGCGGGCTGAGGAGGCTGGGGGGGGGGGACGACAGACACACATAGAGAGACAGAGAGAGAGGGAGGGAGGGAGGGAGAGAAAGATAGACAGAGACACAGAATGAGTGATTGAGTGAATGCAAGACAGACAGACACACGCACACACACACAGAGTGACAGAGATGGGCGGATGAAGGAGAGAGATAGAGAGAAAGAAAAAGAGAAAGAAAGAAAAAGAAAGTGGAAGAGAGAGAAAGACAGACAGAGAGAAAGAGACAGAAAGGAAAGAAAGAGACAGAAAAAGATATAGAAAGAGAGAAAGAGAGAGAAAGAAAGAGAAAGAGGGAAAGAGAAAAAGAAAGAGAAAGAAATAAAGAAAGGGAAAGAGAGAGAAAGAAAGAAATAGAGAGAGAGAGAAAGAGGGAAAGAGAGACAGAGACAAAGAAAGAGAAAGAGAGAGAGACAAAGAAAGAAAGAAAGAAAGAAAGAAAGAAAGAAAGAAAGAGAGAGAGAGAGAGAGAGAGAGAGAGAGAGAGAGAGAGAAAGAAAGAAAGAAAGAAAGAAAGAAAGAAAGAAAGAAAGAAAGAAAGAAAGAAAGAAAGAAAGAAAGAAAGAAAGAAAGAAAGAAAGAACTTATGACCACAGTTGAGGCCAAAAGTTTGGTTGCTAACCAAGATCATTGTTAAGTGAGTTTCACATTTTCCAAGTTGGCCACGCCCACCCAGTCACATGACTGCTGAGTCACTCAGCCGGTCCGCAGAATTTTCTTTAAAATGAAACCGGTCCCTGGTGCAAAAAAGGTTGGGGACCCCTGCTCTAAAGCCTCTGGAGGGCAAAAAACCACCCAATGTGCAAACCAGAAGTTCAGGAACAGACTTCTGGTTTGCGCATTGGGCTGTTTCTTGCCCTCCGGAGGCTTCAGGAAAGCCTCCTAAAGTCTCAGGAGCGGGGAAAAACTGCCCAAAACGCAAACCGGAAATTCAGGAACAAAGTCCATTCTCAAACTTCCAGTTTGTGCATTGGACAATTTTTCGCCCTCCGGAGGCTTCAGGCCGCTTTCCTGAAGCCTGCAGAGGGCAAAGAAATGGGTCAACCAGCCCCCCATAAGTCTGGAGGCTTCAGTGAGGCCTGTGTGCATGTGTGGGGATGTGTGTGTGCATGCATGCACAGGGGGGAGGGCATTGCATTATGGGTGTGGGCACATGCGACCCCCTTCCTCCGCTCAACCCACTTTTGGCATGCCTCGACAAAAAGGTTAGCCATCACTGCTATAGAACTTTCCCCCTCTGGAGGATGGCCCTGACCCTGCTGGCCTTTCACAAGTTTCTAAAGATATAATTCCATGTCTAGGTTTGGGGCTCACAGTGTGTGATAGGATCCATTTCCTGGTTATGGGCAGTGATTATGGACAATAATACTTTCTCAGCGGTTGTTTAAAAGTCAAAAATAAAATATTATTACAGTTAAGTACTAACGGGTAGAAACTTTACTGAGAGAAATCCCAAAATGAAATAAGGAACAACTTCCTGATCATGAGAGCTATTATGTCAATGGTTCTTATTCTATTTCACACAATTCCTTCTTTTTCCCATTTAAAATAAAAACACTGTTGTTTTACACAAAAGTTTTGACAGCATGGGTCCCAAACTGGATCTTTCACTGACAATAACAAATTGCTCCATTAACCCCAGGGTAAGTCCAAAGTATTCCCTTGGGGCTAGTTAACCAATTTCTGTACCATTGTTTTAAACATTAGAATGTTGTATCTCTTGTAATTGGGGGTGCTCCATCTCTGGAAATTTTCAAGCAAAAGTAGGCCTGGAATGGTATTAGGATACCTGCCCTAGGTAGCAAGTTGGTTTAGTAGATGTCAATTTATAAGGCAGATGATTCTCAAAAGTAACAAAAAAGCTATCACATAACACACATTTCACTTTTACATAAAAACCTCTCATATTACACAGGACAATTCAAATGTGTGTTCAGAATGGAATAGGCCTATTGTTTCCTAGGAGCATATTTAGATATCCAGTGAAAGAGAACACAGCTGAGAATGATCTTAGTCTTTTTTACAACAAGATATATTTATTTTTATTTATTACATTTACATGCTTCCCACCTGTTGCGCAACTTTAAGTGGTGTATAAATTGGTAAAGTATCTGAATATCTCAAATTGAAGAGCTAGGGAAGAGTAGCTTTTGTTTCATATAGTGAAGGGCCACTACTATTTGAGTCAACAAGATAGATATAAATAAATACCCTGCCTTTGTATAAGGTAACCTTAGAAACAACATATTTTTATACTCAAATATTTTTGCCTAACAATTGTTATTTTACATTTCTTTCTTCCAGTCAAATTCAAATACATATTCTCTGATCTGCAAGTTTTTGACATGCTGCAATTGATACCAAGCAAAACTGATACACAAACTGAAACTATATTGTATGATGACAGCACATCCGAGTTTAAATCCAGACTACCTCATCACTTATTAAGGCAATGTGAGGTTAGAAGAAAAGTGCCTAGTCGCAGTAGGATATATTAGAGCTTCTCCCTACCAACAGCTAAAGAATTCTCCACAGCCAAATTCAGATACAGATAAACTTAAATTGAGAGAAATCCATGTGGTTTGCAAGAAGTTGCAATAAGGAGAATAACAGGGACCAGAGGCTTCAAGTCCCCACAGGCAATCTTTCTACTCTTATAAACAGATCCCCATGGCCACATAGTTTAACATGCGATTTCAGTACATATAGGGATATTGTAGTACATTTCAATAGATGCATTTTCATTCAGAGTATTTCAAATATCTGATGACTTAAAAACTGTCGGCAAGAGGTACAAGCACTGGCAGAGAGATGTTTGCCTCTTTCTGCCTTTTTCCTGAGAGAGGGTTTTATTTTCCTTTAATCTCTTCCACCTAAGCAATAACAGGAAATATATACTGTAGAAATAATGGAAGGGACTAAAACGAGAACAGCTCTAATCTGGGAAGAATACCTAGATGTGTGGACCTGTTCAATATTATCTAATCTTATTTATTTATTTATTTATTTATTTATTTATTTATTTATTTATTTATTTAAATTTATATCCCGCCCTTCTTCATCAATACTCATTTTAGTTTGTCCCCTTTAGAAGAGCCACCCTCAGGATGAGCCAATGTTAGATTTCCCCCCTCTTAGGATCAAATCTTACCCACTGGGAAAGTCAACCAATCCTATGCCCACCCACCCACCGTCTCAAATGGGAGGGGAAAGGGCAGCAATCTAGAGAACAGGAACAGCAGTGTTCCTAGACAGCAAAGGCTAAGGCTATAACATCATGGCTATAGATCCACCCATGTTGATGTAAGTGTAGCCATGGCAACTTTCAATAAAAAATCCCACCTACATTGGCTGTATTACAAGTAGGTTGCTATGTTTTCGTTTCCAGGCACCTTTCCCCCCCCCCCCCCTTTCCAAGGCCTAAGTAGATATTACATGGGAGCTGAGTCTACGTGTGTGCCCAGATGGAATTAAAAGAAAAGCAGCCGTTGAAGCAGGAAAGACCAGCAGTTGAAGAAGGAAAGTAGTACTAGTTGAGAAGTTGCTTAACACTTGTCCCTCTGTTTCTTCTGTTTGATATTTTCCCACTGTGTACGCAATAAAGCGAACTTGGAGGAACAATTCTAAATGGAAAAACAACTAAAGAAAAAAGGGTTAAATGGTCCTGCAATTTTTTTTTACCAATGGCAACGTGTCATATGTTGGCTATGTATTTTGCTTTGATAACTGTTAGATATGCCTCTGGTATAATCCTTAGTTTGGCTTTTATAGAATTCTCCAACCCAGAGAAGGATTTTGAGAAACAAAGCAAAACAGGGATCCATGTTCTGGTATATATATGCCTGTGCTTAAACACAGCAAAGGCTTGTCTCAAAACAACCCAACCAGCATTAGCTTATTGCATGCATCCTCAGCAGATTCAGGGAGAAACTTTTTAACAGTTTATACGTAGATAAGAGCTATTATCAGGCTTTTAATATATATTCAGAACCAAGCTTTCTTAAATAAACCTAATCCAGATAATTCAGACATGGTCTCACCTCACTTTTTTCCGTTGCAATATCCAGAAAACTTCATTAATGTGTCATTGAAATTACAAAATAGTGGTGGTGTAATTTCTTACTGATTTTCATTTTTAAATCATTGAAAAACTGCATGCAAGCCTTCATTTTTAAAAATATGCATATTACCCAAAGTAAAAGAAAACATAAACCAACATTCACACATCTCTTAAAATCAGGCTGTCTTACTTCCACTTTATGACATCATCCCTATGATCCCAGCCATTCTTATTCCCTCCCCCACAAGAATGTTAGAGTTGATGCTCCCAACTCCTTCACAGTTGACCATTCTGTCTTAATCCATTAAAAAGACACATTCGGAACAAAGCAAAAGCTTATTAACAACTTTTCCCCTACAGATGAGTAAGAAAAACAAGATTCTTCAGAAACAACTCCAGTCTAGGCGTGCTATTCATGCCTCCACTTTTGCTTTAGGGAGAGTAGTACAAGGAATGCTAAAGCACATAAATTCCAAGCAATTCATGCAGAAGAACATGCCACCAACTCATATACCAATACACAAAAATGTCTACTACGTTGGGCAAGCCAACAATCAGAAGGAAGGTATTCACATAAATGTCTTTTGTAGATTCATGAAAACAAACAAACTAGAATAGGCATGTCTAAAGTACTCTGCCATAAGCACAACATTCTACTAATAATACAACTGTATAAGGCATACACTCAGGATCAAATCAAATTGGATCAGATACTAAACTTTTCTCTGGGACTACCCAATTTTTAAAATTACTTTTTAAAAGGTTTAGCCATTCTTCTATCAGATATTTGATTTCTTTGAAATATATTTCAACTTTTGTATTTGCATCTTTGGCACAGAACCTACACTTCTAGCAGTTCAAAACACATCTGCCTATTTTTTCTCCACTTTATCTTGCCCAAAGGCATACATTACATAGGTTAAATAATCAGAACAAACATGTATTAGTAGGATACCATTTTACAGTGCTTCTGGAGATAGACAAATCAAGATGATCAGGTAAAACAATACAATACAGCCAAGCTATAATCCCACATTAACTGCAACATGATGTAAAAGCATTGAAACACATGTGATATTTAGAGCAGAACATGTGATCCTTTGTCAAAAGGCCTACTTTCACTGCAACACACTGATACAATGCTTTCAAGCCACAATAAAGAGGTCTCTTCCATTAACTACTTACTGACTCAATGCTGATGTGACAGGGTCTCAAAGATATATTTTTGCTTCCACAAACAACTCAATCTTCAGCCATTTGACAGCTTTGTACTAAAAATTTATTTGGTAATTTTCATTATGATGAAGACACAAACCTTATGTCAGTTTGGCAGACATGAAAGTAAAGGGCTACAAATCACTGCAATTTTCAGGAAGCTCAATAACTTAAGTAAAATGGCTATACATTTGCCTGTGATACTCTACTATATCTATTCTAATACAAAGTTAAGAAATATTTTGTGTTCTATACAAGGTCAGACTCCCTTAATGCAGCTGGTTTTATAATCTATTTTGATGCCTGTGGAAAAAATATACAGTAGCAATTATGCAAACTACTGCCAACCAAAATACCTTATTTCATCCTCAAAAATATAAATTTATGCTTTTAACAATACTCTTTAAATATAGACTTTATAAAATCAAAAACAGATTGTATAATTGTAATAGAGTGTAAGTATATTTACAATAAAAAATAATAATTCTAATTCTAATTCTAAAACCCAATCTACGAATTGTCCACAAGTTCTCAAAAGCAATTATTTACAAAACTAAGCTAAAATGTGATGCTTACACCAACCAGAATCATAATGTCAAATTATTACTTGAAGAAGAACATTTTGGGAAATTCTTTTTTGAAAATTTTACATGATTTCTAAACTGATGCAATCTGCAGGTAGTTTGCAGTAATTAAAAAAAATAAAACTATTACACTAGAATAATAAAATTAATAAATTCAGCCAGTAAAAGCAGCAATATCCATAAATTAAGATACAAAGGCCTAAGATAGAACTGCCTGGATTGTCTCCTAATACCAGGAATCATCCTTACTTTAGTAGGTAGAGATCCACCTTACAATACAATACAATACAATACAATACAATACAATACAATACAATACAATACAATACAATACAATACAATACAATAGCAGAGTTGGAAGGGACCTTGTAGGTCTTCTAGTCCAACCCCCGGCGTGGGCAGGAACCTTATACCATTTCAGACAAACGGCTATCTAACCTCTTTTTAAAGACTTCCAGGGTTGGGGCATTCACAACTTCTGGAGGCAGAAGAAAATGCTCATTTTTAAAAAAGCAACACAAGCATAGTGACTAAAGCATGAATATATACTCTGTATTGTTTTTTGTTAATATAAATCATAATAAGTTGAATCCATAGAATACACAAAGCCAAAATCAATACTTTTCTAAGTAAGGCATGAAAGGCAGCTGGGTAACTTTGGGCCAGTCAATCTCTCTCCGTCCAACCCACCTCAGAGGGTTGTTGTGGGAAAAATAGCAGCAGAAAGTATTGCATATGTTTGCTGCATTATAAAAATAATAAAAGTAGGATAAAAATGATAATAAACTAATTTCTGGCAAATAACTGTTTTGGCCATCTTGACATACAAACCCATGCTTATGAGAAAGTAATATATTTTCATATGTCTTTAACAATGCATAAATAAGGAATTTTACTATACTTATATGAGCTGGCCAGCAGGCTAATACATTTGGCTGTCTTGTTTACAATGTTGATTTAACAGAATAACAGAGTTGGAAAAGACCTTGGAAGTCTTCTAGTCCAACCCTCTATTCAAGCAGGAAACCCTATACCAGGGGTATCAAACTCCATTTCATTGAAGGCCGCATCATGGCTGTGGTTGACTTCGGCTGGGTGAGGGTGACTGGGTGGGCATGGCCAGCTTGGTACCACTCATAGGGGGTGGCTGACTGGGTGGGCTTGGCCACCTTGACATCACTCCCCAAACTGCTGGCATGTTTCCTCTTTGCACTGGGTAGACCGGGCTGAAGCCATGCTGGCCCAAGGTTTCCTCTTCGCATTGGGTAGACCAGGTCAAAGGCACGCTGGCCTGAAGTTTCCTCTTTGCATTGGCTAGATTGGGCCAAAGCAACGCAGGTAGAGCAGACTGAGGCGATGCAGACTGGCCCCTTACGTTTTCCAGGACGGAATTATTAGATAATATAGATAATTTAGAGTCTTTGGTCAACAACTACAGTTTTGAGAAAGGAAGTTTTTTGAGAAAGCACAGGGATGAGAGGTTCCTAAATTACAAACCTGAACCTAAGTGATGAAAGAACCACTAAGAAAATAGAATTTTAATTTTAAGTAATGGACTACACAACCTTTCCCATCTTTTCGTTTTCTTCAGACTACTTAGTTTTTAAGAAATCACAAAGGAAAGATATATGCTATAATTTTATTTTACCCCTCTATGTGTCAGTTACTTCTCTAACACGCTGATCTTTTCATCAGATATATAATCTTGTTCTGGTGTAAACTACTAGACATAAACTTTAACTTGGTATTGCTATATATAGATACAAGATTTTCCACAAAAACATGTGATTTTCATCACTAGACAATTGGAATAATGTCAAATATTGAAAGTGAATGATTGCATGGTTTTGCTCTGCTTGTGCATTCTTTTAAAATGCAAGTAATAATGTAAAGTAAAATACTATTTAGCTTAGTTATTCTAAAACTCATGCTACTACCTATATATTTTGTGCCAAAATGTTTACCAAGTAAACGTTTTGTAATTTCTACTTTTATGTATATTAGCAGCCTTTGAAAAATGATGTACATAAATGTTTCAGATTTTCCTTGCTTACATGAGCATTGTTGTTTCATGTCAATTGCTATTAATGTGTTGGAGGATATATTTCATGACATAAAGTCTTTCAAATACCAAAAGTATATGTGTTTTTCTCTAGAAATAATTTTTCATCCTTAATAAGCTTTAAAAATAAAAACTAGCTGCAATTACCCATTACTTGTCAATAGGCTCCATTAAACTCAATGGGATTTCTGATAAGATTACATTAGCAATTATCCTAAAACATCTATTCATGCCATCTGGCTAAGACAAAACTTGCCAGATTATAACTGGTTTCTAACAGCCATAATGCAGATTGTCTGCTTTAGCATTTCTATGCATCTAGTCTTTTAGTTTGTACTGTATAGTTTAATGCAACATGTGGACCACTTGTTTGGCTTAAACAAATCATAATTAAAATGACAGATGATTTAACACAAACATATATTTCTTATCTATAATATAGATTATGTACAAATGCATATATACTTATATTACAAAACCTTATTATATAAACTAAAAGTTTAATAAATGAAATATTTTCTCCCATAGAATTATTAAAGAACCAAACTAATTCACGAATCAATTCTTCATAGCACTCTTCTTGGGCTTTAGGAAAATTGTGAAGGCCTACCTGTTCTGTCTTGCATAAGAGGAGGTGGGTGTTGTAATTGAAGGTGGGGTTCATAGTCACATGGTGTTTGTGTTTTTTGTTTTATTTTCTTCCCTTTTTATTTTTATATGCATTTGGAAAGGCTGAATCATTATTTTCATTTTTCTGTAAATTGACTTTATTAGCCACTCAGAGCCTTCAGGAATGGGCAGTAAAATGAGTGAGTGAATGAATAAATAAACAAAGCCATGACCTGATTACGGTACATGCTACTTAATCTGTGTGCTTGATGACACATTTATTAAAATTAGTCTCTTAACAATTCTACAGTGATATCACAACTTAATTCTTTTTAAATACTATTCAATTGTAAAATGTCTCCAAGTGTTTAAATTTAGCTTTAACATGTACATGATAACAAAACCACCACAGCAACCTTTAGAGCTAGTGAATTGTAGCAAACTATAGTTATATTCAGTTTTCTACTTGCTATACATGGAGGAAGCTGAGCAACAGTGTTTTGAAAATTGCCTTCTAAGGTGAGAATATAAAAAGAGTAAGATTTAATTTATCTTTCAAATACAGTGTTCCAACAGATTACCTAAATCACATAAAAAACTAATAAAGGAAAAAATAAAAACAAGACAGCTAAAATTACTATCCTTTGTTGTTTTTTAAAAATAAATATGATGTTAATGCCACTGAACAAAGAGTCAATGATTTCAAGTACCCTTTATATAGCACTTAGTGCGTAGTCATGGCTTAATATAAGTGCATTTACAAAATTAGCTACATGCATATCCAAGTATCTGGTTTCACAAGGCACATGCGAATAAGACACCAATCCTGCTGGCCAAGAGAATTCAATGTTTAGCATATATTACAGAGAGAGAAAAACCTGTCTATATTAAATTCAGATAAGTATGCTATATCTTTAGATAAAAAATAAGTTTAATTATTTCAGTATAATACTTTTGTTTAAAAAAGATTATGTTACAAGTCATCAGTTAGAATGGAAACTGTTTTAAAATAAAGTTGCTATATTACAAGCACTTTCTGACCCAGAAAATCGTCAAATGAAATGCCTGCTTCATCAAAATGAGGGAAAAACAAAACTACAACACAAATAAGACTTGTTGTTTGCAGCCAGCTATTATTACACCAAACTTTATTATAATTACAAGCCTACCACTCTAAACATTTAAACAATTCTCACAGGGGATTTTGTTGTAGTTTAGTTAGGGTGAAAAAGATTTATAAAGCAAAACGCAATCTCTAAAATTCAACATTTAAAAAAGATCCCTGTGTTAAGGTCTAAAAGGTAATAATCAAACGTAACACCGATCCTAAAGCCCAGCTAGCTTTGAACGATTGCCAGTAAGACGCGATTACAAGTACTCCACATACCATTCTGAGTCAGACTGTTCCCCCGGCATGAAAATAGTCATTACTTTCCCCAAACCATTGTTGCTAGTTACCTCCGAGTCCCGAAGCGAGGAAATAATTCCTGGTAACCAGAGTAGACGGGCGACCACGCCTTCCCGCTGCTCTAACAAGTTGCAAGAGGAGCAGCCGTGTCACATTTCTTCTTCTTTCATACACACCAGCGATCCTAAAGATTAGCCGCTCGGCCAGCGTAAAAAAACTAAGCTAGCAAAACGGCACGAAAGGGTGAGGGCGGGGGCAGAGACAGGCGCACAGCGCGAAAGGGAAATTTCTAGTTCCCAAATTAAAAAGGGGGGGGGGGGAGTCCGTACTGAAAGCGCGAACGGAAGCAAAGCGAGAAACGAGCCGAACTATTTATATAACTACACTAAGGGGGGGCTCCCACATGCGCTGGCGGCAAGAAAGCTACTTTATATTTCAATAAATAATAATACAGTATAAATAATGTAAATAATACTAAAAAAGAGGGGGATTTGTCCAGTGGTGGCAAAAAAAACAACCCAAAACTCAGACATCGATTGTTCAGACACCGATTGTACCAGAAAGAATGGAAATTTTGCAACCAAACTCTGCCAAGGCAAAGTTTTTAAAAGCACCGTTGCAAGCCAGCCCTCTTTCCCGGGATCGAAGCACGGAGTTTAGATGGGACTCGGGTCCGTGCTCTAATCTCTCTCTCTCCTAAACTAAACCCCAGCGGCGATTAAGATCCGAGCAATCACGTCTCCCTCCCTCCGGGAGCTAAAATCCTCCCGGCTCCTGAAGAGCTTTCCCCCCCCCCCTTCCACACCCACCTGCTTAAGGGCAGATTTTGCTCTCCTTCTGGGAAACGCCAAAAGCCCGATCCCCCCCGACTTTTCTCAAACCGACTCGCCTCTTCGGGACAGCTTCATTGGGAGCGCGCTGGGCCGCGAAAAGGAGGCAAAGGCAAAACCCCGGGAAGAGCTAGAAGTTGAAGGCAGGGGGCCGAATGGCCTCAGGATCCCTGCGCAACCTCACACTTTCCACCCCAAAGATCAGCGGCGGGTAAGGGTAAGTCCGGAGGCTTCGCCCTTCCCGCCCCCCTGGAGAAGAAACAAGCAGCCTGGCTCCCTTTTCCCCGGCTCTTACCTTCACAGACCGGGCAGCGCTGGACTCCTCGCAGCCGCAGCCGCCGTCACCGCCGCCGCCTCAGCCCTCGGCATGACCGGAGAGCTACTCTAAGGAGGCGCCTCCCAGGCCCGACTCAACCCCGGGCTGCTGCTGTTGCTTCTGCTGCTGCTGCCGCCGCCTCCTCAGCCGCTGCCATCTTGTCCTGGCGGCTGTGAGGAAAGCGCCCCACCTCAGCCCGCTCAGCTCCCCGGGCCTCTGCCTCATCTTCCCGGGGAGGGATCCAGCCTGCCCCTGCCGCCGCCGCCGCCACTTCCTTTGCTGCCACCGCCCACTCCGGCGGCTGTTCTCTTCCCGCTTCTTTGACGGCGGGGCCTGCGGGAATGAGCACAGCTGGCTCCTCCGTCGTAGCCCTGAGCCGCCCACTCCGCTCCCGGGGCTGCGAAGCCGAGGCAGCTTCCTCAACGCCGCTCCGACATGTCTCCGTTCCGTTTCCAGCCTGCGGGGTTCTCCTGGCGAGCGTAAGCGGCCCGCCCTTATCCGCAGCTGTAGCGCCCCCGGCTGGTTACCGGCCGCCGCCTCCTAACTGGATTCCGCCATCCGAAACCCGTCTTCTTCTCGGGGTGAGCATCTTTGGCCCTGGCTTGTATGGTGCGACTCTGGCAGGAGACCCCAATAAACGGGTGGTCAAGGAAGGGGAAGAAAGAAATCGCCCTTCCTTTCAGAGCGTCGACACCGACCTTCCGGCGGGACGACCGAAGGGCCCCAATGCCTTTAAAGGGGATTTAGGATGACAGCCAAAAGCCAAGTCCACTTCATGGCTACGCGGATTTACAAGTAGATCTCTGAAAGAGCCCAAAGCTGTTTTCATTTCAATCTGCTTCTAATAAGTAGCTGGCTTTTTATTTGCTTGAGAAACATTTTTAATAATTAAACTTCAATAAACAGTTTGTTTCGCAACTACAAATTCTTCTCCTTTGCACTGGAGTACCCACATGAAAATAAGCCCTTTGTCTATTTCAGGTCATGATGACCAGCTGACCAAAAGTATTGGATAAAGATGGTTCAAAAACAAGTACAATGATGTTCTGTTCTTTTCATAAGTTGTATATGTGCACAATATGGCAAACTAAAAAACTAAAAAAACAACCAAAAAGGTGGGTTACTTTAATGTATACTACTTACTTTTTCTAGACTTTGCCTCTCAGAGACAGACGATCACTAAATTAGATGTTTACATCTTTAATGCTTCCATTAATATCATTATCCTGGAAAAATTATACATTGGGCCGGAACAAAAAATAAACATGATTTAATAGCTACCACTTTTATTTCTCCAGAAAGCCACCATTAATAGTTGCCTAGATAATGATCACTGGTTTTGAGGCCAAGACCTATTTGTTAATTTCTCTTAAGCCTGTTACATGCAGATTTATCTTTATGAAATATAGATGCAAAAGATGGTCAATGAGATGCAGCTCTAAGGGCCTCTTTCCAAGGATAGGGTAGCAATAAAGAACTCGGATTGTTAAGATTTTTTTCTTTATCCCAAATAATGAAAACAATGTTCTCAGAGACATGACAATTTAATCTAAACATGAGCCTTAAGAATATACTATAGACCTCCCTAGAAGCAGGCTTTAAATTTTATGTACTTGAACTCATCACAAAGCCATACAAGCTAGGAGGGTCATAGTTGCTACATATCATAGATACAAATAAAATTTCCCTCCTACTTGACAATATCTCTCTAGGGGGGGGAAATTAAGCCCCTTCCTAATAGCAAAAAATAGATACTGCCAAAGAAGCTTGGTAGCAACTGACAAGATAAGGAGAAGCAAATAGATTTAGCTATTTTCTGGAGATCAGTTGTACCACCTTTGAATACTGTGCTGCCTAGTAATGAATGACACTTTCCCAGCAGCCTCTTAGGAGGCCTATTTATCTGAGCTATATATGAGTGAATGGATGAGGGCATGGGCAATTTGGCATAAGCCAAATTAATCAATCAACTTTAACTGGGGGATATCTCAAGAGGGCATAGCATATTTCTGTATTTGTTCAAAAATCATGCTGTTTGATGGGGTACTGACTCACTGTTTATTTACATTGACAAATCATTTGAAATCCCTAAATATTGGCTTAGGGCTATTATTATTTCCATCTACAAGTAACATAAGAAATATCTGCCAACAAATGATGAGCTACTAAACTTCCTAATTTTAATTGACAACATCTATGCCAAAAATGTACTCTGACATTGTAAAATTGGCCAGGAACATCATTTATCAGACAAACAGGCTGACTTCATATCAGGGCCCTGGTTTTCCATATCCTGATGGAAGTGTGTGCCTAGTCCCCAAAAGTTTATAGTTGCAGTATTTGTAAACTTTAAGTAGACTTTTGACTCCAGTTCCTGGGAAATACTATGACAGAAGTTAAAGGTCTCCTTGATCAATCAATGTTAGTTCACTTTCACAATTTTATGTAAATGCCAGTCTGAAAATGAAATATAATGCCGCATGATATTTATTTATTGTATTCAATTTTGGCACCACCTGACTCCAACTTGACCCTAGGTAGGTTAAAATAAAAACAAGATAGAAAGAACCATAAATAAATGAGTAAAGTCAAAAATCCAGTCAGTGTTAATCAGCTATTCAATTCAACTGTTCTAATCAATAGGCTAGAACCTGTTTCTCTCATGTGTAATTTAAATATTAATCATATGGTGGATGATTTAAATAAAAAGGAATATTATCTTCCAATTTCATAAATAATCACATAGCAATTATAGGATAGTATAGGGATTCTATTGGAGATCTCAGCAAGATGAAAAAGAACAGTGTAATAGGAGTTTTAGTGAGGTTTAGAAATTAACTTTTTAGAAAACTGAAGCTATAAACTTGGCAAACCCCACTCCAAAAAAAACCCTCAAGAAATGTTGTTAAAATATCAAAGGGCAAGTCATCCAGTCTAAATTCATAAGGTAATTGTCTGAGGCAGCCTGATTGTCCTAGGTTTGACATTTTGCACTGAAGCTTTTGAAAACAAAGTGAAGACTAGAGCCTGGATTATTATCTTGTACTATTAAATACAATAAGCTTCTAGTCACAAGATTTGGCTCTTCAATTGAACAATTGGACAATCTTCTTAAGTAAAGAACATAAAAATTAAACTGTTAGTATAGATTCTCTTCTCCATTATTATTAGCTTTTAGTTACCAGGCCAGAGTTCAAATCAAGGCTGATAAACATGGAGCATCAAACTGAATAAAACAGCTTCTTTACTCTTATTTCACCAGGAATATTAAACCACAAGGTTTTTAGATCAACTTCAGATCTCCAAATTCTACAAACCTTTACGCTCTCATTTTGATGTTTTATCCTTAGCCATCCTAGAAGGTAGCCTTATAAACTAAAGCCCTGCCCTCTCTAGAGCTGAAGTAATGGAAACTTTGGTCCTTATCCTCATATATGGACTTTTATATATCTAAGATAAATTGATACAGCTTCATATTCTGATTTCCATGGCCAGACTAATTCATTCTAGATTCAAGATTGCATCAGCAAATATAGCCACATTTCAAGCAGTGGCCTGAAAAATATGGCAGCAATTAAGAATAATTTCATCTCATCTCACTCCTTTCACTACAAGAATTCAATTGTATAATAAGGAGCAAAGTGCTTTTCTTAGATAACAGTGTAGGAGTGGTCAGTTGTCTTTACACTACAGTGAACAGTCACAGATAATTACTACAGACTCTGCCAATAAGAATAAAGATTCTAATTGCCGACATATCAATCACTATATCAACTATACTTATTACCAAATGAAAGACTGCATTTCATCCAGTTTGACGATTTCTGTGCATTAAAAAGGCACAATAATTCATATATTACACATTCAGACACTGTTTCAAGATTCTAGATTTAATAAACGAATACCAATCAAAGTCTTATAACTAAGAAACTACAAAATAGGTATGCAAGAGAACATTCAAAAATTGGATTTGGATTGATTCTGCTGAAGTCAGGTTAAGAAAATAACATACAAAATTTTCCTGCATGAGATAAAAACCTTATAGTCCAGTATTCTTTTCTTTTCATTGTAACTAACAAAGTACTCTAACTCCCACCATTACGGTTCATCAGTCATATGCAAACATTGTAATTTACAAAAGAATGCAGACATCCATTGTGTCAGTCAAGGCTTCTTACTTTACCAAATTTGGAGCACACAATCAATTTCTGTGTTGAATTCCTCTAAGTTATATTGCTTATATGACAGTCATGTATGCATGCATATTGCCTCATATTTTTTGTTTTAAAACCTCCCCTTCTGTGCTATTGTATAATATCCACTGATGGGATTTTAAAGTAAACAGCCACTTCTCTACTCTTTCAATACCTCCTTACAAATTAAGAGACTATAAACTATATTAGTTATAATAATGACATAAAAAATGTGTGACATCTTTCCTTCTAGAAGTATGCGAAGACAATTTGCTAATAATGCTGTCTATTCCAGAATAGCAGACTTGCTAAGCTTTTTATGGGCCTCAAGTGGAGAAAGTATAAAACAGAGAAGGTAGATCATCTTTAAGCATACCAGAAAAAACTGTGCCATCTGCACTCCTTTAAATTGCATAGTACTCCAGAAGCATTAATCCTTTTTGGAGGGAAGAGTCCATTAACTGCTGTTGAAAGCATGCATTGCATCAGCCTGCTTCTGTTACCCATAACCACTTTCTAGGACAGTTACATCTTCTTAAAAAAAACATGCATACATTTTTATTCCATGAACCTTAATCTTGCCAAGATGTTGCCCAGAGAGAGAAATATTTCAGTAAACAAGTTAACTACTATAATTCACATCAATTTACACAGTTCTGAAAAAAACAGTTTTAATCTGTAAAGATCCCTTTGTTGTCCACATTCAGTAAAACTACATACGTAACCAGTTTTCTTCATGAATATTATGCCTTACTTTCTCAACAAAGCTAATGAGTAACCAAGTTCATGTTTGTACATTTATAGGCTGGCAGGAAGCTTGGTAAATATTCACTAAGTCAGAAAATAGCTCCTAAGGTATGTTTTTCATCCATTACAACTGAAAATAAGGCACTGGGAGCAATTTGTTTTCTTATTTTTAAAATAAAAACAATGGGGAAAAACAAAAATCATAGTACATTTGCTGCTTCACAAGAAATTTCTTTGAATTAACTTTTAAAAAATTTGTTTCTTTTCAGATAGAAAAACAAAGGTTGAGTGGATACCATACCCTAGTGCTTACGCTATTGGTATTGTTATAGCCAGGCCTCAATAATGTAAGCCAGCCAGAACTTACAAATATCATTGTTAATTACTCACTTTTTGAGAAGGTAATACTGAAAAATTAATAATGAAGTTATAAAACTTCACTCCCCATTTATGCTGTAACTCCTCCAGATAGAAGGAAAATATGCAAACCCTACTGGTACATAATGCGAAATGATAATGGGTGGAATTCACATTAAGTCAAACACAAAAAGACCACCTTGTAATTTAGCATTCTTTCTGAACCAGATCACATTATTTATATTCATTGGGTAGTAACAGAATATTTCCTTGAAATGTAAAACTGATGCCCGCCCTCTTATTATAATGTAATCCTGCATTTCACCAGCACAGTGTGCCTTTTACAGAATCAAAACAGTTCAAAGACCACAGGTTTTTCCTGTAGGTTAGTTTGTAAAGTACAAAGAAAGATAAATGACTGTAACTGCGCGACTTTATGGACGCTATGGACATAAAGCAAAGAGGTAAATACTTGCTCATTTCTATAACTTTTTTGCTTTAATACGCTTTTGAGAAGTTCCCACAGTTGGAAAAGCTACTATTTTTATTGTTCCACTGGACTTAAAACAACATCACATGTCATATTCTCATACATGTGAGTGTCCAATAATCTTATATTCAGGTAGTCCTTCACTTACGACCACAGCTAGCACCAGAATTTTCTATTGCTAAGCAGAGGAGTTGTAAAATGACTTGCACCTGATTCCATAAGCTTTTTTTGCCATGATTTTTAAGCGAATCACTGCAGTTGTTAAGTGAATCATATGGTCATTAAGTGAATTTGGCGTCCCCATTGGCTTTGCTTGTCAGAGGACAACTGAGAAGGTCACAAATGGCAATCAAATGACCCCAGGATTTATTATTTATATGCTCATAAATACATGCCAGTTGCAAAGCACTCAAATTTTGATCAGGTGACCATGGGAGCTCTGGTGGCGCAGTAATTAAAGTGCAGTATTGCAGTCAAACCCTCTCACAGCCGCCCTAGATGTCATCCTGATGGGCTTACGGTTGACTCAGCTTTCCATCCATCTGAGGTCAGTAAATTGAGAACCCAGATTGTTGGAGGCAATATATAAACCACCCAGAGAATGCTTAAAACAGGGATCCCCAACCCCGATCCACTGCCCGGTGCCGTGTCGCAGCCCATTGGAAACTGGGTCGCACAAAACTGCATTTGCGCAAGCATTGTGTGCACCCATAATGGTTTCTTCTTATCTTCGTTACCAGTTTGGAACCGTGAGTACGTGCGGGGCTTCTGCGCCTGTGCAGAACCTTCATGACACAGAGCGTCCAAGTGCCGCCACTACCAGTTTGCCTGAACCGGGGCAAACCAGCAGAATACCACCTCTAGCGTACACGTGCAAAACCAGCCCCTCTCCTCCACCACCGCTGGTCAACAGAGATGGAAAGATTGGGGACCACTGCTTTAAAGCACTATGGAGCAGGATATAAATCTTAGTGTTATTGTTATGGAGATGTTGCAACAGTCAGGTGGAGAACTGGTCATAAGTCACTTTGAGGACCACCTGTATTTTACACTTGTAAGCTAATATATAATATGGTCAGGGTGCTTACAGATCAATATATAAAATTCAGACTAGAGGATTCCTTGATCACTGGGGAAAGGAGAAAAAAATCCTCCAGAATCAAGTGTTTTCCAGCAATTCATATCTTCATTATTACATTTCACCTTTAGCAGATAGGAGCAGAAACGGACAACTGTTCACACAGCGGAAATATAATGTATCAACCTGCTTTAATAAACCTCAAATTTAACAATAAAACTTGGCTAGAACTTATTCAGTATTTCAGCAATGGATTCAAGTCCTATATAAGTTCTAGCTAAGTTTTAGTATATAGGACTTGAATCCATTGCTGAAATACTGAATGTGATGTAACTTAAAGTAAGTTGAAGGCTTGCCTCATAGAATGATTTTCATAACACATTAAATTGCTTTAAAAAAATACTAAGTCACATGAATAATTTTGAAATAAAAACAGAAATGCAGTCTAAATAATATTGACATGACGCAAAGTGAATAACTATAACCAAAAAGGACCCATACAATTTCAGTGGAGCTAATTTACCAATACAGACTTTTAGAGACTAACAAGCACTGCTATGTAGAAGTGCTAGTTTGCTTAAAGAACTAGCATAAAGCAATTCATTAACACAACACAAATGTGCAATTTACATATCTCCAGTATAGATGTGTCACTAATTTCACAATGTCAGAATAAGTTATCAGTCCTTTCAGAAGAAAGCACTGGTAATCTGTGTGTGGTAAAACAGAGTTAGAAAAGCAGTGAATTGAAGTATAGGGCTGTTGTTGTTTTTCACAGGGAAACTTCTTTAATCTTGACTCTGGTGTAATGGGGCCATAATTATAGAAGTAAATAAATTAATAGTCAACTGCAAAGGGGAAATTAGTGAAGCTTAAAGGTTATTATTTCCCACTTAGACTCCCTCCAAAGTGCTAATTGTCGGTGTAGAAAGTATGACAGTCAAGATGGAAAAGTGTGGAAACAGCAATTAATATGTGGAAATGAAGAAATGGCTTTTTGCTCTCCTTCTGTATTTTCTCCCTGAACATTCTATAATAAGAACACAAAACACCTGATCTAAGGCTGACGGTCTTTGTTTTGCATTTTAATTTTTATCCTATCAAAATTCAGTCTCTAACCATTGTATTTAGTAATCTGATATGGCAAGAACAGATGGAAGATTCTTCTCAATGTAAAAAGTATCTCACATTTGTTGTCTCCTGACCTGTCCCCTTCTCTCCCCACCTGCTTATCTTTCTCAAGTCTCAGTATATAGATTGGAGTTTATTGAATAAAGAAAAGTGGGGAAAAATCTGCTTCTCTTAGTGTTGTTGATAGAATGTCTCACTGTTAAGTAGGGCATATTTCCAGATAAACATATATAGTATTGTAGATATACAACAATACAGTCCTGCATGCTGTATGTTCACCCATAAGTACATTTCAATAAATAAAGCTTACTTCGTAATAAGTGTATTAAAAACTGCACTCCTGTGTTGTTTGTTACATGGATGACTGAACCAAGGTTTGTTTATGGTGAGCCATCAAGTCATTTTTGACTCCTAGCAACCACATAGATTTTCTCCATGACAACCTATCCCTAACCTGTTCTTTCAAGTCTGCCAATGGCGCACTATCCTGTTTCTTTAAAGTTTAACCTTTTCTTCTATAGTGTCATAAGGAATATCATAGCTTCCACAATTCTGATCTTTGTAAGTATAGAGACATCATAGCATCTGAATGTCTCTTCTAAGGCCTTCAGGGCTGCTCTACCAAGTGCTAGTGTTTCTGGATTATTTTATCCTTTTAGTTGATCCTAAAAAAAATTTGTGCACAGTAAAACGGGCAGCAACCCTCCCCTGCGTGACGGCAATGTGATACCACGAGTTTTACACCTATGACCTAGAGCCTCTTGTGGAAGTAGCCTACAAGAATCTTCTTCAAGATTGCTAGCATTCCACAAACCAAGTGAATACCTTCTAGGTTCAACTTATCACACATACCTCAACCACAAGAAAATCAAGAGATTTAGATTAAGCCCACAAATGGCAGAAGTTTTGAGACATAGTAGCATCCTTACATCCTCAAAACATAGTAGCTGAAAGAAGTTGCAGATAACACAATTAGACTTTGCCCCAATCACATCAAAATCTGCTCAGGAAGAGCCAAGACCTTCTCAAACCTGAATGGCCTGGTACCAGCCCAATGCAAAATGGACGCAGTAATGAGGTAGAACTACCTGTTCGTCCCTTCCTAATAGGGAATTTGCCATCCTCTGTAAGGCTGCTGACAGTTCACTGATGCAATAAGGGAGAAGTACTGACACATTGCCTCCCTCATTGCTACAGTGTCAGCGCAAACATGAGCTTGTACTTGTATGCAACCCAAAGACATCTGTAGATTCCAAGGTCTTTAATAGAGTAATGGAATGTACACTGTGACGTAGTGATGAAAATCTAATATGTACTGTACTTGTGATATGAATACGTATAATACGTACTTGTGAATGATATCACAACGCATGTACAAAAGGAAGAAGTATTATCACAGTGTCATGATGCATTTTTTCCTAATTTATCTTCTTTCACTCTTTCTTCCCCAACCCCTGGACATCTCTGATTTGAAAAAGTTCTTTTTTTTTTTACTTCTTCCACCAATGTTTTAGGTGTGATTTCTGCTTCTTCAATTCCTGGAGCTCTTCAGTAAAGTGATTAATGTGCATAAAAAGGCTGCTTGAGAGCAATTTTGTCAAAGTCATATTTTGCCAGAGGTTAAAAATGCAATTTACAGAACTGGTGACAGACCACACTGGCATTTTTTGGAATGACCTGGTGATCACTTAACACAGGGACACTGTAACAGCCAGAGCTTCAAGGATTGGTCATAAATCCTCCTTGTTTAGAACCATTGCAATTTTGAACAATTGCTGAATCAGTTATTGTAATCTGAGGACTGTCTCTAACAAGTTTGGGATAATAAGTCTGTTTAAAACTATAGTTAATATACAATCCAATTATGTATGCCTATTTACGTAGAAGTAAATGTTATTATGCTCATTGTGGTCTCAAATAAGTATGCATAGCATGTTTTTAGAAACAAGGAAATTATTTAGCAAATACCTCAAAGAAAAACATTGCTATTTATAACATGATAAATATCTTGCTGTAGTTTTTACTCTGAGTACTGAGTACTTTTAAACAAAATAATCTGAGATAATTCCCATCGTATGAATTTGATTATGTCCACTAACAATTATGCCTGTATTCTAAACCAAAATTATCTAAATATTATTCTAAGGGGAAACGAAACTGTCAGCAGATTAATATTTTTCATAAAATAAAAACCATTATCCATTGTTAATAGTGATATTATTAGAAAACATTACATTTTTAATTTAATTTTTAATTTATTTTTAATTTATATACCGCTCTTTTCACCAAAAAGGAACTCAGGGCGGTGCACAGAAAGATAAAACCCCACAATATACAAAATTTAAAAAACAATTAAACCAATACAGCTGTGCTAAAATTGAATAAATAGTTAAAACCATAAATAACAAAATAAATAAATAACATTACAAAACTAATAGCACTACATCCGTAGAATGGTATGCAAGTACTTGATAATTTGTATGCAGTCTTCTATTGAATATTAGAGATTTTGATACACATTTTAACTAATTTAAATATGTGGATTGTGTTCGTATGTAAGTTTGTGTATAGTCTACTAATACGTTTTTTAAATAAAAAATAGATTCATATAATTAATTGGCATTATTTTATTTATCCCTTAATACAGTAGATTATTAAAATATTTGTAATTTCAAAAATTATCATATTCAGTAATTCCAAGTAATCAGGGGTGGGCTTCAAAAATTTCAACAATGAGTTCTCTGCTCGGTTGCTGGGTGAGCGTGGCCATGGTGGGCGTGGCTTAGTAAGCCTCCTGCACAATGGCGGGGAGGACATTTTCGCCTTCCCCAGGCTCCAGAGTATTTTCTCAAGCCTCCGGGATGGTGAAAACTGCCTCCTCCGGGCTCCAGAGGCCTTCTAGGAGACCCATTTCTCCCCCTTCCCAAGCCTCTGCATGGGCCCTGCATTTACCTCACATCCAAAACTGGCCGCATGGGGTGGGGCGGCATGGTGGGCGGGGCCAGTCAGGGGTGGGATTTGGAGGTTCTCTGATCCAGTCATAATGTTAGCTATGGATTCTCCTGAGCCCGAGCGAACCTATAGCAACCCACCCCTGAAAGTAATTATCCTTATTGTAATTATTATAATAATTTTGGAAGAGTTGCACTTTTCGGAAGTATTTTATCATCTACTAAAAATCTGAGGTCAGGTGAAATTGACCACCAAAGCAAACAGTGTTAAAATGCAAATTTTCACTTAATATCCAGACCTTAAAAAAAAAAAAGGTTGGACTTTAATATATAAAGTTGAACTTTAAAAATAAACCACCACAGGTGAAATACGGCAGATTACAACTAATTGGAAGATGATTCAGTATTGTGGCACATATAAAAATTGCTTTTTTGATCCAATTATTTATTCCTTAACAAGGGGCATTACTTAGCCAACCTTGACTGATCTGGGAAAATGAATCAGAGTCTGACTTGGTTAGCACTTGGATATGAGACCAACAGGAAGCCCTTGGTTATAGCATAGACTGATTATTATTCAAAGAAGCACAGAATGTTCTTACAAAATAATAAGGAAACCATTTTAAATAAAATTATCAGTACTCCCAAAGGACATTAAAATGCAAATATGGTATTAAAATATGATTTAATTTATCTCTGTTAACATTAAGATTTTGTTTCACAATATTCTTAGTAATATTTATCTTTTTATTGCATTACTAAAAACATAGCAACATAAAATGGTTCCACTGCTTACAAAAAAGTTCATGAATTCTCATCAATAGAAACTGATGTTCATCAATTTCAAGATCTTACCGATGGTTATAAATATTTCTAAATTACTTTTCTAACTTAGTTTTATTATTTTGATAACACTAAATATAAAGAGAAATTAATTTTTGAATCTGAACCTCTTGTTGTTATTCTGCCTGGCCCCAAGACTGTAACTCCCAGAAATACACTGAGATCCACTGGCACGAGAGGCATATAAAATGTTGGGATCAAAGCGAACAATCCAAGCAAATCCCTGATAGAACTTTCATTTATCTACCTCAAGATCCTAAAATCATGGCATTTAAGTACCAAGATCTAGAGCTGAGCTGAAAATTGGAAATTATGTAGAGAATATGTCTAATGCAATGCATCTTGCAAACTCTCCTCCCTACTATTGCACAGGAAAAAATATTTTGCACTTTTTTGCAGACTTATGCAATTCAAATATTTTGTAAGTAAGGTCTGAAATGGAGAAGGAGAATGAAAAGCAGAGCAGCCTGGGCAGAAATAAACACATTCTGAGAACATGTCCTGGCTATGTAGGCCTTAATCAGAAGATTAATATTCTAACAATAATAGAATTTAGTGTGCAAGTATCATGTGGTTTTCATCATGGCTAATAATGTTATAATGCCAGACATAACAAAAATTGTTTTTGCTTCCAAAGATATTTTAATCTAAACTAAGCCTACATTGTTGCCATTTCTTTTGAAATCATTGATATAGAATGAGGAACAGAAAAATGAATATTAAACAGAGATGGTTTTAAACTGATGTCTGTATAAAAGGGTGTGTGTGTGTAGGGAGAAAGGAAAAACAAAGTTTAACTGATTTCATAACCATCTTAACATTTCAGACTGTGTATTTAAAATGTTAGAATGACAGTAATTTTCTCTCGCAGCAAAATTTTCCATAACATGCTGAAATAACATGAGCTACCACAGAAAGAATGTGACCCTTCTGAAACAACTATTTTCACTATACAACTGTGCCACAGTTTTAAAAAAAGATGGAAACAAGAAGTAACCACCTAGACCAAATTAGGCAACACAACTGAGAAATAAATGTATTAATTATTTAAATGAATTTTCTCCAAAGAGTTCCCAAGAGAAAGGGTATGGCTAGATCTTAGTTTGGCAATTAAATAAAGGATTGCATTCCTCTAAGGTTTTATTGATTAAATTTTTCCAAGAAATCCAAGCATACTTCAATCCAGGAATGAGGAAATTCAAATGATCATTTTATATGTTTAGAGAACATATGTGAGTCTTATGATGTTATGTTATATAACTCTGTCACTGAAATACTGAATAGCCTTGGCTACTCATTTACTCCCTCAGGAACCGTATAGAGGCAAAAGAAGCATCTCTGTCCAGATTTTGTCCTCATGCAGAAGTTTTGTCAGCACATGATCCTTCACAAAGATATGAACTAAATTTAGGAGCAATTCAATTGATCCATATATTTTAAATGCATTATGCTGTCTATCAGATACATGAAAAGGCCCTGTTTTTACAACACAATTGTAACATTGTGGGCGAAGCGCAGTCTCAGGGGTTTTTTAGTTAGGAATTTGTTGTTTATTTTAGGGGGTACCAGGGAGGGGGGAGGGTATAGACAGGTTGAGACTAGCAAGAAGGGAACGGGCCGAGCCAGCAGACTGCGGAAGGAGGCGGATGGATCCACTAAGAGGGGGGATACACGGGTCGTTTCCATGGAGGGCCTACCCATCGAGAGGGTGGCAGGGAGAGGCAGGTCCGATGGGAGACAGGTTCTATCCTCCCGGTTGGGGGCGCGTGGCCGATGGTTGCAGACGGTCAGGTGCCACAACCCCCGCAGGCTAGGTGGTCAGGGATTACAGTGCCAGGGCCTGCGGCTGATGTTTTGCAACGCCAGGTCCGTGGTCAACAAAGCCCCGCTCATCCATGACCTTGTGTCAGAGGGGGAGCCGGACCTGGTGGGAATTGCGGAGACCTGGCTGGGCCACGAGGGAGGACTCCCCCTCGTTGAAATGTGCCCGCCAGGTTACCGCGCTTTTCATCAGCCCCGGGCCCTAGGCAGGGGTGGTGGGGTAGCGGTTATTGTTAGGGAAGGTCTTGAGCCGAGAGAGACCATTGTGCCACAGACCACCGGTTGTGAGTCCCTCTGCGTGAAGTTGGGCCTAGGGAGGCAGTTGGGCTTGCTGGTTGTATACCTGGCTCCCCGCTATGTAACAGCAGCCCTGCCCGAGCTCCTTGAGGTGATCGCTACGATGGCAGTTGAGACCCCCAAACTAGTAGTCATGGGGGACTTTAACCTGCCATCAGTGGGCGAATCATCAGAGGTAGCTCGGGAGTTCATGGCTTCCATGACGGCCATGGACCTGACCCAAGTAATTCAGGGTCCCACGCCGGATCTAATCTTTGTCTCTGGCCAATGGAAAAGGGATCTGAGTATAGGGGATTTTTTTTTTTAATAAATTTATATCCCGCCCTTCTCCACAGAGGACCCAGGGTGGCCCACAGGAAATTTAAAAAACATACAAAATACAATAAATATAATTTAAAAAACTATTAAATAATCCTATCCTGCGCTAAAAACCACATTTTAAAACCCAATTTAAAACTACCTAAAAGTCCCCATGGGAGGTTAGGCTAGGCCGGCTTGTTGAAACAAATATGTCTTAAGACATTGGCGGAAGAGGCGGAGGTCGGTGGTGGTACGTAGTTCAGGGGGTAGGTCATTCCAGAGGGCTGGACCCGCCACAGAGAAGGCTCTTCCCCTGGGTGTCGCCAGTCGGCATTGTCTGGCCGACGGCACCCTGAGAAGGCCCTCTCTGTGGGAGCGTATCGGTCTAAGGGATGTATGGGGCAGGAGGCGGTCTCGCATATAACTAGGCCCCGAGCCATGGAGCGCTTTAAAGATGGTCGTCAAAACCTTGAAGCGCACCCGAAAGGCCACAGGAAGCCAATGCAGCTCGCGCAGGATCGGTGTTATGTGGGAGCATCTAGTGGCTCCCATAATCACCCGCGCAGCTGCGTTTTGGACTAGCTGTAGCTTTCGAGTGCACCTCAAGGGAAGCCCCATGTAGAGAGCATTACAGTAGTCGAGTCGGGACGTCACGAGAGCTTGAGTGACTGTGCGAAGTGCAGCCCGGTCCAGTAAGGGCCGCAATTGGCGCATCAGGCGTACCTGATGAAACGCCCCCCTGGCCACGGCCGCCACATGGTCCTCCATGGACAGCCGGGAATCCAGGAGGACACCCAAACTGCGCACCCTCTCCACGGGGGCCGGTGTTTCACCCCCAATGACCAGAGTTGGAGTAATCTGGCTGAACCGGGGTGCCGGAAACCACAGCCACTCAGTCTTGGCAGGGTTGAGCTTGAGTTTGTTACCACCCATCCAGATCTGTACGGCTTCCAAACACCAGGAAAGCACTTCGGCGGCATCGTTGGGGTGGTTTGGGGTGGATATGTACAACTGAGTATCATCAGCGTACAGATGGTACTCCACCCCAAAACCACGGATGATCTCACCCAACGGCTTCATATATGTGTTGAAAAGGAGGGGCGAGAGGACCGACCCCTGAGGAACCCCACATAAGAGAGGCCTCGAGGTCGACCTCTGCCCTCCCGTCAACACATATTGCAACCGACCAGAGAGGTAGGACGAGAACCACCGCAGAACGGTGCCTCCCATAGTCATTACACCCCTGTCATGGTCAGATCACTCACTTCTCCGGCTCGACTTTCCAATCGCTACACCCCACCGCGGGGAGGCAGAACCTGAGTCATCTATATGGTTCCGCCCCAGGCGCCTGATGGACCCTGATAGGTTCCAGATGGCGCTTGGGCCACTTCCTGTATCCCTAACCCGCGCCCCGATGGAGGACCTAGTGGCCGCATGGAATACTGCGGCCACGGGAGCCTTGGATCGGGTCGCGCCCTTGCGGCCTCTCTTGTGGCGACGAACCACCCTGGCTCCTTGGTTTACCGAGGAGCTAAGGGTGATGAAGCGCCACAAGAGATGCCTAGAGAGGAGATGGAGATCCACTCGGTCTGAATCTGACCGAACACAGGTGAGAGCCCATTTACGGACTTACCTTGTGGCACTGAGAGTGGCCAAACGTCATCATTGTGCCACTCTCATCGCATCCGCAGATAACCGTCCTGCCGCCCTGTTTAGGGTGACCCGCTCCCTCCTTCAACAGAGGGTGCGGGAAGCCCCTTTACAGGGTAGAGCAGAGGAATTTGGGATTTATCTGCAGGATAAAATCGCTCAGATTCAGAGCAAGTTAGTCCCCATCAATAGTGGCCCAGTGGGATGCCCCAAGGCAGATCTTGAGACAGCGTTGTGGGAAGAGTTTGACTCTGTTACTTCCGAAGATATGGACAGGTTACGTGGGCGACTGCGAGCCACCACATGTTTATTGGACCCGTGTACCTCCTGGCTTGTACTGGCATCCTGGGAGGTTACACGAGGCTGGCTCAAGGAGATTGTCAACGATTCTCTTAGTGAGGGTTTCTTGCCTGCTTCCCTTAAAGAGGCGATGGTGAGACCCCTCCTGAAGAAGCCCTCTCTGGACCCAGCATTGTTGGTTAATTACCGTCCGGTCTCCAACCTTCACTTTTTGGCGAAGGTTGTAGAGAGTGTGGTGGCACAACAGTTTCCCCGTCATCTGGAGGAAGTTGATTATCTGGACGCGCGCCAGTCCGGCTTCCGGCCCGGGCACAGCACCGAGACGGCATTGGTCGCGTTGGTGGATGATCTCTGGAGGGCCAGAGATGGGGGTTGTTCCTCCATCCTGGTCCTATTAGACCTCTCAGCGGCTTTTGATACCATCGACCATGGTATCCTATTGCATCGGCTGGAGGGGTTGGGGGTGAGGGGCACCGTATTACGGTGGTTCTCCTCCTACCTCTCTGGTCGATCGCAATTTGTGTTGGCAGGAGAGCAGAGGTCGACCTCGAGAGCCCTCACTTGTGGGGTGCCTCAGGGGTCGGTCCTCTCGCCTCTCCTGTTCAACACATATATGAAGCCGCTGGGCGAGATCATCCGTGGTTTTGGGGTAGAGTACCACCTCTACGCTGATAATATGCAGCTGTATATATCTACCCCAAACCACCCCAACGATGCCGTAGCGGTGATGTGCCAGTGCCTGGAAGCCATGCGGGCCTGGATGGGAAGTAACAGACTCATACTCAACCCATCCAAGACCGAGTGGCTGTGGTTCCCGGCATCCCGGTACAACCAGTTGACTCCATCACTGGCCATAGGGGACGAACACCTTACCCCTATGGATGGGGCACGCAACTTGGGCGTCCTCCTGGATACCCGGCTGTCCATGGAAGATCAAGTGACAGCCGTGGCCAGGAGGGCATTCTATCAGGTTCGCCTGGTACGCCAGTTGCGTCCCCTATTGGATCGGGATGCCCTCTGCACAGTCACTCATGCCCTCGTGACATCCCGACTGGACTACTGCAATTCTCTCTACATGGGGCTCCCCTTGAGGTGCACCCGAAGACTTCAGCTTGTCCAGAATGCAGCCACGCGAGCAATTATGGGAACCTCGAGGTTTACCCATGTAACACTGCTCTTGCGCGAGCTGCATTGGCTGCCTGTCGTCTTTCGGGTGCGCTTCAAGGTGTTAGTTATCATCTTTAAAGCGCTCCATGGCACGGGACCTAGCTATCTGCGGGATCGGATTCTGCCCCATACATCCCTGCGGCCGATCCGCTCCCACAGAGAGGGACTTCTCCGGGTGCCGTCCACTAGGCTATGCCAGCGGGCGACGCCCAGGGGAAGGGCCTTCTCTGTGGCGGGCCCAGCCCTCTGGAACGACCTTCCCCCCGAAATTAGAACAACTACGGACCTCCGCTCCTTCCGTCAAAAATTGAAAACATACTTTTTCTGCTTGGCCGGCCTAGGTTAGTCTTCCGTTTTTAACTGGGTTTTTAGGGGTGGGTGTAGTTTAGTTTTAGTATAGTGGGTTTTAGCGCAGGGACAAATTGTTTAATTCTTATTTTAACTATTTATGTATTTTATATTTGCTTTTTTAACTTCCCTGTGCACCGCTCCGAGTCCCTTTGGGGAGAGGAGGCGGTCTATAGATAAAATTATTATTATTATTATTATTATTATTATTATTATTATTATTATTATTATTATTATTATTATTATTATTATTATTATTATTATTATTATTATTATTATTATTATTATTATCAACATGGGGAGCCGGGGATTGATTAAGGATGGTGAGGCAATATCTAAATCTATCCAATTAATTCAGGATTTTACATTTAATCACACATCCAGTCTTATTTGAACTAAATTGATTCACCCCAGTCAATTAACTCTTCTTATGTCATCCAACCACTCTGACCTTTTCTGTTTTCATTTCTTCCCCACGACTATATGTCAGGATGTAAAGAAGCAGGAACAGATGGGAATGGGTTCGGCATCCTCAGCCATGATGTATGTCCATAGCAGTGCTGACCCCAACACTGCCATTTGAATGTTCACCCTTTCAGACACGATAATATTAGGCAGGAAAATGACAGCTTTTCAAGCATCTTTTCAGTGACTGGAAGGAATAAAAATGTATCTGTCAGTTAACCAATTTGGGATCAAATGCTCAGGAACAATGACTAGATCCGCTATGTCATACAAACAGGCTCAGAAAACAATTTAAAATGAACATCAAAAAGCACAGTGGGGGGGGGGGAAGCTCTGGAGTCATTACAAAATTTAATTTGCTTTCCTTTACCTAAGAGTTAGGTAACAAACAACTCTATTTATTACCGTCAAGGTTATATTGAGATCAAGGGCTTTTTGAGTTGAAGCAAGAGAGATCCCTTGTTAAGATGATGTTGCTAGACTGACAGTATTAATGAATAATCCCACTGCATAGTTCACATTTTTCTGCTTGCCATTATAAGAGGCATTAAACATTAAGAATCGGTACATGGACACTTATTTTGTTTTCATTTCTTTTTCCTATCCATTTTCCTTTCGGGTTGCACTATTTGGATTGCAGGCCTAAAAGTAGAGATTGTCTAGTTTTTAATTTTCCATAAATATGTCAAGAAATCTTCCAGGCTGAAGAACAGGGTAGAAAGGGTTATAAATGATACTCCCTTCAATAGTAGAAATTGCTGCTTGAATCTAAGTATGAATCTAAGTATGTACCGTATGTCGACGGGACACACATCTACAACTCAGTTGCTGATCCATAAATAGTATCCATGTCTAGAAGCTTGGCTCAAGTATAGATAAGCTTTGCTGTTTTAATGAACATTTATTTCAAATGCTTCTTATAACAAGCAGAAAATATGAAGGAGTCCTACAAATAGTTTAAAAAATACAAAAGATTTTTCCCATGAATGGGAAACAGCTATAACAAAACTGAGATGAGCACTATTATAGCAGTTTCCATTAATATAATATATACAGGAAAGTCAGTATATTAAATAAACTGAATTACCATAGATATGTTTTGAGTTTCTTTGAGATATAATTAAGTACAGCTGACCATTTCCCACTTAAGTAAGCTGGAAATAAGACAGAGGGAGCTTCAGAACTCAAGGGTAGCATACACACAGAAGGCCCCATATTCAATTCCTAGCAACTCCAGACAGATTTTTTTTTTAAAAATTGCCTGAATCCTAGAAGACAATTAGTAACTAGTACTGTATTTACAGCGTTTCTCAATCTTGGCAATTTGAGGAGGTGTGTACTTCAACCCCCAGAATTGCCCAGGCTTTCTGGCTTATGATAATCTATACTTATAGTTTATAAATCTAGCTTTGCATAGTATATGCTTTTGAACTCCTGTATACAGTCACACTGGAACAGATAAGCCAAAATCCAACCTAGTATATGACACTAAATCATTATATTCAGCTCAATCCTTGAATACAGGAAAGCTATATAGAGGACTGGCATAAATTATAGTGTTTTTTTCCAAAATGGCTCCCTATTCTCCTGAGCATACAGTAACAAAATATGTCAGTAAATCTCCTTCCATTTAAGGTATAGGCTAAAAAGCAAGTTAGAACCTTGTCGATCATCACAAATATACAGTATGTGACTTACGCAAGAAACAATGCAAGGAAGAAGAAGGAAAAGAGACATAGATTAGAATCTGAGGAAGTTTGAAAATGAAGTAATTGGGCATGAGAATTAAGATAATATGAAGATTCCAGGCTAATGAGCCATCAAATTTATTACTATACATTCACAAATTTAAGCAGCTGAGTGAGGAGAATTCAACATGGTCATAAGCACAATGCCTACATCTTTCTCAACAAGTCTGTCATATATGCAAATTATTATATAACATTTCCTTTCACTGTTTAACACACAACATACAAAGAATATACTTTCAAATGCTGCTACAGAATAGCTTGGCAAATCTGAAAAATGCATTGTTAACTCTAGCGGTAAATAATGCATGTCAATTCCTTATATAGAAAAGATCTGTTAAACAAATTCTGCTTCTCTGTACCAGATGACCTGATACTGTATATGTATATAGGTAGTTGTCATTTAGCAACCACAGTTTGGATTGACAACTTAAGCGAACTGGCCGCTAAATGAAACACTGACTTTGGTTATAATCTTACCTCAGGTTTCCTTTGCTTTACAGCAAGGATTGGTTGTAAATTTATTTTCTGGCACTGTCATGACTGCAAACAGTCACTAAATGAGGTTGTTCCTAAACGAGAGACATCCTATAATGACACAGAGAAGCCCTCAGTTTCGAAGGATGCAGACTTCTAACAAATGGAGCAAGTTATCATTGCAAATAAACAGTGGAATGTAGACTGTCTCTTGCATCCTATAATACTAGTATGTTGTTTTTAGAAGCAAGCTTTTAAATAATTGTATGGATCTGCTATTTTGGTTTACTCAATATTGACTTTAAATTACAGTTACCGTAAATAGATACTTTTCCATCAGGGCATCAGGGCATGTCAATGTGCCTACTAATATCTTTCTCAGTAACTGTGTTACTTCCTGATCTTCCTCATATTTTTCTCTTTTTTACTAGGCACCTGGTATCCTGAAAAGCAAAGTACCAGCTTCTAACACCGTGTTTAATTACAAAAATATCTCTGGAAGTCCACAGATGTATGGGCTAGTTTCTGTAGTTAAGTGCCTTGCAAAGAAGGAAGGAAGAAAAATATGGAAGAGAAAGTAAGAAACCTGGTTTGCCATTTGATAAACCAGTATTTTGTGACTGGTGTTGCTCAACAGAGAAATTATTTTGAGAACCAGAAAATCCCCTCATGACAGCCATTTTGAGGCAGCACCTGCAGGGTATTCCCCCAGTATTCCCATTGTGGCCACTCAACCCAAAGATTTGCCTGTTCTTAGTCCATGTCATTAATTATTATTTATTAAATTTAGATTATTATGAACCAGTAAAGAACTGTAAACATAGCAGTCCCTCTTTCATTCTTTTTAACGAATACCACTCAATAATTCTACTGAGGAATTATTGAGTCTGTCATGTGTACCTCTATAACTATCTGGTTTGGCTCTGCAATCAATCAAGACAAACACAGACTTCAATGGATAATTAGATCTGCAGAAAAAACAATTGCTACCAATCTGCCCTCCATTGAGAACCTGTATACTACATGACCAGAAAGAGGGGTATGAAAATATCTACAGACCCCTCATATCCTGGACATAAACTACTTCAACTTCTACCCACAAAACAATGCTATAGGTCAGTGATGGTGAAACTTTTTTGGCTCACATGCCAAAAGCGGGGGGAGTGCAGTGTGTGGGCATGCCACACATGTGCATGCTTCCCCCCTCTGTGTGCATGCGCAGGTGACCAGCACTCCCCCCCCCCACTTTTGGCGCTCTTTTTTTGCCCTCCCCAGGCTCCAGAGGCTTTCTAGGAGCCTGGGGGGGTGAAAACAGCCCCCCGCCCCTCAGAGGCCCCCTGGAGGCTTCAGGAGCTTCCCTGAAGCCACCGGACTGCAAAAAAATGGCCCTACTGGCAACTCAGAAGTTTGGGAACAGACTTCCAGTTTGGCCGTAGTGCCATGTTTTGCCCTCCGGAGCCTTCAGAAGGCTTCCCGTGAAAAACCGGCCCTACTGGCAAACTGGAAGTTCGGGAATGGACTTCTGGTTTGCTCGTAGGGGCGTTTTTGCCCTCCGGAGCCTTCAGAAGGCTTCCCTGAAGGCTCCGGAGGGCAAAAACGCCCCTACGAGCAAACCAGAAGTCCATTCCCGAACTTCCAGTTTGCCAGTAGGGCTGGTTTTTCACGCTCCGGAGGCTTCAGGGGGTGAAAAATGGCCTCAAAATGGCCAAAGGCAGCTGGCCAGTGCGCGCATGTGTACCCTGACAAGTGGCTCCATGTGCCACCATAGGTTCATCATCACAGCTATAGGCCCTGCACCTCAGAACAACTAGACACAAAGACTATTTTCTCCCCCATGCCCTCACTCTGCTAAACAACGAATTCTCACAACACTGTCAAACGATCTAGAAAAACAATATTGCCATCATTATTCCCTATCTCTTTATTCTCTTATAAATTTCTTGATTGTATCTTATGATTTATATTGTTTACTTAGTATCCTGGTATGATTTATGTTGATTGCTTATTTAGTATTCACGACTATCAGAGTGTTGTATCTAATGTTTTATGATGAATGTATTTTTATAACGACTATGATAATGATCTATCACTATTGTTGTATGTTCACTAAGAGCTTAAGCACCAGAGAAAAATTCCTTGTGTGTCTAATCACATTTGGCCTATAAGAATTCTATTCTGTTCTGTTGTGTTCCAATGGAATGTATAGATGACCTTGGGGAAAGAGTGGAAGAGATGCTGCTAGGAAACAATCAATGGCTAAATAGGCAGAGAAAGAAACGAAGGAAGGACTCACCCTAATGGATAAAGCAGTTAAAAGTAGCAACAGGAAGTTTGTGCATTCAGACTTGCAAGATTCTGTTAATGTAGCCTTACAATAAAGTGGAATTCGTTCATCTACTCCTATTTTTTGTCTTATTTGCCTGGAAGGGCTGACAGAAGCAGATTGGGCTGGAAGTGATAGCTTGGTTGAAGGGCGACCTGAACTGTAGCTTGCATTTCTCATCATCCAACATCTATATAAATAAAAATGTAACAAGAGTTTGTTCAAAACCGCTAAACTCCGAAAGTACTGCACCGATCGCTTCCAAATTTTCACACAATGTTCCTTTCATGTACGGCACCAATGATACATATCGATTGTGTAGATGTCACACCTGTGCCAGGTACAAGCAATGGAAATGTAAAAGAATGTTTAAAAGGTAGGTAAATGGATACAGAGAGACCAGTGGGCCACAGGTAATATGTCATAAAGGATGACATAATACTCTGTCCATAAGATTCAAGGAGAAATACAGTAGGTAGATAGATAGGCAGCTATAGGGATAGAGAGAGGGAGGGGAAAATGCAGTAGGTAAGTAGGTAGGTAGGTGGGTAGGTAGGTAGGTAGGTAGTCTGCTATAGGGATAGAGAGAGGGAGAAATACAGTAGGTAGGTAGGTAGATAGGGAGAGGGATAGAGAGGGAGAGGGAGAAATACAATAGGTAGATAGGTAGAGGGAGAGAGGGAGAAAGGGAGGTTGGGAGTTATACGGTGGTTGTGTGTACGTGTTTGTGTGTGCAGGTGTAGATCTACACACAGATTGGTTGGCCATTTAACCAGACTGGGCCACAGCAACGTGTGGCCAGGATTGGCTAGTTTCAAATAAAATGTCACTGATATATAGGCATGGGTAAATGCTAGGTAGTTTATCTAGTTCCTTTACAGAAAATATTGAAACAGTATTTTCTAAAGGAGAACAAGTTCAAATATTTCTTATTTTAAGAAATGACTCCAGTATTTGAGTTTGTTATCTATTTTTCATGTAGCTGTGTTTTAGAAATGATAATATGAAGCTATGTCTATATTTCATTATAGGATTAAGGACTGAGTTTATATCATTAGTTATATCTCATTATTATGTAGATCTTTTTCTCTTAATTACTTTTTATTCAGTCATGTTTAGTTTATTCTGATCATTATAATATGCCTACATTTCGTTCTTTAAAATTACTATTAATATTTTTTCCCAATGGCAATGATTTTTCTACAATTTAAAAATACAATAAGTGGCCCAGAGTTAACCTGGGGTAAGGTGGCCTATACATTTTATAAATAAATAAATAAAAGTACAAGATGTGACATCTATTTTTTTGGTTTCTCAAAGAGTATAGATTACAAACTGTCTAATTTATTCTGTGTCTACAAGTGTCCACCAGCCTAAAATGAATATTTGTTTATACAGAGTCAAATGTGTAAAAAACGTATAAAGAAATGAAGCAACTTGTTAAAGCAACCGTATGTTAATGCAACTCATTAAAGCACCTATTTTTTCATAGTCTGGGTTTAGAGTGATGCTGTCTGCATTTTTCTGTGCTCTAAAATGCGTGTTCTGAATAATGTTCAAAGTAGGTTCAACCTTATCCCTGTTTAATGTAGTAAATTATTCTTTCTCTCTCCCCAATCCCAGAAACAGATATACCGTATCCTATACAAAATTCAATTAAACTTATTTGTTTGTCCATGTAGAAGAGCCCGCATTGCTAGTGCAATCATATTAAAATAAAATAAAGTTTTCCATAAGCACATCAAAGCTATACAGTGTAAGAGAGATTTATTTTTGTACTCTTTGCTCTTTTTTCAGCAACACTACTAAATGTCAGCACCTGTAAGTGGAAAAGTGATGAAAGCAATGCACTGGGAAAACATTCCCAAGATTTTGCTTTGTAAAAATATATTTAGATGGCTTCTAAGAAGCAATTACTCTATTTTATTTTTATTCTAAAAAGAGGCAGAGAAGATCATTGTTTAAGGAATCTACATTTCAAGTATCCAAAAGAAAAGCAGCAGCAGCTGACAGTTGCATATAGTTTTACAGTCTAAGTAAAGCCAACCTGCAAAGAGTTTTAAAAAAATAATAGATTAAGTGTTTTACAAGATATTGCTTGCCTACGCTGGCCAGCTGAAGGCTTTAAATAATTTAATCCCTAGAGCAACTGCCAGCCCCAACTGGAATACTGAAAGAAGGACTGAATTCAGATAGGATCCAAACAGGTGCTGCCTCACAATTGTTCTTTAATCTAGACACTGATAGGATTCTTATGACAGCCTCTTCCAGCTCGGTGCCTTCCTGTAACTCTCATAATTCCCATCCCGGGTCCCTTAAACAAATGAGAAGGAAAATACAATTAACACATTCTCAAAACAGCAAAGAACAAATCCAAATTCCAGATTAATAAAGCACCAGACTAAAATCTAGGAGGCTATGAGTTCTAGTCCCACTTTAGGCATGAAAGCTGACTAGGTGACTTTGGGCCGACCACTCTCAGCCCAACTCATCTCACAGGGTTGTTATTGTGGGATAAAAGGAGGAGGAAGGAGTATTGAATATGTTCACCACCTTGATTTATTTACAAAAGTAATAAAGGCAAAATAAAAAAAATATTTTAAAAATATGCATCTGAGCATGAAAAAATCCCTTTCAAAATCTGAATACTATTCTTTTCATCTTCCCTCTGTTCTTCCCCTTCTCTTTTTCTCTGTCTACATACTGTTGTCAAATTTCTCACTAACCGCCTGGATTAGAAGTAGCTAATCCCAAGAACAACTGATCACTGATTAGGAGGTTTATTATGAAGTAGGTTAAAGCAGCAACAAAAAAATTCTAATGTCAATTCTATTTTCAGCTGAGAAGAAAGAAAGAAAGAAAGAAAGAAAGAGAGAGAGAGAGAGAGAGAGAGAAAGAAAGAAAGAAAGAAAGAAAGAAAGAAAGAAAGAAAGAAAGAAAGAAAGAAAGAAAGAAAGAAAGAAAGAAAGAAAGAAAGAAAGAAAGAAAGAAACTGTCTGTCTGTAAATGAAAAGAGACTTGTCATTTTTTTTAACAAGATTAACTTGCTTGTATCTGGAGACTGTTTACAAATAACTATTAACCTCCTTGTCAATGTGACAACCAGCTCTTATAAACATGCTTCTATAATTTGAAGACAGCCTCTTATTTTCCTTCTGGGCAACTCCTCCCCACTGAAACAACCAAAGTTATTTTTTAATAAAGATTTTTTTAGGATTGGCACTAGCTTCTCAAAAATGGTGAATATCCTCTAGGAGACCAAACTGACCACAAGAATTTGGAATGCTTATAAAAACTTCTCACAAGCTCACACGGTACTGAGTTAACTAAGCAATTTTTTTCTCATTTATTTTTCATTTCTCTTAATGTAGAGAGTAAGGAAGATAACACTGACAGATAATCAGAAACACTTACTGAGACAAAAGGAATGGCCTGTTTTTAAAGTCTTCAGTAAGATAAAATTCTGAAGCAGCTCAGGCAGATACTTCCCTAATTCACTGAAATAGAAGGAGGATGGGGTACAACATAATCAGATCTGCAAGGTTCTATTATTATACCCAATTTCAATAAAAGTATTTTTTGGCCTTCACATGAGGTTGTTTTCCTGATCTAGTCTGCCTAGTGGGGCTAACATTTATCTTGGTAAATCACAGAATAAGGAGATGTTTTATATTTTTAGTCAAAATATTTTCAATGTCCTTGCTCCAATCACTATTCTGTACTAGGAAATCTTTGACTCAATTCCTAGTCTCTTCCCCTAAATACTGCCATCTGATGTATGCCTTCGCCATGAAAACCCCTACTCTATGGAGCACTCTGCCTTGATGTTCAGCAGGCCTCCACCCTATTAGCTTTTCATAAGGCTTCGAAGACCTTGCTTTTCCCCCAAGCACTGGGAGACGACCAAAACTTTAAAACTTTGATTTGGCACCAGTTTTTTTTCTTGTTTTAATTGGTTTGGTTTTATAGTTTTAATGTGATTTTACATGTTTTTATGTCTTTGGGAGCCACCCAGAGTTGGTTGAAAGATGGGCAGCTACAAAAATGTTTTAAATAAAATAAATAAATCCCGCCTTTCATAACTGACAGCCCTATGGGCCAGAAAGGAATCCATGCTCAGCAACAGAAGAACCCATATGTCTGGGCTTAGATCAGTGGCTCCCAACCTTTTTTTGGCCATACCCCACCTAAACATCTCTAAAATCCTGATGCCCCTCCCCCCCACATATCATTCTTTACTCAAAAAGTGAACTCTACTCATGAGGAGGAAGCTTAAAAGGCCATTAACTTGGTTTAAACAAGGTTCAAATTGCCCCCATTAAAAACTAAATTGGGAACCAAACCACGTTGGGAACCACTGGTTTAGATGAATGACCCTCAAGAGCCTTCTCCCTTCCCTTTCTTCTGGAACAGGGAAAACTGCACCCACAGCTACCAGTTATATGTCCTTTTTTGCTTAGGGGAAAATGTGTTGCAGCTCTGCCATAACAGTCGTCAACTAGACATGCTGGTATACTTAAAATGACTTATTTCCATCCACCCAAACCACTTTGGGTGGTTTTTCAAAAGAGCAGATGTCAGATCTGAGGTTTTTTTCACAGCAACATTTGTTACTGTGCCAAGCCTTCAGACCACCAACCATCTGTTCCATCCTCTCTTGTACCCAAAGAGGCTTCTGGATACAGTTTCCTTCGGCTTTAAACAGAAGTGCCCTATGTCAAAGACTTGAATGCCATTCTGTGGAAGTCGATTTCTTCTTTAAAATGGGTCTTTTTATTGGTTCTTGTGAGGCTCTCTTCTTTCTCCCAAAACAGCTTTTTTTGAAATTTCTGACACAGCTGACAATTCATAGCATGTTTTGGGGAAGCTCAGTTTCAACTGTGGGATGTAAACCTCCATCTATCATCTGCTTACTTTCCACATTCAGGTAGGGAAACAAAGAGGAGAAAATTCACCATAAAGCAATTCTTTCATTGCTAATTAAGCTATCAGCAAGACACATAACCTGGTTTCTGACTATGACTGAATTTGCTTATAATACGTTCATGTCACAAGTCAGGTGTCATCATTTCAAGCCATCATCATATTCATTCATGCCTGCTGCCAAATGCTTTTCAGCGTTTATTTATTCCATGGACCTCCAGATATTCCAAGATATTACATAGTCTCTCCTCAAGGATGAACAGGATTGTACCATAGCCTCCTACAAACTGCTGACCACGCTCATAGTGTTGGAGTTCATGTACGGCTCCTTACCAGATTTCTTCACTTTGTAGAACTGGATGCTAACATTTTGGCCCACTTTGTTATGTGGGAATAAAAAGGCTTATAGTGTGTTTCAACTGCCAAATGTCACAATATGACCCTTCCAATTATTAATTAATTCAGAAGGATAGGAGAAGCAGCCTAGAATCCTAATTTCCACTGCAGCAAATTGAAAGCCGAACTATGGAGTAAACATATGGTGACCTATAATTTATTGGCAAGCCTGTACATGAATTCCGACACAATTGTACTCTCACTTTATTTTTACAAATAACGAAGATTTTCAAATACACTATCTTACAAAATTGGCAAAATAATACAGAAGGCAATTAAAACTTGATCTTGCTAGGGCTTAGTTCCAGATTCTTTAGTTAACAACACAACTGTATCTTAGAATTTATTGAACACCACAATCCATGCACAGAATAAAAACTTTTTTTTTAATCACTGAGGCTTAAATCCTAACTCTAATCCTATTAGCTCCTTGAATGAACATTAATTGGCAATACCTGGACAATTCCAATAAGCTCTGAATTTTTTCTCTGACATGGTGCGCTCGTATTTTCTTTTTATACAGATAGTTTCCCTGAACATCCTCTTTGAATGGACATGCAACATCATGTTTTATTTTAGATTACTGATAAAACTTCAATATTTTTTCCAATCTGATCTTTTGGTCTTTCATTATTGACAGCAACCTGGTCCAATTTATAGAAGAAAAGCCTCAATCCCACTTCCCAAAGTATGGAAAAGTGAGAAATCAATTTCAACTACTGGAAAATGCCATTGTCTAATAATATCCACACTTATACTTGCTATTCTTTCTAAGATCATGGTTTATTATGGTGGGAACTAACTGCCTATGATATTTTGGTCTATCCATAAGCGTGACCTGTTGTACTATAAACAACTCTCTTATTTCTGTTCAAACTCAGGAATTTTCTGCTTAATAAATATTTTAGACTATCCAGCTTCTGCTTTACCAGTCCTGACAACTATACCTACATAGTTAATAAGCTTCATCAATAGGAAGACTTTATATCCACCAATCCACCAATCTGTTTTTCAATTGACATGAGATTAGAGGAGAAAGTCTACTGCATTTGACAGCAATGAGGAGCATAAGGCTCTTACACTGCACTAGACCAATTTAGTACAATATGTTTCATCACAAACCTGTACCTCTGCCAATTGCATAATTTACCTCTGCCCTATCTTAGACTCTTCAGCAACTGAATAAATATGACTTTGGGAATGGATGACCTACTATAGAAAAGCAAGGTCAGTAGCAAGACAACATATAATACACACTTGTAGGCATTAGACTAATCCTATTCTGGGGTTATTGGGAACAAGTTCTATTTAGTATGATGTTGGCCTCATTTTTCCATTAGGTGCTTCATGTTACACATTTCATAATCTTTGCTAAAAACCATGTCTTCTGGCTTTATCATTTGGAAAGCATTCCCCAAGCGCTCACAGAAAATATGAGCTCTCGATCTAGGTGCTGTAGGAATGAATTATTAGAGTACAAAGTGTAACCTGGAAAGAATCCAAGATCGGTGATGTAGTTTTGCAGGCTTGTTTACAAAAACCAAGGCTCAGGTTTGAGGATTCTGAACAGAGACATTAGTTATTTGAGTACTGAATTTGAAACCCAAAGAATGTGGGCCATTTTTGGCAGCAGGAAACAAGTAGGCCAGAGGCACCAGCACTGACAAATATACTGAATGGGAAAGGACATATATTTAAAAATAAATAATAGTTTTCATTGCTATTTTTTATGGTTAGGAAAGAAAAAGAGATCTGGAAACCTGGACAAGAGAACACATAAATTGAAAACGAACATTTTCCACTGGGAAATAAGTCCCTGGGTACAATATTAAAATAGCTTTACTTTGAAAAAGTCATCACTACCAGGATGATGGCAATTTGTTTATTTATTAATCACATTTGTAGAGCACTGCGATCCCAAAGAACTCTCAGTGGTTCACAAGGTTAAATCTTGTGATAGAATTGGCATGTTCCAGATACCAACTCTCAAATGGTATCAACTGGAGATGTGTTTTCTCTGTTGCCATACTTGCTGTACGAAATCCATCCCCTAGATCAGGGGTCCCCAACCTTTTTTGCACCAGGGACCGGTTTCATTTTAAAGAAAGTTTTGCGGACCGGCTGAGTGGCTCAGCAGTCATGTGACTGGGTGGGCGTGGCCAACTTGGAAAATGTGAAACTCACTTAACAATGACTCAAAGTTTGGTTGAGTCCAACCAAACTTTTGGACTCAATTGTGGTCTTTCTTTCTTTCTTTCTTTCCCTCTTTCTCTCTCTTTCTTTCGCTTTCTCTCTTTCTTTCCCTCTTTCTTTCTCTCTCTTTTTTTCTCTTTCTCTTTTTTCTTTCTCTTTTTCTGCGTCTCTCTCTTTCTCTCCCTCCCTCCCTCTCTCTGTCTCTCTGTGTGTTTCTGTCACTCTCTGATTCCCCCCTCCCTCCCTGTCTCTCTCTGTGTCTGTGCCTCTCTGTGTCTGTCTGTTGTCGTCCCCGCCCCACCCGCCCCCCGCCGAGCCTCCTCAGCCGGGCCCGCTGCGCTCACCGCCGCGCTTGGTTGCTCATTCGCTGAGGAGCTGAGAAGCCTCCGTGTGTGTGTGTGTGAGAGAGAGAGAGAGAGAGAGAGAGAGAAACGGCAACCCCTGGAAGACGACGAGTGGCCGGCATGCCGGCTGTGGAGGGAGGAAGGGGGAGGGAGGAAGGAAGGGAATCGACGGCCAGGAGTCCCACCGCCGACGAGGGTGGAGGAAGAGCCGCACTCCAAAGGCGCGAACAGCCGCGCCTGCGCTCTTCTGTGCGCTCTACCCAGGGGGCTGCCCCCTCCTCCCTCCTCCTCCTCCTCTCCAGCCCCGCGGCCCGGTTCCTACCGAGCCACGGACCGGCACCGGTCGGCGGCTCGGGGGTTGGGGACCCCTGCCCTAGATCTCATTAGATTCCAGGTAGAATAAATGTGAAGTCATGTAAGCTACCGTAGGTAGTCATTCTTCAGAGTGATAAAGAACATTCACCTTAAGAACAAGCTTCCTCCCTCAAACAAGTAAGAACAAGCAGCTTTACCTGAAAGAGTTTTCCTTGTTCTAGCAGTTCCACAAAGATCACAGTCTAATCATGTCTTTTTGCGGGAGCAATTCCTTCATTTTTCTGTCCCACAACCATCTCAGCAGAGCCCATTCCAGCACTGCCAACACATATCTCCTCTCTACAAGGTAATCACATGCTAAACATTAAAATCTGAGCTCATTTTTTTCTAAAAAGCCTTTGGAACAGCCCTTTAGTGCTAGACCCTAACTAGACTTAAGATGGTGTTATCTAAAGTAATTACATATTTTTCCATTTACTCCTGCTTCTATTCCCCTCCCTTGCATCAGCTTTCCTTACATCTATTTTTAGACTGCAAGCCTCTTGAATAAGGACCTATCAAGCCTGTTATTTGTAAAGCACATCATACAGATGAAGTGTGGGAATAATGTTTGAGCCAAACCACCATGTTTTGAACTATTGAACTATTAAGGGACTTTCCACAGAACTCTGAGTGAAAAACAAGTCCAAAAGGAACTTTGCACTTCCCTTGGCAAACGTGCAGAATGCCATGGCATTTGAAACAATCATACCTGGATTAAGGAAGGATGAGCTTTCATTGTTCACTACTACCTTTGGCCATCTCACCTTAAGAAGTCACAAGTCAGCAGAAATAAGGATTGTCTGTGTTAAATTGTTAACCAGCTTTGTGTTGTTTGACTGCCTTTGTAACCTCCTAATAAAAGAGGGTCCCGGAGTCAGATCTGAACCCTCATCCCTGAGACAAGCCTTGTGTCTGACTAATTCATGGGGGTCGGGCCGCCACACTCACAAGTGGTGACTCCGATGCGATAGAAAGACCACTGAGGAACCTTGGAGGAATTTCTGTGCGTCCGTCTTCTGCCATACTTTCGCCAGGACTTGGAAGTGAGCTCTCATCAGTTTGTCGCGGGACGACTCTGATTCTACGTAAGTATGGGCAGCGATCTCTCTACAGCTCAGTTAGGGCACGTCAAGGAAATAAGAGAGATAACTAGACGAAATTATTTTTATTCTAAGCATAATGGGAAAGCTCAGCAAGTAACAGAAGGAGAAATTAAAACTTTGTTGAAATATGCTTGGGAGAATGTATCATCTTATCCATTAGAAGGAAGTATAAAATCTGAAACTTGGAGAAAACTAGGTACAGTTTTTCATCAAAATCCTAGGACTCCATCACACATATTAATAACTTGGAGATCAATTATGGAAGCAATTGAAACTCAGGAACAACCTTTAGCAACTATAGTTCCTGGTAGGGCATTGCAAGTGTATTCTGAGATAAAATTTTATCCACAAAATCCAGTAGAAGTTAATTTGGCAAATCAGGGGCATTTGATTCCAAAAATTAAGTCACTTTCTCCGTCATTAATAACGGAACCAAGTGCTCCCACAGAATCATTAATGAAATCTAATGTAAAAGATTCTGTAACAGCTTCGTTAGAAGAAGCTCTTAAACAAGGAGAAATGACACCAGGAGAAATGTTAGACCTCACTCCGGAAGCATTTCCAGTAACTGTGGAAATGGATGGACAACTGAATCAGCAAAGAGTTTGGAAACCATTACCTTTGAGAACTTTAAAGGAAATTAAAAATGCTGTAAAAGATTATGGAATAAAAAGCAAATATACCTTGGGGCTTTTAGAAGCAGTAGCTTACAGTCAACGCATGATCCCTGCCGATTGGAAAGCTTTGTTTAGAATGTTGTTGTCCTCTGCTCAATATTTGGTCTTTGATTTACAATGGCGGCAACAGGCGGTAGCACGGGGCACCGCCCAGGTTACCGCGGACCAATTATACGGGGCAGGAAATTTTTCTACAATTGATCAGCAAAGAGATGGGACTCCTGATGAGGGGTATGGACTTATTGTCACTTGTATCTTTGCTGCAGTAGCAAAGTTAGAAGATACCCCTGGAGCAGGGCGTAGTTTCACGCTTATTAAGCAAGCAAATGGAGAACCCTATTCAACCTTTATAGATAAATTAAAAGCAACTATTGAGAAGCAAATTGACAACCAGGTGGCTATAGATGAATTGTTAAATAAATTAGCAGTGGAAAATGCGAATGAAGATTGTAAACGAATTCTTCGTCCGCTTGTAGCCTCTGGACAAAGAGAATTGGCTGAATTAATTCAAGCTTGCTCAGTAGTTGGTAGTCAAGCTTATCAAATGGAAAATGCGAATTGGATTAGACCCTATTTGGGATTGTCTACCTTAGAATTAGGACCTTTGTTTGCAGCATTAAAAGAAGGTAAGAATCCTGGGGATATTATAAAGTTAAATAAAGAACATTGGATGGGAGAATTTTCCTGTCATCCACCAGCTGATCCAAGATTAGCTATATTTAAAAATACACCATTGGTATTTAGTAATTTGGAATCAAAGATTCCTCTACAGGCAAAAACAGTTTTTGCTGATGGAGGAAAAACCTATGGGGCTTGTGTTTGGCAAAATCATGGGAATTGGGTTACAAAAATAACTCCACCCCAAAAATCAGCTCAAAGAGTAGAATTGGCTGCAACAATTTTAGCTTTCCAACTACATCAAAAGGAACCATTTAATTTATTAGTATATAGTTTATATGTTTATAATTTGATCTTAATCCTGCCCTGGGCTTACCTGTCTCTGGGTTTGGATGCAAACTTGATGGGATTGTTTTTATCCCTATAGCAATTATTGGAAACAATGCCCGGCTTATCCGGACAAGGGCTCGCTCAAAGTGACCACGTGGAGAAGATTGGGCACGTATTTCCACGAGAGTCCAAGAGCCCTTGCTAAAGTTTTGTCCACATGGCGAGTGGTCATGGAATGCCTTATAATACATGAACAAGGGCTCACGGGGGTTCCCCCCGCAGCAGTCCCCCCTCCTTATTCCTCAATCCTAACCCTCCCCTGTTCCCCACACCTATAGGAAGGATTGCTTTTCTTCTATACTTCTTTGTCCCACTTTTCAGGAGAATTTTAACTGTACTGCTGGTCAGGAAAAGTCTGTCTTCTCTGTGCCTGCCAGTTCCCTCCCTCCACCTCCCCCTATTCAGGAAGAGTCTGTGTTGGTTTATGGCAAAGCCTGAGAAATTCTTTGCAAAAGGAGGGTTTTGCCATGCCCCAAGCTTCTGTCAGAAAAAATCTCTGCAGAACTTTGATATGAAGATTTGGATAACTTGACCTGATTGATTTGCTGTAATTTTGCCAAAATTCTTGTGTGCATCTATACTAATATGTAGATTTGAAAGAGATTGAATTGATTGTGCTATGTTTGACAAGCTGGCAAAATAAGTAAACTTTTCACTTTGGGTTTAAAGCTGTGGGTAACATGAGAGAAGTTAAGGTTTAAGCTGCTCTCTGAATTCTTCCACTATTTCAGAAATAAGTCACAGATTCCCCAAATACAAATACAAATTGAAGATTTAAAGGGACAGCTTCCCCAAGTCTGAAAATGTTGTCCCATGATGTGTGTGTGTGATCATTTGGATGAAACTGGATGGAAGTTGAGATCTTTGAATAATAACAATTGAGCTCATTGGCTTTAGTACAGCTCATTGAAATGGTTGTAATGATTGACTTGCATGAAGAAAGAGTGAAATGGGATTTTTTGTATGTAAAATTGGTTTGCAAATGTGAGTATGTTGATGGTAAAGTTGGTGTGAATGTACTTTGATTCCCTAAAGAATAAGTTGCAAGATCCTTTAATGATGTGTATGTGTGTGTTATATCTGGCCTGTGTGATTTCACCCCCTCCTTCTTTCCTCCTCTTCCCTCTGGGTTTTTTCGGAGGGAAGTAGGCACAGGGGTGTATCTGCTCCTTTCAACTGTGTGTGAATGAGAGAGTGATGCTCCAGTGAGAGTATTTCCCCCCCATTAGGGGGGGGCGTAGTTTTTCTGTTCATTTTAAAACTTTTTTTCTCTTCTGAGGATTCAGGGCAAATGGGTGACCTGTTTGCCTTTTACTGTTTTGATTTTTCACCTGCATACAACACCTATGATTTTGATATTTCGTTTTCTGCTCTGAAACCAATTTTGATTTTCTTTTGGACATTTTGTTGCGTTTTAAAATGCTTAATTGAACCTATAAGCAAAAACGATTTTCAGATATTTTGCCTACATTTGTAAATGTTTTAATTACCTAGCTTCCATATGAATGAAGCTGATTTTTCCTACATCCCCTTTTTGATATCAGGGTTACAGTGCCCCATCCTATGTCATTTTTGTTTGTTTGTCTCTGATATCTGCCTTTGGAGAATTTGCTTCCATCTGAATTAATTTTGAATTTTTTTGAGTATTGACTCTAAATGCCTTTTTGATGCCATTATTGCCTTGGGCAACTTTTTCTTTTTCAAGACTGATAATGGCCTGGCCTATTTTTTCATTGGCCTTTTTAGTAATTTTGTACAACTTGGAACATTGTTTTGATTTTTGAACTTTTTTACACTTCCACAGGTCCAGATATTGTGGAACGTGCTCATTGGTCCTTTATGGACTGTTTTCCCAAACAAATAACAAAAAGGAGGGCTCTTAGGCTCTTGGGTACCTAATTAATCAATTAATCAATCAATTTGTTGTAATCAATCCATCAATTTGTTGAATTTGTTGTATATGGAGTACCCCAATTTGGCTAATTTGGCATGAATAACATAATAGTTTAAAGGTTTGTTTGCCTCCCCATCTAGGGGGAAGAGGATATGTTGTGCTTGCTTCTACAGGTTCTTGTGGATTCTAGCATGTTGTGTCCGTCCAGCTAAAGAATATCGTGGTACCAGTCCCCAGTTCCAGAGATGACCAAAGTGATTCTATAAACAGCTTAACGGTCAATACCATCTTGTCGGACCAGCTGTCCAGTGATGTGAGAATTCTGACCACCAAAGCACAGGCCGCGCTGGAGAACTTATATGCTGCCATCTTTGCGGTTTTAACTGTCAATTCCTTAGTCATCGTTTGCTTATATCTACTTATTAACTGCTGCCCTTCAGCAACAGCAGCTATCATTTCAGCCAAACACTTATTTGAATGAAGATTGAAGCTCAATCAATTAATGCTACTTTTTTAGCTATTTTAGCAATTGACCATATAAGCTTTATGTAAAGCTAGTTTGCAAAATTGTGCTGCTGTTGATTATTTGCTTCTTTGCCAGCATATGGGTTGTGAAAGGTTTGATGGGAAATGTACTAATTATTACTAGCCCTTCTCACGCTGTCTTGTCAAACAAAATAAAAAAGAGTGGGATATTTTTGGGAAATATGGAAAAATGTAACATTATTGTGAAGAATATAGATGAATTGATGAAATGTGTAAAGCGTAATATTAATCAGACTGTTAAAGCTTTGAAATTGGTAAATGAAGAGTTAAATGAAGTAAGAACTGTTGCTTTGCAAAATAGATATGCATTGGATATTATATTAGCAGCTAAAGGAGATGTTTGTGCTCTTATACATTCCCACTGTTGTGTATACATACATGATTATAAGATAAATATCACTCGCACGGTACAAACCATGGAAGACATGATTAGGAACAATCCGCTGCGTGGGGACGGCTCAGGTGCCGTAGACATATGGGGAGCCTTATGGTCCTGGTTACCTGATGGGTCCTGGATACGCTCAATATTGTCCACAATAATCATGATCATAGTGGTTTTGGTGCTACTATGTTGTTGTATTCAATGTTTGCCATCACTGATTGATATGTGTAAAGGATTAATACTTGGAAGAGATAAAAATATCATGTATGCATCATCCCAAGAGCAACTACAAGAAATAACCACATTCTCTAACAAAGAAATAAAAAAAGGAGGAGATGTGGGAATAATGTTTGAGCCAAACCACCATGTTTTGAACTATTGAACTATTAAGGGACTTTCCACAGAACTCTGAGTGAAAAACAAGTCCAAAAGGAACTTTGCACTTCCCTTGGCAAACGTGCAGAATGCCATGGCATTTGAAACAATCATACCTGGATTAAGGAAGGATGAGCTTTCATTGTTCACTACTACCTTTGGCCATCTCACCTTAAGAAGTCACAAGTCAGCAGAAATAAGGATTGTCTGTGTTAAATTGTTAACCAGCTTTGTGTTGTTTGACTGCCTTTGTAACCTCCTAATAAAAGAGGGTCCCGGAGTCAGATCTGAACCCTCATCCCTGAGACAAGCCTTGTGTCTGACTAATTCATGGGGGTCGGGCCGCCACACTCACAATGAAGAGTAAAGTACATAGTTGGTGCTTGAATGCCACACTCCTTACCTTATTGGTGCCTCTACAGCCTCACTTCAGCACCACTACTTCGTTGAAATGAGACAACCTTGATCTTCAGTTATATTAATTGCCATTCTGGAAAACCAATTAACATAAAACAATATTATAATGCCTGCAAGGAATGAGTCCACTGAGATACTATTATGCCCAAATAAAAACAAATTAGTTTAGATCACACACAAAATCAAAGCATATATCCTTCCACCAAATATATCCTTATAGCTACCAGGAGTCAAGTTTAACTCTAAACCTAAGGTGACTTTCTTACTAATCGTGTAAATACCCAACTCATAGAATAAAACCATAATTGAGTGTCTGAAATGATTGTGCACAATAAATAAAGCTGGAAAAATCTATGAAAATGGCTTGATAGAAAAGCACTGCTCTCACTTGGGAGTCTGCAGTTGAAGGTCAAACTAATCCCTACAGTAGCATTATTTAACCTGAAAGTTATTGCTGAAGAGGCTACAGTATTAAGATTTCCCTTCCTAATCTATTGCAAGTCATACTTACCTATCCAATGTATTCTTCATATTGCAAATATGTATTTTATTTTTGCTCATAAGACCACCAAAAAAGAGAACAAGAACAGAGAAATGAAATGTAACAGTAGCTCTGTTTCCCATCATTTTTTGCAATTTTCTTCAAATTACCTTTAGGCATGTTAGACTGGCTGTTAGATAAACTAGCCAGCTGCTTTTTAGCCTAGTATGTTTTGCAGGTCCAAACAGTATGATTTGTTCATCTTCCAATGAGTGTATGAAGTTTTGTGTTAAAGAAACAATTCAAAATTGCATGTAATGGGTACACAGCTCAAAGAAACTTTTTCATACTTACCAAGCAAACAGGTATTATATTATCATATTTCCCATAGTCATTATTTTTGTCTTTCTCTGAAGATGTGAACAAATAAGGCTTCCAGAGTTTGCAGTTGCTTCCAAAGTTGTTATTTAGACAAATCTTTCATGTACAGCACACTGAATGCCTGGTATTAGTTGCCTATTAAGCTACTCACTAAACTGATAGCTTCTCA